>CM037012.1:19296919-20496919 GCA_020875875.1 Dioscorea alata
TATGGTGCTCACAAAACATCAAGCTTGTATGACTTGGAAGCTAGTAAAGCTCCATCCATAACATGAAAGTCTTCCACTGAAAAGTCAGGTGGTTGCCTTTCTAAGAAACACATGCAAAATAATCCAATCTTAAACTATCCTCATCCCAATGATCTTCGAATGGATGAGATTGAAGAAGGCAGCATGCTTGATAAATCTTATACACAACTCACAATTGAGCTTAAATCTATCCCTAAAGTAATTCTCAAAGTTCCACAAAGGGTGAATATTATTAATAACCCATTAGTAGCCCAGAAATAGGCTTCTAACTACACAGAACAAAGAGATCTGGTAAGCAGTTTAAAAGTTGTTCCAAACGATCATTGTCCTCAAAATCATTCAAAGCAACCTGGTATGTGTAGTCCATGGCGGATCAAACTAAAAAAGCTAAGCCACTTTGAGACAAAAAATGCTTCATACAATGAACTTGAGCATGTAAACATTCTTAGCCTTCTCGAGTCAGATTAAAAAAAACCTTCAAACCAAAATTCATACATTGCACTCGACTCCCCCGACCTTTCTAAAGAAAAGGGACCATTTCTCATTAAGGAACTTTCTCCCTATTATGAGTGGAAACTCCAAGATGGGGAATCGGTCTTAAAGCTAGGTAAGTCCTTGCCAAATCCACTTCCTACTCAAGAGGACATGAAGTTGAAGATGCCACCCAGGTTCAGTGCAAAATTCATCATGATGGTTCAGTAAGATTCAGAGATAGAGTTTGCATTCCAAATAATTTAGAGTTGAAGAGAGGAATTATGGAGAAAGCTTACTAGACCGGTTATTCAGTTCATCCCAATAGTAGTAAGATGTATAAATATTTGAAGAGTACCTTGTGGTGGAAAAACATGAAGCGGGATGTTGCTCAATTTGTGGCACAGTGTTTAACCTGTCAATAGGTCAAGATGGAGCAACAAGAGTTCAATCACTTTCGATTCCTAAGTGGAAGTGGGAGAACATCGCTATGGATTTTGTGTCCAGATTTCCTAGAACCAACAAGGGTTTTGACAATGTGTGGGTAGTAGTTGACATATTAACCAAGTCTGCACATTTCTTAGATGTCAAGACTATGATATCCTTGGCGAAGCTAGCAGAGTTGTATATCAACCAGATCAGGAGGCATGGTGTACCAGTGACGATTGTATCAAATAGGGATTCTAGGTTTGTGGCACATTCCTTTAGGAGTTTACACAATGCTTTGGGAACCAAATTGACATTCAGCACAGCCTTCCATCCCCAAACATATGGGTAGTCTGAGAGGACGATTCAGATTTTGAAGGATATGCTTTAGGCTTGCATGCTTGATTTTTTTTGGGGGGGAGGGGGTTCTTGGAAACGACATTTGACTTTGATTTAGTTTGCTTATAACAATAGCTATCAGGCAAGTTTTCATATGGCTCTCTATGAGGCATTATATGGTAGGAAATGCAGATCACCTATTTGTTGGGATTATGTGGGAGAAAAAAGATTGTTAGGGCCAGAGATGGTATAGATGACATTGGAAAAAGTCTGATTGATCAAAGATTGTTTGCAAGTAGCTCAGAGTAGACAAAAAAACTATGTAGATAACAGGAGAAGAAGTTTAGAATTTGAAGTGGAAGATCATGTATTCTTGAGGGTTGCTCCAACCAAAGGATTAATTCACTTCAGAGTTAGAGGGAAGCTCAACCCTCTATTTGTTGGCCCTTGTGATATTTTAGAGTGCATTGGTGAAGTGGCATACCAACTTGCACTACCGCCAGCTCTTTCAAGTGTCCATAATGTATAACATGTTTCCATATTAAGTGCATCGCAAATCCTGATCATGTGATATAGTTTGTAGACTTTGAACTTAACAGTGATATGATATATGAGGAGCGACCTATAAAGATCGTGGATTTCAAGGAGCAAATACTTAGAAGGTAGATCATTCCTTATGTAAATGTTCAATGGAGCAATCACTTAGAGAGAGAGAGGACACCTTGGAATTGGAATTGGAGGTGCCGGAAAAATACCTATATCTTTTCTGATGATCAAGTGATAATTTAGAGGACTAAACTCCTCTTTAAGAAAGGGAGGGGGTTGAGTTTGTGAAACCCATCTAGTTAATCCTAGTCATCAGATTTTCTTTTTAATTTTTAAATCATTTGGGTTATTTCACTTACCTCCATATCTTATCCTCAATAACTCCCAGATTATGGTGTGAAGACCCCGGAACCCACAAGCGGTGATCACCCTACCCCACTATTTTTTAATTAGAATCCGAGACCTAGCCTCACCTTTCTCTTCCTGGTTACTTGTCGTGCCAGCGGCGAGGAGAAGGGAAGGATCTTACCATCAAGTTTTTTCACTACTACTTTTGATGTGAGCATTCTCTTCGTCAGATCTATGTCTAAGCGGTAGAATTTTTTTATCTTCTAAATCTTGATATGCTATTGTTGATGTTAATGATTGATAGGTTAACTTGTTTCTGTGTAGAGTTGAAGATATTGCTAAGTTGCAGGTTAGATTTAATGTTTATGGTCATTGTTGCGGTTGACAAAAGATGATGGTGATAGGATTCCGTTTAGATGCTTGATTAAATATATGTTTTGATTACGTTGATAATCCTGCTGTTTTTAGATGATAGTTGATATCTAAAGTAGTGACATAAAAATCTGGATAGATTGGATGTTTAGAACAATTATTGAATTTCCCTATAGTTGTAACTTTGTGTTGATTTTTGCTTGTGAATTAAAGTGAAATTCTTATACCCTTTATTTAAGGGTATTCAATATATTGCTTTCAATGCATAAGTGGCTAGCTTTGAAGTTCTATGTAATATATATATATATATATATATATATATATATATATATATATATATATATATATATATATATATATATATATATATATATGATGGTATATTTTAGGGTGCTTGTTAGGTTGGGAATTTAATTAATTGTGCATCCTTGTGTATGCTGGCATAGTTAGTGTTTTAGAGTCTTGATGATTGTTAACCCATGTTTAATGTTTGTAATTAAGCTTTGGAATCTAAGTCAAAAGGTAAATTTTATATTTTAGGGTCTTGGCTTAAATCATGATTTTAGTGTCCGAATGGTTCCATAGTTTGGTGATTTTTCTAGGTAAGTAAACCACATATAAACCTGTATATATGAATATATAAAATTTCTAGTTACTGACAATGATTTACGTAATTATTTAATTTTTTTGGGTTTTATGTTAAAAATTATCATGATATGATATTTAAATGTTTTTGAATTTTAAATATTGTGCCTACCATTTAATTTCAGAACTTCTAAATATTTATTTATTTATTTATGTGATTCTGATGCTTTCCTTAAATACGGATTATAAGTTTAGCTTATTATATACTATTTTGTTTTTTACTTGTGAAGTACTAAATTGTTTGGGAATTATTATTTAAAGTCATAATTATAAACTCAGTTATTTGATTACTTGCATATTTGATTAATTATTTGGGTTCTTAGCTATGCATTTTTAATTAATTATTCATTTACTTTGTTTTAATGGTTAATATATAGAAATATTGCTATTTAATTATTGGCTTGTAAATTTATTACTGTTTATTCATTAGAGCATAATTGTTAGGGTGGCTTGGCCTATCTTCATTATTTTTTCAGATAATGTGGATAAGCCACCACACATGACCACCCAGTTTACTGCTTCAATAACGTATTGGGAGAAAGTCGAACTCTCTTCTTTCAGACAATGTGAATAAGCCATCGCACAAGATCACCCTATTTATGGCTTCAATCACACATTAGACGAAATCAAACTCTCTTTTTGCATGGTAGTCAGATGCCTTAACTGTATGATCGATATGACAACTTCCTTGTCTATAGTTGAATAAAGAAATTAGAATGGATTGCCCATTAATTTTTTTTTTGATAAAATTAATAAAACACAGCTTGATTAAAAGATGAGAAACGGTTACTTATTGAGATTACAAGCATGGTGGCAGGAGGAATAACATAGGTACACCATATATACATCATAATGAAGTAGATCTAGTGTAAGGGGAGACCACACTTCCATCAGAAATGAAGGTGAAGCCAAGAAAAAGAAATACATTAACAAGGTTGAGGTAAATCGTCCATCCCAAATAACACTAGTTGGGGCAAGATAAGCTAATTCCTTAGAGGAGACCGAGGCTGTGAAAAGTCCTGCCCGACTAAAAGAATGATCCCAGGAAATCCAAGCCACATTTGATGGTCAGTGGAATCTTCCAATTTAAGTTCTGAGTCTGGGCTGCAAATATAATTTTGTTCCTTATAATCTAAACATGCCCAAAACATAGTTATATCATGCATGTAGAAAACTATAAGCAGGTCATTCAATCTGAATGTATTTTATAAAATAATAGTACATAGTCTTCATATTTATTTGACAGCTAAATCATAATTTGATCATGGTAGCACCACAAACTGAAACTATCATAATAAAGACCTGAAGAGTTGGGAAACAATAAATGCATTATGACAATAAAATAGCAAAAGCTAAATCCTAACCTTAGTTCCTCCTTGAAAAATATGATTTCAGTTTTCTCGAGTAGAAGACTGTCTTCACATTTATTCAGTCCCATACTGCGTCAATGGATCAGAAATAAGCAATTCTTGTGGTTTTCTTGATGATAATGGTACTGATGATCACCTAGAAGCTAGTAATGAATCCTATTGCGAGGCCTATGTAAAGCCATAACTTCCCTGGCCAATCTTCTTCTTCTTCTTCTTCCCTATGTGCACCTTGGGAGTAATGTGTCTCATTAGCACAGTTCTGAAGAGGCCATCACAGAGATCATGATTCCAATTATAGGCTGCTGAATTGAAAGTCTGAAGTTGGGCACCGAATGGAATTTTGCTTGACAAAATGTTGTGCGACAGGTTCAAATGATCCAAAAAGTTCAAAGCAGACATGGTAAAAAAAGGAGCCATTTTCTTGCATTTTGGAGATAAATCTAGGCAAGAAGCCATTTTCTTGATAAATCTATTTGGCCGGCCCAGCACATCCTTCCAAGAGCCATTTCTGTGCCATCTTTTTCAAACATGTACTCCAAGAAAACTATGGTTTTTGTGTCTTCTGACTCATTAGTTCCTATCACTGCCTCCCCACAAACAGCAAGTTGGTCTCCATGAACATCTGCATGTCTGTGAAAAGCATCCACAGAGCATGTCTTTACAGTAGGTTCTCCTTTCCATATTACTTCCCCATATCTATATTTGGGGTTACATGATTGAGTAGATGGACAAGCCTTTGACAATTTCTCCTTTTCATTAGACACCTTCTCCTCCAGACCTTCCTCTTCATTCTTTTCCTCAAGTTCTTGTTTCTTGACTTCCTAGGTGTCTCCTTGTTTTGAATCATTCGGAAAATAATGTAAATAATATTCTCCCCTTATCCTATTAATCAACCTTGTGGTAGTGGCTTGCATCAAATTCATCTTTGACAGAACCCTCACTGCAGCACTCGCATTCAAATTTTCTTCTGTAAGCACCATGGTGCTTCTCTTGCATCTTATCAGAAAGATCAGTGACAAAAGCACATTTTTGTATCTCCTTATCAGGGAACTTGGAAAATAGTTGAAGAATAAACTGTCCATGAACCAACACATAACTCTCCACCAACACTAGATTGTAACAGATAAACACAGGATGATTGTTATCAAATTCTGTAACTTTCTTGAGTACATCTGCAAATGAAAGCTTTGAAAGGCTGCTCTGTGCTCTTAACAATGTGATGATGCTTATAACAAGCTTTGCTGTTTTAAAGACTGCCTCATACCATGGAATGTACTGTTTTGCATGCTTCCCCAACCAATACCTGTAAGTAATCAACCAAAAGCACATAATCAGTGCACAACATGAATTTCCATGAGAAGAAAAGGTAATCTATATCTCTAACAAGTTGCAAAAACTACTTTCTGATATTAGAAGGAAACATTTTCACATACAATCCAGAAAATCCTATTTCAGACATTTTTTTTTTGAATAAAGACTTGATCAGCATTTCATGTTGATAAAATTATTGTCAATTGGCCAGTGATGGTATTTGGCAATAATCACTCATGTAGTAAGTTGAGACTAAATCATTGAAAACCAAGGTCTCATGGTGCATGTGCGTGCAAGTGAAGAGGTGAGGACAAGAGTAGCAGCACAATACCAGGCAACATCAGTTTGTATATATATATAAAACATGAAGGTTCAAACCTTTTTATCCTCCATTTCTTTAAGGCACTAAGAAAAATTGGAAACCCATCAGTATCTTCAATGGGCAATGAATTTGGTGACGATTGGCCTGGTTCAGTCCCATGATAGAAACCAGTTTCAGCATCATATTTAATAATCCCTGATCCAAAAACTGTCAGATCTACTTCATCCCATGGCTTCATTAGGAGGAGCTCTAAGGGAACAAACCTTGAGTCTGAGTCATAAAGAAAACAATTGTGCAAAACTCGTCTTGGGAGTTCAGGGTAGTACATGTTGGCACCATTCTAAAAAATGATATACTCATCCACTTCTTCAGCTGATGTTTGGTAATATGCAGGCAAAGGATTATAACTGGCAATTTCAGCTGTGCAGAGAATCTGAGAAGTTGTTGCTTGACAGACCCTTTCCTGCTTCATTGATATCCAGTTCTCGCACTCCTGCAACAGCCTTGCATGTTTTTGATCATCTTCTTCAATGATTCGTGATTGTTGTGCCTTATTAGTCTTCAAAATCCCACAAGAAGCATCATTAAAATCTGTTTTGTTTCTGCATTCATTACTAAGGGCAAGAGAAGAGTAGGCAATGTTGAAGAACTCATATCATTTCTCTCAGATGTCTCATCCAATCCAATTAACTGTTTGTATGTGAAATGACTAAGACAGATCACAAAATCTCTACCTATAAATTCACTACAAGAAATCTTGCTTCTATTCATTGAACGAACAACTGCAACAACCATCTCTGCCAAACACAAGTCTGGATTTCCTCTAGCAGTTCTAGCTAATTTTTGGTAGACTTCAATACTTATATGAGCCTTCTCATAGAAATGATCATAGAAACAACTAGAAGGTGGGAATGATTTATTCACATTATTTTCCGAATGATTCAAAACAGGGAGACACCCAGGAAGTCAAAAAACAAGAACTTGAGAAGCATGAAGGGAATGAAGAGGAAGGTCTGGAGGAGAAGGTGCTTAATGAAGAGGAAAATTTGTCAAAGCCTTGTCCATCACTCAATCATGTAACCCAAATCTAGACATTGGGAAGTAATATGGAAAGAAGAACCTATTGTAAAGACAGGCTCTGGGGATGCTTTTTACAGACATGCAAATGTTCATGGATACCAACTTGCTGCGGGTGGGTCGGCAGTGATAGGAACTGATGAGTCAGAAGACACAATGACCATAGTTTTCTTGGAGTACATGCTTGAAAAAGATGGCACAAAAATGGCTCATGGAAAGATGTGCTGAGTGAGCCAAGTATCTTTTTATCCAATTAGTTGCCTCAAGAAGCAGTTGACATCATTGCTTGTAGACTTGCTACTGCTCCAAGACAGGCCATAGGCACCAAGGAAAATCCTGCACTGGAAAATCCTTTTACATATTTTTTTATAGATGGAGAACTCTGCTATAGAATATCACCGTTATTCTTGAAAAATAAAAGCCTAAGAAAAATAAATCTTTTTGTTGGCTCACCTGGGATAACTGGGTTCTCACTTCAGAAAATCTCGCTAAACAAAGATGCAATTAGCAATTCATAGCGGCTTGCATCCTTTGTCATCAGACAATGAATCAATGGACCATTTGTTCATTCATGTGGTAATCAATTACCCTTTTGCTGAGCAGATCTGGAAGCTCTTCAGCCATGCACCTACTTGGTTTATCCACTTACTCGGCCTCTCTCAGATCTATGTGGTAATCTTCGACCGCCTTACAAGGTGACATGGAATTTCCTTGTTAGGGCCTTTTGTGGAATATATGGCTACAACGAAAGTAGCGAATTTTTAATTATAAGTTCCAAACAACTTATGAGATGATCTACAAACTTGCTGAAACTTACCTTCTATGGCTATTTGTAGTCCCAACAGCAAAAAAAGCCAAGCTTGAAGACTGGATTTCAAAAGTTAAAAGAAGCCTAGAGTTCTTGGAGTCCTGTACAAGAGAGGGCTATGATCATGAGGAGCAAGAGATGTATTTGGAATCCAACTTGACTTGAAGAGGTTTTTTAATCTTGGGGGTCTTCATCAAGACCCCCTCCCCCCCTCCCGCCGCCGCTGTTCACCCTTCAGCTGCTCTCCCCTTTGTCTTCTTTGTGTTATCCCATGTTTTTTGTGCTTGTTTTGCCCTAATTTCTACCTCCATATGCATCAAGTGAAGGACCTTTATTGTTTCCTAACTTTCCTTTTGTGTTCATGAGTATACACATGCTTTTCTCCTCCTTTATATTTTGTTTCTTTCTGTCATCAATGAATCATCAATGAATCGTGGTTTATTCATTTCTTAAAAAAAAAAAAAGAATTTTAGTCATTGTTGTTTTTAGAATTAAACTATTTTACCTTTTTGGAGTCGTAAAAAAAGCTATCGATTAAAATAAATTTATTTCTATTCTTTAATCTCAATAATGTTTTCAACTATTTCTACGGATATTGGTATGTAGATATGTAAAGCATACTGTTATAATTAGTAATGACCCATATGTCCCGTATAATTCATTTTTTTTCAAATGGGATTGTTATAGGATAAAAGTCTGCAATCCAACAATTATTTATTTGTGGAAGGATCCCGAATTTTTTTACTCTCCTTTGCGCTTGAACATACATATATTAACATGCAATTGCCTTTGGAATCTCTCTCTATTTTTTATTTTGTTTGTAGGGACTCTATCAATTGTGATGATTTAAGTCTTTCTTAACAACGAGCTTGATTGGGGTAGACAATCTAAGTTTCTACTAGATAGCTTTGGTTCCAACCATGGGTCTAGTCAGTAACCTATAGTGTCAATTGCTAAAAATTGCGAGTGCAATTTATAATCATTTGAACATGGGGTCCTTGACCCAACATGACAATAGAAGGGTTGGCAGGCTATATGGAGACTTCTAGTTCCTCCTTAGGTTAAACTCGTTCTTTGAAGATTGCTTTATGGATGCATACTTCTACATGCTAAATATTAAACCTCCAATTATATATATATATATATATATATATATATATATATATATATATATATATATATATATATATATATATATATATATTTTGTGGTTTAGAGTTGGGAGAATGATGAACATATTATTTGAAACTACAGTAGAAGCAAAGAATGTTGGAATTTGGTTGCTTTTTAATTATATAGCTGTAATATTAGAGCTTTGGGATTGGTATACTTGGATGGAAAACCATTGCGTTAAAGCCTTGCAAGCTAGCTATTTGTGAATGGTCCTTGTGGAAAGCTAGGTGTAATTTTGTGTTCAATAAAAGATAGCTGCCTTACCAATAATTAAGTGGTCTATTGGTAGCCGGGTTCCCATTATAACCCTTCACAAGTGGTGAGAGTTCGAATCATGAGTGAGGGCATATTTTCTGGGAGTGTGAGTAATGGTTAAGTGTGGGTGGTCCTAGTGCCTATGTGTGTGCGGGCCCTACCCCCACTTGTTCCTCCAAGGTTTGTGCATGCCCCCTACATTTCTTAGCAGCCTAGCCGCTCATCTAAGCAAAAATAATAATAATAATAATAATAATAAAGCTACCTTTGTTGGACATTTTCCAATAGGCAATGCGGTCTACATTTGATTACGTAAGAGATATTCAGCTCAATATTAGTGAGTTAGCTTCTACTTTTAACTTAAAAAATTCCATTTCCATCTTTACTTATGCATCTTGGGTTGATGATCATTTATTTTATAGTAGACTTGGATTTGTTCTAGTCTTTAATTTTTGTAACACCATTTTTGCAGGTTCTCTAGCAACAATTTCGGAATCTTGCTTATTTGCTAAGGCTACTTTACTGGGTGTAGCTTTGGACTTTTTCAGTAAGTGGCGATTATGGGTGGACCATTTCTTCTGCGATTACCTGAGCCTGACTAACTTGCTTCGGTTGGAGTATTCTCAAGTAAGATGGCAACATAGCGTTGAGATAAAAAAAACATTAAAGATCTCCTCATGTGATGTTTAACTATGACGCCGAAGTTTATACCAAAAAAAATTAAAATGAGATTGCTAATTATTTTGGCTAAAATTGGCCATTTAGGCCCTTAGATTTTTAACTATATATATATATATATATATATATATATTCTTATCCAATTATTTCAGCTCCTTTGTCTCAAAAGAAAAAAAAAATTGCATTAAAATATTGCTAAAAAAAGCTCAGGGGGAGAATCCAATGATCTAAAAAAGTGGTCTTTTTTCAAATAGATTATTCTCAGTAAAATCTTTCTACAACTTCTTGGTTGATGGAAGCATCATATGCCAAGCTAGTGTGGACATCTAGAAAGGCATCAGTCGCTAGGAAGGTGAAGGCCTTCATTTCACTGGCTTGGGATAACAAGATCCTCACTCTAGATAACCTTTCTAAACGAGGATGCAATAGGTTCCCTATTGTCACATTTATACATTGTAACAAGACAATTGAAATGACAAGGAAGGATGGCAACTTTTGCAGAGACATAGATGGAGCCCCCACAACCATAGTAGCTCATTCTCCAAAAGCACCTATTTCATAACATCACTACCACATCAAGATTGCAGACTAAATCTTAAGAGAAGAAGATCACCTGTAGATCCACCACCATGTTCTCATTGCCTATGGTGGGATCACTTTGCTGTAGAGTGTAGGAAATTGCTTACTTGTAGGAGATGTCATTGTTTTGGGCACCTTGCAGCAAATCACCCCCTAATAGAGGACAACCAACATCCATTGTCCCCTTCCTAGAAGCATGTCAGAATGAAAAATTCCCCATTCCCTTCCTCGATACCAAGAAAAACTTCATCTCCGGCTCTCCATGGTGTCCTCGAACCTTCACTCTCCAGGTGTCCATTGACCATCTTTTGGAAGATATAATGCAGGTAAAGAAGCATCTTGCTCGGTTTTAAATTGCTTTAACCCTCAAGGGCCAAACATCGGAGATGGCTCTTTTCGAAGTAACCCCCTTTGCTAATAGGTAATTCACCATCTCCTTTATGATGTAGAGAGAGGCGTGCAAGGTGGGAGAGCTAAGCCTTTCTCATCTTAGTAGTAAATATAGCTCCTACTTGATTACCCTTAGTATATGGTCGCTAGAAATTGGTGTTGTTGGCTTGTTGTACCCTGTAACTTGTTGGATAAAGGTAATAAACATGGTACTCCATTACTGGAGTGATGCATCCATTCTCGAGATTATACTGTTAGGTAATATCGCAAAAATCGAATAATATCATCAAAAGCATGTGAAAGCAATAATAAATTTGTGATATAGTCTAATTGTTTTAATGAACACCGTAATTTAATTAAAAGGCCTAGAAAATTACCTCTTTATATTTGAAAGCCTTTTCTTTGATGTGCCGAATTTGTCTCTAGGATTGCTGTAGATCTCTCTAGCGCCAAATGAAGATCCCACGCCTCTAGATTGCATGCCGGAATTAAGAAACAACCTCCTTTTCTTCTCCAAATAGCGGCTAGGGTTAGAGAGGAAGAGTGAGCTTAGGGATTTTTCTTACTCAGGAATTAGTTGATTCTAGGGTTAGAGAGGAGCCATATTTATAGAGACTTCATAAAACATGATAAATATTATTCAATTATGAGTCCTATTCGAAATATGAACATTTATAATATGATAAACATTATTCAATTATGAAGTCCTATTCAAAATATGAACATTCATAATATGATAAACATTATCATAGAAGTTCTATTAGAAATATGAGTCCTAATTTAACTAAAACCACTTTTGTCTTTGAGTCCTTATAATTTTAGTTATATATTAGACTCCATCGAATTTAAATCAAAATTTAAACTTAAGACAAAAATCCTAGACCAATTTATAATTTCACTTATCCCATGAAGTAAAATTGTAAATTGATAATTTTGCCCCTGAACTCAAAAACAAGACTGATTCTTTATCCCTTTTAGCGTGACTCCCTAGGTTTGTTCCAATTGTCAATGGGAGGATACCAAAGAACGTGGGTGACACCTAGCCAGCCCTGTGGCCTGATGTTGTAATCCAATCGAACATGAATGAGTAGATCATTACGAACCTTTCCAATTATGATTACCATATGTGTATAAACCTTTCGTTCTTGTATCCCAACTGAGTGAGAGCCATGGTAATTGACAAACTCACTGAACTTTATCATATACAAATAACTATAGTAGGGTGAGATTACCAAACTACCATTTGTGTCCCACACGATTAGTTTGACTGCCTTGGCCAAAATCTTCTAATCTCACATACTTATAATCGCATAGGATACTAACTCGTTTACTTATGAGAGAACGAATTCTTTCTTGGTGATCACTCACAGTTGCTACTTACCTGACATAATCGCATTTCGAGGTTGGCCCTACTAAAAGGTAAACTGAGCCTAATGACTCTAGTAACAAACTAGACGTCACAGATAGATTGTGATTATGATACCTCAGGTCTAAGGTCCACTCATATGATCATAACTAACAATCCCAATCATTGACTATCAAAGAGTCATGTTCGAATACACCAATCTCAGTGATATATTTATGACATATGCTCCCACTATTCTATAGTGTTCAACTAGCACTCTTCGTCAAAGTATATGTTATACAAATCCTTATGAATCTTTAACACCCAGTTAAAGATTATTTGATTTGTGAACTATTTAAGTGTATAAGTACCAAACCCTTCTAATGCTCTCCTCTTTATCCTACAAAGAGTAGAAGGTTTAACTTAATACACATGGACTATCATATTCAAAACTAATTATAATGTCATCACAAGATTTATATGAACATCAAAATAAATGCCTATAATAATAAGAGTGTATAATATAAATGAAATGTCCTAATAAAAGTATCCTCATTGGCATTCAAGGGCATTATCCTAACAAATACAACCTCTGGGCTATTTCATCAGAGTTTAGAATAGTGTTAGAGTGGCTCTTGAGCATGCTTGTGAATTGGTTGTCCCCAACCTTTGACAAAGCTTTCACACAAGTTAGAGCTGTATGTGGGAATCCGATGGTTCCTTGTTAATGCCAATCTTTACTATCTCTTCAACCATCTTTTCTTAGAGGAAAAAGTCTCGACACCTTACCACTATTCCACTTTGACTAGTAGCTTCATAGAGAACTAGATTACACTCAATCACCCTAGCAGCTAACCCGCGATAACAAAGATAAAGCCCCACTGATTTGCTCCGATGACTAACGGGAGATGAAGACTGTCTGGTGACTAGTGGTTGAGCATAGCTCCAGCCCATCATCGCAAATGATCATCCAATAGTCATGGGCTGAACATAGCTCCCTTGGCATTCCTGAAGTGGTTGAGCTTAGCTCCCAAAATCATTTTGGATGTAACACACCAAAGAAGACCGAAACATTAAAGCAGACCACTGGTCCATTAGAGAAGCATCAATCCAGCGGTCCAATCTATGATGTGTTTGGCATGACAAGAGGAATGGTTTAGACTGACGTGTCCTGCAATTCCGCAGAGCTTTGTAAGTACGGTGCCCACAAAACATCAAGCTCATATGATGACTTGGAAGCTAGTAAAGCTTCATCCATAACAAGGAAGTCTTCCATTGAAGAGTTAGGTGGTTGCCTTTCTAAGAAACACATACAACATAATCCAATCTTAAACTATCCTCATCCCAAAGATCTTTGAACGGATGAGATTAAAGAAGGAAACATGCATGATAAATCTTATGCATAACTGACAATTGAGATTAAATCTATTCCTAAAGTAATTCCCAAAGTTCCACAAAGGATGAATATTCATAATAACCCATCAGGAGCCCAGGAACATGCTTTTAACTACATAGAACAAAGAGATCTTGTAAGTAGTTTAAAAGTTGTTCCAAACGATCCTTGTCCTCACAATCATTCAAAGCAACCTAGTTTGTGTAGTCCATGGGGGATCAAACTAAAAAAATCTAAGCTACCATCGAGACCAAAAATGCTTCATATAATGAACTTGAGCATGCAAAAGTTCTTAGCCTTCTCGAGTCAGATTAAATAAAACCTTCGAACTAAAATACATACATTGCACTTAACTCCCCCGATCCTTCTAAAGAGAAGGCACCACTGCTCATTAGAGAACTTCCTCCCCATTATGAGTAGAAACTCCATGATGGAGAATAAGTCTTAAAGCTATCTAAGCCCTTGCCAAATCCACTTCCCACTCAAGGGGGCAAGAATAGTCATCCAATACATTAGAAGCAAGACAATTATCCTTAAACTTAGGAATCAAGCCTTTTATGACTTAGACGCCATCCCTGATGATCCTAATTTCTAGGAAAATGAAGAGTACAAGTAGAAAATAAGACTTTGACAAAGATTTAGAGAAAGGGGAACATGTGAATCCCACCAATGACCAAGTTTATACTAATGCACAAGGAAAAGATCATCATAATGCTCCATACTTGGAACCAAACTCAAGCAGATGTTCTCTGATTTCATCACCTATGCTGAGTCAATAGACAAGACAAAACCTTCACCAACACCAATTCCTAGAGCAAAGAGAAGTGAAGACTAAAGAAACCTTCAAATTAATGGATCGAGGGAGCTAGGTTCTTAGCCCTTACCTAGAAATCAGCTAAGAAGAGGGGTTGATAAGTGCATGTTTATAGATGTTATAAGTTATCTGTGTATATAGATCAAGCATGATTTTTATCAGGTTCGTGTGCTCATTTGTTGTTTTTATTCCCTTTTGTGCAGCTAGGGCGTGTGAGGACCCCCTAGGAGAAGAGTTAGTGATGTGGAGTGATTCCAGGACAATTGAGACAATTGAGGACAACATCACCAACTATATGGTCGTGTGAGTTCACACAAACATGAGACACAACCCTATACATGAACGGTACTACAACGGAACATTGTAGTAGGATTATTGTAGCATAGTATTGTAGCTAATTGAGGGAAAGGGTATAACGACATAAGGCAGTGCAAAAATTCCATAAGACTGTGTGGAAACTCATCAGGACACTTATAAGCTAATTTTTGGCTAAGTGTTTGGAGGTAGCTTTTGGGGAGAGCTTGAAGGAGAAGGGAAAGGGCTATTAAAAATGGACATACATTTAGTTGGCCATGTGTTCATAATGAAAAAAAAACTCACTCATATCAATGGTTGGTAGCCATTAATTTTGACCTCGAAGCCATGTTAATGGTTGGTAACTATTATCCTTGACTTTGAAGCCAACCTTGTGTGTAATTAGAGCCACTAGTGTGTTATTTTTATCTAATATCTTAGCCTATAAAAAGGGAAGATCTTTGGATTATAAAGTGTGCCTAAGTTCATAAGTGTTCTTATGAACAAGTAAGGAAGAAATCATGAGAGAGTAAGTGTGATAGTTCTTGAGTAAAATTATTGTAAAATTCTTTGACTATTCTTAGAGGTGTGACACACCAAAGAGAGAGTATGCGAGGTGTAATTTTGTACTCTTGAACAATTCTTTATAGTGAGTACTACAATGATAGTAGGAAACATGATGTAGCTTGTTTAAGGGTGAACCTGTATAAATTTTGTGTCTTGTTTATTCTTTACTCTACTCTCTTATTTTATTTTATATTGTTCTTGTTTAGTAGAATTTAGGTCATACACCCCTATAAATTCCTAACAAGGGCTTGCAACCAAGGCTTGGCAGGAGCTTTATCCAGCCAAGAAGAGACTCTGGCACCCTTTTCCACCATCCACACCATCATACACACCGCTGCTGAGCTTGGGGAAGCGTCTTTTGGCGACCCTTGCCGGTGAAGCGTCATTCGGCTCTTTGGAGAACCAATCATCGACCTTCGGCCACGGATTTGGAGAGAGTTTTCCTTGATTTATTTATGTATTCCATTATCTTTTCTTATCTTTGATTGTATTGCTCCATGAGGAGCTAAACTCTTTGTTGGGTATTTGGGCGTGTAAACCCTAGGGTTGTAATATGACTTGATTTAATTTATGCTTCTTTAATTTTAGTTAATTTGAGTTTCTACCTTATGTATTAATCATAGTATGACCATTTGTAGTGAGATTTTAGTTGTATGTGCGGGTTGAACTAGTGAAGAGTTGAGAAACCCATTAGGGCTAGCCCTACCAAGGTTGGAGAGGATCAAGAAGGTGAGCCTATAGTACAGGAATATCCCCTTTCCTCTCCGATTTGATCATGAAGACCTTTGTACTCCCGTGAGCGTTTAGCAATCATATGAACCCTAGTGAAGAGAGAGATCACCGTTGGGGTTTGTATAAAATTGGGTGTTAAACATCTTGAGAGAGGGTTTAGCCTAATTTCGGGATTCTAGTTGATCATTGTGGTCCCTAAAGAGTAAGGCATCCATAGGGGCTTTTGGTGAAGAGAGAGATCATCGCTAGAACCTCATACGAGACTAGTCACCGGTTGCCATAAGAGCAGGACCTGTGTATTTTAGGATTATCACGACTCTTATTGACTTAATTAGGATGCATAACTTAGATCCTGGACCTTAAGTTCACATTCCTAAGGAATCATTTCCAGAGTATCCACTCCATTATGATTGTACTTCTTCTGGTATTTTTGCACTTTTTGATTCCTTCTTCTCTTGCAAGCTCATTTACATCACTCTTAACTATTTAAATGCGGTTAGATAATAGAGTAGGAGTTATTACTAGTACTCTAATTCCCTATGGATTTGACTACCTGACCTTCAGGTACATTGTATTACTTGTACGACATGTTCACTTGCGGTACCCATTGAGGGTTGCACACACGATGCATTAGGGGCATTGACAACTAATCCCTAAAAGGTACCACTTCTGTCCCTCTTCTCATTTCTAAAGGGTCAAATGCTCAATTAGATAAATACTACAATGTATGTGGCATATCCTTTTGATGAATATAATCAGTATAAAACTTCTTGCTTTAACAAAATTTGACTATTAGAAACTTGAAGAGCAGCATAAAAAAAGGGGACTACAAACCGCTAGTCCATTTGCACTTAGGGTCAAAACACTTCTTTTATGAATTTCATTACTTGGAACATTAGGGGTTTGGGTAGACTAGCCACAAAATCTTTAGTCAGAGACTTCTTAGAGATACATTGTGTGCATATTTGCTCTATCCAAGAGTCTAAGTGAGAAAAGGTGTCCCAATCCACTTGGAGATCTATAGACGGCTCTTGTTTAGACCAATTCTATTTATCCCCTACTCAAGGGACCTTAAGGGGTATGATCATTGGCTGGAACAACTCACTTTTAAAGTGAAGGATTATCCATGTGGGTAGTTTTTGCCTTTAAGAGAAATTTCTTAATGTCGCTATCCAAAGGCCTTGGGTGTGCACCACAATTTATAGGCCTAACATCATGGTTTGGAAATCAGTTTTTTGGGAAGAGATTAGGGCTTACCAAGCACATCTTTCTTGAGTTATCTATAGGGATCTTAAAACATTTTTTTCTCAAGATGAAAAAATACTAGTAACCCCAACCTCCTCTATATTCATCACGCTCAGAATCTTTTGAGAGGATCTTAAGCTTCTAAAGCCACCTTTCTTTGCTAGAAAATTCACCTAGTCTAATCGGCAAGCTGATCCTAACTAGATGTGTATGGATCAATTTCTTGTCAACACAAAATGGTTCACAAACCACCCAAGGGTACGTCAAAGAAGTTTGCCTAGGTTAGGTTATGACCTCAGGCCAATTTGAATTAAATCCATAAATAATAAATTTAATCTAGCAATTTGAATTAAAACTTGATGCTAGAATAATAGCCTACGATATTTGATTCAAGCCTGGTGGAACGAAATTTCACCGATGCAGTGTTGGGCATCTGTCCTTCCGAAGAAGCGCATACATCTCAAATACAAATTGTGCCATTGGGCAAAGTTCAGTTTTGGTTCCATTAAACTAAAATATGTCACCCTTCTCAATGACATAAAGGCCCTAGACATAACCAAAGAATCGAGAAGAATCGCTGCTAAGGAGACTATTCTTGACTTTGAACCTCCTATCACCCTAGAAGATCTTCTAAAACAAGAGGAGATTTACTAGAAATAAGAGGGGATGGAAACATTAAGTACTTCTAGGAGGTAGCAAATGGGAGACGAAATAGGAACTGCATTCCCTGTCTAATTGGTAAAGGTCATCTGATTAAGGGAATGGAGGAAATCAGTAGACTTATAGCTGAGCTCTTCAAAATGCAATTTAAGATGAAACACTATTCTGTATTCAAATTCTCCTAGTCCACCTTACTAAGGGATAAGAAAATAATTAACCTCAATTATCTAGACCCCCCTATCACTGTAGAAGAGATAAAGAAGGCCATCTTCGACTTAGGTGCAGATGAAGAACCCGGTCTGTATGGGTACCATATATTTTTCTTCTAAAAGTTTGGTATGCGATTGGTTAAGAATTAATCAAATTAGGTGAGGATTTCTCTAACGGAAGCTCTAATTTGAAGAGAATTAATTTGGCCTCTATCATCCTAATCCCAAAAAATGACAACCCTAAAAATCTAAATGAGTTTCGTCCTATTAGTCTTATAAACTCATCCCTAAAGATTATTCAAAGGCCTTCGTCCTATTAGTCTTATAAACTCATCCCTAAAGATTTATTCAAAGGCCTTGTCTCTAAACTTGCCAAAACCATGGAAACTTTGGTAGACACCACACAATTTGCCTTCATCAATAACCATTGCATCCTAGCTAATATAGCAACTGCTGAAGAACTAATTTTTAGTCTTCGAAAATGCAAAATTCCTAGCCACATAATCAAAGTTGACTTCGCATAAGCCTTTGATATGGTGGATTGAAACTTTCTACTAGAGCTATTACATGCATATGGTTTTGGGCTAATATGGATTGGTTAGATCAGACTTATTCTAGTATTATCTCAAGCGAACTTCTTAGTCATCGGATCCCATTGTAGATATTCGATATATCGTTGACCTATTCTCTCCTATATTGTTTGTTCAAGTTTCAGACATTCTTAGTGCCATGTTCATTCACGCCCTAAAATCTGGGATACAATATAGTGTCACACTAGGAAATCTAAGGAAAATGTGTGACCTGCAGTTAATAGATAATGTTCTAGTCCTAACAATAAGAGGGCTAAAGGATTTGAGAATCATCAAGCTCATTTTATACCTTTTTGAAGGTATGTCGAGTTTGGCCATCAACTCTCAAAAGACAACCATTTATGTGGTTATTCCCGGGCAGCAATTAGATGGCCATCTAGCACTCATCTTGAACTGTAATTAGGGGGTTTTCCCAATACCTTATATGGGGGTTCTTATCTCGGGTAAGCATCCACAACGACAAGATTAGGAGCCCCTAATAGCTAAAGTGAGAGCAAAATTGTCAACATGGAAGGTCAAATTCCATTCTCTGGGAGGAGACTAACCCTTAGTTAACTATGTTTTTTCATCTATCCCAACATATTGGATGTCAATATTTAAACCTCCATGCTATGCAATTAAAGCAATTAACCTCATCAAGAAGGCCTTCCTTTGGTCAAGAACATGCATTGAGCACATGGGGCCTAGATTGGTAAATTGGAAAAAATTATGTAAATCAAAAGAATAAGGAGGGTGAGGCTTCTCAAACCTAGAGGACTTTGACCTAGCCTTACATAAATGGTAGTGGAAAGTATCAAATGGAATCCCATGGTGTGGATAAAAAAGGCAAATAATTCAATTATTTTTAAACATTTCTCTCTTGGAACCTCTACAGTTAGCCACCTAGAAGAAGATCATTCTTCTGGAGTTAAGTACTTGGTTGCCTACCTATCTTCAGATCTTGTATCTCTCATGATATTTAGAATAAGGGCGCAACCCTCTTCTAGTTTGATAAATGGTTGAATAATTGTGCACCCTAGTAGAGTTGTTTAGAGCTTCACAGCAAACTTTCGAAACTATATGAGATCTCAAAACTACCTTACAATCTCTTCTGTCCCAAATAGATCTGATAATTTTAGAAATAATTAACAGGTTCTCAACATAGCCAATAGGTGTATCATTACCAAATCCTTCTACACTTTCATCAATCACGGTGGTATGATATGCTCGATAACTAGGTTGATCTAGCAATGTGCTTGTCCAAGGAAAATCAATCTCTTCACTAACTTTCTTGGGACAATCGAATGTTCGCCCTAGAAAATCTAGTAGCTAGAAGATGTAATTAGTTGGCAACTACTACATGTGTGCTTTGTCACGGTGGGCGCGCGCGGGGCGGTGGGGGTGGTGAACAAATCAGTAGATCATCTTTTTATCCATTGCTTTTTCGCTAATCGCATCTGGAATTTCTTGACCTATACTTTTAGAATTCCTATTCCTCTTAACTCTTTGAAGGGGCTGAGGGGCTTATGGAGACCTTGGCTTTCATCACCCCTCAAGGATATTGGGGACTTGATAATTAGGGCCATACCTAAAACATTTGGTTGGAATGGAATGCACACATTTTTTGTGATTGATTTCCTTCGCACATATCGATTATTGTTAAAGTCATTCATATGTCGTTTTCACGGATTGGTGCAATTCTAGATACCATGAAGATGAGACCGGAAGACTCTATTAAAACAACCAAATGCAGCCTAAGTTCCTAGGGAACCTTCTGAAAGACTGCCTAGACAGAGGGCGGTGCAACTACCCATTGTCGTTCTATGTTTCTCCTTGGTCTTGTTGCCTTTGTTTGTGTTCTTGTTGTACCTTATATACTTATGTCGTTTTTAGCGGTCTTTCTTTATGATCATGCATCTTAAATCCACTCATAGTGGATTTCTTTTCTTTTCTTTTCTTTTTTGTTTTGTTTGCTCTATTTTTCGTTGTTATCAGTTTGTACTTTTGGTTTCTCTTCTTTTTTAATATAATGTGGTTTATCCATTTTTTTTTTTAAAAAATTTTGCTGTGTGTCTTCTCAGTTTTTGGTAAAGGATAGGTAATTCTAAAATAGATTTGGTGCAATATCACATATTCGTTGTCTTTATCAATTCCTGTAATCATCCATGTTTTTCATTACTTTATAAGTAATGAAGAATTTAGTAATTGCTCTTTATCTTAAAATTAGGGACGGTTCGTTAAGTTACACAATAACTTTGAGGTTATTCCTAACCATTTGATAGGAAAACATAAATAATCAAACATAAGAGTTGCCAAATAAATGTTTCCATTCATGTGAATGAAGCACTAAAATAATTTTCTTTTCATTCCTCTGTTCTATGTTTCCACTCCATTTTCATTACGAAGATGTATCACGTCAGGATCCGTTAATTTTCTTTTCATTTTTCTGTTTCTATAATCCAAAAACTAAGTAAACCATGACAATTTCATGCTTATGAAAAGCTATGAATGGATCTTTTTCAAGTGAATTTCATAAACAAATTGACACACACATTTATATGTATATATAGTTTGACATTTACTTTAACATTAAGGAATAGCCTCGTCCCAAGAGCACCACAAACTGCAGGAATTTAGACTTGAAGAGTTGAGAAAAAAAAAATTATTACATTACACAATAAAACAGTAAAATTTCAGGTCTGACTTGAAAGTTTTGATTTTAGTCTTCTTGAATATAAGACCATTTTCACATAAATCCAATCATATGTTGCATCAATTGATCGGAAATACGCAATTCTTATGGTTTGCTTCATCATGATGGTGCCAATTAACATCCAGAAGCCAATAATGAATCCTAATGCAGAACTTACATAAAGCCATAACATCTCTGACTGATCTTTGTTTCCTTCTTCCTCATTTGCACTTCGAGAATGTGTTTCATTAACACAATTCTGAAGAGGTGGTCCACAGAGATTATTGTTCCAATTATAGGCTGATGGATCGAAAGTCTGAAGTTGCCCGCTTGATGGAATTTTGCCTGACAAACTGTTGTGGGACAAGTTTAAATGACCCAAAAAGTTCAAAGTAGATATGCTTGACGGAATGACACCGGATAAATTGTTCTTTGATAGATCAAGTGATTCCAGCTGTTTCATGTCACCGATGTTTTCTGGAATCTTTCCACTGAAAAGGTTACCAGAAAGATTCAAGAAGTGCAGCCCATGTAGTTTAGTTAGTTCTTCAGGCAACTCACAGGAAAGCTTATTGTTTGATAAGTCCATGCTTGTGACTAATGATAGAATTTTTTGGTATTCAATTTGCAAACCCTTTGCAGTTATCAGGAGAGATTCTGAGTAGCCAAATATATTTGGAGAATTACTATTGCCCCAGTAAGAATAAGCAAAATATACGTCACTGACAATGGGAAGCAAAGACCACCATTGATTGTGGTTTGTGGATGCCATGGCTTTGAAATCTCCATAAGAATGAGGAATGCAGCCTGATAGGTTGTTGTGTGCAAGGTCCAGGATTTGAAGAGAGGAGAGTTTTGATAATTGTTCTGGGATGACACCTTGCAATAAATTTGATCTCAAGCGAAGAACTACTAAAGATGAGTGGTTTTCTCCTAACCATGTCGGTATGCTACCTGAGAGTTTGTTTTCACCAATGTCGAGAGTGACCAACTTGTTGGCCATTTTCAAGGACAAGGGGAGATCTCCATAGAAGCCATTATTTCTCAAATGTAAAGATCTGAGATTGGTTAAGGACATAAGGCCATCAGGAATTTTACCAATCAAATTGTTGTTAGAGAAATCAACAACTTCCAAAACTGATGTTGAATTCCAGCAGTGGGGAATTCCTCCAGACATATCATTGTTAGATAGATCAAGCAATGCCAAGGAGGTAAGATTACAAAAGAAGGATGGAATGCTTCCATTGATATGATTATGAGCTAAAGAGAAGACTTGAATGTAAGAAGCAGTACCAAAATAAGTAGGAATAGGACCCGAGAATGAGTTGTTGGTGAGATCTAAAACAGTGAGTTGGGAAGGTTCAAACTCAGGAATCAGGCCTTCAAATCTGTTGAAACTCAAATCAACACTAGTGAACAGATAGTTTTTCACAGTAGTTGGTAGACTCCCTTCCAAATTGTTGTTTGATAGATCAAGAATATAACTTCTCATTGAAGTTAGATTCCAAAACCATTCAGGGAATACTGCCTGAAATTCCAGAATTTGGTAAGCGAAGTTCACCCAAATGTGTCTGAGTTCTTAGCCAAGCTGGAAAAGCAGGGCCAACTCTGCAAGAACACATGTTGATGGTTTGGCAATCAAAATGAGGCTTCCAATTCACACTCACATTCAATTGCAACGAGTTATAAGAGAAATCCACATATTCCAAGTTTGCTAGATTAGCAAAATGAGATTCAGTCAAGACACCTGCCAAGGAATTCGAAGAGAGACGCAAAGCATTCAGTTTAGATAACTGACCTATGCTCGCCGAAATTGTGCCATTCAACTTGTTGTTTCCAAAACTTAGTGTGCTTAGACCATCCTTGCTTCCTGAGTCAGAACCATTCTGCTTGTTCTCCCTGCATTTAGACAATCCATCAACAAGATCATTAATGTCCCCACTGATAGAATTGTTGTCCAAATTTAAGGACTGTAACTTGCACAAGTTCCCCATGCCTTTTGGCAATGTTCCGGTAATGTTGTTCTGTGATAAATCGAGCTCCCTTAAGCTAGAGAGCTTTCCTGTGGATTCTGGTAATGGCCCGGTTATGCCATTACTCGGCATTTTCATCGTCTGCAACTGGCTAAGATTTCCAAGGCTCTCTGGCAACTTTCCACTTATTGCATTTTTTGACAAATCTAGAAACTGCAGGTGAACAAGATTCCCTATAGTTTCAGGCAATTTGCCGCTGAGTTTGTTACCATCAGAGTCAAAGTGTTGCAAAAGTTTGAGATTGCCAAAGGCTTCAGGTATCTCTCCTTCAAGCATATTAAATGATAAATCCAAGAACTGCAGGTTTGTCAGTTCCCAAATACCTTGAGAAATCCCTCCTTTCAATTGGTTTCCAGACAATACAAACTTCTCCAACTTGTGCAGCCTCCCTATGCTATTTGGCAGCTTTGTGATCATATTAGCAGACAAATCAAAGGATACTAACTCAGTAAGATTCCCCAAGGACTCTGGGATCACTCCAAAATGGTTAGTATCCAAGAGCAAGGCTGTCAACCTACTGAGGTTTCCGATGGAAACCGGTAAATTGCCATAAAGATCGCAATAAGAAAGATCAAGATGGATCAAACTTCTGAGTTGGAACAACCAAGCAGGCAGAGTGGTGTTAAGGCTATTGTCAGAGAGATCAAGCACACGAAGAGATGTGAAGTTGAGATGATGAAGCAAAGTAGTATCATGTATACCACCAGCTTGGAGGCCAGCATGTGACAGTTTCAAGACAAGTAGAGAAGGAAGTCTATTAATTTGATGAAGCCAATCAGAGACCATTGAGAGGTCCACATTAGTCAAGTCAAGGTGTTGTAATCTGGTCATTCCAGACAACCAGTGAAGGTTATCAGTGGACAGAAATGATTCTTCTGAGATGTAATAGTTAATGTCAAGGACATGCAAATTTGATAGGTTTCCAAGAGCCTCATGAGGAATGACACCACTAAATCCAGCACTGGAGAGGTTAAGGTATTCAAGGTTGGAAAGAGAGCCAATGAAGTCTGGAATGGGGGAGTTATTGAAGTTGTTGCTGCTCAAGTCTAGGTGTTTTAAGTAGTGTAGTTGAGAGAGAGAAGAGTCCAACTTACTTGGTGGCATGTCATAATAATAGAAGAAGTCATTAGGGTACTGTCGGAGATCAAGCTTGATGACATGACTGGTTACATTGTTGCATGCAACTCCTCGCCAGTTGCAGCAATCATGGCCAGTCCAAGAATAGAGCCAGCTTTGGTTGTTGCTCAGTTGAATGCCTGATTTGATGCTGAGAAGAGCTTGCCTTTCAGTGTCAATGCAACTTTTTCCATTTGTGGTAGTAGCTAATGATATGAGAAGGGAGATAAGGAAAAAAGGCAACATGTTACTCATAGCCATGACAGAAAAAAGAAGAAGAAGAAGAAGAGCTCTCTTGGATAAGAAAAGATTATCATTTTATAAGCTGTATGGAGAGTTTTTTTATCAATAGTATAATAATATGTATAGAGCAAGTGGTTATAAAATACAAAAAAAAATGAGTTGGCGAGTCAATGGTCTACTAATGCGTGCGTTACTTATCTTGCCCGTCAGAGCTCTCTTGGTCTTGGACAAGAAAAGAGTATTATTTTATAAGCTGTACGGAGAGTTTTTTTTATCAATAATATAATAATATGTATAAAGCAAGTGGTTATAAAATACAAAAAAAATGAGTTGAGCGAGTCAATGGTCTACTAATGCATGAGTTACTGATTTTGCCCGTCTCCTCACCAACCTACTCACGCGCATTGCCCAAAAATAGAAAGAAATAGACGCAACTGTTATCAAAATCGGACCGGACCGCTAATCTGACTGATTAAATCAGTGAACCAGTCATAATATTGATTCAGTTTTATAATTAACTTGGGATGAACTATATTGAACTATCGGTTTAATTAATAACTTGTTAAGCTGATCAATTTTTAATGAATTTTAAATTCTTAAAATGACATTATTAGTGTTAATGGTTTTGTTTGTATATGAAAAAGATAGGGTCTTTTATGCCACTTTAACTATAAAAAAAACATTAAAGTAAAAAAAAAACTTTTTGCACGTGGAATATGAATGTTTTGTGGATTGCTACTTAAACTTTTTTGTTTATATGTTAAAACCTTAGAGTTTGTTGTTTGTAATTTGTTTATATTTTGTAGTAAGCTAGTATTTTTAAAATTTTTAATTTTCAAATATTAAATTATTAAAACAGTATTTTATTATTTATTATAAAATTTCAATAGTGTACAATAATATAAATATATTGTCATTTTAAGAAATGGTTTTATCTATAACATTTTTTTATATTTTTTTTCTAATGTGGAATTTCTAAAATATTATGTATCTCTAAATATATTATTACCTTAAAATCCTAATATTTTAGACTAATAAATAATTAATTTAAACATTTATTAAATTGATAAGAAAGCTTTGATTATAATTTAATTTTTTAAAATTTTTGATAAAATTATTCCGTTCAAGTGGTTAGCTGACACTAACATAAGTTTTTCGTGCGATGTGACCTCCCACTTATGTGCAGTCAAGAGATTATAAAAACCATAAATATTTTAAAAAAATTTATATTTATCATTTTAATAAATTAAAATGTTAATTTTGTAAGATTTCATCCATTCCCATCTTCAAAAAGATTCAAAAAACTTTCTTTTAATGGAATCAATGATTCCCAAATAGATTTAAATTTAATTTTTTAAATAATATTTGATTTTTAAAAATATTGTTAAAAACATTCAATAAAGAGTATTTGCTATAATGAATCAAACAAGATAAACTTTTTCAATTATTGCAAATAATATGGTGGGAAGGTTTGAACTAATGACAATAACAATTTATAGTACCATTTTAATTAGCTGACCTACAAGTTGTTTGTTAACATTATTCCTTTACTAGAAAATATAACCAATAAATACCCCTTATGTTATTGAAGTTTATTCTCACATCAGACCGACAACCCTTGCCAAATTTGACTCATCAAACCGACAACCACTCACTTTGTGCATTTGCCAAAATAGAAAGAACCAGATGGGCGTTTGGGCCCGGATATCGATAGGACTTTCACTCTTGCTAAAGACTTTTTTTTAAACCATGATTTATTGAAAGGTGAAAAAAAGGGAAACAAAACATTACTGATAAACACAAGACAATAAGCTAAAAACCCTAGTTACAAACTAAGGAACAAATCATCTATCATAAGTGGAAATAACCAAATAAGAAGGAAACTAAAACAGGTACAACTATACAACAAAACATCGAGGAAAATAATAGAAGAAAGTTGGGGTGGTGCATATCAAATTAAGGAAGGCTTGGTCGTTAGTAAGGGGATCTTTTGAAGGAAATGCAAATGGGCTAGCATAGCTAAGACTATGTTTGATAAATGGGATAGTTTCTTGTAGCTTTGCTTTTTGGTCTTCAGGGCTACATTAATCCAAGAAATAGCATGTGATTGATTTTGCAAATTATCGAAAGATATGAAGATGTTATGCAAGTGAAAATGAGATTTATTTTTTCAAGTCAAATATTTCAATAAATTGCGCAGATAGTAATGACCTATACCTCCTAAGCTAGGCACACTAGATCTCAACCATCTAGAGCAAATATCCCTAAATTATAGAGGCGTATTGATAGTCTAGGCAAGTGATCAACAGTTTCAATTTCTTGAAACTAGAACACGCAAGTAGGTATCAAAATTCTGTTACACCCTCATTTTGCAAGATTATTTGAAGTTAGGATCTTTTTATCCCATGCAACCAAGTTGAAGATCTTAATTTCGAGTGAGCAACAACCCTTCTACAAAATTTTGTTGATAGGACACCTAAGCCCCATCGTTAAGGAAATTGTAAAAGGATCTAACTGAGAAGACCCCATATTAGTCCTATTGCCATATCTTGTAATGTAATCCCTCTATTATCATCGTGAAAATATGGTCAGATAGCTCTAGTAGGTTCTCATCATATGTAGGTGCTGGTTGCAATAAAAACTCACAAATGGTAAGAGCGGAGTTTTTGCTAAGCTGGAAAAAACCAAACCATACTTGCTTAGGTGTTCTAGCATCCATTCATCTATTGAGCCAGAAAAAATGTTAAGTTATCATCTTTAACAATCGCGTTCACTCCTAGGTGGAATGCCTATTGCCAATATATGCTCAATGTCTTTAAAAAAAAAATGAAGCTCTGCTCGGGAAAGTATACAGTAATTATTTGGATCACCCAAACTTATTGTAGTTGAAGGATATAACTAGAGGCCAGCAAAAGGATTTATCTACTAAAAGCTACCACTACCATTTACCAAGGAGATTCTGATTGAAGTCTTACAAATTCAAGACACCCCACCCTCCTTGGGCTTGAGATTTGAAGTTTCTCTTCCATAAAACCAGTGTACACTTCGCTTGAGTGGGGTTTACACCTCTCCAGAAGAAGTCCCTGCGTGCTTATCAATTTCCCTAATCACCCACTTTGGTAGCCTAAAGGATGACATCCAGTAGATGAAAATAGCTAACACTAAGTTAACTAGTGTCAGTATGCCCCTGGCTGAGATGTAGAGGCCTTGAGATGAAGCAAATCTTGCCTTGATCGTATGTTTTAAGCACAACCAATCTTGGCGGCAGAGACTGATAAGTGCTATTTTATATATGTTTTATCAATCTTATTTAGCACTTAATCAACTCTATTGAGCTTTGTTTTTATGGATAATTGATGCTTAGTTGTTCATTTTGTATCACAAACAAGAGCCAAAGGAAGCAAATCGGGAATAAATCGGTGTTGAAATCATCAAATAGAGAACTACATGGTCAGTTACATGCCCATGTATCTGCTCGTGTACACTTCGGCCAAGCATCATGTAGAATATTACACACGCATCATGTGATCAACCATAGACTTCTTGAGCACTTCCTACCAAGAAGAACACGACTGTGTAAACCAAGTACATTGCTGTGTAAATTGGAAGAGTGCAGAGCGTGTCCCAGATAAGAACACAGGCGAAAGTCATATACATGACCGTGCAACTCAAAGAGCAACAGAGAAATGAAAACCCGAGAGTTACATGGTTAGGTTAAAGAGTAGTCCGTATACGCCAAGTTCTCATGAGTTTTGGGGTTTTTCCTTGGAGTTACACTAGCAAGGTACATGCCCATGTACCTGACTGTGTACTGGTTGGCTCATGTAAGTATAAATAAAAGATTGAAGAGCTTTTTAGGGCATTTGAGTTTTGGCAGAATTTGAGGGAAGGTTCTGGAGACGATTGGATGTGGGTGAAGAGGGCTTTGAAGGATTGAAGGAGGAGTTCGAAGGAGTCGCCAGAGTGACGATCCATTGGCGATGATAGTGGCTCACATCATCTCCAACCATACTGCATTGAGAAGGGAGTTTTCTTTACATGTTTAGGGTTCTAGAGATTGAGATTTATTTTGTATTGATGGACATGAGTCCCATAAAGGGATAACTTCCTTGGTGCTTGGATTGATGTAGCTTGGGATTTTTTTTATCTTTTGATTGCTTTTAATTTAGAATTACCTTCCGCTTCTGGATTCATCCTTGTTTTCATTATTGGTTTTGCGTATTGAAAAGTGGCTCTACCATTTTGATTTCGCTTGTGTATTGAGAGATCCTTGCGAATAGATCCCACTTGGATGAATAGGTATCAGTGATGCTCGTTAGAGATAGTAAGGGTGCCTTGTACCTTTCGATTGGAATGTTAGTGGCTTGCCCCCTATTCTTGACATGGAATCTCTAAAACTCATTGCAATCATGTTAGGGTAGGAGTAGGAGATATTCACTTCCACCTTAAGCATAGGATTAGACATTAGGGAGTCTTGAGAGAGCACTTAGTGTGTTTTTGGTTTCCTTTGTTCTAATTAGCTAAGGTTTAATCTCTTTTAATTTGCAATCATCTTAATCTTTGAACTTCCCAGTGAAATCAATCCGGGCACTGCTTAATTCATTGCGTTCAGTTCTTTGCTTTCTCGTATTCGGTCTCTTGCTTGTTTTTATTTTTTCTTATTAATTATGAAAGTAAACTTGATCCTTGTTTCAATTAGCTAACGAAGATAGGGTTAGTACTTTTATTATCTAGTCTTTGTGGATTCGACCTTGCTTTTGTATGTATAACTTTGATTGATATGGTTGCTTCCATGCATCTACTTTACATCATTCAAGTTTTTGACGCCATTGTTGGGGACTAGATATATTAGGAACACTATTATTTGTTAGACTATCTATTTTTATTTTCTTTATCCCTTTTTTGTTTCTAGCTGTTTTTCTTCTTTTACTTTGTGCTTTTCAATTATGGACATTCATTGATAAAATTTCTTTTGTTAACCTTTCAGGAGCTTGTGCATGACCCATTCGAAAAAATCAAAACTTGTTGAGCAATATTCAGAGATCAAACGAACATTGCATAGAAGGGTTAGATAGTTAACTCAATATTTTGAGGGTTTTAATTTATTGAGTATGACCAAACAAGAAGAGTAACCAAGAAGTTTAGCCGATTATGCTAGACCTATACTTGATGGAACACAATCAAGCATAGTGCGACCTCCCATTGCAGCCACCACTTTTGAACTCAAGCTGGCCTTCATCCAAATGGTCCAACAATCATATTCATTCCATGGTCTACCACAATGCACACTTGAGTACTTTCATAGAGGTATGTAACATGTTAAAGTTAAATGGAGTCTCCGGTGATGCTATACGTTTGAGGGTCTTCCCATTTTCATTGAAGTCAAGAGCTAAGGAATGGTTACAAACACTACCTAGAGCTTCAGTCATTACTTGGGATCAATTGGCCAAGCTATTCCTAACTCACTATTTTCCGCTAGGGAGGACAACAAAACTTCGACATGACATAGCTTCTTTCACTCAATAAGATGGCGAGACACTCTATGAAGCTTGAGAAAGGTATAAGGACCTTTTGAGGTGATGCCCACAACACGGTTTATCGAGTTGGATGGAGGTCTAAAATTTTTACCAAGAATTGAATCAAAGTGTGAAGCAAACCATCGATGCCACGTTGATGGGGCCGTTGGGAACAACACACCGGATGAGGCTAGGAAGTTATTCGATGACATGGCTATGAATAGTTACCAATGGAATTCTAGAGCCATGAAAGTAAAGGCAGGCAGAGTGTTTGAGGTAGATGTGGTGGCGGCCTTAGCAGTTCAAGTGGAGTCGTTGAGCAAGAAGATTGATGGGATCATGACTCCAAGAGTAGCTCCGGTCATGGTTTGTGAGACATGGAATGGTGGACACCCTACTACCAATTGTCCTATTGTGAGCACTTCCTTAGGACAAGTAGATCAAGAGGACTATGTTAGTAGAATGAATCGGGCCACAAGGATAACAAAAGCCAAGTCAAACTCCCGGATTTCAAAAGAAGCGGCCAAGTTTGGATGATCTAGTGATGAAATTTGTGTAATCCATCGAATTGATGTTTCAAAAGCAAGATAACTGCCTTACTTCTATTAAAACTACTTTAAGGAATCAACAAGCTTCTATACAAAACTTGGAAAACCAAGTTGGCCAAATTGCAAGAATGACATTAGAGAGACCTTAAGGAAACCTCACATGCAATTCGGAGGTGAACCCTAGAGAGCATGTTAAGGCAATCACATTGAGAAGTGCCCGAGAAGTGGAAATGAGAGCAGAACAACATTAAGGCCCAGAAAAAGTGCGGCCAATTGAAGTTCAAAAGGAGGGCAAGAGGGAAGTGGTTGAGAAGCCTGTTGTTAAGGAATACCAACTGAGAATTCCTTATCCCTCCTGGTGCAAGCAAAGTGAATCCGATGATCAGTTTAAGCTGTTTTTAGAGTTGTTCAAATAACTACATATCAACCTTCTTTTTGTTGAGGCATTAGCACAAATGTCCAAGTATGCAAAATTCTTGAAGGATCTCCTCACAAGCAAAAAAGAAGCTTGGAGAAATGTCAACCGTGACATTGAGTGAAGAGTGCTCTACTATCCTATAGAACAAGTTACCAAGAAAATTGAAGGACCCGGGTAGCTTCACAATTCCTTGTGTGATTGGAGATTCTATTGAAGAGAGTGCTTTAGCCGACTTGGGTGCAAGCATCAATGTAATGCACTACAAGATTTTCATGAAGCTTGGGTTTGGTGAGCCGACCCCAAGATGAAAATTTAGTTGGCCGATCGATCGATTCAACACCCCAGGGATGTGGTGGAATTTATGCTTGTTATAGTGGATAAATTTATTTTTTTATGTCAACTTTGTCATTCTTGATATCGATGAAGAAGTAAAAGTGCCTTTGATCTTAGGTTATCCCTTTTTCGCAACATCCAAGGCTCTAATTGATGTGAATGATGGAAAAATAGTGTAGCAAGTTGGTGAAGAAAAAGTTATCTTTAAGCTTCACCGGGCAATGAGGCCCTAATCTAGTGAAGATGACATTTGTTTCGCAATTGATGTTATTGATGATGTTATTTCTGAATGTGTACGTGCAGGAAATTATGGAGGAGGATCCATTGAATGCATTACTCGAACAAGCTGAAGAATCGGCTCAGCATATGGAGGTGTTGGAGATTGTTGAGAAGGAGCCATTACTATAACCTCCACCGTGGAAAGAGAAACCAAGGGGCCAACAATAGCCTAACATATCTTTAGTTAGTAGTAATTGAGTACTGTCATCAACCATTAACCGGAATTATTTCCTTGGTGAGATCTTTTCAATTTCTGAACTTGTTGCATATTAGAATTGTGATACTAGTCATGGGTATAAGGAGTTGTTCCATCTTCATAAACATCCTTGATCTTTGCAGGTACATCAAGCTTAGTGATGTAAAACAAGCACTTCTTGGGAGGCAACCCAAGTTCTCTTTACTTTAGTTTTTGTTTTAACTTGTTTGTGTGCTTTTGAATAAATCATGATTTGAATCCATTCTTGTTGCAATTTTTCATGCAATTAGGTCCATGTCTTGAGCACAAAGTTGTCCAAATTGCTTTACCTGAGTTGTGCTTTGGCATTAAAGCAAATTTGAGTCGATTTGGGTTGTGAAAACAGGCATCTGTGTTCTGGGAGTAGTATATAGGCTGTACACGCCCGTGTAGATAGCCATGTAGTTCTTAGTTTGTTCAAAAATTGTATTAATTCTATAAAACTAAAAACTATGTGTCACGCCCCGAACCCAGCTCGTCGGACCCGGTGCGTTGACAAACGGCCGCAGACCCATAGTGCATAGCACAATAGGCATGCAAGGCCTCAGAACCTATCTCTCGCTAGCTCACTAGACATCTGTCGTACTATTCACTCCAGATCTGAAAAAAATTCAACAAGAAGGTTATGAGCTTGACAGCCCAGTAAGCAACCCACTAAAAATAACTGGGATCATAAGAATTTTCAAAAATCCAGAATCAAAACCAATCATAATACATATTACAAATATTTATCAAAATTATAGTTCATGAAATCAAAGTAATCCAACAAAATGCAATTTAATAGCAAACAGAAATATATGTCTCCAATCACTATGGCCAAAACAAAATAACAGAATCATTTGTTTACCCTCGGTGACCCGAGCCAGAATATCAGAGCTCATTTGTTTACCCTCGGTGACCCGAGCCAGAATATCAGAGGCCGTTATTCTTCAACGACGGAACGGTGCGAAACTATAGTTTCCATGTCAGAAGTACGTGTCGACACGGTCAGTGATTAACCCCCAGTGACAGGGTTATTGCCTAGCTAAATGGAGACTAAACGAATTTATATCAAAATAACTTTGTTATCCAAAAACAAAACATAAATTTCAGATTTTTAGAATTTCAGACAGGTCAGGGGCAGAACAGAATTTGCAGAACAATTTGTCGAGCAAACATACAAATATATGCATGATCCCATTTGTTTACAGTAAAAATAATCCAATTATATTCAAAACAATTTACAAACATAAAAGTTCAAAAATAACGTACGTGATCAAAATATGGGAATTAATGTTTCAGGGAAAGAAAAGCAATTCAAAAATTTAATATGTATATAATAACAGAAAGTGGCTTAAAGCCCAACAACGTTTTAATATTATATAAGCAAGCTTTAAAAGAATTTAAATAAATTCAAAATTATTGATAACCAAAAATTATATATATAATTATACATTTATATGTGGTGTTACTTACCTGAATAACGCCCAACTCCAAATCTCACACTGAAACAAGTTTCTCAGAATACCCTATATTGGGGAGTAACCTATTAGCTTCACCAACAAAATAAATTTTACAATAATCAAGGGTTTGCAAGAAAGTTTTTGGAAGGGTACAAATGCAAAAGATCAAGCTATCATTAAACTCTCCCAAATATGGATCTTGCGAGGGTACAATAGCAATTATCCACTCTAAGGACATATGAATAATTTTATAATGATTGTTGAGTACTAAATCCCTCACAACTTTACCTATACTTTTCCAAATCATAAATTTCAAGATTCTAAGAAATGTAGACACCTAAGACAATGACATAACCGAAATTCACATTATTTGGAGAACTACTCAACTTGTAACATTCATTTGAACCTCCAACTAGTTCTGCAGAATTATAAATCTGACATATCCCTTTCTAACATGCATATCTCTCAACTTACAATTTCAAAAGCAATGAAATTTTATCAACAACTAGATAACTCAAAAAGAAACAACTTTACTATTTTTCACCTTACCCAAATCAATCTCTATGACCATAAAAAATACCTATCAATCTTGATGTTCTGCACAGACACCCCATCCGGGATAGCTTACTAATAAAATCATATCTCATAAAATATAGGTGAATACAATCTGAAATTTTCCAGATAATTAAATAACATCAAACTCGACAATTCTCTTATTTTACAGTCCTCCAAATTATGCTTCTAACACCTCTAAAATTGAAGAAGGATTTCAGCTATTTCAAAAGCAGATATCTAAAAACTTATCAAATGAAATCAATCAACACTTCCTCTGCCCTAACAGTATAAAAGAACTTTAAGACATAATATGAATTTTTAGCAGAGGTTAGGAGATCATTCAATAAGGCATCAAAATTAAAGATTGGTAAGGGTAAAAATGCAAAAGATGAAACTACACGGCCTATAAGCAATTCCCTCTTACAGAAAAATTTCCTAGCTCTAATATTGGCAAGGATTTGAGTATGGATCAACACAATACGTTCACAAAATCCAAAAAGATCTATTATCAAAACAAAAGGCTAAACAGAATCAGGAATTATAAACATAGTCTGAAAATTATGCTTAACTCCTACGAATGATGATAATCTGACAAGACCTAATAGTTATAATTGAGGATTTACAAAGTACTCATAATACAAAAGGAAGAACATAGTATAAAGAAAATCTTGTTTAAGGTGTAGAAATTCTAAGATCACCTACCTGTAGTCATGCTTGCTGTTCTGGATTTTGGCGTCATCTCTACTAGGCAACCTATCAACGAGAAGAAGAGATGCGTTCTCTCCCAATTCTCAAAATACGCGAACTCCCAACTCAGTTGTGGAGATCGTGGTTTTAAAATAATTAAATAATTAAAAATTTAAATCAAATAATTCGGATAAAATAATGATATTTCAAATTTAAATATATATAATCTTTAAAGTATATCTAATGGTTGGGATCTAATCAGGTTATATCAATGATGGGGATCAAATCAGAGAGTGGGGTCCACACTATGCTAGCAGGAAAAAAGATATAAGGTCATGTTTTTCGCCATGTAACTTTCAGGTTTGAGAGGATCAAATTATTATTCGAGCCAGTGATTTACACGGCCAGATGAAACACTTCACGGGAAAATTTTCATTGTCGTGTATTGAGCATAGAGACTTCGCTCTCAGCCATGGCATGCATGTGTAAGCCACGTGCGTCACCCCACAGCTTCTTGCAAAAGTACACTGCTATAGAGGAACTACACGGGTAATTTTGCACGGTTGTGTAGTTATAGCAAGTTTCTCTTCTAGAAAACTCTACCTCACACATGCGTGCTCACATGCTTGGCATGAAGGTTTCTTCATGTGCGAACACAAGCAGACTTAGAGATACACGCTCGTGTTCTCCTAACTACGTACTGGGGAGAGAAAAAAGCAAGACTGTTCATTCGTCTTCTTCATTTTGACCGCTTCTTGATTTCCCTTTCCTTTTCTAAAACCTTTCCCCATCTCTTCTCTGTTCATTCCCAAATTCCTTTCAGACCTTGTCGGAGTGTTTAATGGTAGTTCTACTAGCCTTCCATAGCGATTCTCTCCCATGAAACCTTATTTTCACCATATACTATTAGTATGATTTCTTTGATTTAATCTTTTAGTTTTCTTGGTGTTTTTGTTTCATTCTTGCGGTAGAACAATTGTATTTGACATCTAGATTAGTTTGGAACTTAGATCTTTTAGTTTTCATTGATAAATCTCTTAGAATGACATTAGGGTTTTAGATCTACATAACCGTACAGAGGGATATATGAGTGTGTTCTCACTTATGTAAACCCCTGCTTTAGGGAGAAGACGACCAGTGCACAATCCCAACCAGAGATACACATGCGTGTTCCCGTCTATGTAAATCTTTGGCTGGAGGGTTTTAGACTAGTCATCTGAAGTACACGACCCAACCCGGGATGGCATGGGCTTGTTCTTACCCATGTAACTCTCAGGTTGGAGGCTTTCCACTAAACATAGGGAGTTACACAGCCACATCATGATCTACATGGCCATGTAACCACCTGCATATCTCTCTGTTTGGCATTTTTTATGAAGAAAATTTGAATTACATGGCTTTAGACAGAGATACACGCCCATGTACCAGGGTGTGTAATTCGTTGTTTCCTTATTTTTCGTATTTTCTTGTCAATTTTAACTCAGTTTTCTTGTGCAAGAAATAGTGAACTCGAAGAAGGTTGCCCTTGGGCAATCTCAAGCATCTTCTCTGCGTTTTAGTGTACTAATCAGTTGAAGTTCGGGGAAACTCAAACCATACACTGGCCTACGCTCGAGTCAGTCAGGCTGGCGTTTGATATCCACGAGCTACTGAGGGATAGCTCATGGGAGTGTTTATTTTCTCTGGACAAGCCGGCCTATAAGGAGTTGACCTTAGAGATATAGGTGACGTTCTAGATCTTGCAGGTGCCGATCAGCTAGACCCGGAGTGACATGATTCAGTTCCAGCTCTAGAGAGAGATGGTTCAGATGTCCTACATGAACTTCTCCCTCTACCTGAGACTCAATGATATGGAGGTCCTGAGTACTCATCCCTTGACATCAGTGTGCCCCTGGAGACCCCACAGCAGACTAGGTGGCAGCATATTAGCCGCGACTGATACTACAAGCCAACACGCTCGAAGGCATAAACGTTGCGCTCACTCGCACTGAGATACATTCACACCCTCATCTGTAGGATATTAATAGGTCACGGTGACTCCACGGGTGTCGTGAGCATCACAGATTTTCGGTATCTATATGCGATGACCGAGCACATACCTATTCACCTATTGTATGTCGTGGAGCAATATATTGCCCATCAGGCCTCCGGCGCTCTCGTTGGAGTCCTCCATGCCAGCCCTTACATCACTAGGCTGGTCCGTGGGATGGGGAGACTAGGAGACTACGAGACACAGAGCGCATGTGCCTCATGGGCAGTTACAGTTGCAGGCACCAACACCATCTTCACAGCCACCTCTAACTAGGGTAGCACCACCACCAACCACATCCGCTACCCCATCATCATCTACACCTCCCCCTTTTGAGAATGAGAGGTAGTTGGTTGAGTCGATGATGATCATCGCCAACTCCCTCCCTTACCCTCCGTTTTCGTTACTTCGTCTACACCACCATCAGGGGTAGAGGAAGAGTCCGAGGATGACTCAAAGGAGGATAAGTCCGAGGAGATTGAGAGAGAGCATGGCAATCCTCCTGCTCCCGTGAGCCCACCTCCATTCACTCCTGCCGATGATGCTGCAAGAGTTTTATTTTGTTGTTGATTCATTTCATGATATTTGTACTTTGTTATATTTTTGTTTAGCAAGGGTTGCGTCCCTGATACTTTTGTACTTCTCATTTCAGTTTCCATATTTCAATTTCATATCTCTATTATGTATTTCTCTCTCCTCCCTCCCTACTAAACTCTCTCTCTCTCTCTCTCTCATACACTGGAGGATATGAGCCACCACTTTTGAACTTCTCCATTTATTTTCTTCTTCAACTTCACTTGTTGTGCTTGGACATAGAAACAACACCCTTGTCGTATTTGCAAGACTCATCAAATTATTTTGGGAAGTACCAATTTCTTTTTGCACCCTTTCATACTTCTTTTTACCTTGTTCTCTAATATTAGATATGCATTACATACATTGAGGGCAATGTATATTTTTATGTAGGGTGGGGTGAATTGTGGGTGAGCTTTGAGTTTTATTGTTAGGTGCTCAATTTTTTAAAGCTTTAGCACTACTTGGTAATTCTTTTGAGTAAGAACTGACAACTTGTAGAACTTTACTTATTTTCATGCTTAATTGTTAATATGCCGTATTTATAAGTTAGTACAACATAAATCGCGCTTAATTTGTCTAGATCGGCTTCCTGAGCACTTAGAGAGTATAGTTTAGTTTATTTTTCTATTTGAAAAAAAATGGAAAAAAGTACCACCTTTGAGGTGTGATGATATTATCGAAAAATCGGATACTTGTATGCCCTAGTGAGAGAAAAAGCTATCTTTTAAGGATGTGGTAAAGCTTCCATTTTATCATTTTTAAGTTCAGTTTCACATAAGTAGTCAAAGACCACAATTGTTAATATTGATGTGTTTATAAATAATCCATTCTTTGTTAGTAAGGGAGCCTATCAAGTCGAATCATTCACACACACATGGAACACTTTGAATAGGGTGTACTTATACTTGTTGCAATGGATATTATACAACTTTACTTCTTGTCATTTTTTATCTACTCTTGAGAATGTACATTTTTGAAAGCTTGAAATTCGAACACTAATTTTTTTATCACCTATTTGTTTGAGAATAAACAAAAGCTTAAGTGTCAGATTATTTGATGAGTGTTGTTTTATACATATTTTATCAATCTTATTTAGCACTTAATCAACCCTATTGAGCTTTGTTTTTATGGATAATTGGTAGTTAGTTGTTCATGTTGTATCACAGGTTAAAAGAAGCACGACAAAAGCAAAAAGAAGCAAATCAGGAATAAATCGGTGCCGAAATCATCAAACAGAGAACTACATGGTCAGTTACACACCTGTGTACACTTTGGCCGAGAATCATGCAAAATATTACACGTGCATCGTGTGATCAGCCGTTGACTTCCCGAGCACTTCCTACGGAGAAGAACATGGCCGTGTAAACCAAGTATACTCTTGTGTACATTGGAAGAGTGCAAAGCGTGTCCTAGACAAGAACATGGGCGAAAGTCATGTACATGACAGTGCAACTCAAAGAGCAACAAAGAAATGAAAACCCGAGCAATTAGAGATTCTGCTACCATAGCAAATAAAAGTGGAGAGAGATGTCTCCTTGCATATAGCAGATAGAGAACTGCCAATGATTCCTCAATCCCCGAGCCCTAAGCAAGTTTTAGAGAAAATCCTAATCCACCGTATCGAAGTCTTTGCAAAGTCCTAAGCAAGTTTTAGAGAAAATCCTAATCTACCATATCGAAGTTTTTGCAAAGTCTGCTGTTCGAATGTGCCCTTTCAAATTGCATTTTTGGATCAAGAATATCAGCTCCTCTACTGCACAACGTTGTCAGCAATGCTTCTAATTGGTAATTTTTTTTTACATGCACACTATTACACCTTAACTATACATTGAAAATAAATCAAATTTATTGATGAATTCCATTACACCTCAATCACGCAATTAAAAAAAATCCAAACCACCAATCTCCCATACGAGAGCCAAACACTTTACCGCTTGATTATTGCAGTGGTGACAACTTATAATATTCACAGTTTAGATCCGAGACTAGGATTTAGGAGGTTAAGATTATTCCCAGAAATTGGAATTAATTTGCTTTCTTGTGGGACTAATCTGCTCATAGATTACCTACATAGAAGGATTTCTGCAATTTAATGGCTATTTCACAAGGTCATTGACGCTACAGGCTTTTGGTTTTAGACTTTGATTTGGTTGTTCCCCTTTGCTTTGAGCCTGTTTTACATGCATGAGGCTTCTATAGTAACTTTGCAGATCTATTAACAAAAATAAATAAATGCATAAATAAGTAAATAATCTCATTTAAATCCAACCAATTGATTTTATCAGAATCCATCAAACATAAATGAGATGGAAAGAAACAACATGCCAAAGAAGAGAGAAAATGTATAAACAGCTGGGCATCAATACACAATATTAAGTACATGAATTACAAGATCAAGTAAAACTCAGGGGAAAGCAATAAGAAAAACCCCTCCTCACCCCATCCCCGAAATAAAAATTAATTAAAAAATATATTAAGTGAACAAGAACACTAAAATATACAAACCAACTACCAAAAAAAACCCTTCTTTTCCTTTCTCCTCTATAACCAGCTCTGACCAACCCTGGACGGCGTGCAACTTGATATGAATCACCGGGTTCTTGCAGACGTAGTAAAAACGAAAAAGCGTGATTTTTCAAGATTGAAGCAGACCATCACCCTCCCAACCTAAACGCAGCATTTGATCCACAACTTTCAAGCTCAACTGCAAAGTTCAATATGAAGTGTTGAATCGCCGGATCATGTATTGATGGAAAGAACACAAATATGTCAAATTACTTGAGTCCATTGTTATTAATTGAACATTGTTGGTGAACAGTATTTATCTGGTACTGATGGCCATGCGACACACTTACTGCAGGGTCGGTGAAGATTATCAGCTGCCTGTCATATGTTGAAACCAAGAGATTTGTGTTGTCCTTATTGAGGGCCATAGCAGAGATATCTTGCCCTTCTTCTAGCACCAAGGTGTGAAATACCTGCATAAAAAAATGATGCATAAAGCTATCAAGATCAAAAGATTATTACTAATAGCTCGAAAGTGCATGGAGTCATTGTGGCCTTGGATTTCAGGTCTTTTACCTTCAAAGTATGCATATTAAGAAAGCAAATTGAAGGCACTTGAATGGTTTGTCTGTTTTCATTGGTTCCTGCCAGATGTGCCTCTTCATCTCCAGTGCCAGACTTGATCCTCCCAACTTCACAACTATCAGGTTGATCACTGTCTTTTGGGTCATCAACAATATGAGATGTCCCAATCAAAGCATTTCCTCCATCAACTGAAATCTCAATGCAGCTAATTTTGCCTGAGAAAGGAGACAGAATTGTTGAGGCTATTGAAACCCCATTAATGGTAAAGGTGGAGATCTTCTTCTCCACCTTGTTCCAGATTAATATGACTCCTTTGGGTGAGAGGCAGATTGCATGTGCCACGAAATCTAGCTTGCGTATCAGCCTGCCTCTCCGTAATGAATGAATAAGCACTCCAGAAATGTTAGACGAGGAAGCAACAATGCCTAGGTCTGAACTAACAGAACAGCATACTATTTCCCCAAGATGACCTCTTAAGACATGCAAGGGGCCTTCAATGCGGCGCCTAAAGCTAATTTCTAAATTATCATTCAATTTGCTTCCATCTGTCAGGGGACTAGTTGGTGTTGTCGGTGAAGCAGTGGAAGCATCTGAAACATGATTCATTTGACCTGAGGAAACCCGACGTAATCTCCAAAGAATAACAGTGGTGTCCCGTGATCCTGTCACAAGATAACTACTATCGCGAGAGAGAGAGACACAGGTAACAGGTGCACTATGTCCAGCTGCAGTTTCAATGGCTTTTGCTCCATCAGATGAGATCAACTTAACAGAATTATCAGCATGTCCACCTAAACACATGAATGCGCGCATTCAGCAATATGTACCCAAATTCAAATTACAAAATAATTCAGAGAGATGCATGAAGGAGAAAAAGATTATATCAGAGAAAACACAAAATACTACTTTTCACATACAAATTGATACACAAATATAAAAAAAGAGTAAGCTGCCCACCAACCAAGGGAAAGCTTATCACATAAATTCAAGTATCAATCACATGATTTATCAGTATTAATTTCAATTATATAACATGGTTCGTAGTTGTCTATCTGTTTTATCAGTCCCAAATTCAATTATGCATCATTGTTCATAGTTGTCTATCTGTAATGAATGTTTTAACCTATTCACCAACATGAACCAACTTTTCAACTGACAGTTATAACAAGTATAACAGTTCTTACAAGTTAAAATAGTTCAACAAAATAGGATAAACTCTAAATCCAACTAGATTACAAATAAACCCATAGCAAGTACGCCTGAGCTAAAAACAAAACGGAACATACATTGGTTTGTCATTATATTTGACTGCTACAACAAAAATGGGCCTACAAGTTTCCCAGTTAGAATATCAAGGGGTATCGAGAAGTGTCCTAAATATCAAGGGGTAAAGGTGCAATGACATCTTTATAGTTGCAAACTAGATGTATACCCCTCCATGATATTCCTAACACTATTACCCATTATATATGAAGCTCATAAGGAAAGATGGCCATAAAAGAAGAATGTCAAAAAAAAAAACAAAAACAAAAAAAAAATTGCCAATAACATAGAACAGGCATATCATTACTTGGTCCTAAACCTAACGTGTCAGAAAAGGAAAAAATGGGTTTGCGGACTATAGATTGTTATACTGACAGCATAAAATACCAAAAGATTTACTGACTTCTCAATTGTAAGTTGTCTTAAAGATTTGTGGAAAATGACCATGTGAATCACAATAAGTTGTCAGATCACCTTTTTCCCACAAGAAAAATCAACACGAAATGTTCAAATATCTTACTGAAGACTGGCATTTAATATGTGCTCCAACAGTATATTTGTATCAACTACGGGGATCCACACAAACATGACCTTGTGTACTAACCGGTTATAATTTCTTGATCAGATGCAATTGCCACAACAGCTGAGCTCCGTATCCCAGATGCAGCAAATGCTAAAGCTCGTGGGAAACGCCACTCTTCTGATCCAGATCCTGCAGTTCCTTTGAACATGCGCATGAACGCTCCACCACTGGTGCTCCCAGCAGCCTTCCCATGTTGAAAGAAGAATGGACTTCCTTGGCCATCAGGCGTATTTGGTTGCCATTTGTGCAGAGCCACATTTGCTGCAGGTGCATTCACATCCACCACCACAATTGACTCTTGAGATGCAAATAAAGAAGCCGCAGGTAAATTGCAGCGCTCTGGATTTGAAACCGAATAAGATCTCACTTCGTTGGGATTCCGGAAAATAGTCTGAACAAAATGCAAAAGAATGTACCAGGCATATTAGGCGAAATGAGACACAAGAAAAACTGACCTAGCTCAAATGAAGCATGTAGAAATTTTATTTTCAACAAAATAATAACACAAGGACCAACAGGTGCTGTAAGCCTTAGCTGATAGCAACACTATATTGACTAAGTCTTAGCATCTCTAATGCAATCAAATATCGATTTTTCCCTGCATACGGCCAAAGTTAGTCTTGAGGACTTGCTCCAAAAGGGGTTGCGCTAATAAGTTTCAGGTTTAGTTTTTGAATTTATTTCGAAGGGAGAACTTCTATCCAACGTTGATCAAATTTTACTGAATTAGTAAAAATTTAAATAAATATTTTACAATTAAAATTATACTTTTTTTTATCAATGATGAGTCTGTTGATATTAAAAATAAAATAAAATAAATTACTAATTATATTTTCTTAAAAACTTAATTTGTAAAAAAAACAATTTATGCGATAACACTAACACAAACAATGGTGAGATGGTGTGATGACCTAGGATTAACCAGCTTACCCCCCAACCAATCGCGGCCTGAAGGTTTGAAATCTCATGGTTTTTTTGTTTATGTAAGCATCCATCTTTCAACGAAAGACCTTCTGTTAAGCCATTTCATTATGCAAAAGTTGAAAATTTGAAAAATACAAGAGATTTTTTCTTAAAAATGACAAAAAGAAACAGTATCCCAAAAGAATTTTCAAGCCCATGATTATAGCTATTTGAAATTTCCTTGATCCAAAAAGTGTACATAACGAAATTATGAGTTCCCTTAAAATGCAAACCAAATAATCAACAACAAAGAATAAGGATAAGAAGCCAAAAGCCACTAATTTTGCAGCAGAAGAAGACTGGAAGAAGACCAGTGTACCCATAATCACATGGGTCCGAATGAAATTGGATATAATAAACACAAACCACATCTCATAGAAACCAAGGATAATCAAACAAGATATCCTGCAAAGTTAATGTGAATATATATTGTTTTTATCAGCATACTAAGTGAATTCATTAGAGGATTCGATCGATTCATGTATGGTTTTTACAATAGTTCAAAAATAGAAATCTATACATCAGATAAAGCGAGATACTTGAAATCATTAAAAACCAAAAATACTAGTATTAGCAACATCTAATTAATTACACACACAGAAATTTCTGTATTAAGTTTACAATTTCAGGAACTTATAGTAAGGTTTTAATATTATGTAAGCATGAAGTTCAATATAGCCTCAAGAGAACTGTGAACATAAATTTCACTAGGGACAAAGGATGCTAAAAATCAGAAAGAGACTTGTAACACAATGAGTTGAAAGATGTACCTGCAGATGTAGCGCATCAGCCAGTGGTTTCCTCTTCAGATGTGGGGAGGTTAACAGTTGTGATGGGGTCTGACCAAAATATGCAATTTGGTCTTGGGTAGCACGACGTTGAATCTTGATGCAGCTCATAAAGACAAAAATTTATACATTACGCACACTGAAGAAATTTATATTAAAAAAAAAATCATAGCCAACTCCACTGCACTTACTGGATCAGAAATCTTATCAATATCAACAGTGCCTTCATATGTAATGTAAAAGAAAACATTATTTGCAGACACTGCTTCCTCTCCTCGCTGCTTGTACCTGAAACATTATTTTATTTGAATATTATGACTGACATATCATAAAATAATAATAATAAGCCACAACTTGAAATATAATCAGCAAATAGTTTAAAACAGCATCATTAAAGCAATAGAAGAAAGAACACCAAAATAGCAAAAAAATAATAATAATAATAACAATAAATAAAATAAAATAATCATACCCGAAAACAAGATCAATCCATTCATGAAGATGAGCAGATACATGCTCACTCTCAAGGGCCATACGATGTTTATGAATGAAGTCAACTGGATTATCAGCCCAAGGTGGCAGTTTAACCGCATCTGCGCCACAAAAATAAAAATGATAACGGAAGTTGGAAGATATTCCTCTGCCAAAGATAATTTTCCTGGCTCTAAAAGCTCACCAAGTTTTCCTCCAAGTTGAGTAGTACCAAAATTAATTGAGTTCACATTAGTCAGCATCTCAGGAATGTAAAACATCTCTGGAACCTAAGCAGAAACAGCAACAATACAATTAACCAAAAAGCAAATTTAGATACATGAGTTATAGGCACAAAAGGAATTTCCATATTTCGTATGGATCACAAGAAAGTTTATAGAGAAAATATTCTTATAATAATTTGCAAGGCTGGTACCAATTCTTTCACATCACTCATATCCTCAAGAACTCCATTCCAAGTGCTACCAATATCATAAAACATCCGATCTGCATGATCAAATTTTCCACCTTGTAACTGAATAGAAAGAGTGGTGAATGGCTCCAACCTCACTAGGTAATATAGAACCTGGAAAATGTAATTCAAGTCAAATGACAACACTAACATTGCAATCATACTCACAACTTATAATCTTTAAAAAAAAAAATGGACCTTAATCAACAAGTTGGTACATAGAATGAAAATTCATGGAAATGACAGGTAAAATGTGCATGAGTGAAGTCAATCAAACACTCAATAGAACATAACACCAAAGATTAAAGATCATGATTTTCAAAGGTATGGGCTACAATGTCAATAAACAAATAGAACAAAAGTTCACGCTGGTAAATACCACAGGATGGGCGTTGTTCAAGCAAAAGCTATCAAAAACACGTCTGAATTAATAAATCTACGGAAAAGGGACTAGGAACTTCACTTAAATTAAGACAGTGAAAAAGGAACTAGTTATGGAAAATGTTTCACCACAAAAGTTGTGTTAGAACTAGAAAGGGCAACTTTTACTGCTGTGATGGTTTGAAACTTCATTTCCCACCATCAAGGCGAAAAAGATGTTGAACAAAAACAATTCATTGTCGCAGAACTTCTGTTGCATTTTTATTTCAGATATAATCCTAAAGGTCATCATGTAGTATATTTATCATTAACTTTGTTGCGAAGACAAAATTTAGCCTTTTAAAGAGAACTCATTATCTATGATAAAGATTGCTAGAGAAAGACCATTTGAAAGGAAATGGTATAACCATTGGTTAAAATAATATTTGATTTGATGGCTTACTGTTATGGGCTACAGCTTTGTCAAGCCAATTTTCTTAACAAAGTTTTTCACTCTGTTTATTATTGCCATACTCAACATAAATAAATCATTCCCCTCTAGAGAATTCTGTTCTCTCTTCTACTGCTGTTTCTTCTTTCTTACATAAGCATTGCGTTGACTATGAGAATATTTGTTCAGTAATGGCACAATTGTGGTGACAATTTGGCCTGATATCATCCCTTTTTTGTAATAAAATATTAAATTACCATAAGAATATCTTTAAAATAAGTTCACCCTCAAATCACATTCAAGGGCACATACACATACATAAATTGATTAAGTCAATACTTGAACAAGGATCATTAAATTCCAACATTCAGAAAAAGTAAACTACTTAATTTGCACTTTCCAAAGGCATTTTCAGCAGTTTCTTTTCTCCTGAGTTACTGAATCTCCCTGATTTTTTTATTTTTATTTTTTATTTTTTGAATTTTATTTATCTTTCATGATATTTCTAAATCTTCTTGACTTTACTATATCTTTATTGATCTTTTCTTGATACTCCTGAATATATCACCCTTTTTTCCAGGATAACTTCATGATTTTTCTAAATGCTTATACACTGTTCCTAAACTAAACCTTATGTAAAGAAACCTCATTTATATTGATAAGCATTTGACAAACTGAAGCATATATATATATATATATTCTTGTAGAATTCAAACCTAAGTTTATATGATAATAATTGTCATATCACCCTCAATTGAACTAAGGTAATTTACATATGAATAAGTATATATACACACATATATGGTGCATTTGTGTGCTCTTGTATTGGTTTTGCCCCCCTTCTTTTAACTAAATTTGTAAGTTGGATACTTGGCATGCATACCCATCTCCTAATGGCAGTGTTTATAGTCTCCTGAAAGAATAGAATTATAACCGAATGTGCTTAGGCAGGTATGCTAAACCTGGTTAAATGGCTATCAAGTTGCAATCTTCAGAGAAAAGGAAATTGATTAAATTTGTTTGCTACTCACAGAAATCTCTAAAATTTTGCAGTTATTCTGCTATATACACATGCATAACAAGATTATAGCAATCGTCTAGAAAACAGAAATTTAATTAAATTTGTTCCCTAGGCACAGAAACATGCTTGAAATATTGTACCCCTATACAGCATAGATATAATTAGTCATGGATTAGTATAGAAATATATAACAAAGAAATCACAACTCTGCTAATATATCTATGGAACATGACAATCAGTCATCCATTAATGTGGATATGTTCGACAACTAACGCGTTCATCATGATCTTCATGAAAAGTACAATCAAAAGATACTTCAATTTCCAACACTACTTCATTTCAAGATGTTCTAGACTAAACTGATTGTCCAAATGCAAATTTAAAAGGAAAAGGAGTTGACTGCTGGAATTTCAGGGCAGTTACATAAATATTGACAACCATAGTTACAGCTGTTGAGTGCTTGGATCAAGGGATAATTATAGAAACATTAGACCACAATTACTCCTATGATTATTAGAGCAGTTATGGAATTACATATTCTCTTATTCATTATAAATTCTGGTGTAAATCAGAAGGATAAGTCAAGGAAGTCTAACTCTTCACAAAATTTCATATTGTTCTTGTTTTTCTTTACATGCATCTTTGTTTGATCTTTCTTTCAACTTCCTTCTATACTTTCATGCTTTCAGTTTTTGTCCGACTTCTTTGCTGTCTTTGCCTACCTGCTTCTTAGACAGACTCACCCTATCATCTCAAACTATTAAATTGCTTGACAAATCATCATGGAAACTTAAGGCAATATCACCACCAGATTTATCAATATAAAAGCCTTCGTTTCAATTCTTTCAGCTCATGAGGCTACCAAATATATTGAGTACAGCTTTGTCCTTAACTTCATGCAGGAGAAGCTAGTTAGTATCTTACAATTATAAACAGTACATTCTGCGTCCTGCTAAATTGGCAGAGCCATGTTTCTTAAAATGTTCAATGCTGAAGTAGCACTACAGTACTTTTGGAATATCACCAAAAAAAAAAGGTGCCATCAAAAGCTTTCACGACATCTAGAAGAGGGGGTTGAATCTTTCAAAAAGAAGGCAATACAAGAACAAGATTACTCGGTGAAAGAACACAAAAAATCAAATCTAAAGAACAAAAAAAAGTCAAATATAAAGAAGAACAACTACTTTTCATCATATTTCAGGAGTTCATTGCAAATGGTAAGAAAAGGGAACACCACATTGCATCACATTTGCAGGGTAAGATAGCACATAGTAAAAAAGGCTAACACTAATTTTTATCACATTTGCAGGGGTAGATTGCAAATAGTAAGACATTAACTAAATAGGTAGAAAGCAGCAGAAATTTCTAGTGGGTGTGAAAGATCAAAGATGCATGTCCAATTAAAGAATTCAAAATTTTCATATAGATGCCAAACTAACCAAAATACTATAAGTACCATAATATGAACGTGCCTAAGAGCACACCTGGAATTAATAATTTGAATAATCAGAACTACTTACAACAACGGAAAAAAAAAAAAAAAAAGTAAATGACAATGTGATATCAACCAGCCAAGTATTCATGCCATTGACACCCCTGGGGATAAAACCACACCTAGCCTCAGGGATCACTTCTCTAGAAACAGTGATATGTAAATCATTATATGTGGCATAATGATAAATGATAAAATTTATCCAGGACTGAAAAAGTAAATAATCAACAAGGAAAGATTGAAGGCACATAATTTACACTTCCCTTGCAGTTTATCATAAATAATCACCAGTAGCCAACATGAGATAGAAGAATCATGGTGTGGAAATGGGGAAACTAAGAGAATGAGACTAATAAATGCCATGGGCAGGTCAACAAGGCATACATGCAAAAACTTTGTGAAGGCTAAAGAAGAGTTAAATGATAAAAATATAAAGCTTACTGTTCCTGCACTGGAGTAATGAGAGCCATAATGAAACTTGGGAATAATTGGATCATCAAAGCTAGAATATCTCTCTTGAAACTTGCTTAGTCGCTCAGGATTTAATGCACCAATTGGCTGCACAATTTACACAAACATTATCAAGAATATGAATAGTGATGCTAACCTTTGGGATCATGAGAAAGTAATGAGGAGCAACGCCTACCTTCGAAAGATCTCTATAAGAAGCTGGGTCACTAAGATCCAGTGTTTCAGAATTGTAATCAGCTAAGATCCATGGGAAAACAGGATACTGTAACAGTAGAAAACCATACAGATTATAATACCAAACAATAACTTCAAAATTAACTTAAGAGAGAATCTAGCAGAAGAACCTGGGTAATATCATTATAACTTCGACCAGCCAGAGTATTGAGTTCCATGAGATATTCAAAATTGCTAATCTGCAGTTGACTTTACATATCTTACAACTATAGTTAATAGAAATTAAGAAATGGAACTAAAATTAGAAAAGTTAATCATACCTCCCACCTAGCCCAACGCTCCATGAGTTGAGCTCTTTTAAGCAGTTGCTCAGGTCTCTGTAGCCAAAGTAGATTCAGATGAAAAAACTAGGACAAAGTAACTATATAAAACCAGATATCCACATTTGACAGACACCTACCTGTGTCGCCAGATATATATTGTTCAAGAAAGAAGGCCTTGCTTGAACAATTGCACGGTACGCATTCTTCCGCCCTTCAATACTCTAATTCAACAGAGTAACTGGTCATTAACATGAGGTCCCATAGTAAAGCATAATTATAGAATATGACCTACAATAAGAAATGGAAATTTACACTTTCTTACCAGAAAATCAAAGAAAAAATTCGACCGGTCAACCATAAATAGTTCCAAGGCACTACGTCTCAAAAGATATCTGCAAAGTATTCACAAGAAGGACAAGATATCAAGCACCTATTTAAGCATTTGAGCACAACAAAATGTATTGAAATTCAACCATATTTAGTCCATGAAGAAATTAAAGTGTTCAGGACTTGAAACAAAACATAATAATATATAAGCAATGACCCAACAAACTAAAAGATGAGACATAAAAGACAAAATATGCTAAGCTGAAAGCATAAGAAATCGAAGCATTAAAAGAAGAGATTGTTCAAAATACCTTCTACTGAACATTTGGTGAAGGGAAGATATCAACCAGCTTCGATCTTTTTCCCGTTCTTGATTTTGAGAACAAACTTCATCACTGGGATTGTCGTTTTGGTTTACATCAACAATAAAATTTATTCTTTTCGTTGTCACCTAAACAAAGGGAGTGGACCCACAGTCAGCAGACCATGTGGGAGATACAAATCTCGCAGCATATGATCAATATTTTACAAATTCTGAAGTCAGTAAATATAAGAATAAGGAGGGCGCTGTAAGGGCAGATAAGACAAAAATATAATGCACATTATTACAAAACCATACTTTCAGAATAATCCGTCAAGAAACAGTAGAAATGTGGATAGTCTAGCGAAGCATTCAAAACTATCATTCATAAAACTAATCAGGATATATGTATAGCAGAGAGAAAGGAAAAAGATACACTTTATACAAGAAAAGAAAAAAAAAGATGTAAACATAATAGCAGCAAAAGGATGAGCAGCAAACCACCAATCACGGTTCAAACATCGGTTGCAGACAGAAAATACTGGAAGCACCACATGGTAATTTATGATATCTGTTTGACTAATTGAAAAAAAAAATGCACAGTATAAATGAAGAAAATAATTTATAAAAGAAAAGAATAGCAATAGCCAATGGCAATATGGAAAACATACAGGTTAGTTTATACCAACCTGCTTAATAGACAAAGCAAAGAAATGGAATGAACCAGATGAAAACATCAACATAAGTGTTGCTATGGAAGCTACTGACAGAGTTAACTTTGAGGATTGAAACAAGATAATGCATACAAGGACATATTTCTAAACTAAAATCCCATATCACAAACAATATCCAAAGATCAAAATAAGCATAAAGCTTCAGCAGAGGCGCATCGGTCAAGTATAATACTCACCTGAAAAGTTCCTTGGACAACCTTTAATGGACGCACCAATAAAGATGGAAGCTCAAATACTATCCTTTCATCAGTTTCATTGGGCAAATATCCAGGGGCAACCAACGAAGTAGATGGGACCAGGTGTTGATCAGTAGAAGCTCCAGAGCATCTAGACTCCAAAGGTTCTTTGAGAGATTGGTTAGAAGCCGACGAAAGGATCTGCTTGTTGCTAGCACTATTGTCAACAATATCGGCTTCAATCTGCTCGTCATCTTCATTAACATTGTCCAGTGAAATGGCTTCTGCCATCACAATGGAGGCACTTGAAGCAAGCTCAGCAGTAATAGAAGTTTCATCACCATTGGTAAGACGTGCATCTGCTGCTTGATCAATTTTAAGGTGCAACTGTCTCTCTTGTCTCTCTTCATAATCAGCAGCTGCGCCCAAATGCGCAGAACCCCTATAGTTTCTTTTTAAGAACCTCCGCATCCTTGAAGAACTTTCAATAAAATCTAACTTCCAGAAAACCTGCGAACAAAACATTCTTGAGATATCCAATACACATCCCTTTCACAAATATATTGAAATGCATAGTACAGAAAATTTCTATAGAAAAAGGAATATAGTCTGAATACAGATAGCTATTTAAGATGAGAATAAACTTACGAGGTCAGAGTTTAATAAGTGCTCTTCAAATGGACCAAAGAGTCTATTCATCTCTGCAAGATAATGAATAAGTTTTCGCCATGCACGAATCCCTGTGGAAATGCGGTGTCGATCTATCACATCAACTTGCACTCGTCTATCCATCTATGTGAATATAAATGACTTAATACATGTGAAAACGGCACAGAAACTTCAGATGGAAAATAATTCAAAACCAACCTTACCTCTAACCTTTGCATGTTTCTGGCCAAAGCAAAACTTGCAACAAGGACTGCAACATATTTGTAGGAAAGGGCAGAGAAGTCTCTTCCTGAGATTGATCTAGAATCTACTGATTGGAGGCATTCTGTCCAGGCAGTTCCCATGGCTTCCGAAATGTTCCATCTCTTTGCACGCTCAATATCACTTGCAGTTCTCCTTTGTGCAGATGTGGCCATTGCCACAGCACTTAGACCTCTTCCAGAACCAATTTTGGCATTACGTTCAAGATCTCGTGCGGCAGCAAGGGCAGCAGCCTTTGCAGCAGCTTTATCCTTTGGTACAGGCGGGGACTTATTAGCTAGATCAGAGGGCTTTTGGAAACTTGAAAATGTGTGCAGACGAGTTGTTTTTCGCTCAAGCAGTGATGTGTCACGCCTACTGAGGGACGAATTTCTTACAGGTGTCACAGATTCTCCACCACCAGCTCCTGCAGCAATCATTGCTAATGCCATTGCAGCAGGAGGTGATGCAAAAGCAGCAGCCCACCCAGGAGAGATCATTGAAAGAGCACCCTAAAACGAATAATTGCAATTAATATTGAGAAAAGTTACAAGTAAACAGCCCAAGCTCCATTAGTGTTTCTTTGGCGCCTTTTTTTTTGGCCTTTCCCATTTTACACGCTCCTACTACTATTTATAAAAAAAGCCACTAGGAGATAGAGTTTTGAGATTTTTCTCACCAAATAAAAAAAACCTTCAAGCTTTTTACATTACTAACGAACCATTGAATCCATGTAAAAGTATTTTTCACTCCAATTTTTATTTCAAAATTTATCCCTAAATATACAAAATTTTCAAAAAGTGCAATCACCATGCCTATATATATATATACATATATATATATATATATATATATATATATATATATATATATATATATATATATATATATTACCATTTGAATTTGTTTCCAAAAACCACTCTAAGATTTTCACTCAATATTAATGCAAAAGATAATATCCAAAAACTTTTGTGATACCAATGCTCTGCATATCACCTAAAACTTTACTGAACTGTAATATCCATTCTAAATATTATTTTGAATGTTAACTCTAAGATTTTAATTATGCATAAAACCATCTTATGTTAATACATAGGCTCCACTTTTATCTTCCAATACTGTATGTCTATATTTTTTCGACATTTATATACATTAAAGTAATTATGGTTTGAAAATCTTATAATTGTATTTATTTTATTGAGTAATCTAAAATATATGTTCATAACTTAAATGCACATGCATTACATGCAATACCAGTAAGTTTATAATTATGTCCTCATACATTTGCACTAGTCTAATGTGCCAGTCTTCATCTGCACCATAAATTCTAAAATTTTGTTCCTAATGCAGAACTGAACTGGGACATACATCTACCACTTAGAAAGCAAAAAAAAAAATGAACTAGATAAAATTAATTTCAAATGACTAAATACATTATTTACAAAACAAGATTGCACAAATAGAAAAGCATTTCAAACTCCATCTACACACAATGAGAAATTAAATTAGAATGCAAGCTAATAGTCCACAACAATATCAAATCTAAAGGGAGTAGCCTAGCGTTTGCTCCACAGATATCAGTATAGATTGGTTCTACTTCTAAATGTGTTGTTATACATGGTAACTACATTAACACAAATATAGATCAAATTTCTGACTAACAAAGATAAACAATTGAATGCATAAAATAAGCTTAAATGATAATGTCAGACCCTCTATCCTATTACTGTCCGATTTTAGAGGCGAAGTTGGTGAAGTGAGCTCCTTTAAAGGAAAAATATATTATCTCATTTTAAATTCAGAATATAATTTATGCAACAGCCACAATTAAGAAAGTACATATAGCTGCCATTTAATGAACAAATAAAAAGATCAATTGTTTTTCAGCACACCTCAATAGGCAGTGCGTCTGCTGCTAGAGCACGATCATCAGCAATGAGAGGATTCTGACCATCTGGAGATGTAAGTTCATGAATACCAGCCAATAAAGGTCGCCACCTCCTTAAGATTGCAGCAAATGGTGGTAAAATAACTTCTAAGTATTGTTTGCGCAGAGGCCTCCTATCTCTACCAACAGCATGCCACACCTGTATCGTGAGATTAAATTCAATATCTGATGTTATCAAAATTACAAGGAAACTGCCCCTTGTTTTATGATGTATAAACAAATATCATTTTCCAATAATGAATGAGCCTAACAGGCATTGCCTAAATCAATCAAAGACCAATACAGAAATAAAAGAAAAACAACTTGTTCGACTGCCACATGCTTAAGTTTGAGGGATTAGTGAGAAATATTGCAGAAAAGATAAATATGAATATATCAAGAAAGTTAACTGAAAAAAAAAAGATCTTAGGGTCCGTTTGATGCTCAAATAAGAACAGCACAAGAGTACATCACTGTACAAGCGGCTATGGGACAGCATAACTGTTTGTACTGTTCTCTATTTGATATTCAATAGACATCACAAATCTTTTTGTGTTGTTCTCTGTTTGTTTTCCACAAGCACTGAAAACAAAGCTGTAAAATTAAGGCAATATCCTTATATTGTCCTACGTTGTTTTGGAATAAAAAATTTTACAAAGCAATATATCTTGAAGTTTTCTCTCATCTTTAATAGTGACCACTTAAATTTTTTTATAACTACTAAAATTATTAGTACATTATTATATTTATAATTTTTAAAATATATTTATTAATAATTACTTACCAAAAACACATCATAAATTTTGTTAACATGTCGGCTTAAAACAATATAGAATTTTATTGGTGCCATTTAAAATATATTCCATACATAAATATATGGATATACATCTACTTTAGCAACAATTTTTTAGTTTTCACAAGCATTGACTAAAACGAAAAATAAACTCACTTGTGCTGAAAATGATATTGTGTAAAGTCTCCTCTAAGGGCCTGCTTGGGAGGAGGTATTTGGAGATAAGGTAAGGTAGAGTTTTTTTAAAAAACTCGTGTTTGCAGAGGTAAGGTAAGTGAAAATAATTAGTAGCTTATAATAATACATAGAAAAGTACAATAACAAGTAAGAACTTACAATAATAAGTAGGAATTTACAATAACAAGTAGAAACATATAATAATTAGAAGTAACATTACGAACAAGGAAGTCAAATAATAAATGGAAACATGAAGAACTAAGCAACAACGTAATATAATAAGTGGGAACAATAACAGTTTTTGATTGCTTGTTTTGGGATAGCAAAGGAATGTAAACTTATTTAGTTAATCAGAAAAAGCCAAATAAGGGAGAAACAATAATAGTAAAAAGGAACAGATTATACTAACTGGACACAATGAATAATTAGAGGTAACGTAAAATAATAGCTTACAAAATAACTAGGAATGTACAATAATAAGAAATTCCAATAATAAGTAGGGGTCAAACCAAGGTAACAAGGTTAAACCCTAGGGTTTGACCACCTTACTATCATCATTATAATATCAGGTTTAAACCTAGCTAACAGAATGATTAGTAATTGGTTGAATAATAACATTAATAATATCCAAGTTAATTTCCATAGAATACTAACTTACCGAGAAACCCTAGAAATTTTGAAATCTTAGAGAGATGAGAAGGGAAAGAGAAAGGGAATAGAGGAGGAGGAGAGGGATTTCAAGAGAAGGAGCTGCAGCTGTGGTGGGGGCATGAGCAGAAAGTGAAGGAGGTGCAACTATGGTCGGGGTGTGAGAATAAGGTGAAGAAGTTAGGGCTGTGAAATCTTTGATTGGGTTGTGCTTAGGCATTGTTGTAATTTTTAATTTAAATTGGGGGCAAAATTTTCTTTAAGTTTTGTTGTCCCTCAGTTAAAAAGTTGTACCATGATTTTGATGGGATAAAATTTTCAGCTACATGTGCTGTACTCAAACAGCCTCTTGTGCTGTATTCCTACCCCATTTGCAAATCAAACAAAGTACAAGAAAATTTGTGTTGTGTTTGTCCCTTGTTTTTTCGCATATCAAATGCACCCTTAATGTCTATGACTATCACAAGAGCTCAGAATAGTGTTGCACCAAAAATTGGAAGCCTAATCCCACCCAGCAAATAAACATAAACCTGGACTTCTTTTACCATCTAGAATATGCTTTGTCAAAGTGTTATGATGGCGTTGAAAAATTGATATATCAAGTTCAAATAATATCTGACTAAATGGTTTGAGATCGTATAATAGCTTTGGAAAGAAGATCTTCTTCTCCTTGTTGATGGTATAACTTCGGCTCAATGACTTTACGAAGAAAAAATAATAAATAAATTTAAAAAAATGTACAGAAAGAGAATAGCACTTTCCTGGAACTAGGGGAAACCGAAAGTAAATTAAATTTGGCGAATCGCCACTCAGGTTAATTCAAACCAATACAAAGAGTTCAAACAATCAAGCTGAGCCTGCTAAGGCTCTCTGGCCAACAAGAAATAGTAGACACTTCAAAATTGAGTCAGGAGATTTATTTGCCCATATTAGTTACCCGGGAATGAAGAATGGTGATGTCAAACATTGCTTTACATTTTTTATTGTATTATATAAGTTATCAACAAGGGAAGATTGAAATCATCCTTCAATCAACAAGAGATCCAATTAAAAGGGCTACCAAAAACATTATGCAGTCAAAAAATGTCAAACCATATAATGCAATGAGCAAAAGGGAGAAGCTTCATGATCTACTTTTCTATGTGGAATCATTTATATGTGTCACATGTTCTATCTCAAGAGATATTGTCAAGAAAAAATTGTCACATAATCAAAAAAGACAATCTGTTTACTGACGCATTGTTTCAACAACATATGAAAATGCTAGATGCAAGAAAAATCTTCATATAGCCATATAGTAGACAAAAACATTAAATTAACTATCAGAAGTACAGCAAACTCAATCTAGTTTTAAAATTAGTAAATGCCCTGTAAGATAGATCAATGACATATGAATAACAAACAAAATACTAAAATAGAAAATTTTCCATTATAATATGAGATTGTCAGAAGACACGATTCACAAACCTCAGTGTATAAAACACAGCATGCAACCAGCACCCTTTGCCTCTTGGATTCAGATATAGGCATGTTTAGAATAGGTGAAAGAACGCTGCACATCAAAAACATATCCACATCCATAAATTGATCATAAAAAGCAATTGTGATACACAAATGAGGCTTTAAATAAACTAGATGGCATGTAAATGGAGCATAATTAAAAAAAAAAAAAAAAAACATAATTGATAATCAATATGTACTGAGAAAATGAATATGATCAATAACAAATAGGTGGCTTTAACTTAAACGCAAATCAAATATTACAAAATTGAAATTAGACCACATATTCTTCTTTGTAGTTTGCTATGTTAAACCATAATACAGGTTGAGGTGCAAGACAAGAAAACCAAATTAGAAAAAAGATACTTGAATTTAAGCAACATAAATGTTAGTTGAAAATAAGAAAACATAGAATCACTTGACACAGTTGCATCATGAAAATCAAACCATTGCAAATGACTAAAAGTTTTAAAGATTCCTTACAGCTCATATAAATAAAGGTAATGAATCAGTTGGCACCTGTTGTGGAATACTTAATCATGCCTATATATCATAATTTGTTGTAGAGAAACTTAAAACTTAGCATAAACAATATAAGGACTTTGATTTAACAAATTGATATCGTTTCAAGCCTTCCATACAGTTTTTCTTCCCCAGATCAAAGAAGTCAAAGGGACCAGATTGTCTAGTGGTTGGACCGATCTCATTGTAACATCACTACATCTCGAAGTAGGAAGTGCATGGCCTGATGGCCCAAGGTACAAACCTCAAGGAAATCAAATAGCTATACCAATGTCAGAACTTACTATCATAGTCACATTAGGGATGATTTAGCCATCTACACGAAACTAATGACATGATAGAACATTAGAGGATTAAGGATATATAGTTATATGGAACGAGGATAAGGTAAAACTTAATAAAATAAGACACTGAATGAACAATGCGAGCCATTGGAATGTAAAAGGAAAGTAGAAGACTTCAAATATATAGGCTTAAGAATAACCAAGGACAAGAAAAAACAATATACTTTGTGAAGAAGCAGATTTGATGAGGCTACCTCCACAGAAGTGCAGAATGAGGTTTCCTGGTTGGCAAACGCTTGTTGTCAAATGATATCATTTTTCCAGGCTGAGTATTCAACCCTTCTGGCATGCTATCTTTCACGCTTATATTCCTCATAAACATGTCATCTTCCCCGTTGTCATCCTCTCTCATTGCAGCTAGTACCATGCGAAGCATGCAAAGAAATGGCTGATCACTGTCCAACAATTGGTAGAGTGCTGTCATGACACCCATTCCAGTTCCAGATCCACCTCCAATACCAAGACCACCACCAATTCCACTTTCATCCAAAAGAAGAGCTTGGAGCACAGCAACTGACTTCTTTACTAAAGGAAGTTCAATCCAGTTCCCATTTGAGTCCTTCTCCAATGCTGATCTCCAGGCTTCCCACCCACTACCCCCACCACCATATACTACACCCTTCGAAGGAAGGCCAACACCATACCACATTCTGCTCCTATACTTCCAACCTTCAGCTAGGTCTAAAGCACAACTTCCATAAGATACAAAAGCACAACGAACTGACTCATAAGGCTCCGCAGCAGCTGCTGCGGTAAGACGTTCCATAACTGAGGCGGAAAGTTGTCCATTTGCATCAGCCATAGAGGCAAGAACCTGATTAAGAGCAAAACAGCAATAATTTTAAAGAAACTTCAGGAAGAAAAAAAAATGATGTAACAGAACTGAAAGACCCACTAACCATTTATGTTAAAATAAGGCATAATATTTACACTACTAAACTATACCTACTACAATTTATAGTTTCAATGGTTGTGTTTAATCAGTAAAGATCATTACAATATAAAGTTTCTTCTAGCTATCTCATTTATAAGACAAATAACAAAAATTATGCAGCTCAAGAAGTCAAATACTTTCTAAATGAAAACAATAATAGTGCCACTCTAAGACGGCAACTGATCATAGTAATTAAGAAGTACATGATATACACATGAAGCACAACTTTCAGAATCTCAGCACTATCCCTTAAGTAGAAGGAAATGAATGGGAAAGGCAAGATGGAAAAATCAATAGGCAGCTATGTTTACCCAGATTCCTTGTATCTGTAAATACAGAAACTTTGGATGTACAACTTAATAACAGCCAAGAATCAAAGCATGATCACTATGTGAAGACTCCTCTAATTTCGGCAACCCTAACTTTTGCAAATAAATCTTTCATGACTTGAGGAAAAACTTAACAAGCAATAGAACATGCATTTGAAATTTCATGTGTGTTAATCACTTGAAGGCATACAGCAGTTGTACAGTATCCAAGCATTCAATCAGAAAGCTTTACCACTGCCTATAAAAAATCCTCTACCATACCCACTGTTAATGATCTTCGACATCCTAAAAAAAGTTTCAGTCAATATTTTATTGGCATAAAATTAAATTTAAATCAGTTTATATAGCACTGGCCTACATGTAGAGAGAATGAATGTCCATGCTCATCACACTATTTGGTGCTGCTTGCAATTCCAATGCCTTCAGCAGCTGCCATCATTAGGTTAAGAGACTGCCAACAGCACACCTATGTTCCTACTTCATCTATTTTAGTCCCCCATCATCCCATCACATCAATCACACACACACACACACACACATAAACAAAAACAAAATAAAAAAACCTTTTTTCAGGGCTGGGCCAGAATACATCAGTATGGAGTATGACGACGACAACTACCAATGTTGAGATGTCTATAAACTTCCCAGAAATCTCCAAAAAACATTTGCAATGCTAACATCATATAATAAAATAGCAACCATAATTGTATGTCTAAATAAAGAAATTTGGTAATAAAGTATATACATAAATATCAGACAAGTAGTTTGCTCATGAAGTACTGCTTGAGAGATGTTAAGTGTGAGCACTTGGTACACCAATATATTGTACTGACTCATTAACCAAAACTCCTAATGAGACCTCAGCAACTTCAGAGGGCACTTACCACCAAAAGATTGAAAATATTGAGCAAAAGTCAGTAGAAAATTTTAAAAGAGATAATGACAGAAAAAATTAAAGGCATCAGTGGACCTACATCCAATGAAAGCCCTCCAGCATCACTAGATAATGACGACTTCCTGGAGTTAATTGTATCTAAAGATTCACCACCAATTTTACCCTGAGAATTTGAGCGACTAACATCTGATGAGGCCACTGAAGATGGGGAACTTAGACTATCAGTGGATCGAGAAGCACAATATAATTGTCCTTGTAATCTCAAATGATCTTCTACAAGCATTAAAATAACAATTGCATTTTCTGCCAAAGCCACAGAAAGATTTGCAGCAATCTCTGCTTCCACTTTAGCTTCTTCTGGTGATAATCCCTCAGCAGCCACACCCGCAGCTGCTGCAGCAATAACTTGAGTCTGCTGCAAGTGAAGGATTGGATTATTGTACTAATTCATGTTTATTGTCAATATGGAGAAGTTGAAACAAGTTATTAAGAAATGAAATATATAAGAAACTTTTCTAGCAACAGATAAAACCTACATTCCAAATAGTGGATCCCAATCAAACAAAGTATATGAATTACTGAAGGAAGAAAAGTAATTTATAACAGCAACTGCAAAAGAATAAAGTTGGATTCCTTTACAAGTCAACAATAAAAACATGGTATATTATTTTTACAGCAAAGTATATCAGCCAGCAATGCTAGATGATTTAGTGAAAATGAGTATCAGTCTCCATGCGAGAATAATAATTGAGAAATCACAAAACATGGTTAATGAAACAAGTCCAGACAAACAATTTTGAAGTAAAAGATTTGAAGATATTATCATAACGGAAATTATAAATGAGGTAAAAGCTACAAAAAATTAAAAGAAGGGCAAATCAACATAAGCTAACCAAATTTATACAGTTGAAGATTTACCAAAGCACTGAGAAACATGAAGATCATGATAATTTAAGTGGGTGGAAAAGCGAGCAAAGAAAATTTTGTGTCTTACCCATAGAAAGATTATGGGCTCCTGCAAAAATCCCTTTAGACAATGCAAAATCACTAGATCGACTTTGAATATAATTTACATAAGATGTGTATCTTTCCCAAAATGTATAAATTTACAAAACACTATCTGGGTAAACAGAGTTAATAAAAATAAAACTATTAATAGGGCCACTTCAAACATGATACAAAACACCCTTCAATGTAAGCTATTTGTAGCTTGACAAGGTTCACTTGTGCCAACCATCCACTAGTTCACCTTGCAATATAACAGCAACTCTATATCTTAACTCACTAAAAGGAATCAATTCTAAATAGATGCACATGTCAGGGTTAACCAATTTGCTTTGTGTGCGTCCTAACTGCACTCACCCATGCCATATACAAGTGCATGTGTTGACTAAAAATATGAAAATGCACCCTAAAAAGGCTTCTATCGTTTTCTTCTCAACCGGTTGAGGCTGTAAGCAATTGCTGGTAATGGATTTGGATACTTTATGTTTGAATGGGACCTTTGTCCATGAACCTACTCTAGATTGTGATTGAACCAAATTCTTCTATCTTAGAGTGGCATCTGTCAAATTGAGTCATTATTAGGAGCAGCCATGAATGGAATAAGACAAATCACATCCAATTTCAACCAATTAGACACAGCTATTCAGGATCCAATTTTGTCTAAAACCAGGCAAGTGGAATCTATTCACCATAAATGGCCTAGCTTCAGTAATTGCTCCTCAAGCATATCAAAGATGATTTCCAGAAAAAGTTAGTGAGGAAGATGCTGACAGCTTGTTAGAGAGAGATAAAGCAATTAATGAGGTAGATTACATATAACTTGTTAGATAGAGATCAAGCAATTAACAAGGCTTAAAAGAACCTTCAGGATCAGTATAACAATATCTGGCAGTAAAAAAAGTATAGTTCAGACAGAGTTCACACACACACACACACACATAACAGGGCTACAATTGATACATTTACAGAGATTGGGAAATCCCACTAAAGAATGAAGAATACCTGAACCTGAAGCTCCCTAGCAGCAAAATCTAGCAACCCACCTAAGAGCCTTCTTTTGAAAATAGGTAATGATTCTTCTCGCCTATGCAAATAAGACAAATAAATACAAAATCAGAGGCTAAGAAAATGAACAAAGAAAAGAGTTCGCTTCCAGTTCTCTTTATCATTTACAATAAAAAAATATTAAAATCAATGGTAACAGAGCCCAAAACACACAAAGCAAAATTTTGCCAATTACATACAAAAGAGATGAAAAAACTAGATTTCCGACTAACCAATAGTTTTTATGTGTAAATTTCATAGGATATAATTTGTACACAAATAGTCAAGAACTCCCACTTATATGTGTATCCCTTTACATATATTAAAAGTGCTGATATAGTAGAGTTGTCTGTTGCTATTCCTAAACACCAATGAGATAAGCAACTTAATAAAACTCAATCACCACCACAATCAGATTTTTCCACATACAGGTGTAGCACATGGAACATAGCAGACAGCAAAGAAAACTCGATAAACAGGAATAACAGGTTCTTTAACTACTTGCACCAAACAATCAGAAGTTTGGCACAGACACGTCAAGGTAACTTGGCATAAGAGGCATGGCCTTAAACTTTGTAAAGTAAGAACAATCTACTAAATTACTCAGATTGGGTTCAAATAAACATGCTTGCAGGAGTTTTCTTCCAGAGGGTATTTCACTCACTAAATGATTTAAACAAAACAACAGAGGATGAAAATAGTGATATTTCCAGTTGACCTATAAAATGCTACCTGTATAAATTAATACCTGATTCTTTGGTCTCCAGTACTAGATCCCCCAACCATGGACAACCACTCTGTGCAGTGAATTGTTGCTTCCACATCCTGCAAACATCATAAAAATATAAATCAAGACATAACACATGATGTGATACCACTAAGAACACACTATCCCTTAAAGTTTATTAAAAAATTAAAATAAAAAAGGTAATAATGGCTGTTTTTTTATAAATTAAACATTTAGCAAAAATTAAACCCCAATAAAATTTAATTCAAAGAGGACTTCATACTAACAATTTCCTATAGGAAAAACACTATGCGTGCACTTGTGCCTTGAATCTAATCCTTCAAGTACCATTACCATGGCAAGCACTATGAAGGCTTAAGGCTTATGCCCCCAGACATCAATTACTTCTGATAGATTAAGCATACAGAGATGGTGAAGAGAACAGAGGTGAATACCACGGGGACTAATGCCACAGCTTGGTTAAGAGGAAGGAGTAATTAAATAATAGCAGAGGAAGAAAAAGATTGACCACTCAGAAGATTTAATCACGATGAGATGGCAATAAAACGGAAATGGAGTGCGACTAAGAGCAAAGCAATGCTTCAAAGACCATTTATTTCATGTGCCAATGAATGTGTAAGCAGATAAGGCTTTCACAAAATTATGGCTGTGAAAAGATGAACTTTCACCAATTTTAGTTTAACCGGCCCAAAGTTCCACAGCCGGTTTTCCAGTAGAAATCGACTCCAAAGAGATTTTAAGAGTAATACCACACACATGTGACTAATAATACGAAAAAAAAAATAACTCCTAAACTGTTGTGATGGTTGATGCATACAAGTTGTAAGCGTTGTTTTACTCATAAGATCAACTCCAACCAACAGATTTATACTTAATGCAGATACATGTTATAGGCTCAAGCCATGCCCAATTTACTGAAACTTGGCCCAACTCAGGATGTCAAAAACAATTTTAAATATTCTTGAGCAGCACACAGCCCAATAGAATCAGCATGTTTGCACCCTCCCCAAGCATGCCCTATCACTGACAAATAGTTGTAACTACAACAACTGACATGCCATATGCATGTAAAATATCAATGATTTTTAGCAGGTACACATAAAAAATAATGCTGAATCCTAATTCAGTTACTTTCTTTTGAGCCCCACGAACACATACCATGATGAAAAGAAACTGTTTCTTTTGAGAAAAGCAGTTAACCATGAAAATATTAAAATAAAAGCCCAATAAGTATGTTCAAACATGAAAAGTATGACCACTAAAATTATACATCATCCCAAGGAATAAATTATGTTTATTTTTTATGCAAGAAACTCACTTTCCATCCATCTTTTTGTCGCATTGAATGCTCTAACATGATAATAAGGAAATTGTGGATGAGGTCTTCTATCTCACTGAAGTTCATGCCATCAGTAGTTTTGTTTGAACCCATCTGTAAGTACATAGAGATTTTAGAACAATTAACTTAAGAAAGCTGGCTGAATTGTAACAAAATATACTCAATAATAACATCACAATGATGAATTCTTGGATTCAAGTGTGGATCATTTAACATAAACTGTAGGTAACAAAAACAATAAATAAATAATGATGACAAAACATACCTCATGATTCGAAATGAGGACCTCCAATATCCAATCAGGCCATTCTTCCATCCCAGTAAGGCAGCTCCTATTTTCTGGATGACTGCAAGCCAAAAACAGAAGATCCTGAAATCATATAAAAGGGAATTTCAGAATTTAATAATATAATAAATTGGAAAGGGTAAATTGAAAAATTCACGGTCTTCACCAGAAATAGAAAAGTAGAAGTATCCACTAGAAAAGCATACCTTTAAATAATATTAAGTTAACAAAACTTCTAAAATTATGGGATGGCTGAATAATCAATTACTTCATACCACATTTCAAGTCTTACAGGGAAATGTCTTATAAAACCTACAATGACCCTTTATGAACAAGATTTTCAAAAAGGACAAAAACATGAGCTCAAGTGTTCTCATAGGTCTACAATATACAATCTAACTTCAGAATTGTATTAACTCGCCAATTTCTACCTTCTATCACTGCAAAATTCACAAAGGAAACAACTTCTTGTCCAACCAACAGAACTTCATCTGATATCAACATATATTCTTGAATGAATACTTTACTTAAAGAAACATTTTATTACTCTAGTACAGCCACATAGCATTATAAAACTCCAAGCTGACACCCAAAAATTTCAATATTACAATAATACTTCTTTATAATTTCAACACGACCTGGATTTGCCTTTATCCAATTTACAGCTGGATTTCATTATTCCTAAAATTTGACCATAATTATTTTCTCTCACAAACCCCAGTACGATTAACATTCAGTTTTTCCTTCAGGGATACAAGTTAACTCACCCCTCTAGTATTATTCTATGGCCTCGTCTCACATCACTCTGTTGGGGAAGGTTCAGTTTAAAAGTATATTTATGCACATCCAAAGATGAAGCATCATTGATAACCTATGGACTCAACAAAAAGTAGAGGCCTATGTTGTCCTAATGATCAAAAATTAAGGTCAAGGAGGTTCAGTAACACAAGGGTCAAAACCTTCACAGGCTACAGATCAAGGACCAACACTCAAACATCAAGCAATGACGACCTTCAACCCAAGAGTCACAAAATTATTAACACAGAAGTTCATTAGAACAATGTTTTCACTTCTCTTCATGTGAAATAAGCATAAATGATTGGGTCTAGTACGTCAGATACCAATCTGGCTCTTCTTCGAAAATTCTAGCATAAAAATGCCAAAAGATCTGTAAAAAAACAATGACTTCAATGAAACCTAGAAGCACCAAGCAGAAAAATGCAAGTATACATAAACAATTGTAATTTGAAGAGATGTATTAGTACACATGAATATGGTGCTTCAAAGGCCTTAAGCATCCCATAACAGTCTAAGAAAACCAATCATTCACTATATAATAGGAAAAACTAGAGTAAAACTCAGTCATGATATTAATATGGTAAACAGGGAATAAAGGCTTGAAAAAGGGGGCACTGAATGAAACTTTTCAAAATTTGCTTCATTACTGTGCTTTTAATCAGTTTTGTTTAGCCATTGTCTTATTATGTATTATGTCCTAATACATAATAAGACAATTCAAAATATACGTAAGTTACCTAAAGAGACAGAAACCAATCTAGCAGAGACTTCAAGAGTTCCTTGATCTTACCTGTATAGCTCGATTTTGGAACGCCCTAGATGCATACGGAAGTGAACGGAGAAGTACCAATAAGAGTTGGATATGCTCAAAGCGATGACCAGAGTCGTATAGATTTAGACCATCATCATTCGAAGAAACATTGATCTGATTTACAAATATAGCATCCAATCAAGAATTTGGTTATATAGAACGAAAAAACAAACAAACAAACAAACAATTTACAATGAACAGAAGAGATAATAAACGTAAAAATGACTAGTATTACAAAAGAAATAAGTAATTAAATTTAAAAAACACTCAGATAGACAGCTAGAAACATGAAAATGGTTATACCAGAATGCAGAGTCAAGTAAAAGGTAATTTATCATACATATCCTATAAGTGTCTTTCATTAAGAAAGAGCATCAAATCTGTTCCAATAAGGGGAATATAGAATGTCAGCAGTAAGGTCATTTCAAAACTCACTGTAATGATTGTTGAAGAAGGCAAAACAAAGAACATAAACAAACATTAGTAGAAACAATGAGAGCAAAGACAGCAAGTGAAAAAAAATTTGATGCTTGAAAAGTAGAATCCTCAAAGAACAAGCTAAAACCACATTCTATTAGCTTGAGGTATAATAATAACCTACCACTGCACTCAACAAAGCCATATAGACATTGCTTGTCAAAAGCCTTTGTGGGGCTGCTTGAAAAGCCCTCTGTAGAGCAAAAAGTAATAGAGAAACCTTGTCATCAAACATGGTGTTTCCTTCCTCAGGCAGTGCTCCAAGGGTGCTACTTGGCACACTAGGAGAAACAGCACTTGAGCTGAACTTAAGATGGCCAGACATGACTAAAGCACCCAAAAGGTTGATTATGCCAACAACTATGCCATCACCATTGTCAATATTATACACATTATTTCTAGCGCTTTCAGCACTTATTGAAAAGCTTATGCCTCCCAAGTTCTTTAGAAGCTGATGCTCAGAAGCTGATGGCATGCTTTCGATTTTCGGAGTCAAGGAATCGTCAATAGGATTTTTATCAGAATCAGAAGACTCGCATTGAAGGCCTTCTTCATTAGAAGCAGGATCTTTAATTTCAGGGGAATCTACAGGGGAATGTTGCTTTTCTGTCTTCTCGGTAGAAATTTCCAGTTCAGAAATCTTGTTGGATACATTTTCCTTGTTGGAACCTCTAAAATTGGAGTTATCAAATATGTTATGATCACCGGTTTTAGCTTCTCTTTGCAGAAGAACAAGCAGAGTCTCAATACCTCCACAAGAAATGAATGCTTGTGCAAATAGTTGAGCCCTAGATGTGTTAGGTTGAACCACTAAACGATAGATCAGGTGCAGCACCCTCGCAACCTGCAAATTATGTATCCAAAAGGAAACCGGTCAGCCTGCAGAGCAATACAACACTTTGGATGAAACCATAAGTACCAAACATTGAGCGGGGGGTGTCACTAGCCACTCACATGGGACTGGACAACAAGAAAAACACCAAGCAATTTACAATAATGACTTACCATTAAAAATGGCACATGCAAGTTATTATTAAAAATCATATCAACAGAAAAATTATCAAACAGTGTGATACTAAATCCGAAACAGACTAGAAAATAACAGAAAACCTTCCTTTCTACTTATCAGACTAGTTAAAAAGTAAAAAGTGAAGCACTAAGTCAGTTCATTATAAGCAACAACACTACATGAATGTCTGTCTTCCAAATAGATATTTATTTATTGTAAGAAAAAAATAGTTAAATGAGGCATAAAACAAAAGTATACTAATAATTCTTATAAGTTCAACACTTAACAGTAAAAGAAAATACACACAATGACCTTCAGAGGATAACTCTAAGCATGCTAACAGCTTGCCCTTACAACATTTGTCTCATTCAGATTATCATTTTTATCCTTTCTCAATAGTTTTGAATTTTGTTGTCATCCCCATTTCTTAGGATAATTCCACCAACCTTCACATATTGGTAGGCTCTAGATACAAAACAACAGGAATCCATCAACAAAACTTCCCTTCTATATGTATATGGATCGTCGTGGCATGTAAAAATTTCCTAACGAACTTCTCTTCCTATTGATAAAAAATGCTACAACCAATGGTTGTTATTGGCGAAGCAAGAGGTCCGCATGCTCCTCCCGCATTCTCAACTCAACCCCAACCTTGTGGTCTTAGTAATGACTTCGAACATGACTGAAAATTTTCTTTATTGGCTAAAAGAAATTTATTTTGAAATAAACAGTACACAGTTAGCCATGTCTGTCGGTCATGAGAATCTCCCTTCCAGAATGTCACAATATGGAAAAGTAATTTGGCAGCGAAACATTTGCCTGATGAACCAAAAACAACATAACAGACTTGTGACCACTAAAAGGATAGATACTAATCATTGATAAAAAGGTCTGACTATCTAAACTCATTAAAACCACAACAAAGCTCTAAGTGAAAGTCTTGCCACAGGAGCAAATTACAAAAACCGGTCCTATGGCTACAATCTTCAAATCTAAGGAGCAAATCTCCCTGAGGAAGTCCAAGATATGAGATGGGAAGCTTCCTCACAAATCGAGGCATGTGATTGATAACTCTTGCTAGTTTCTTCTTTAAACGTTAAATGAATTTCTGTTGTTATGTTTCAACAAATAATACTATAACATCAAAAAACAAACAAACTAACAAACAAAAGAGAACAAAAACAAAAAAAACAAATACACACAATGTTTTCATACTATACTGATCTAACAAGACCATGCATTACAGATGCAGAGATGAAAAAGATTAAAAGCAGAAACCTGATGCAATCCTATTGTGTACAAATTCATTGTGCATTCACAAAAATTTTCATGCTACACTTACTATTAAACAATTTAGAAATGGTAGAAGAAGATGACTACTTCTAACAATTAGATTGCACATAATGCTATAAATAAGAAATGGGAAAAGTGGTACCTAATTATAAGAATGAAAAACAAGAAAATCTTTCATAATAATTTAGCTCATTCATAAATTCATCCCAATACTCTACCTGATTTGGCTGTGGACAATCAACTAAGAAACCTATCAAACAGCGAACATCATCAGCAGCCGATGATGGTGTTGCAGCACCGATTAGAAGTTCGATGATCACTAACAGCTCATCAACCAAAGCATTGACTTCACCCATAGGCCTAGGTGCTTCACGGAGTGAAAAAGTATCAACTGAATCTGGTTCATAAACAATCCAATAGCATCTTCTGCAACCATCGAGAAGCATTTGAAGGGCATTAGCATCACGCATTGCCAATGACTCAGTGAAGACCATGTCTGCAAGCGAAGATAATAGCTTTTTTTGTAAGCCGTATTTGCACAAACTCCACATCTTCAAATCCAACAGCAAAGTACTAAACAGTTGTACTTTAAGCACATGATTATTCTTCTGAGATTGACAAAGAGAAATAATTGCAGCAACAAGCTCCTCATCACTTATTCCATTCTCCTTTCCAACCTCCAATGTTGATAGAGATTGCAAAATGTATCTCAGGATACTAGACAAAAGCTCAGGTGCACGAGTCCGACACAGTTCCTCATTATTACCAGGATGCTCCATAGCGAAGGAGAGAATTCTGAAAATAGGAGCAGCAAGTGAAGCAGTGGCAAGTGACAGGGGGAAATCACCAATTGATGGTTCAAGGTTATCTGCCTGCACATTGTTTATTGTAAGTGGAAGTAAAACCATTGGACCTCCATAAGCCAGAGCCCATAAAGCTTCTGCAGGACGTAACCTAGAAGCAACATGAACCAGTCCAAGGACCTCAGCTGGCCTCCTATGTAGACCTGAAAGATCAAGAAAATGAGCCAAGCAATGGAAAACTGATCATTGAAAAATATGATCAGCAATCATCAAAGCATAGAAACATTTACTTACAGTCAGTAAAAGAAATCTTATAGCAGTAACTAACTGTCTTTTGTTATGCCAAAATCAAAAACAAATTCAAGAAGACGTGACATATATTAAGTGTTCAACATGTTTTTCAATTACACATGAATGAATTGTCTTCTACAAATCTACTTGCTAAATAAGAGAACACAAGTTTTTCATGAAAAGATTTTTGCAGCTGGAAAGCCATCAGATTAATAAATGTATTTCTCTATTGATTGGGTGAAGGAACTGTCATCCAGGTGTTTTATTTTACCTCAAGCACGCATCAACCATTCTATATACCTCATCGAAAATCAGAAGCATTCAGTCAGAAATTTACAGAAATCTATCAAACAAAATATTTTAAATACTCAATTATGTTACGGACGTACCCATCCAAAGCAGACACAGATAACTGCTAAATTCACAAAAAATTACCATGAACAACATATCTTGGTACAAATTTTCATCATCTAAACCAAGCGCCCTTTTCTCTCCACCCCCCACTCCTTTCTCTCCACCCCCACTTGGAGTTTATCACATAACACTGTGAAAATACCCATCTAAAGCAAAGAGTTTATCATATAAACTTTAATTCAATAACTTTCAAACTGCAGCATATCTTTAGTCATTTAAAACTTTGAATCTTTGCTTCAAAAATGAAAAGGAGAATATTTTTGGTGTTCTAATAGATTTTTTTCTATATATAAAGATAAAGGGGCCAGATAAAACCAAGAAGATAGATATAAGATGTTTCTGAAGTTTTAGCTATTTGGTTTTTATTTGTTGAAAGATACAATTTCCAAAATAGAATCTCTAAACATTTTGAAGTAAAAGTTACCTATGGTTTCTCCTAAAAGGATCTCTATATTTTCCATTTCCAAAATAGAATCACAGTTCTTCAGATAAATGATCATATATGATGTTGATTGCCATCAAAAGAAGTTGCAGAACCCAGTCACAATCTCATCACTTTTATCAGTAGGTGACAAATGCTGATCACAATAGCTGTCATAAGCAGATATGCCTTGCAGATCTTTAACAGCAAATACACAAATAGCATCTTTAATCTGTCCTCCATTGATATAAACAATTAAAATTTAAGTCTGAATTACTTCGAGGAAGACAAACATCATCGTTCATGTCAAATAATATCCTCCAATGTCAAATGTCTAAGAACTTTTGTTTCTCCCACAATGCAACTACATGAAAGATGGATCAAATGATCAAAGGCTTTATCACAAAGATTGCAGGATAAAGGTCAATACCAGGAACTTCAATTTAATGTGAAAGTTTGCACAGCGGATGTCTTTTCAATAATCTTACAGCCATTGAAAATCTAAGCTTGACGAGAGGAATGAGAATGGCTTTCAAACAAACTCATTGGTAAAACATCATGATGGTTTCACTGTTTACAGCAGTGCCAACTGCCAAGTGCACCCATTAATGGTCATGGCTAATGACGATCACGAATACAATTATAATCCTGGATGGCAGACTAAAACAGCATTTCAGATCTACCGTGACAAGAACTGGCTCTTGAAGCATGGGCCTCAATATGGAAACACTGTTTTAAGGAAAACCAACATTAGTTGTTTCCCAAGGTTGCCTCCATTTTATCCGGCGAGAGCTTACAAAGCTACACAGTTAACTGATGGTATGGAAGGTATTCTTGTCAGCTGATAGTGTGAAAAAGGGTTGAACCAAGGAGCTTATTAAATCAAACATCCCCCATGATTCAAGTGCCATTAACATATTATATTCTTACAGCATCTGTAAAAATATATCCAAATCAAAAGCACACATCCGTCAAACTCACAGCATTTTATTTAATAGAATAGTAAATGAACATTGCTATCGATGATTGGCCAAGTATAAGATAGAAATTGATTAATGAGCAGATCAAGAAAGTTCATACCTTTTCTATTAGTAGAGTACTCAAGCAGTAAATTGGATTACAGACAGAAGATGAGTCAGAAAAAAAAAAAAAAAAAAGTTTGTAAACCTTTACTTAAATTTAATGGTCGAAGATATTATCTACATAGTCTAAAAAGTTAGTGAATCTTAACTTAAATTTAATGGTTGAGGATATTATCTTCATAATCTAAAATGGTTCAATTCATCTGCTCCATATACAACAGATTGTTATTCATTTCAGCTAAGTAAGGTCTCATTAGATGATGCGCCTATCCATCCATAGGTTGAAATCCTATGCACACATAAGTCCATCAAATCAATGAACAGTATAATTAAGTTATTGACAATAAAAAGTGTTGCAAATAAGCATCTGCAATCCTTGCATATGAGATAAATTAACAAAAACAAGTGGGTATGAAAAGACCAACCTGCAGCACCCGAAGGTGAAGCATCGGGACAGAAACGGCCACTAAGAAGACTAGGGTGATATAGGAGGTGCAAGTTGCCTGCAATTTCACTATCCAATCTCCAGCTCTCTTCTGCCAGATTTCTGACATGCTCATTAGTTCCCAACCATGGTAAACCAGCACCATGACCAAAAGAAGGTAGCGCATCTCCTCCTCTAGCAGCCAGTCGAAATATCCTTTCTGTCCCAATAGGTTCTTTAAAAATATAAACAGGACCCATCTCAGCAAACAAGGGACACTGTCGTCGTCGCCGTTGCAAACCTGCCATCGTTGGAGGTGGGTTAGTGCCAATGCAGCAAAAGGCCAAGGGCTTTGATATCCGTGGGAACTCAAATGGACGACTCTCATATAAGCTCCCATCTACATACAACTTCAACTCACTCTCTGCCTTCCCAAGCAGGCCATGCTTGCAGTAATGTTCTAAACCAATAAAGTACCATCGCTGAGGCTTGAATGAATATGTGAAATGTAAAGAAGCCTTTTTTCCCTTACCACCACCTGTCTCCACAACCAGGAACTGACCATGGAAGTAGGCCTCGATACCATTGTTATCAGAAGACAAGAAGCTAAAGAGCCTTGGCATGTGTGTAGTTCCTTCACCTGCAAGTGCACTAGCTGCAGCTGCTGCTGACATAGGAGATGATTTGCCTGACTGGGCAGCTGCCGCAGCAGCAATGGCAGCTGCAGCAGTTGCAGTGTTCAATGTGTCGGCAAATGATTCAATGTAAATCCACGTGGCAAATGAATATCCATTAGTGAATGGCCACCGGCTATCCCCTGGACCAAGCAAGCCAGAACTCTCACCATCAAACTCAAAAGTACGAGCAGGGCCTTGAGCTTCTTTACCACTCATAGCCTTCTCCAAAGCCAGCATCAGCTTCATGCCCCATTTAGTTGTCAAGGTCTTCTTTATCAAACTAAGCCACTGATGCAAATCAACCACACTAACAGAATGCCCTGCCAAGACTTGAATGCACTGACACAACAACGAACCATCCCATGAAACTCCATCATTCACATCAACAAACAGCTTCTCTGCAGCTTCAAGAAGCACTCTGAGCAATCCAGAAGCTGAACACATAGCCCGATTTCTTGTACAAGCCTGCAAGATCAAAAGCAACCCCTTCACCATTCTAGTCCTCGGCGACATCTGATGCTCTGAATCCCCCTCCCAAGCTAACCAAGGGATCAACTCAGCTGCCACCACCGCCGCCCTTGAATTCAGCATGACACTCGGAGGATTCCCCCCACCCCCATCATTCCAATCACCATCATCCAAACCCTCCACTCCACCCATTGTATTTAGCAACGCATCCACAACCAATCTCGGCACATCCCCCAGATCCCCACCCCCGCCATCAGACACCATAGATCTCAACTTCTCCAAACCCTCCGGCCGTCCCATAATGGCAGAATCAACAATACGCACAAGCTCCTGCGGAATCTCCGGCATCGCGGGCTTCGTCCTGGAGCGCGTCAACGGCGCAACCGGAGACGTAGAAGAATCAAAACTCTCAAAGGACAACGACGGCTTTATCACCCGATCAGAAGACGAGCTCCCACGATCAAGAGGATCAGAGACAGACTCAGAGACGGCACCGGAGGAGCGACCAGGATCATCGGAGAGGGATGTGCGGGCGGAGGTGGAAGCGGGGGCGAGATCCACAGCCTCAAAATGGCCGTCCTCCTCGACCGAGGGGGACGATGCCGGGTCTTCATCCATTGAAATTGTTCTCTAGTGTTCAAATAATCAAGAATCCGTCTACGATTCAAGAAGCATAAAAACAAATGGAATCAAACAACAAGAAACTAACAAATAAAAAACAAAAGAATAGATAGATCTGACCCAGTAAACGAGATCTGGAAATGGAAATCAAACCTTTAGCGATAGAAAGATGAGATCTTGGGAGGAGAGCAGCAGAGGAATGGTGGCATGGAGAACGAGAGAGAGAGAGAGAGAGAGAGAGGAATGAAGGGAGAGGAGGGAGGGTGTTTCGGCTATTTCACAGGGTGGGTTGTAGTTGGGGCGGGTGAATTAATCAACTGGGGATGACTTTGAGATTCGCGCACATTGATGATGATGATTTTTTTAATGGTTTTTGTGTTGTGATGCGCGTTTATTTAGATGGCTTTTTTATCAGATGTATTTGTAAATAAAACAATGGATTTTGAATTACAATGTATTTGTAATTACTGTATTTAAAAATACAATGAGTGTTAAATCTAGTGTTTGGTTTGATGTAGTTTGAATACTGAATTATAAAATTTTGTGGGTAAATTTTTTGATAGGGTATTAAACTATGACCCATTTTCATTTTGCGGTCCAAATTTTAATTTGAATCAGCATGGTTACTCAGCTTCAATTTTGTTTCACCGAATAGTCATATGAGAAATTTTAGTATATTTTTAATAATGTATATGCCTAAAATTCTTTATTATCATACATATGGCACGTTGTATGTTCTACTGGCAATTGTATCTCACATTGCTATAGAGAATTTCTGACATTACATCATAAACAATAATCCATGATTTGTTGGATGATCTTCTAGTGAAACAAAATTGAAGTTAAGTAACTATTTTAATGCAAATTAAAGTTTGGACCCCAAAATGAAAATAGATCATAGTTTGATACCCTGTCAAAAAATTTACCCTAAAATTTTGTGTTTTGTTGAAGGGATTTATAAATATGGATTTGATATATGGTCACCTAAGATTGCCTAAATTTTTATTTTCTTTTAATTTTTACAGGGATAATGAGCTCCTTTAAAATATGAATATTTTATAGCCAAAAGAAATCATTTTCCCAAATCCCTCATGCTCTTACATAGCTTCTTCGTTTTCCTAATGAAACTTACTTGATCAGGCACAGGAACTGGTGCTGGTGCAACTGGAGGTAGTGATGTTTGTCGCAGCGGATAACCAATTCTAATCCAAGGACTCACACAAAAAAAAATAAACAAGAAAATTAATTTCAAGCTTTGCGATAGTGGATAAGGTTTTCTCTGAAAATCAAGGCAAGTCTAAAACTACATATGCTAAATCTATCAGCACAGTTTTCATATTTGCAAGCGCAATTAGTATCATCCATGGAAACACAATCAGCGTACGAGCAAGTACAATCGGCATACAAGCAAGCACAGTCAGCGTACTTGAAAAGCAAATTCAGTATATATGCAAGCACAATCCATGTACTGCCAAGCGACATTGTAATTGTTATCGCAACAGCTGCCTCTATCACCATTGCCTCCACCACCACCACCACCTCCAATGTCCATGACACCTCGATTGTCTGGATTTGACCTAACATCATCCACTTCCAACCAAGCTCCACCACAACAACTACTGAATTTTCAACTACGACTCGGGAAACTACCTCTGTCATCACAACTGCCTTCACCACCCCCACCAATGTCAGTGCCAATTCACACTTCGACTTTTAACCAGGTTCCAGTTCTCTTTCTTTTGAACAAATGCTCCAACAAATTAGAGGAGCCTTGCTTTAAGTAGTGTTGCTTTGAACAAAATAACAACAAATATGCATTCAATGTCGAATTGCAAGCAAATGCTGAATCTACAAGCACAGTTTGCAGAATTGCAGCACAATTCATGTAACTGCAATTGTCATCGCAACTACCTCCAACACCACCTTCAATGTCTGTGCCAACTCAGACTTTGGCTTCTAACTAAGTTCCATATTGTTCTCTCCCTCTTCAACAACAACTCCAATAGAATGGTAGGAACCTTGCTGAAAGTGGTAGCATACTTGCTTTAAATAGAATGACAGCTAGCAACCTTGCCATCAATGTCAGTACCCTCTCAGTTCTCTAACCTCACTTCGGCTTCCAATCAAGCTCAATAGATGCAGAATCTATAAGCACAGTTTGAAGAATTGCAAGCACAATTCACAAAACTGCAATTATCAACACAACCAACTCAGACTTGGGTCTCTAACCAAGTTCTATGTTCTCTTCCTTTTCAAGAACAACTCCAACAAAATGGTAGTGGTGATGATGATGACCTTCAAAGTACTGTAGGTTCTGGATAGACATCATCATGATTCTAGCTTTTCTGATGAACCTCTTCTAGGTGAAGTTTTAATCTAATAAAAATCTTATATAGCTTGGATATATATGTTGGTTCTCAGCTATATATGATTCATTTAGGACTCATTCGAAATTTGATTGATATTTTTGTTTTGTTTTGTGTTTTTTTTTTTTTTTTTTTGACAAATTGGCGACACGCACTTTTTTATTTTTATTGCATTGTGCTTGAGAAGTTTCGAACTCGAGACCTCTCAAACACAAACAAAGTAGCAAACCACTAGGCTATGCCTTGGTTCCTTGTGATCTTTTTCAAAATAAACTGGATGATTTTCTCTATTTTTCATTATTTTGATGCATTTTATTTTATGAAAAAACTGTCTTTTTATTATAACTTAGTACTGGTATAGGAATATCCAAATTTTAATACACACATAAATAGTAAAACAGACATAGGATGGAATAAATAATTTGATGTAGTAACTTGAGGGACAATATAGCCAAATTAATGACTTAAGGAAATTACATATATAACCCCTAATAAATCTTAGCCATTCATCTGGTAACTTTTTGGGGAGGTCACTGTGTTTTGGCCAATTTCCACTTTGGTCACTATTTTTCAATTTGTATCAAAGAGGTCATCGGAAATCGATTTTATTTCAATGAAAGGTCACTGTGGATTTTATGGCGAAATTTATCTAATGTGGCAGCTGGAGATGCCACATCACATTAAATTAATTCTTTTCTAACACCCAGTTTGACTGAACACATCAGCTTCGGTCCACGTTAGATTAAGTTATCCCAGTCAGCATCCTAGTCATATGCACAGTCATCATCTTCTTTTTCCCCTCTTTAAACTTCCTGATTTTCATCTGAGCTAGGGGAAGAGAATTCAGTGCTTTTCCACAGGTCAGAGCCGACGCGGTGGCGAAGCGAGCAAAGAGAAGGATTCGAAATGTACAGTCATCATCTTCTTTTTGCCCTCTTTTAACTTCCCGATTTCCAGCTGAGCTAGGTGAAGAGAATTCAGTGCTTTTCCACAAGTTAGAGCCGACGGGGTGGCAAAGCGAGCAAAGTGAGGGCATCATCAGACGGAGTTGGAAGCTAGGGCATGTTTAGAGGGAGTTCACAGGGAATGATTGTATAATTTATTTTTGAGTCTTTTTTTCATGTCTGTATGACCCATCCAGCCTTGTCAGGAAGATGAAGAGAATGGCCAGTTGTGCAGTAATTATTCTTTTTTTTATTATTATTTTGTGCACGAGATTGAGCTATGAGAATAGTATACTGTCAATGTTATTCTGAAGATGAAAAAAATACCAAAGAACTATCATCGTTATAGGTTTATAGCATTGTGAAATGTAATTGAACATAATGCTTTTACTCTGGATATTTAAATGGTTGCTATCAAATGGATGAGTTGCTATAGATTCAGAGTATTGAAATGAATTTAATTAAAAGACCTGAATTTTACAGGTTTATAGCACTATCATTATTATTATGAAGATGGAACAAAATACCATAACTCAACCATAATGGGGAAGATGCCTATAATTTGAATCCATTAATACCATAACAAAATTGGATGCATACAACTATTTTCTGTAGTTTACAATGCTATTTTGACAAAGTCAACAAATTGGAAACCTGGACAATTTTTAAACAATTGAGAAAGGTAACAAAGAGAAGAGGACACATTTTTTTCAAAACCAAAGTTAAAGCTGTCGGGTCCCCACTATAGTGGTCCATACACAATTTTAAAACAAAAAACATGCAGCATAATGCGGCATCAGAAATATTTAATAAAGTCATCTTTATCGATTCCTAGTTGAACTGCTCCCTGGTGGAAGCCAAAATTTCCTCTTTTTCCCTACTTCACCTGGCTTGCTTCTGTCTTCTAAATTATTGAGCACAAGTGGTCTTGATGGGAAATGCTTCCTTGCCTGACTCTTGGATAGGGGTTGATTTGTCGATCCCATTGTGGTTTGGTGAGTGTTTTGGTTCTGATGTACCTGTGTTTCATTGGAAAAAAATATGTATTACCAGCAGAAAATTTAAGTATGTCATCAAGAAAATATTAAGCATCAATGACCTATTCCAATAGATACCTGTGCTACTTGTGCAGCTGCTCGACTCCCAGTTGCTGTAGGACTTTACCGATCTTGTATTGGGCTGTGGATGACCTGGGTAGGTGGTCTTGTAGGTATATTCTTCCTTGCTTGGCTTTTGGAGAGGAGTTGGTTTTTTCCTCCCATTGTCACAAGCTTTTTCAGTTTTGATCTTACATCTACAGTTGTTGTTATGGGGGTGGTTTCAAGCAAGTTTTGATTTAGATTTGCCTGTGTTTCATCAGGAAAATTAAATGTTTCAGAATAAAAAAATGTTATGCATCACTGAAGTAAGTAATCCAACAGCAGAACTTCTGTTACTTGTGTAGCTGCGTGACTCCTAGTGGATTTAGGAATTTGACTATCATCTCCAGAAATGTGATGCATTTGATCTACCTCTGTTCTGATTCTGACCTGAGGAGGTGGTCTTGCAGGTATGTGCTTCCTTGCTTGTTTTTTGGAGATGAGTTGTTTTTTTCCCAGCCATTGTCACAATTTTTTCCAGCTTTGATCTTCCATCACCAACTGCTGTACTGGGGAAGGTTTCATGACTGATTTGACTCCCCTAAAGTTTTCAGACAATCAATTTACCTCAGAAATCAAGAAAGTAATTATAATTTTAAGGAAGAAAGATTTCATTGATTACCTGTGTCATTTGTTCAGTTGCTTGATTTCCACTTCTAGTAGGTATGTGGACATCATGTGCTGGATTGGGGATGTCCTGGGGAGGTTTTTGCATGTCAGTAGTAATTAAAAGTAGCACACCACCTGCATGAGGTAAGTAATTGGTAATAAACAAATGCCCTATTAAAGAAAAATACCTGTGGGTGTAAGGTGGGTGTCTCTTCTGCAAGAATATCATGTGGCTCTACTTATTGTGTAGAACTCAAAGGAAAGTTTGTGTGAGCAGGTATGTCCCTCATCTGTAACATGTCATTACAGTAAAAATGCAGGGATATATCATTGCCATATCAACATGTCATTATAATTTTAAGACGAATACCTCTACAGTTTGAATGAAATGATCCTGAAGTACTTCTAGATCAATTGTGTCCATGGGGTCGATGTGATGTCCAGCATCCTGTTAGAAACAAAACAATGCTCTTGACATCTACCACCAAAGAAAGGAAAAACATAAAGTTATAGGTGGTCAGAAGTATACTTGTTTATTTTGTTGCTCTTCAATTGTTCTATGCCTCACTTCTTCATTTTGTTGTGTTCCAGTTGTTGTGTGTCTCTGCTAAAAATAGGTGTCATGTAAGAAATTAAGAAATTATAACCAAACAATGCTTCTGAGTACATTAAGAAATTATGTACCCACTTTGCGAGCCATGGAATCTCTTGTTGTGTCCAATTGTCCCACAAACACTGCACCTCTTGTTGTGGCCTTTCCTACTAACCTTCCCCTTTGTGTATCCTTCTTGTTCATCAAGTGGATCCTTCCTCCTCATGAAGGATTTCCTGCCCCTATTTATGTTTGCTGATTCTGGGGGTATCATGGGACCTTGAGGACTTTTGGGCCAGCAATTGGAGTCTTGGGTTGGGTTCAGAATATGATTATAAGTTGACAGGAAAGTGTGGACAGTATAGCAGTCATCTATGTAACCTTCAGGGTTTTTCTTGTTGTAATAAAGTGCTGAAACTGCATGGGAACATGGTATACCTGTCAATTGCCACTTCCTACAGCTGCAACACATATCTTTAGTGTCCACAATAATCTGTCCATCGAGACAAACAACCTGGTACTTGTCACCACCTGACTAGGTTGTTCTGCAGCCCCAACTAAGCTGTTTGGCTTTCTCCAATTTTTTAACAATCTTAGAACAATGTCGTGTGGTGCATTTTTTCATTGAGTCTCTCTTTTTTTTGGATTCTAATCATGAGTTGTGTCCTAATGGCCTCATTAAGAGTAACTATGCCTTTGGTCCTAGCTTCCAAGATCATAGAGTTAAAGCATTCACATAAATTATTAAGCAACATGTCACATTTGAATTTGAATTTGAAATGTGACCTGCTCCAATGCTCAGGGCAATATTTTTCATGAAATTGTATGCCTCCTCGGACTTATCCTTAAGTGCTTCCATTGCCAGATTAAATGCAGGGATATAACTACTCCTAGCATAGGCCCATAACTGATCCTTTAGACCTTTACCTCTAAACCTTCTTCTAAAATTTGTATGTATATGCCTTACGCAAAATCTGTGTTCACTGTAAGGAAATACTTTCTCAATTGCATTTAGAAGGCCCTATGGGTTAATTTATGTTTTTTAAAAAAGATCCCGTAACCAACAAACAAACAGGAGAAGTAAAATACCAAGGATAAACAAGATATTAAGGAAAGCTGTGAAATGAAACAAAATAGCATTGAAATTATACACTTACCTTCTGCATGTCACTCATGAATGCCCAGTGATGAGAGTTGCATATCTCCAGGTCTTTAGCCACAAGTTCTAGAAACCATACCCAGTTGTGATTGTTCTCCCTGTCTACTACTGCCCATGCCACTGGATAGATGCAATCGTTCGCATCAATGCCAACAACTGTGAGGAGCTGACCTCCATAATGGCCCTTCAAGAAGCAACCATCCACTGAAATTACCTGTCTACAGCCTGCCAGAAATCCTGCTCTGAGTGGGGATAAGCACATATACATTGCTGAGAACACACCCTCATTACATTTAAATTTTATTGTCGACTGTGGGTGTGTCCTGAGCAATTCCAACCTGTAGTCATATAGCCTACACATCTGGGTGTGCTCATCCCCATCAAGTAGCCTAATTCACAAAAAAAATGTTTTGGACATTGATGGGATAAATGTCTTATCAATACACTAATATTGTGAAGATTAAGACATTTATCCCATCAATGTCCAAAACATTTTCTTGTGAATATTTAATTTTTTTGTCATAGATGATGATCTGGAGAGGTCAGTAGTCTGGTGGCCTTTATCTTGATGATAATCTTGTGTTCTAATCATATTGTGGTGTCTGCATTTGTTTCTTTTTACTACTGGCATTATTGTTTTCAGTTGTTCAAGACTAAGTGTGTGGTGTGTCTGATTTAGTATCTAAGTAGCCATCTTGGTTTGATAAATGATTATTGTTTTTAATTGAGCTTGGAATCTAAGCCAAAGTGTAATGTTTATGTTTAGGGCCTTTGCTCGAGTTCTGATTTTAGTATCCTAGTGGATTTTATAGCTTGGGATTTTTCCAGGTAAGTGAACCACATATAAATCTATATATATGTATATACAAATTTCTGAGTCATAATTATTTAATTAATTCATGTTTTTACTGTTGAATGAAAACATTTTTTATACTATTCAAACTTCATGTTTGGACTTTTGGTGCCTATCTTTTAAACTCAGAACCTATATATTTTCATTTGATTATTTATCTTTGAGATTAAAATATTATGCTTAAATACGGATTACTATAGTTTAGCTTGTATACTATTTTGCTTTAGCTTGTGAAGTACTTAATTGTTTGGGAATCATTATTTAGTTATAATTATAACTCAACTATTTGATTACTGGTATATGTATAGAAATATTGCTATTTTTTTTTGTTAAGTGTATTATTGTTTAGAATAATTGATTATTTTTATTATAAAAAGGGATCATTGAATTTCGGTATCATTGTGTTGATAATAACTTTGGACCCGACATATTTTTGGTTATAAAACTCGTAGTCCCCAATTAACTGTGCAATAACCCTGTCACTGGTGGTTAAACACTGACCATGTCGACACGTACTTCTGACATAGAAACTGCAATTTCGCACCGTTCCGTAGATGAAGAATAACGGCTTCTGATATTCTTGCTCGGGTCACCGAGGGTAAACATATGAGCTCTGAAATCTGACTCAGGTCACCGAGTTTAAATAAATGAATTATGATGTTTTGTTTTGGCATTAGTTGTTGGGGGACTTATATGATATTTATTTTGGTAAATTAAATCTGTATGAACTATTTCTGATTTCTAGGTTTCATCTTGATTTTTATATCATTATGTTATACTTGTATGTTTATTAAAATTATTGAACTTTTTGTGATCCCGATATTTTTAGTGGTTGCTTACTGGGCTCTCGAGCTCATTAAGTTGTTCAATTTTCTTTTCAGATCAGGAGTAAGGTTGGGTGGTAGACAACTTAGCAGAGTCGTTGAGCAAGTCACAGTCTAGATTTTATCAAGTTAATGAAACTTTTTTGCCGTGAACTCAAGTCTTCTCATCTTTGTTTAAGTGTTATATCAGACTCTATTGTGTGTTTCGTTGAAATTCAAACATTGTGGTTTCCTTGTTTTTTTGGAATTAGCACTCTTGCTAGATATTGTTTATATTTACGAGACAGGTTTTGAGGCCTTGCATGCCTACTTGGTTACGACCTTGTAGGTATGCGGCCGTTTATCAATGCTTCGGGTTCGGGCCGTGACAAATTTAGTCATGGATCAATTGGTGAGAGGCGCTCACTTTAAGTGAGACAAAAGACTTAGGTCGCGGGTTCGACTCTGGGGAGTGCGAATTATTGTGCGACTAAGCAAAACAATACCTGGCTTGTGTAGAGTTCTGTTCCAGATCTCACTGAGGTGAGTCGGTCTCTCACGAGGACATCGTGGCAACCTCAACATCTTTGGCAATTTGCTCCAGCACATATTGTTGTACTCGTAATATACTGGGCTAATCAAATCAAGACCAGTCTTAGTGAAAATGAGGCCCTAGATGAAATCAGAATAAATTTTTATAAATTATTTTTATTAAATCATAAATTTTGTAATAAAACAAGAAATATAAATCATGATAAATAATTACAAGAAATAAAATATTAAACTTAAAAAATCAAGAGATTTCCCATTCTTTGTTAAATATTTTTTAATCAATTTACTTGCAATGCAACCAAAATGTCAATTAAAACTCGATTAAGTCCCATTTGTCTTGCCTTATGAGTGGCAAAATTCTTTATTAAATTTTGGTATTCAAGTTAAGATGCCCAATTTTTTTCAATAAAAATAATGCCCAATCGATTTAATTTTGTTTGTGATATAGTAGATTGTAAAAAATTAATTTATATTAACTTTAATTTTGAAAAACTTTTTCGATTGAAGGCAAATAAAGTTTAATTTTTATATAAAATTAGGAACTTCTGGTTATCCTTTTATTTCTTTTTTGAAAAAATTCTTTTAGAAATTTTAACTCACAAAATAAATTCAAAACATCAATATCAAAAGATTTGTCATGTTTTAGAAACTTTTGAGACTAATTCAAATTTTCAATAGATTATCATTTAAAAAACTTTAATTTTCTAAATCATCTACAAATCTAATCAATTCCAAGTAGATATAGTAAAAAACAAAACAAATAAATTTAAATTATAAAATATTAAAAATTAAAATTGAAGCCATACCCATTTTTTACTAGTGCACCCCAATCAATTGCAGTTTATGAAATCTATTGTTTGGGATTGATAATACAAGGAAAATATCAAAATTTTGTCAACAAGGGAAAAAAATTCAAGTAAATAAAACAAAATGATATGTTCTGGCTTAAATAGAAGTAGGTATAATACCCTAATTAGTCCCTCTATTTTTCTCTCTCTTCTCTTTTGGTCTCTCTACTCAGAAATGCTCATAATTAGTCCCTCTACTTTTGAAAATGTGCCCATTTAGGGAGAAATGCTCCAAATTAGTCCCTCTACTTTTGAAAATGGGCCCACTTAGTCCCTCCACTTAGTCCCATTTTAAAAAGTAGAGGGACTAATTGGGAGCATTTCTCCCTAAGTGAGCATATTTTCAAAAGTAGAAGGACTAATCGGGAGCATTTCTGAGTAGAGGGACTAAAAGGGAAGAGAGAGAAAAATAGAAGGACCAATTCGGGTATTATACCATAGAAGTATAAAAGTTGTTTGTTTTTTTAAATGTTGCCATAATATTATAAAACAAAATTTATTGTATTTTTATACAATCATAAATTAATTAATTAAATAAGATTATAATTATGAGATATAATAGTTAACAAATGAATATTTTCAATATAATGGTTAAAACTTAAAAAAATGAGTTGTGGGGTCCATAAATGTGAAATGGTTAAGATTTTAAAATTATGATTATTTTAATCCCAATGTCAAAATTCAACAAAGTTTTCTATATCTTTATCTATTGTTCAGAACATAATTATCTTAACCTCTGCATGAAAAATCAACTTCTTAATACAAAATCAGTGAACTTCCGATTCTTAAGAGTAAATCCGAAAAATAATATATATTATGAATAATTAAAATAATAACTGAAATAATTGTGAGTTTCATATTATGATGTAACCATTATGGGAGATTGTCTAATAGATAATAATTTAATGGATTGATGATCATACCAACAAATTTGTAGAGTCAATCCTTTAAAGATGCTCTTATGCAAATTTGATAAAGAATAATGTGATACAATAGTTGGTAGTTTTTTTTCTCTTTTTTTTTTATACATATATTACAAATTGGAGTATTACATTTTATTTTATTTTCGGAGCCCCACCTTTCTCGTTATGTTCGGAGATCTCTTCCCTTTGTGACCGCATTCGAATTTATAATGGAGCGGAAAGAGACAAGAAACAGTGGAAACTCACTGGAAATGGTACCTTCATGATAAAATCCTTCTACACTTTTCTTATCGACGGGGGAGGTGATACGCGGTGGTCAAATTCTTCTGGTGCAATCCTTGCCCTAAGAAAATAAACCTTTTTAACTGGCTTGCGTGGAAAAACAAAATTCTCACGCTTGAGAATCTGGAGAAACAAAAGTGTAATCGTCTGCAGAATGCTACGTGTGTGATGTGTTCTGCGGTTGTTGAGACGGTGGACCACCTCTTCCTTCTATGTCCGGTTGTGAAACAGGTGTGGGACTACTTCGGGAGCCTTCTCCGCCTGCCGGAGATGCCGATGTCCATGGACCTCCTCTGGGAAACTTGGAGGTCGCTTGTGTGACCTGGGCTCAGGAGGGTGGTGGACTTAGTTGTGAAAGCAGTTGTTTGGACCACTTGGATTGCTAGGAATGGTTGCATTTTCAATGAAACTGTTATACATGTGCATGACATGATTATGAAGGTTGACCATTTTCAATGAAACTTGGTGGTCGCTTATTTGGTTTTGGTTTTGATCTTAGTTTTGCCACATCTAGTGGTTTGTAGATCTTTGTTGTGTTTTCTGCGCCAACTCTGGTGTGGTGTCCGATTTCTATGGTTTTTAATAGATGTAGTTTATCAACTTTTTTAAAAAAAATATTTTATTTTATTTGATAATATGGACAAATTTTTAGACATACATTCTTTTTTATTATTATGTCTCAACCATGTATGGGAGAAGAATTGAATTTTCAACGTTTTGCATAAGAGTTAATTGTTTTATCACTACTCACTAAGCTATTACCACGGGTACTAAGTATTACACTTCAATAATCAAATGTTAAAAGCTGATACCATTTATGTTCTTTTACAAACTGTCATTATTTGTTAGGTATAAATATCAAAATGGTCCCTCTATTTTGCGATTTCCGCCCTTTTAGTCCCTCTAATATAAAATCCATCCTTTGGTCCTTATAATCGCACATTTTCGTCCTTAGGCGGTAAAATCCGCTCTTTTGGTCCTCGTATTTGAATATTTTCGTTCTTTTTGGTCCCTCTAATTTATTAGCTGAAAAGACCAAAAGGGTTGATCCATCAATTGGAGGGACTAAAAGGATAGAAATGTGCAAATACAAGGACAAAAAATGCGGATATTATATTAAAGGGACTAAAAAGACGGAAAACGTAAAATAGAGGGACCATTTTGATATTTTGACCTATTTGTTATAGCAAAATTCCCAAATTTGCCTATAATGATCATAACGAGAGAGAAATGCTAAGTGGTTCACACACAGCATCGAACAACTTCATTCATGGATGAAATCCAAAACCAACAATTTGTTAATTGAATAGGAACTAATTAACATTTTTCATGAGCTAGCGTACACTTTTGCCTTGGAAAATGTATGAATACATCTTCTATAGTACTTCAGAATTTAAATGATAAAAAAAAGGGACATGTGGGGTTGGATAGAGGGGATGTTAGAACGTTGATCTAACAATTTTTAGAGACATCTGCAGATTTAAAATCTACCAACGTCTCTAAATATCGGAGACTCATATATTTATGTATATCATCCTTTTTTTTATATATATATATTTGATCTGTTTTACTTCTTCGGAAATTAAAAGGCAATTGTTGATATTGAGAAGGCGGTATTAAGGCTGGGAGAAGCAATATGCGGATTAATTTTTTGATAGGTCACTAAGTTTTGAACTTATTTCTTTCCGGTTACCAAGTTTTAATTTGTATCGTAAAGGTTACTCAAGTTTGATTTCATTTCACCGGGAGGTTACCCTGCGAGTGACCACATCCATGCTGTTAACGTGGATGCCGGAAAAAACATAGTCAGCACAGCTCGCCACGTCCTCAGGCTGAAATGGAGCCTCCACGTCAGTCAGTTGTCCACATCAGCAGACTTGTCCACGTCAGCAGAGTCTCCACGTCAACAAACTTGTCCACGTCAGCAGAGTCTCCACGTCAACAAACTTGTCCACGTCAGCAGAGTTGGTAACCGTTTTGATACTAAATGAAATCTTAGTGACCGAAATGAAATAACAAAAGTGAGTAAGTGACCAACAAAATTTTTAATCCTTATCATCTGTGTTTCATCATCCCCATCTATTGCCTCGAACATGCTTTGTACAGTTGTATTATTATATATGTATATGTTTTTTGAATGTATTAAAACTGTGAAATCTATACTCAGATCAACACATGCTGCATAATGCTACATAAAAAAAAAATCTCCAATTCAATATGGGATTAAATATTTTGTAGGTCACTCACTCACTTTTATTTTTCATTTCGGTCACTAAGTTTTCATTTAGTATCAAAACGGTTACCAACTCTGCTGACGTGGACAAGTCTGCTGATGTGGATAGCCCGGCTGACATGGAGACTTTGCTGACGTGGACAAACCGGCTGACGTGGAGGCTCCTATCTCAGTTTGAGGACGTGGCGAGCTGTGCTGACTGTGTTTTTTCTGGCATCCACGTCAGCAGCATGGATATGGTCACTCACGAGTAACCTCCCGGTGAAACGAAATCAAACTTGAGTAACCTTTATGATACAAATTAAAACTTGGTAACCGGAAAGAAATAAGTTCAAAACTTAGTGACCTATCAAAAAATTAATCCAGCAATATGCAGATATTTAGCACATGTGAAGTGACTTATAAGACCCACATCTGAAGTACTCTATAAGATCGAAGATATTTAGACTAAAATATGTTCATAAATTTGCAAATTACTAACAATATTTATCTTATTCAGGGATGAAAACTCATTCTAATTATTTAAATAAATTTTAAACGTGAATTAAAAAACTAAATGTAAATTATTGTTAGAGAACAAATTCTATATTAGTTAATATTAATAAAATAAAGCTTCATTATCTCCAAGAACAAATACTTTATTTTGTTAATTAATTAAAACTTAATTTTTATTTTTATTTTTTTTAACCATATTTAATACTCTTCTTAAAGATTTTTTATAAACCTTCAAAGTATATTAAAGATTTTTTAATTTAGTATCATTACTCTTCAACTTCAAAACATATAATTTTACATCCAAATAAAAAAAACCCATAATCAAAAATATAAATATAAAGTTTGTATAGGATCTTTTAAGGATTTGATTAGAACTTTTAAAAATTCTTTCAATCTTCTAAATTAGGATAGTTATTTAAATTATTTTATTTTCTTATTTTTATTTGCTATGTTTAGGTTTTTATTTCCTTATTAATGTGAATATTATTAAAATGTCACAGCCAAAATGGCAATTTGAATTAGAGAGTTGAACACCAAAATCTTGGTCATTCCAAAGAATCTCCGCCTTCCGATTTGAGTGCTTCATCTAAAGGAGATATAAAAATAAGCCCTAACTCAGACACCTTTCACACACTTCCCAATCAGGAAAGGAAGTCAAGGTCTCTACTCTTTTTACTATTTTTATTAGGGAAAATTACTATTTACCCCTTGAGACTTTCAAAACTTCTCAATCAGCCTCTGCAATTTTCGAATACCCCAGACAACCCTTTCGTTATTGTTTAACTTTTTTTTTGCCCTTTGTGGTTACTCGGACTGGGTCCATGTGAAATTCTTTATTTACCCTTGTAAATGGTGGGAAAAAAAACCCTCCAATCACATTATGTCAAACCTTTTTGTGTGCCTTTTTCATTCTTTTTTGGTTTGCTTTTTCTAAAACAAAGTTTGAAAGACTCATCCTGCGAGAAAGTAACAAAGTTTGGTTTGCGTTCATTTGAGTTCTGCTAGTTGACCGATAAGGTGAGAATCTTTTCCTTGGCCTCACTTTGATCATCCTGTAAGAGAGAGTAATAATTTATATTTATATGTAGGTTTATTATGGAAAGTTTTTGTGCTATTGCTAGATACAATGGGGAGGGACAAGTGCTAGTGTTCACAGCACAGACTTCTTGGGATTCAGTGTTAGCGGAGATATGCGAGTGATGGGATCTTGATGTTTCCTATGTCAGAGTGAAGTTCATCACACCCTATGGGCATAAAACTATTTATCCAATAGAAAATGAGGTTAACTTCCAGCGCATGTGTCATATGTACTCCCTCTTCAAATGTGCTGCAGTCGATCTCGTGGTTGAGACAGATGATGTGCCATTGTCGTATCCTACTCAAAATGATTTTTTTCTCATTGTAAAGTTCTTCTCTTTTAAAATTTATATGTTTCTGCTTAACTATTATAGTTTTCTCTTAATTATTCCATTTGCTGCTTAAAAAATAAGTTTCCGTTTAAAACAAAGCATCCCTATCCTATCCTAGTTTCCATTTAAAAGTTTATGTTTTCGCTTAACATTTTGAGTTTCCGCTAAAACGTATTAAGTTTCCGTTTAACATTTTATGTATTCGCTTAAAGTTTTCAGTTTCCATTTAAAATATGATGTTTCCGTTTAAAGTTTTCAATTTCTGTTTAAACATTTATGTTTCCACTTAATTTCTGCTTAAACTGAAGTGTTGGTAGGTATTCTGGTTCTGCGAGTGCACCTGTTCCACCTCATGGTGATCCTGACGGTGTGGCAGGCCTTCCTTCCTCGTCAGACCATTCCGAAGTATTATTGTTGGATATTGGACAATGTTTTGTAGGTGTTGAACATTTCAAAGATGCACTTCAAAATTTTACAATCAAGCGGAATTTTGACTTTAAATTCATAAAGAATGAAAAACACAGGGTGACTGTAGAATGCGCTGCCGTTGGTTGTGAATGGCGTCTTTATGCATCAAAGGAATACAATAAAAATACTTTCAGAATCAAGACAATGTACTCGTCACACACTTGTAGTGGTGTAATTGGGTCGGTGTCATATCCAAAAGCGTCCAAAAAATGGGTAAGCGCATGAATGATTCAAAAGCTTAAAGACCAGTCCTTGTACATATCTGCTGGATTGTTTGCTGTGGCTATTTTCTCTATGGAGAGTCGTTTGTCTTTATTAACATCCCGAATGAAGTTCAACCTGACATCAATATGCTTTGATCTTTCATGATAGACTGGATTCTTTGCCAAGCTTAATGCACTCTGACTATCACAATAAATAATTGGTCTCTACACATACAAGCCCAAGCTATCAACAAGACCATGCAACCACATGCCTTCCTTTACCCTTTCTGTTAGTGACATGTATTCTGCTTCAGTGGTAGACAAAGCAACTGTAGACTGAAGTGTTGCTTTCCAACTAATTGCACACCCAAATAGGGTAAATATATAGCAAGTCAGATATCTCCTCTTAATGAGGTCTCCACCATAGTCAGAATCTGTATAGCCAACAATACCACCAGTACACCTATCAGTATCATAAACCAAACAAATATCACTTGTACCTTTCAGATATCGTATAATCCATTTAACTGCCTCCCAATGAGCCTTCCCTGGATTACTAATAAACCAATAAACCTACTTACCACACTAACTGCATGAGCCAAATCTGGGCTAGTACATACCATTCCGTACATCAAGCTACCAACAACATTTGAATAAGGAACTCTACTCATGTAATCCCTCTCATCATTTGTACTAGATAAGGTACTAGCACTAAATTTAAAGTGTGCTGCCAAAGGAGTACAAACCGACTTTGAGTGCTCCATTTGAAAAAACTGCAGTAACCTTTCAATGTACTTATGTTGAGAAACATATAACAGTCCTGCCTTGTTGTCTCTCAAAATCTCCATACCCAACATCTTTTTGGCTGCACCTAAATTCTTCATTTCAAACTCATTGCTTAACAATGCCTTCAAACTATCAATTTCAGCTTTATTCTTAACTGCAATCAACATGTCATCCACGTATAACAATAGATATATAAAGGAATCATCTAGAAGCTTTCTAGAGTAAGCACAATTATCATACTCATTATCCACAAAATCATGAGAAACCATGCATGCATCAAACCTTTTCTACCATTGCCTCGGGGACTGCTTCAACCCATACAGAGATCTGTTTAGCAAACATACATGGTCTTCCTTTCCAAAAACAAGAAATCCCTCTGATTGTGACATATAAATCTGTTCCTCTAGACTCCCATGTAAAAAAGCTGTTTTGACATCAAGCTGTTCTAACTCCAAATCAAAAGTACTTACAATGGCTAGAAGAACCCGAATTGTTTTGTGCTTCACAACTGGTGAGAATACTTCATGATAATCAATTCCCTTCTTCTATAAGAAACCCTTTGCCACAAGCCTTGCTTTGAACCTTGCTAGCTCAACTCCAGGAATCCCTTTTTTCTTCTTGAACACCCATTTGCATTCCACTGGTTTTATACCCTTTGGCAATGGAACTAGTTCCCAGGTTCCGTTCTTTACTAGAAATTGTATCTCCTCATTCATGGCAGTCAACCATTCTGATGCTTCTCTACTCTGCAGTACCTCTTGATATGACCTCGGTTCATCAGAATCAACATGTTCTCCTACTGCCAAGGTATAAGCAATAGAGTTAGCATTAACAATATTGACATAATCTGCATACCTCAAAGGCTTTCTAATTTCCCTTCTTGGTCTCCTTTTTGAGCTTCAATCTCAAACTCCACTTTCTGGTTAGCACCCTGATCTTTATTACCTGCAACATTATCAAGTTTCTCTCTCTGGCCAAACATAGCAGATTCATAAAAAGTAACATCTCTATTTCAATACACCATAATCTATATCCCTTAACTCTAGCAGCATACCTTAGAAATATGCATTTCATTGCCCTTGGCTCAAGTTTACGATCTTTCACATGAGCGTAAGCAGGACAACCAAATATATGCAGACCAGAATAATTAGAGGGTTTACCGAACCATACCTCTTGAGGAGTCTTCAAATCAATTGCAGTTGATGGAGATCTATTCACCAGATAACAAGCAGTGTTAGCTGCTTCATCCCAAAATTGCTAAGAGAGGCCAGCACTTAATTGCATGCATCGAGCACACTATAAGAGTGTTTAGTTTATGCGTTCTGCAACTTCATTCTGTTGTGGTGTACGTCGTACAGTGTGGTGCCTCACTGTATCTTCTTTCTTGCAGAACTTATCAAATGGTTTATTACAAAATTCCAAACCACTATCTATTCTAAGTGTCTTGACTTGTTTTCCTGTCCACTTTTCAACCATAATCTTCCACTCCTTGAACCCCCTAAACACCTCATCCTTTGATCTCAGAAAATATACCCAGACCTTTCTAAAATAATCATCAATGAAAGTAACGAAGTACCTACATCTGCCATGAGACTCAACTGGAGAGGGACCCCATAAATCTGAATGAATATAATAAAGAATACCAGTTGAAGTGTATTTTCCAGAACTGCCTGCGCTACTTTCGCATAACACAAGTCTCACAAAATTTCAGTTTTCCAGTTTCTACACCACCCAACAATCCTTGTTTGATAATCACTGCAAGCCCCTTATCATCATGTGACCCAGTTTGTAATGCCATAATTCCATTCTAACATCATGCTGCTCCGAGGAATGAGATACAACCACTGTTCCCATCACTGAACTGCCCATCAATAAGTAAATACCATGCTGCCATCTACCCTTCATGACTACCAGGGCACCCTTAGAAACTCTCAAATCAAGTTCTTGCGTATACTAGGAACATACCATGCATCAAATGTTCTAACTATTCCATCATACATCTTAATCTGCATAGAACCATTTCCTTCAACACTAAGCTCCTTATCATCATCCAAATGCACACTACCCTTCCAATCCTTGAAAGAAGTGAACAATTCCTTTGAGAATGTCATATGTTAATATGCTACAGTGTCTAAGACCTAAGTATTTGTAGAACTTGAAATATTGATAGTCAAAACATCACTTCCCACGCCTTCATCAGAACTATCCACTGCTACATCATCATTATCTTGCATCAATGTAACTTTTTTTTGCACTACAGATGCACTGGCATTACTACTTGATTTTTTATTCTCATTTCCCTTCTTCCTCTGTGGGCAATCCTTCCTGAAGTGACCTTTTTCTTTACAGAAAAAACAAAGTAATCCTCCAGGTCTTGATTTGGAATGTGATTTTCCCCCGCTCCTACCATCTCGTTTCTTAATTCTGTCTCTGCTAACAATCAAACACGCTTCTGCACCATCTTCTTTGGAACCAGAAACCTTCCTCTTCAATTCCTTAGACTGCATAGCATCTTTCATATCGCTAACAGAATTACTGTCTCTACCATACAACATAGTATCTACAAAATTTTCATATGAATATGGCAAGGAACATAAGAGGATGATAGCTTGATCCTCATCATCAATTTTAACACCAACACCTTGTAGATCTAGAATAATCTGATTAAAATTGTCAATATAATCTTTCACCTGCATATTCTCTGTCATCCACAATGTTTACAAACGGTGCTTTTGATATAACTGGTTGGTTAGGGATTTCTTCTGAAACTTGCTCCATAATCTTGTCGTATTCGTTTCATCAATGACATCTCGCAAGACTTCATCAGTTAAACTCAAAAGAATAGCACTATGTGCCTTTGCCAGAATCTCTACCTTCTCTTCCACCTTCAACTCTGATGGTAATTTTCCTTCTCCTTCCAATGCTGCCGCACATCCCTATTGAACCAGAATCGCCTTCATCTTGATCTTCCATATAGTGAAATCATTCGATCCATTGAACTTCTTAATTTTGAATTTATGAGAGGCCATGCTTTTAGCAAACCCAAAAACCCTAAATTCAAAGTTGAATTCAAGGAACCTTGCTCTGATGCCACTTGTTATGCCAAACACAACAATAATATGGAGAAAAACAAAAGAAAAATAGTAGCTCAGAGAGATTTATGTGGTTCGGTCTATGTGACCTATGTCTACGGGCAGGGAGATAGAGATTTTTTATTCTTCTTTTTCGAGGGAAAAAACTAATACAGATGATACAAAAAAACCATATATATATATCCGAAATAAAATAAAATAATATAATATAACCCACAATGGATCAGTCTGTCAGTCAGTCCCAAGCCAAAAGCTCACTACAGATCTCCATTGAATTTTCTAATTTAGGATTAAACTTCCTAAATTTGGGTCGAGCCATAATTCGGATAGGGTTACCATCATAATCGAATTCAAGGCATCTCAACATAAATGCTGATTTCATAGCAGATAATGGATATGCATCAACTGAATGTGGTCCTCTGTGAGTTGTTCACCCTAAGGCAAGAGATGCAAATTGTCCGGGCTGATATACAGGCTTTGAGAACTGAAATCCAAAATGATCGAGCCACCATCTACACCATGCAAGCCTGTGTGACCGACATGTAACACTTGCTGGCCCTTTTGCATGGCTGGACAAATATACTGGTTGCCAATGTAAATACCATATTTTTCCTTAGCTAATTTTTTTTTAAGTTATGAAATGTTTTATAAGATGTAGTCTTGTTTCTAATTTATGCCTTCATGCAGTATAGCCTCGTGCGTGAGGATATAGCTAGCATAAGGAGCCATATCCAGCAAACGATACAGAAAAAACCCTATATATATCCGAATTAAAATAAAATAATATAATATAACCCATAATGGATCAGTCTGGCAGTCAGGCCTAAGCCAAAAGCCCACCACAGATCTTTATTTAATTTTCTAATTTAGAATTAAACTCCCTAAATTCGGGTCGAGTCATAATTCGGATAGGGTTACCATCACAATCGAATTAAAGATATCTCAACATAAATGTTGATTTCATGGTAGATAATGGATATGCATCAACTGAACGTGGTCCTTGGTGAGTTGTTCACCTTAAGGCAAGAGATGCAAATTATCGAGGCTGATATACAGGCTTTGAGAACTGAAATCCAAAATGATCGAGCCACCATCTACACCATGCAAGCCCGTGTGACCGACATGTAACACTTGCTGGCCCTTTTGCATGGCTGGACAAATATACTGGTTGCCAATGTAAATACCCTACTTTTCCTTAGCTATTATTTTTTTAAGTTAGGAAATGTTTTATAAGATGTAGTCTTGTTTCTAATTTATGGCTTCACGCAGTATGGCCTTATGCGCAAGGATATAGCTAGCATCAGGAACCATATCCAGTTTATAGAGGTTATGGCAGCTCATGTATTCCCCGATGTTCAGTTCGCAGATGCTGAGGGCAGCAGTGCAAGCCATGCAGTTTGATTCAGAAGGCCCCATTCTTGACTCTCTTCTAAAACATTGTTGATAATTTTGGTTTACTCTCTTCTAAAACATAGTGATAGTAATATGGCAGCAACTCATGAGTATTTAACATGTTCCAAAAAACCAATAAATAAATAATTCGTGAACGAAAGTTTCTTGAAGTTCCCATCAGGAATATGGCAGTAGGTGAACCCTTTGAAATAATTTTTACCCATTCAGCTCTTAAACCATTTCAATACAAAAAACTTCATGGGTGCATAGAAACAAATGAAGGGGAAATAGCTATTTCTACAAAATCCTTCATGGTGGTTTACAAACCACAAAATACAATAGATAAGAAAGCCAATTAAGTTTTTCATCATGACATCATAGTACTTTATATATGAACACCATTCAAGTTCCTACAACTCTATCATCTTAATCAACCAATAAGAACACAATAGAAAACTTCTATAAACTCCCATGTCCAAAGTTTTTATTTATTTATGTATTTATTTTTTAACGAAAGTTCCTCTAACAGTTTTTTTATCCCTATTTCAAATAATCAGGGAAATATGTAAGTTATTTGAGACTTACAGACAAGTCAATACATCGTTCAAAGTGTACAAAATCCAAGTCTCTGTCCTTACACTAGTAGTCCACTAATTAGAGCTAACTTGCTATGCAATTGACCCTGTAGTGGTAGCATGGCCTTGTCTCAACCTTACCAAAGATAAAATGGTAAATTTAAAAAAATCATAAGAGAGTGAGCTATTTATTTGACTTGGGATTTACTAGGTATAAGGAAACTTGTAAAAGTAGACAACCACTAGCTAACGTAGTGGTTAGTCACATGGGCAATCAATAGGCAGGTGTAATCTTTGTGTTATACTATAACAATAATGTTCATCCACTATTCCCCGTTAAGGTAGTATTTATAATACTATTCAAGTGGGCTCAGTAGGTCTCTTGTGGGAGGAGTTGCATCCCTCCCCTTCATGATTGCAAGGAAGGGGCTCAGTATGGTTCTTGCAAATCTTCTAAACGTGCACATGGCGGACTTTCATTGCTCTATATAGCGTTTGTCTGAGTTAATAAATCTATAGGAGGTTGATAAGCCATCGTAACGGGTGCACATTTGTATCTGCTTGCCCTTTGATGAGCCTTTAAGTGGGGGTGCTTGCTGTATATTGTCAAGAAAAAAAAAAAAGTAAAGGCGTAAATGTCTCTTTTGAAGTTGATAAAATTTGCATATTTTTTCCTTTCAAATGTTGGAAATTAAGGAAGAGTGCTTTTTGGTGCCAAACAAGTCATATCCATTTTATTAGGAATGAAAAACCTTAAGGCCCAAAGCCCAAGTGTATTGGCTCATTGTGAAAAGAGAATGTAAGACATTTAACAGATATCTAGTTTGAGTTTAGTTGGATGTAGTGGTGGTAGCGGGTCCCTGGTTGTGGGTGTAGGCTTGCGTCCCAAACCCTGTGGCACCAGGTGATGGTATGTGGGTTGGATAATTAATTCTCGTTCTATGTGCACATCCTTGATGTATATAGCGGTAGTGGCTTTGTCAAAAAAGTAAAAATTAAAATATTAAAAAAAATCAAAAGAAGTCAAACATGTTATCTTCAAGCAAGCTCTCTTAAAATTAAGAAATTTGATAAAGAAAACAACTTGCATTAATCTCTTTATTGAAAATATGTTTATTTTGATTGTTGTCATAGATATCAATGTAATTATTATTATTATTATTATTCTTCTTAGGGTTATGTTCAAAATCTTGGAAAGTCATGGATGACTGACGCCTTGTAGTGAGGTTCATTTATGTAGTATAGGTTTTAAATTATAGGTATATGTATATAAATTTTTGACGATACAATACTAAACTAAAAAAATAAAATTCTTCAATAATTACTCTTAATGAGTTTTTGTATGCTGAAAATAATGCTTACATAATTTCATGATTGCTAACAGTATCAAATACATCCTTTTTAATTTCACTTTATGATGTTTATAGGGTTTGGTAAAAATCTTTTATTCCTTTTTTTCGTGTTTAAGGGACTCGCATAATTAGTTAAAAAAAAGTCGTCTAAAGATCCCATGTTATTCAATGTGCATCCGCCCCCAAGTTGTCAATTATACATGTCTCAAAACAAATTGTTGTCAAAAATTTAATATACAAAACTTACTACAAGCATTTATATTTATTGCGGTGACACCGAAGTCAAAGTGTATGATTCCTTTTATTTAAATTAGAGTCCTAAGCTAAAATATCATAATTGCTTTATTTCATCTCAATGCCCTATTTCAAATATTTCAAATATCAAATTCGATATTGTTTTATAGATTACTATAGTCTTATTTTAATGTTGACCCAATTGACTGGGTTAGTACATAACTAATTTGGAGACTTAGAAAATGCAAAAGTTTTTTATTTAAATTTTGGTGGTAATAATTGCCAAAATCATCTTTTTTACTTAAATAAAATAGATATAACAGCATAATATTCGTAAATTTTCAGAATTTACAATTCAAATGAATAATGCATATCAACAAACTATACAAAATAAATTGTCATTTCATTTTCTAAGAAAATAATCCAATTAATTTTAATATAAAATAAACACTAAAGATTAATTAACAAAATATTTATTGATGTCACCGCCCCCAAATGGGCAAGTGAGAATAAAGCAACTTTCACACCCAAAGACTCCCATGTGGTTTCTTGGTTGCATGAACCCAACTAGCAATTTCCAACAAGTCTTTTCGCATTATTAAAGTAGGAAGCGAAACTGCAACAACGAAAAATGAAGATATTTGACTCCCATTTATGAGGTTGAGAGTTTAACTTTCGACCAATGCATTACCAATCCAATGCATGGTTGAGATATAATAGAGTGTGTATGTGGTGATTTATCCATATTATCATAATTAATTAAATAAATAAATAAACATGGATTCACATGTCTAATGATTATAATTATAACTTTTAATCTTGACTTAAACAGCAGATTCAAACCTCCACCAAAGATCCTATAACAAGATACACTCTATTAGGGTCCGATCCGATGAAACCATCAGTGAAGGTAAAATCTCTCAACCAAAGGGCTCGTTTCCCAGCAATACTTGGCCCTACTATGAAAATCATGGGCGAGGCTTTCAAAAGTCTCGAGCTCATGACTTGATGGAAACAATATTAATGGTAATGGGCCATCGGTTGTTGGTGTGGAATTGTTCACTAGTAAGGGCAAGTAGGTTGGATGATCAATCTCTAATCCTTGTGCATGTAGAACTTGTATATATATTGGTTTGGACATGGAAGAACTCTTCAACCAAAATAAATAAATAAATAAATAGAACAAAAAATAGAAAATTGGAAGGCGGAAGGCAGATGACTCACTTTAAAGAAATTCCAAATGCGCTTCTATCTTTGGAAGAATAGTTAACTTTTTCATGAAAACTCAATTCTTTTTATACATAAATGCCATCAATTTCTTAAAACATTAAAAAAATACCTATTTTTCTAACGCCAATTTTTTAATTGTTCTTTTTAGCGGTGGTGCACGATCGTATGGGCTTGTTTCTTGACAACCCCTTTATCTGGGTAGTGGTTGTTGTTTTTGTAAAAAAAATTATTTTTTCTAGACAATCCCCAAATAACGTTATCTCTTGTTTCTAAACTAATCTAGTAATTATTTATTTATTGTTTGTTAAAAAAAATGAATTTGATTATTAAAAAAATATGCATATTTTGGCAAAAAAAAAAAGGGTTAAATTGTTTTTATTCCTCTTTTATATTCTCCCAACAAGATTATTTTTATTTTTAGATAAATACAGCAAGCGAGACAGTTAGGATGTGTGTATGGTTGAGAATTGAACATCATGCCAACAACATTATAATATACTTTGTTAAATAAAGTAAATGATAGGGACACAAGTGTAAGGCCCGATCTACTACTACTAATGTTTAGTTTGAAAACCAGCCTAATCAAGTGGTGTGATGTGAAGCAACTAAAAAGAAAACAAAAGTTAAAAGTGCTGAATGAAATGTGGCTAAACAAGCAAGAGAATGGGGTGCTCTACCATAGACTCACTTGAGAATGGTTAAGTCCAGTCCAATGGTTGTATAGTACAACAATCCTAATTGAACTGAGAGAAATCATAAAGTATACTATCCCCTTTCTCAAGGTGAACAGTAGCTGATCTAGTACGGTGTTGACATAGGCAACCTATCGTATTGCACTCTAAGAAATTTTAACAAGAATCGACAAAAAATCAAAATATAGACAATTATTATCTTGAAGTAATTGTTTCTAATCCCATACAAAGTAGAAATAAGAACTCTTTAGACCTACTTCCTATGATTGCAAAGAGGACAAAATTACTTGCCAAATCACTTGGAAGAAATGTGGGAAGAGAACTTTCGACTCTAAAGTACCCTATCTCTAGGCTTACTTACAGATCCCGCTCAATTGTGGTTTGCCAATGCTAGGTGCATGGGTCTCTCATCTTGTCACACATTTTGAAACAAGAGCTTTCACATCAATAGCATTCAAGGTAATAAGAATGCACAATTGAATTCAAAATTAAAAGATTGCAATTAAAATTCAATGTAAAGTATGAAGGATCCACAACCAAACTCAATCAAATCTTAACCCTAGAGTTTATCTATGTCCCAAAACCTACAAAATTAATTCTCCATCAAGAGAGAACAATAAAAAAAATTCTCAAGAGACAACAAGTATGATTGAAAACATTAAACCCCCATTTTCTATTGTGACTCTTGAGATTGCCGAAGAACTTTTAACTTTCCTTCTATGAATGCTGCCAAGATGCTTCTCGATGGCTTCAACCCGTCTAACAAAATTTCAGTTTTCCTGTTTCTACACCACCCAACAATCTTTATATGCTCAGCATTGCAAGCCTCTTCTCACTCATGTGACCTATAGTCTGTAATGCCATAATTCCATTCTATCATCATGCTGCTCCGAGGAATGAGATACAACCACTGTTCCCATCACTGAACTGCCCATCAATAAGTAAATACCATGCTGCAATCTACCTTTCATGACTACCAGGGTACCCTTAGAAACTCTCAACTATTCTCCATCACCAGAGAAACTGTACCCCTATTTTTCTAATGTACCAATAGCAATCAAGTTCTTGCGTAGACCAGGACCATACCATGCATCAAATGTTCTAACTATTCCATTATACATCTTAATCTGCACTGAGCCACTGCCTTCAACACTAAGCTCCTCATCATCACCAAAATGCACACTACCCTTCCAATCCTTGAAAGAAGTGAACAATTCCTTTGAGAATGTCATATGATAAGATGCTCCAGTGTCCAAGACCCAAGTATTTGCAGAACCTGAAATATTGATAGTCAAAACATCACTTCCCACGCCTTCATCAGAATTATCCACTGCCACATCATCATTATCTTGCATCACTGTAACTCCTTTCTGCACTACAAATGCACTGGCATTACTACTTGATTCTTTATTCTTATTTCCCTTCTTCCTATATGGGCAATCCTTCCTGAAGTGACCTTTTCCTTTACAGAAAAAACAATGTAATCCTCCAGGTCTCGATTTGGAACGCGATTTTCCCCTGTTCCTATGTTCCTACCATCTCGTTCCTTAATTCTGCCTCTGCTAACAATCAAACCCTCTTCTGCACCATCTTCTTTGGAACCAGAAACCTTCTACTTCAATTCCATAGATTCTCTTCTCATGATACTTTTCCTCGTTAAGCTCCATGTGGTAACCCCATTTCTCTAGTATTTTTGACTCGTCCTTGATCCCATTGGGTGGTGTGGAGAAGCCTGATCTTCACTCTCATCCAAGTCCTCCTGGTGGAGAATAGAATCACCTAACAAAAGATGAGAAAGAATCCCTAGAGTCTGGAGTTAAAAAGGCATATTCGAGCCAGACACGGTCTGCGCACGGTCGTGTTCAGACCGTGTTCCTTTCCAAGAATTCTTGAGTGAAATGCCTGGGAAAATCAGTGGGAGACGCATGGTCATGTTTCTCATGTTCTCTTCTTGCACATGCCCCTATCGAAGGTAATGCGCTTGTGTTTCCCATGATGAAAAGAAGATGTCTTACGGTTGAGATTATCAGTGGGAGCGACACAGGCGTGTGGAGACCATGTTTTGCCTGGGGCACTCCCGTGCTTGAATTTTGCTAACTTGTTCTCTAGGCAGAGAAAATCAGTTTGACAAAGCACTGTCGTGCTTTGCCCATGTTCAGCTTGCTTACTTCCCTTGATCTTCATGCATTGCTCGTTTCACCCCTGGTTTCACTCCAAATTGCTTCGACTCTTGAGATTTATGCACAACGAACAACGATACCTAGAATAGCACCGAATATACACGAAAGTATGCCAGAGGGCGAATAAAAGAATGGATTAAGGGCATGAAAATATGATATGAAATGCACTCATCATAAGTCATACCTATAAGTCCTTTTGTTTGATCCTTATGCTCCTTTATGGTCATAAGCATGCCCGCAAGGTTTTTTGCCTAAGGGTTAAGGCCATAAGTTGTTCGTAAGTGGTTCAGTCTGGCATGTTGTTCAGTTGTTGGTGTTGAGAGAGTTCCATCTCTTTCATTTTGGCTTTTAATTGCTTCTTTTGACTCTCTCACATCCTTAAGCATTGGCTGACACTTGAGAATATGATTTTTACTATGTTTAGCATTATTTTCAATAAGAATACTCTAATACACACCGAATAAATGTACAAAATAATATTAAATCATGCACAAATGTACAGTTATAAGTAAACAAAGCACACATTTTATTTAAAAAGAAAGGATCAAACGGTAATGGCAAGTCATGTCCCACATGGCCTACTTGAGAGGCCAAAGACATTATAATGTCATTTTACATTATACAATTTGTACGATAGGCATATCACCAAGCTATAAACTATGACATGCTTGTGAGTATTGGCACCATATTTATACATCTACAGAGTATCGGTTTTTCCCTTCCAAAGCCAATCCCCAGTTGCAAAGAGTAAATAGTCAACAAATTGAAAATACGCATATCCCCATTTCTTGTTGAGTAGCAACACACCCCAAAGAACCCAAAATCCAAGATTGTATCCCAAGGCAATGCTCACGTAGAACCCTATCTTCTCTACCTCATCTTCATCTTTTGGGTACCGTACACTAGTTTGTTCATCAATATCTTCACAGTTGTTATCCAATGGAAAACCACAAAGAGCATAGTTGCCAAAATAGATAGAAGGATCTGGAAGTGCTAGAAACTGCCCACCCTGTGGAATTCTTCCAGATAAGTTGTTATATGATAGGTTTAGATGACTTAAGAAAGACAACATGATCATTGTTGTTGGAATAGCCCCTGAAAGATCATTGTTCGATAAATCAAGTGATTCTAACTTCAATAACATGCCCATCTTTTCTGGGATTCTTCCTGTCAAATGGTTTCCAGATAAATCCAGATTTTGCAAATAAGAAAGATACATTAGTTCTTCAGGAATCTCCCCTGATAACTCATTTCTTGAAAGGTCGATGGATATCAAAAGTGGTAGCAGCTTATCATATTGAACATCCCTCCCTTTCAAATTCACATTGACATTATCCATGTAGCCTATAAGGAGTTTATTTGATACCATATAAAGAATTTCCATGCTGTCAATATAACCAAAGGCTATTTTATCATATATCTCAAGTGCAACCTTAGTGTTATAGAATATTTTAGGAGCAAATTTCATAGCTCTAAGGTTGCCAAGACTGTATGGTATGGTTCCTGATAGATAATTATATGCAAAGTCTATGACACGAAGACCGGTAAGGTTACCCAACTCAGGAGGAATATCACCAGCAAGCATGTTATTTCGGAGTCCAAGAACCTCCAAGTTCAGTAAGCTGTTTGCAAGCCAAGTCGGTATGCTTCCACCTATCTTATTCTGGCCAAGATCAAGAGTCATTAACGCTCTGCAATTTCTCAAAGATAAAGGAAGCTCTCCTGACAAATTATTGTTGCTCAAATGCAAATAAGCCAAGGATGGAGAACAAATGGTTGTAGGAATACCTCCAGATAATTGATTGTCAGACAAATCAAAAGTGAATAATTTTGGTTGGACAGAATGATTCCAGCAATCAGGAATTTCACTTATAAGTTGATTTTTAGAGAGATCAAGAGCTGCCAGCTTCTTCAGATAACATAGTGTTTCTGGGATCCTTCCTGCTATCTTGTTGGAAGACAAAAACAAGTACACCAAATTTGCAGGAAATTGTGACACTGATCCTTCAAATGAGTTTCCACTCAGATCAACATACCAAAGACCAGAGAGATGCTCTAATGACGCCGGAAGCTTGCCTTTAATGTCATTATTTGATAAACGTACAAGTTGAAGATTCTTTGAAAAGTTCCAAAACCAATCTGGTAGAGTGTCTGAAATTCCAGCATTCGAGAACTCAGCAACTGAGAGATTCTCCAACTTTTGAATCCATGAAGGAAATCCTGGTCCTAATTTACTGCCAAACATGAGAAGTGCCTTTAAGCCAAGAGGGGGCACCCATGATGAACGAAGACCAACCGATAATTCATTAGCAGAAATGCCAAGATGTTGAAGTTTTGCAAGACCTGCCAAGTGAGCTTCAGTCAAAACACCCGTCAAATTATTGTAAGCAAAATCCAAGAACTCAAGTTTAGGATATAGTTGACCCAAATTTACTGGGACACTTCCGTTCAATGTATTGCGAGAAATATCCAATTTTATCAAAGAATGAAGCCCGAATTGAAGGAATGGACCATAAAATGAGTTGTAATAGAGATTGAGCATCTTGAGTGACTTGAGTCTGCCCAGCCAATTTGGAAAATGTCCCTTGAGTTCACTATAGATCCAGTTCAGTGTCTCCAGACTGTCTTTAATGCAACCTGAAAAGACTTCTTCAAGTTCATTCAAATCACCATGCAGATATTTATTCTCTGAAAGATCCAATGATTTCAACATACAGAGGTTTTTTAAGCTCAGTGGCACTCCACCTTCTAGGACTCTATTGTTGGCAAGGTTGAGGACTCTAAGAGATGTTAAATTTCCAATAGCACTTGGGATAAGCTCTTTGAAAGCATTGGCACTCAAATCTAGATTCTCCAGGCTTCTTAACTTGAACAACCAAGGTGGGACTCCAGAATGAATATAGTTACTAGAAAGATCAAGAACTTTAAGCTTGGTGAAGTTAACATGTGCAAGAGAAAGAGGGACCTCGAGAGTGCAGTTTGATAAGTTTATTTCTGAGATTAATGGCAGAGTATTTAGTGATTCCAGCCAATCAGATGCTTTGGAGAGATCAACAAAATTCAAGTTAAGGTACTGAAGAGATGAAAGATTTGAGAGCCAATGACTTCTTGCTAATTGGAGATGGTTGCAAGGCAAATAGAATACATTAGAGAGATCAAGATATTGCAAACTTGAGAGATTGCCAAGCTGATGAGGAACTACTCCACTAAAACCAGCACAAGAAAGATCAAGATAACGGAGCTTTTGGAATGAACCTAAGAAAGCAGGGATTTGAATACCTCCAAAGAAGTTCATGCTGAGGTCCAAGTATTGCAAGTGTTTCAACCCAACCAAAGCTGGATTGATCTCTCCTTCCAGTGGCTCAAAACGTTGGCCATATTGAAACATGTTATGAAGAGGGATCTTGTTCCCAAGATCAAGTTGAACAACATGCCCTGTTTGGTCATCGCATTGAACTCCTCTCCAACTGCAGCAGTCTTGGTCGATCCAAGACGATAATCGTCCACCAGGATCTTTAAGCCCTTCTTTGAAATTAAGTAGTGCTTTTCTCTCACCTTCTTTGCAGCCATAGATAGGAAGGCTGTTAGAAACACAGAGTATGAAGCAGAGAAGGCATAGAAGAAGAGCTTCAGTAAGCTTTGCAGCCATAGTCAAACTAAGTTGTGTTCATGTTTTCTTTCTGCTTTGCCAACTCAGTTATTTGTAACGTGTAAACTTGGTAGGGCTAGTGGCTTTTGTTTTTGTTTTTGTTTTTGTTTTTTTTTTTTTTGACACAAGACGACAAGCGTCAGCCAGGGACGTGCACATGCGTGAAGTGCCACTGCCCTCAACACACCCGTGCCCTCACCTTGCGTGGGCTTGGGGATTCAATCTCGGGTCCTCCCCGAAACGAACACCCTACGTAAGGGACCCGGTGCCAATAGACCAAATGGTCATTGGCCTAGTGGCTTTTGTCAAATAAATAAATAAATAAAATAAAATAAAATAAAAAATAAACAAAATCAAATGAAGACAAACTGGTTAAGCAAGCTCTCTTAAAATTAAGAAATTTGATAAAGAAAACGACTTGCATAAAAATATGTTTATTTTTATTCTTGTCATACATATCAATGCAATCATTATTATTATTATTATCATTATCATATATATCAATGTTCAAAGTCTTGGTAAACGGAATAGACCGCAGGCTTGGAAAGTCATGGATGACTGACTCCTTATTGCAAAATATTATTATTATTATTATTTGGGTTATGTTCAAAGTCTACTGACTCGTTTTAAAATAATTGATTTGGTTATTTACATATCAATGCAATCATTATTATTATTATTATGACTAACACTTAAACATCCTTGAAGACAATTTTCTTACAGTTACAAATATAAATTTTCCAGTGACTTTTCAATTATCTCTTCACAAACATGGACATCACACTCTATAAGTTGCTTGGGGTATTTCCTTTCACATTTGGGCTCCACTTTTGCCTTTAGGGAGTTTGGACACCATTGTCTTTGTTATCCTCAAACCCAAAATGATGGAGCAGACGTATAACTAACGGCTGCATACCAGCAGTGTGAGAACTTAGTAGATGTGTAATGCCTTAAAGCCTGTTTTAAAATTCTAAACACAAAATACTAATACGACAAATATAATAATCTCCAATATCAATTATAAAATACTAACAAGACAAATAAAATATTCACAATATCAGTTAAAATAAAATAGAGTATGACATTCTTGAACATCATGAAGTTTAATAACCAAATTACAAAAAATCTGACTGTCAAAACTAATTAACTCCTCGTAATGTAAGTTAGGGAGTCATGCTAAGGTTGTTTGGCCTGGCAGATGAAGGGGAGGATGAAGAATGTTGAAGTTTAATTGGGTTGAGGAGGATGAGCAAGAAGGGCAGTCGCTTTCGTTTTGCTCGGGATGCAACTAGTGTTCACTGCCAATGGACAGTTGGAATATGCACCCGTTGTTGTCAGCTCTGCTTGTGTTGGTGGTTCCCTAGAGGAGATTTGACATCCTACAATGGGGCTTGTAACTTTCAAGCAGATCACGAGCATGTTCTACGAAGGCTTAAATGAGAAGAGGGAAGAGGATTTTTCAGTTCTTAGTTGCCTATAATATCAAGATCAAGTATCATGTGATAACCCAGTTTTTTTTTATGCAGTTACTGTAGCAGTTAGAACGAGCATCCAATACTATAGCAACGGTTACTGTAGCAGATCAAAAATTTGTAACTTCAGCCCTTCTTTTCCATTTCCCTTTCATGTTTAGCTGCAAACCCTAGCTCCCTCTTTGTTCGTCCTCTTCCCCCTTGATGATTGTAGGTAAGCAACATTGTGATTAGTTAAATTTCAAGGTTTATTGATTGATCTTAACTCTAGGGAACTTTGGATCTTCCATCTCCTTGTTTTCTTTCTTGTTTTCATTAGATCAATAGAAATAAGGAGGATGAGAAGACAAGATTCCAAGGTGAGTGGGCTAACCGAATCATTCTTGATTTATTTGATTCTTGTATATTATATTTGCATGTTTTGGTGTTGATTTGGCATGATGTTGATTGGAAACTTGGCTTTGTTTTGTTGCAATATCATAATTGATGCTAATTTGGTTCATGAAAATTTAAGATCTTGGGAGTTAGATTTATTGTGAATTATGCAAGTGAAGAATAATGTGTATAGAAATCATATTCATGAGTTATGTTAGAGTCCATGAAATGGAATTTGGGTTGATGCACACAAGATGTTTGATAAATTGCCTCTAAGTGTCGAATACAAGTATTCGGGGACATAATTGTGAAAATTGTTCAATTTAATTTCATTTTTAATGGCTTCAATGGTATTGATGGGCCTAGTTGTTAGTTTGTATGAGCACTCATACGTATGAAGGAATGATAAGTGTGGATTCCTTGTTTATTACTAAATATGAGTTGGAATTTCTAAATGTGTTTGTTTGATCTCTTGTGTGGGTGATAATATGCATATCTTGTGGAATTGGTTTGAAATCAAGAGATAAAGAAATGTATTTATATACATGTCATGGGTTGTGTTAAATTACTAGAATGTAAGAATTATGAGAAGATGATGTTTTACATCATAGATGTTGCATGTGGGCATAGAAGTGGGTATGATAATTTAGAGGTTTGTTTGATGCCTATAAAGTGCTCGATGAAATGCAATTGTGGTTTTAGTGCAACTGTTTGATAGAACACTTGTAGAGATTGAAGTTAGTGATGCCGGAGATTTTCTTTTAAATGTCAATGATGATGCTAATCATCATATGTGAAGAGTGTGTGCATGTTTATTTATGGATGTAAATTACAAGTGTTTGAGCATGCTGGCAAATGATATTTAATCATGTGAGGGACTTATGCTTATGTAATTACTTAGTTTGGATGTGGGAGTGGTTGTTTATGATTTTATGATATGTTGGGATTATGTGAAGGAGATAAAGAGGGGGAGAGGCGTATGCTCATTTAAAAAGTAAGACATTGATGGAAACCTATGTAAAAGAAAAAAAATATGCAAAAGCATAAAATGTTCAAGAATGAAAATGGAATATGAGTTGCATTTGAATCTAGAGGAATTGAGTGGTATGAATCTAGAGTTGAAGAAATTTTAGGGGTGAGGTGACATGACAATTATGCTTGGTAAAGAATTGAAAAGGTGGTGATTTTGCCTTAGTGTTATTGCATCTTTGATATTGGAGGTAATCTTGATTTAATGTTAAATTAGAATTGTGTTAAATGTATTATATAACATACAATGGTTAATGTTGCATGATGTTTCAAGGTTAGTTTAACAATGTAGGGGGGAAACTAGGTTTATGTCTTTGAATTGATAACTTCTTTTAAATTGACAGTTATGATAAGATGCATTGTTGATAAAATTGAAATGATGGTAAAAACCATTGGTGTGGATTGGATATGTAATTATAGCCATTGCCAATGTATTACTCTCTATATGGAATTGTTGAGCATGCTAGTGTATGGAAATAAAGAGACATGATTGAGGATATATGTATGTATGTGAGGAATTAAGAGCCAACATTGTTGTAGCTATCACTGTAGCACACATGTCCGATTTATTTGTGTGTTGGTGTTTATGGCCTTGGCATTGAGGTTAATTATGAGCTACTTATTGTGATTGAAGTTTGATGGAAGGATTTTGATGTTCTAGCCTTTATAGGCTTATTTTGTTATGGAATGATAGAATCACTCTCATTGGTCTTTTGTTTTGCTTAATGTGACTATCATATTCCTTGAATCTACTTTCATATTACCATTGATCATATACTCAATATTTTTATTTTATTCCTTATGCAGATCATTGCTATTATTAATTATTTGTTATCTTAAAAAAATAATTGTCTGGTTTTCTTCACGAAATTGGATTATGAAATTTTCTATTTCTATTCGTGTGAGTATTTAGGATAAAAAAGAAAAATTGTGACTCTGTATTTCGACTATGATGTTTTGTTGGAATAATTTATTGTATCATTTGCTTTGTTTTTATATAATTTACTCTGTTTATTTACTTATTTGTCCCTAAAGTGAAATCTTGGAATTTATCAGTATTTTTGAGTATATGTGAACTTGTGAAATTTAGAAATTTCTGAACTTGTACTCTGCAAATATTTGTATCTGATTGTTTTGGTCTCCAAATGAGCGATGTGCAACCCTGTCAGTGGGGGGTTAAACCATGACCTTGTCGATAAGAATTTCTGGAAAATGAGACTGTAGTTTCGCACTGTGTCCGTTCGGTGGCATAATTAACGGGTTTCTGGCACTGTGTCCATTCGGTAATATAATAAACGACCATATGGTATTCTGTCTCGGGTCACTAAGAGTAAATAAATGACTTTTGTTATTCTGACTCGAGTCACTGAGGGTAAACAAATGACTTTTGGCATTAATAGTGAATTTGAAGACATATATTGAAATCTGTTACTTTTGCTTTGCTCTTTTGATTTTGATTATCTGCAAAGTTACAAACTTTTTGTCCTATCTTCAAGTCGCATTTCTGAGATTGCATTTCTGAATTTCCTGTTTTAGTCTAATTGGAAAAAATATTATGTTTTGGAAATGTTTAGATAACCACTTTCCGTTTATTGTTGGTATTTATGAGTTTTCCACTTGTTTTCGCCCCACTCACTGAGTAACCGAGTTACTCAGCCTCTCTTCTTCTATCTTTTCAGGTACTGGACTCTAAGGATGTTGTGCTTAAGACTATGATGTTCAGCCAGTGCTAGGATGGATCCACTAGGGTTGTCATTTTCTTGTAAATTTTTTGAAGATCTATATTTGTACTTTGGATTCTTGTATTTATAGGTCTGTGTTGAATTTCTATACCATTTTTTTTATATATTTCCTCATTGTCGGTTTGTCATATTTTGTCTGCTCTGTATCAGGTTTTGAGACCTTGCAAGCTTATGGGGTTCACGCCCTGTGGTTCTGCGGCCGTTTGTCCACTCGTCGGGTCCGGCGAGCAGGGTTTAGGGCGTGACATATCACATACGGAAGATAACGATAATTATGCATGGCAAGTATGGCTGGCTCAAGGAAAAATCAAATTTGGTGAGTTTGTTGAGATAGGAGGAGAACAAACCTAATATAATAATAATAATAATAATAATAATAATAATAATAATAATAATAATAATAATAATAATCTCAATGGTTAAGATCTAATTAGGGCTGGGGTCCACAGTTATCTTGTTATCTTCCTATTGTACTTTGTTTTTGACTTTTTGTCAATCTTCATTCTTAGAAGACTATTTTGTTTGCACTCTTTGCTGGGTTGTTGTTGTATTTTTTTAATTAAGGAACGAGGTTCATCCACTCTTTCAAATAATAATAATAATAATAATAATAATAATAATAATAATAATAAATAATTTATTAAATAAAAAAATATGATACCATTATCTCTTTGTCCCACATCTTATTTGTAAGATTCATTTGCTTCTCTCCTGGATATATACAGCTCCGAAGTAGATCAAGAATTCCCTGGATGAGACCACACCAACGCTCAGAAAGTGTCTCAACTTTGTCAGCTCTCTACCTCCTAGCCTTCCCTAGTAGGTTAGCGAGCATGGCAACCCTCTCATCTAAAGTGAGATTATGTGATTCCTCAACGTGCCGTCGGTGGGGTTTTCTATGTTCACACCTTCTTAGCTTTAACCCTTTTTCTTTCCTAGTTCTTGCTTTCCAGTTATAACTGGTCTACCTGTGGTGACCCGCCACCTTGTGTTCTCTTTTGGTTTGTTGCTCTGTGTTCTCGTTGTTTTCTAACTTTTTTTTTTTAATGAAACACAGTTTATCCACTTTTATATATATAAAAACACTATTACCTCTTTGTTTTCATTTTTTTTCCTTTTACATATACAATGGATAAACTATGAATTAAATTAAAATAAGAATAAATATGAAATTCCATATCCCATGGTGGAAATAGAAGGTAGAACAACTAGAAAGAAATCAATATTATAACCACGTGAATTGATTTAGTGGCCAGACAAAAGCAATAAAACCAACAATTGTAGGTTCTCAAGAGACAACCAAAAGGAGAATTTGTCGATAGTATCATATGCAAAATAAGCATTAAACATCGTTGACCGGATTAATTTCATAGTTGCACTTTGAAACCTAAGTCTAGCTTTTTTTTGGTAATTGAAGTAGTTTATCCACCTTTTTAAAAAAAAAAAAAAAAAAACCTAAGTCTAGCCTGCTTAAAGATCTCTTGCAAACTGACCTTGCAGCTGATCTGGACCAAGCACCGATCGAAAGCCTACTTTGATGCTTCTAAACCCCTGTTGCCACATACTTTCATCCTGGGGTGTATATGGCAGTTCACTAAGGGGGCATGGTGCTTAGTTCCCAAAAACCACTTAAGATGCGATTGGTTCACGGAATGGGAATAGAATAGTAATAAGAAAGAGAATGGTAATGAGACGGTATAGTAGGAATAGGAATGAGAATGAAAACTGTGTATGGTTGGAGGAATATTTCATTGAGAATGAAAAAAAAAAGTAAAAGTGGAATGTGACAAAATTATTTTTACACCTTTGATACACATAAATAAATCCGATTACATGTAATTAATGATAAATAAATTTTTTATTTAAAAATATTTTAAATATTATTATTAAAAATAATTATTATAATTAAATATTTACATTAAATATCTCATTTTAATTAATTATTTGTTTTATGGGCAAAATGTCAATTTACATTTATTATAATAATTATTATAATTAATTATTTAATTTTATAAGTTTTATTTAATTAAATATTCAAAGGGGCAAAAGTGTCATTTCAAAGTTAATATTATTCATTCTTCCCCAAACAGTATCATTCCTCCCAATCTTGGGCGAAGTAAATATTCCTCTTCAGTACCACTATTCATTTCTTACACACTTCATTCTCATTCTAATAGTTGTGCATCCAAACATGGGTATAAACTAATATTGACAATGATTCCCATTCTAGCCGTGTTTATTACCTCCATTCAAACAATTTACAAGGAACAAGAGACCAACTCCATGAAGATGCCGACCCGACCGACTTAGCAAATCCACTAGATGATTAGGAGGATGAGGAGGCATATGATAAAAATTTGGTGGAGGAATTTGTTGAAACACCAGAAGAAGAAATCGTTGTCAAAGAAATTCAGATACCTCTAGATTCCAATGAAAATGACATGATATCATCGAAGGATTTAGAGTTGAACCTTGCAAACAAGATAAAACGCCTATTCCTTGGCTTAGCCAGTCATGTTGCTAAGTCAGTTGACCTGTCAAAATGAGCTGTCATTACCAACCCTGGGGTTATGAAAAATGAAAGACAGAAGAAGCCATCATCTATGTGGATTGAGAAAGTAGGATTTGTTACCCCTATCTAGGGTTCAGCGAAGAAGAAGGGAGCTACCACTAAGGAACTACTCCTATCTCCTCCCCTGGGTTTTCTGAGATTTATACTGGTGTTTATTTGCTTTCATCATGTCTTTGTTGTTGTTTCTTAGGTTGGTGTTTTTGTTTTTATTTTAGTAGTTGTACTAGCATTTGTATCTCAACTTGACTCCTAATGGACTACATCTGTATGTGTCTTGCTTTTATCGTACATTTTTTCTTTTCTTTAAATGATTTTTTTTTTTTGGGTAAAATCCCTGAAATAGTCCCTCTATTATAGTTACTTTGCGCTTTTAGTCATTCTACCATAAAAGTTACTAATTTCATTACTCTATTTTTTCAATTGGGCAAATCAAGTCCTTCCATCAGCTTCTCTATTGGATCCTCCGGACGTGGCTTAAGATATTAATAAAAATAACTAAAATATTATAATTTTTTTAAAATGATAAAAAATCATTAAAATTTATAAAAAAATTATAAAAAATATTTGAAAACATTAAAAATTATAAAAATTTTAAAAAATTTTAAAAAATAAAAATTATTAAAATTATTTAAAAAATCAAAGTACTGTCACGTAGCATGCCGCATCATTTCAGATCTAGGTATGAAACTCCTAAACTCGAAACGCTAAACAAACTCCCCAACCTATCTTCTCTAATCCCAATTCCGATCTTTTCTAACCACGTAGTGTTGGTCAGGGTTAGGAAGAAATAGAAAATAGTACATTTTTTAAATATTTTCTATAATTTTAATAAATTTTATTTATTAAAAAATAAATTATAAAAGTTATAAAAAGGTATTAATTATTTTTTATAATTATTTCATAAAAAGTATAAAAAATTATAAAAAATTATAAAAAGAACAACTAAAAATGTATTAATTGTTTTTTGAAAACCTGATCTTGACCAGCATAACGTGGTAAAAAAAGATCGGGATTAGGGTCAGAGAAGATAGATTGGAGAGATAGTTAAGGGTTTTGAGTTTGGAGAGTTTAATACCGGGATCATGGCAAACTACGTGATAGTCCTTTGATTTTTATTAAAATAATTTTTATAATTTTTCATAAGTATTTTAAATTTTTTCATAAATTTTAATTCTTTTATAATTTATAATTTTTTAATAATTTTTAATATGTGCAATATTTTTAATATTTTTTATAATTTTTTAAAACTTTTAATAAAATTTTTGAAGTTTTTAAAAGATTTTAAATATTTTAATTATTTCTTGTTAATAATTTAAGCCATATATGTAGGATCTAACGAAGAAGTTGACGGTCATTTGGTAAAGGGACTTGATTTGCCCAATTGATAAAATAGTGGGATGAAATTAATGACTTTTATAATAAAGGGACCAAAAGAACAGAGTCGCTATAATGAAGGGACCTTTTGAGGGATTTTAGCCTTTTTTTTTTTTTTTTTTTAACTAATAGCCATCAGACAGCCCCTATTGAAGAGATTGTTAAAAAGATAGGCAGGTACGAAGGTGCACTAGTTACGGTGGTTTACAAACCTCCTAATAAAATCCCCTAGCCCTACAACTCTGGAAGTGTGAAACCACTGTCTCTCCCCCAGGAGACCCACACCCATACTATGAATAGTATTTATGAATAGTATTGGACCCTAGTGTACAATGCAAGAACAGTACTATCAGGGGAAGAATTCAAAATTTTCCCCTCCTCCTTAGCATTCTTGTGTCATACCATTAGACTATTCAATGATTTACTTCTTTAAATGAATGTGGTTTATCTATTTTAAAAATAAATAAATAAATAAATAGATTGTAACGATCACTAATGATTTGATATTCTTCTTTCTCCAATCATATGTTCCAACAAATAACCAGACGCACCATTAAACTACTAGTCCTCGTTTGATAAACTTCTATGATTTATTGTTATTTAAAAAAAATATTTTAATTAAAGTGAATAAACTGCAACTATATTGAAATAAAATGACAGAAATAAACATACCAAACACAAACAAACGAGAAAAGGGAAAAAACCAGAAGTCGCTCACCAGTGTTATGGCATTGAGAAAACAAAGAAAGAGTAAGCCATCAGAAATGGGTTCATTTCATTGGTGGCCACAAATGTTTCATCATTATAACGCTATGGCCACAAAATTTTTTTTTTGTAATGTTGTGGCCACAAAACTATTCTCCGGTTGCACTGATGGCCACAATGGTATGTTTGGGGGCTATTTCCGGTGAAGTTGATGACATGGTCACAAAACACATGATCCACGTGGAAAGCTGTTGTGGTCACAACGTTATAATGATGAAACATTTGTGGCCACAACATTACAAAAAAAAAAACATTTGTGGTCATCAGTGCGACCGGAGAATAGTTTTATGGCCACAACGTTAAAAAAAAAAACATTTGTGACCACAGTGTTATAATGATAAAATATTTATGGCCACCAATAAAACTACCCCCATCAGAAATAGGAAAACAAGATAACAACATAGTTGGCAAAGGCCATCGTTTGAAAGCATAGTCCTACTCAAGCTGACAGTAAAGGGGCCGTTTGGTTCGCGTTAATGATATATTACCACGTAATGAGATTACCATGGTAATAAGAACGGGAATGTTATATGCCTAGGAATGTTGTGGTAATTTATGATAACCATGTTTGGTTGGAAACTCATATTAAATGGTAATCAACTTGGTAATGTTCTAAATTTCCAAAATACCCTTATGTCCACCGTTTTATGCAAATTTAAATTTATTAAAGTAAAATAAAATAAAATTTTTGATAAAAAATTAAAATTTCAAAGCTAAACATATTCTCAAATTAATGTTATTTAAATTTAATTTTTTTATCCAATAAATAAAATATGAAAATTATTATTTTTAAACAAAGGGTATATTTGTCCAAAAAATATTTAAGATTACCCCCCACTTGGTAATCCAACATAACCACCTATTTTGGTGGTAATGGGATTACCAAGTTTCTTGGTAATCTTCCAAAGTTGGTAATCACACATTACCATCAATATTACCACCACCATCCATCCAAACGTGGTAATTTTTTCAGATTACCACGTAACAGGTGGTAATGTTTGAACATTACCGCGAACCAAACGCCCCCTAAGAGTAATCTACTTAAAGATTTTTTTGTAAAATATTCTCTCAATTTATCTTCTCTAGTAAAGGCACTTTCAGTAAAGAGATGACCTAGTAATGTAATGGCAGCTGTCCCACATGGCCCACACGAGAGATTAAAGACATTATAGTATCACTTCAAAATATTTTTGTCTTTAACTGCAGCTAGTGAGGTCATTGTGCAGAGGATCATATCTCAAACAATTTTGCAGAACCATGCACCATGTTGAAGATCACATACAACTCATGACAGCAATTTTGCAGTAAAAACTAGCTTCATACATTCGTCTAAATTCAAGCTTTCTTCTCACTTTGTACTCAGCATGTGACGCAAATGCAAGCTGCAGAACTAGTAGTTGTGATCTCAACAGATGCGGTGAAACAAAGCAAGAGGTAGAGACTTTACAGGATGAAGAAATACTTTCAAAATGGGGAATAACTTAGGTGAGGTTAGATAAGTGTAATTTGTGTAGTTTACCATTGGTATTGTGACACATGTCCCAAAAGTATATAAAAATATAATAACTTTCCTATAATGCCCTTATTTTTTTTAAAAAATTACTCATATTATGCCACATGTCAAACATCCAATGGTGAACTACACAAACTACACCTATCTAACTTCATCTAAATTATTCCCTCCAAAGATAGCATACACTTTGCAGCTAACTGCAGGACAACATCAATGTCTTGATTTCATTCAACTTCACCGAATACATGAGATGGCTTAGGGATTTTTCTACAAAGAAAGCCTTGCACAAACTATTAGACACATTATAATAATTTACAAAGTGGACTTGTCGACTATGACTAGTCAACACAACTAGTAGCACATTATACACTCTTCAACATTATTTATACAACTGACAGGGACCGTAAGCACACCACCACATAGATATACATTATTACAAGCATGGAGGCATTGATTGGATATTTATACACTTGCACATTACTAGTTCCTCACTTCAAAGACGCTTGAAAATAGCATACAACAAATAGTCAACAAATTGAAAATAAGTGAATTGCCATTTCTTGTTGAGCAGCAGCACACCCCAGAGAACCCAAAAACCTAAAATGTATCCCGTTGCAATGCTCCCATAGAACCCAATCATCTCTTGCTCATCTTCATCTTTATGGTACCCTACAGCGGATGGTTCATCAATATTTTCACAGTTATTATTCAACGGAAAACCACAAAGAGCATAGTTGCCAAAATAGATAGAAGGATCTGGAAGTGAGAGAAACTGCCCACTGTGTGGAATGCTTCCAGATAAGTTGTTATATGATAGGTTCAGATGACTTAAGAAAGACAGCATGATCATTGTTGTGGGAATAGAGCCCGAAAGACCATTCTTTGATAAATCAAGTGATTCTAACCTCAATAACATGCCCATCTTTTCTGGGATTCTTCCAGTCAAATGGTTTCCAGATAAATTCAGACTTTGCAAATAAGAAAGATATATTAGTTCTTCAGGAATCTCCCCTGATAACTGATTACTTGAGAGGTCCAATGATATGAGAAGTGGCAGCAGCTTATCATATTGAACATCCCTCCCTTTCAAATTCACATTGACATTATCCATGTAGCCCATAATGAGTTTACTTGATACCAAGTAAAGAATTTCCAAGTTGTCAATATAATCAAAGGAGATTTTATCATACACTGCAAGTGCAACCTTCATGTTATAGAATATTGTGCGAGCAAACTTCATGGCTCTAAGATTGCTGAGGTTGCGTGGTATGGTTCCTGACAAATGATTATATGCAAAGTCTATGACACGAAGATTAGTAAGGTTACCCAACTCAGGAGGAATATCACCAACAAGCATGTTATATCGGAGTCGAAGAACCTCCAAGTTCAATAAGCTCTTTGCAAGCCAAGTAGGTATGATTCCACTTATCTTATTCTGGCCAAGATCAAGAGTTCTCAATGCTCTGCAATTTCTCAAAGATAAAGGGAGCTCTCCCGACAAATCATTGTTGCTCAAATGCAAATAAACCAGAGATGAAGAACAAATGGTTGTAGGAATACCTCCAGATAATTGATTGTCTGATAAATCTAAAGTCGATAATCTTGGTTGTGGAGAAGGATTCCAGCAATCAGGAATGCCACCAATAAGTTGATTCTTGGAGAGATCAAGAACTACCAGCTTCTTCAGATAACATAATGATTCTGGGATCGTTCCTGTTATCTTGTTGGAAAAAAGAAGCAAGTACTCTAAATTTGCAGGAAATTGTGACACTGTTCCTTCAAATGAGTTTCCACTTAGATCAACATACAGAAGATTGGAGAGATGCCCTAATGAAGCAGGAAGCTTGCCGCTGATATCATTAGATGATAAATCTACAAGTTGAAGATTTGCTGAGAAGTTCCAAAACCAGTCTGGCAAAGTGTCAGAAATTCCAGCATTAGAAAAAATAGCAGCAGAGAGATTCTCCAACTTTTGAATCCATGAAGGAAATCCTGGTCCTAAATTACTGTTCCACATCAGAAGCATCCTCAAGCCAAGAGGAGGCACCCATTGTGAACTAATATTGACCCTGAATTCATTAGCAGAAAAGCCAAGATGTTGAAGTTGTGCAAGACCTGCAAAGTGAGTTTCAGTCAAAACACCTGTCAAATTATTATAAGCAAAATCCAAAAACTCAAGTTTTGGATATAGTTGACCCAAATTTACTGGGACACTTCCGTTCAACGTATTTCGAGAAATATCCAATTTTTTCAAAGAATGAAGTCCGAGCTGAAGGAAGGGCCCATAAAAAGAGTTGTAATAGAGATTGAGCATCTTGAGAGACTTGAGATTTCCAAGCCAATCTGGAAATTGCCCAGTGAGTTCACTGCACACCCAACTCAGTATCTCCAAGCTATCTTTGATGCAACCTGAAAACACTTCTCCAAGTTCATTCAAATCACCATGCAGATATTTATTCCCTGAAAGATCCAATGAGGTCAACATGCACAGGTTTCCTAAGCTCAGTGGCACTCCACCTTCTAGGACTCCATTGTTGGCAAAGCTGAGCACTCTCAGAGATGTTAAATTCCCAATAGCACTAGGGACAAGCTCTTTGAAAGCATTGACACTCAAATCTAGACTCTCAAGGCTGCTTAACTTGAACAACCAAGGCGGGACCGCAGAATGAAGATTGTTACTTGAGAGATCAAGAAGTTGAAGCTTTGTAAGATTAACTTGTGCAAGAGAAAGAGGAAGCTCAAGAGTGCAGTTGGATAAATTTATTTCTGAGATTAATGGGAGGGTGTTTAGTGATTCCAGCCAATCAGGTGCTTTGGAGAGATCAACCAAATTCAAGTTGAGGTACTGAAGAGATGAAAGATTTGAGAGCCAATGACTTTTGACTAAATGGAGATTGTTGCATGGCATATAGAAAACACTAGAGAGATCAAGGTGATGCAAGTTTGAGAGATTGCCAAGCTGATGAGGAACTAGTCCACCAAATCCAGCACAAGAAAGATCAAGATAACGGAGCTGTTGCAGTGAACCAAAGAAGGTAGGGATTTGAATACCTCCAAAGAAGTTCATGCTGAGGTCCAAGTATTGCAGTTGTTTCAAGCCAAGCAAAGCGTGGCTGATCTCACCTTCCAGTGGAAGAGCTTGTGGGCCATAACCGTACACGTCATGCAGAAGCCTTTTGTTCCCAAGATCAAGTTGCACAACATGGCCAGTCTGGTTATCACATTGAACTCCTCTCCAAATGCAGCAGTCTTGCCCAATCCAAGATGATAGACGTCCACCACGATCTTTAAGCCCTTCTTTGAAATCGAGAAGTGTTTTCCTTTCTCCTTCTTTGCAGCCATATATTGAAACTCCATTGAATATACTGAGGGTGAAGAAGAGTAGGAGAGTTTCTGTAAACTTCAAAGCCATAGAGAGATGGCTTTGGTTTCTGTGGAAGTTGTTAGTTCACCACGTAGGATACGTATCTATATATAACTTTGAAAGATGGATACCAGAATGAAAAACCATTGACTAAAGTCAAGAAAAATCTCCGCATGGTAGTTGAATATTTACTTTTTTTTTATTCTATATTGCTTTTCATTTGGTCCGTTTTTTTGGTATGTTTGTGCTTTATAATTTTTAATAAATATGTGATTTATTTAATTTTTTTTAAAATAATAAATAATAAAAATAAAAAATCAAGAAAAATCATGTTTCATTAATTCTTTCCTTTACTGTGGTGGATTGCCAACTACCTTGGGGCCTGAGAGTTAGTAGTCAAATTATTTGGTGAAAGACATCTCACAGAATACATTGTCAGAAGTAATAATGTGTCCAACTCAATATGGAAGGCAGTTGTGTTCAACAGTAAATTTGATAGCGATGGTAGAAAAGAAATGGTCAATTATAACTGGATGTTGGAGAGAGTGTGCTTATCCAAATTATACAAAAAATCTATCATATTAAAGTTGGGATAATACTCTTGTGGTTCTTTACCCCAAGCTTGCAGCTCTTCGACGGCAGAGTAACATCAAATGGGCTCAACATGCCCACATGCTTTGGCTTAAGGATGGGGACAGAAATTCTATGATTTTTCATTATATTACCTGTTCCCGCACTCATATTAACTTCATTTCGCAGGTTGCTGATCAAGAAAGAAATGTCTTGACCGAGCAGTCTAACATTATTCAAGCCTTTAGTTTTTTTGACTCCAAGCTTTGGACAGCTCCCCCTGATTATGACATCAACATCCTGGAGGCTCTCCCAAATGACATTCCCAAGCTCTTTGATATAGATAGTTTGCACCTTATTCGCGAGGTAACTAAGGAGGAAGTCTACCTAATGATTCTTGATCTTCCCCCAGGAAAGTCCCCAGGCCCCGATGGTTACAATGCTAAGTTTTATCGTACCTTTTGGCCTATAATTGGAGATAAGCTCTTCTTAGCTATTCGGTACTTTTTTAAAAATTTTCTTTTGCCTTCTTCCTGAGGTAAAACTTCCATTGTTCTTATTCCCAAGATTGAAAATCCCAAAGAAAGTTTCTGATTACAGGCCAATTTCCCTATGCAATGTCTGTTTCAAAATTATTACCAAGCTTCTCGCCAACCCGCTAAAACTTGTTTTACCACAGTTGGTTGGCATGGAGCAGGTAGGTTTTATTTCTGGTCATTGCTCTTTTGACAATATTATTGCCATTCAAGAGGTTGTTCATACTATCAAGCATGATATCAATGGCCCTCTAAGATATTAATCAAATTAGATATTGAGAAGACTTATGGCACGCTCAAGTGGAGTGTAATTCTTGCCATCTTGAAAAAAATAAACTTTCATAACACTTGGATTTCTTGGATTTCTACCTGTCTTAAGTCTAGTTCCTTTTCTGTCATCGTTAATAGTGTCACTTCTCCTTGGTTTTCTTCTTCTAGAGGTGTGCGTCAGGGAGACCCCATCTCCTCTCACTTGTTTATTCTAGTTTCCCAAATTCTGACCACCTTTCTTAATTTTGAGCTTAGGAGGGGTATGATTCCTTGCTTTTGTTCTAACCTTAAGCATAATTTCAATCATCTAATGTTTGCTGATGATTTTAATTTTAATTACACGCGCCACTATATCAGCCGCCAGAAATATTATTCTCTGTCATAATTTTTATTCTATTATTTCTGGTCAACATCCTAATCATGTCTCAAATCTTCTTCTCTTCCTCGGTTTAACAAAAATGTTAAAGATAGCATTTGTTCCATCATTAATCTCAAGCCGGGGGCTTCCTTTCCCTTTAAGTACCTAGGCATTATGATCTCTCCTAAAAGAATGAATGCCTCTACCTTTAATCCCATGGTTGATAAAATTCACAGTACTTGTAGTCGCTGGAGAAATATGTTGCTTTTCGCCACTGCTAAGGCTATTTTCATCAACACATCTTTATTATCCATTCCAATTTATACCCTTTCTGTTTATCCATTCCCTCAGTTCATCCTTTCAGAGATTTCCAAGATAGTTAGAAAATTCTTCTAGAGTAAAGATGTTAATGGAAAGGGCATCCATCATGTAGCCTGGTGTAATGTAACCGAAGGTAAGACTGAGGGGGGCCTTGGTATTCATGATCTCACTCTAGTCAGACACTCCCTTATGGCTAAGCAAATATTCAAGTATTTAAATAACGATGATGTCATTTGGGTGGACATCCTTCACAAGAAATATGGGATCCTAAACTTTTGGAAAGATAAAGCACCTCCCAAATGCTCCTGGTTCTTCAGGGGGCTTTGTCAATCAGCTGATCACTTAAAGCCTTATTGCAAAATCAACTCAGTTAATTCCTGGAGATCCTCCTTTCTCTGGGACCCTTGGTGCTTTAGTGTTCCAATTACTTTAATGCCTACCTTCATTAACTTGTCTGTTGATTTGGAGTACATTACTATGGCTGATGTTATTCATGATGAAAATTGGGAGTATAATAGCTCAAATGGTTTGTTGGGTAATATCCTTAACTTGGACATTGAGAACCTTGGAGTTATTGATTCGTCTTCTAATAACCACTGGACTTGGCAACCTATTGATTCGTCCTCTTCCAAATGGGCTCAGCGTGCTCATTTGGATTGGCTTTTGGATGGAGATAAGAACTCTAAATTCTTCCGTAATTTTGCTCGCTCTCGATCTCATACTAATTTTATTGCCCAGGTCACTGATCAGGATCGAAGGGTGTGCCGAGAACAATATGAAATTATCCATGCCTTCCACTCCTTTTACAGTAAGCTCTGGACAGCTCCAACCAACACAACTACCAACCTCCCCGACACCTTGCCCTTCGACCTCCCCGAAATTTCCATCAGGTAAGTCTTCTAGCCCGGATGGTTTTAATGCTGAATTTTATCGGGCATTCTGGCCTATCATTGGTGATCGTTTAGTTTGTGCGATTAATTACTTCTTTGATAACTCTGTTCTTCCTCCCTCCTGGGGCAAAACTTTCATCACCCTTATTCCTAAGAAGGACAATCCTAAGTGTGTTACCGATTATCGCCCCATTTCGCTTTGTAACGTATGCTTTAAAATTATCTCCAAAATTTTGGTTAATCGCCTTAAGATTGTCCTTCCCAGTCTTATTGATAGGGAACAAGTCGGTTTTGTTCCCGGGCGTTGTTCTTTCGATAACATTATTTCTATCCAAGAGGTTGTGCATTCTCTAGAGCATGATATCAACGGCCCCTCTAGGATGTTAATCAAGATTCGTTAAGCTGGAGTGCAATTCTTACTGTTCGTTAAGCTGGAGTGCAATTCTTACTGTTCTAGCTAAAATGAAGTTCCCCATCACCTAGATTTCTTGGATTTCAACCTGTATCACTTCCACCTCCTTTTCTCTCCTGTTAAATGGTTCCCTTTCCCCTGGTTTACCTCTAGTAGGGGTGTCCATCAGGGAGACCCGCTTTCGTACTATCTCTTCATCCTTGTTTCCCAGGTTCTCTCTTTTATGCTTAAAATCGGTCTCCATAGTAACAGAATTCCTGGGTTCCATCATCACCTTAGGTATAACTTCAACCACTTAATGTATGCTGATGATTTAGTTCTGATCTCTCATGCCACCAGAGCTGCTGCTAGGAACATCAAATTCTGTTTATCCTTTTACTCTGGTTTAACTGGCCAGCACCCCAACCTCTTGAAATCTCAAATCTTTTTCCCATCCTGGTTCAACAAGCATGCCACCAAAAGGATCTGTGATATTCTTAATCTGAAACCTGCTTCCTTCCCATTCACTTACTTAGGAGTCCTGATTTCCCACAATAGACTTGCGGCTGCTTCCTTTAAACCCATGGCTACTAAAATCCAACATTCATGCCACCGATGGGCTAATCTTAAACTCTCTCCTGCAGCCAAAGCCATCATGATTAACTCGTATCTCCTGTCCATCCCAACGTATACCCTCTCTATTTACCATGTTCCTGAAACCATCCTTTCTGATATCGATAAAGCTGTGAGGAATTTCTTTTGGTCTAAGAGCAGTAATGGAAAGGGCATCCATTATGTTGCTTGGCGTAATGTCACTGCAGGTAAGACTGAGGGGGGCCTTGGTATTAGAAACATTGCTCTAGCTAGACACTCCCTCATGGCCAAAAACGTTTTCAAATACTTGAACCATGGGGATGAAATTTGGGTGGATATCCTTCATAACAAGTATGGTGAAATAAATTTTTGGAAGAATATAATCCCTCCTAGGTGTTCTTGGTTTTTCCGGGGTCTTTGCCAGTTAGCTATTTTCTTAAAGCAATTTATCAAGATTAGAAATGTCAATCCTGCTCATACATCCTTCTTGTATGACCCTTGGTGCTTTGATATCCCTATTGCGTATAAACCCACTTACATCAACATGACAGAGACCCTTGATCATCTTAAAGTGTCTGACCTGATTGAAAATAATCAGTGGGATGTTTATAAGTTTGAGCACCTTTTTGGCTTGACTATTGATATTCTTTATGGCAGCCTGGGTAACATTGTGGAATTAGCTAACAACTTTTGGGTCTGGCAGCCACCTTCTCGCAGCCATAGGATTACCACTGCAGTATATCACCATCTTAACTCAAACTTCTCTCACTCTGATGGTTTGATAGGTTGGAGAAAAATCTGTAAGATTAAGGTTGCTCCTAGGGTGAAGCACTTTATTTGGTTGGTGTTACAGGGCCGTCTCCCCACTGCTGAATACCTTTATCATCTCCGGTTGGGACCTGATAACCCGTGTATCTTATGTGGTCTCCACAGTGAATGCCGGGAGCACCTTTTTTACCATTGCCCGAAAGCCCAATCAGTATGGAGGAATCTTGGCCTCAAGCTTAACACTACCCTGAATTTTACTGAAGGCTTTTGCTCTGGTTCTTGGCTCTTAAACTCATATAATTCTAAATATACCATTGCAGTAATCTCTGCAGGAGCTTGGTTCATTTGGAAGTCCAGGTGCGATGCAATCTTCAAGGGATGTCAACCTCACTACAATGCTATCCTCACTAAAACCATTGCCCATGCTAACGAGTATGCATTGCAAAGCTTCAATCTTTTGGGCAGAAAATTGATCCTTAACAACTTCTCCAACACTGCCGGCAGCATCTTGTTCATATCTATGAACCATCGTCACCACGATTAGGTTTGTTCAATGGGCTTTTTTCTTGCTAATACTAACTATGACATCATACTTGCAGGCTGCGCCGCATTCCCCATGAATGAAATGATCAACAGTGAGCTCACTGCCATCATTACTGCTCTTCACGCTGTGCTGGATCACCAAATGGGTATTACGCATATTCTCACCGTCAACAATGCTCTCCTGGAGATGCTATTCAGGGTTGATCTCGCTATTTGCTGGCGGCAGCGTGACCAGCTTCGCCACATTCAATCCTTGATGGATAGACTGAATTTTCCCCGACTGCAAGTTATACAGAAGAGCTGGATGTCCCCCGCCATCAAACTCGCTCTCCACTGCTCTCGGCATCTAAGACTTACTCTTTTCCATACTGGGAGAGATCTTCCCAGATGGATAATGGAAGATTTCACTAGCAATGGTTTTAAATTCTAATGTTTCCTAGTTTCTATCTTTCCTTTGTCTGTTTCTTGTGTTTTTGATGTATTTAGTTGTAACTTGCCTTTTTTCCATTTAATAATAGCCCTGCTTGGGTTCTTTTCAAAAAAAAAAAAAAAAACCTATCTCCACTAGTCTCAAGCTTTCTGTAGCAGTTTATCATAGGTTGAATAAAGATATTTCCAACAATGATTCTTGGCACGGTTGGAGAAAACTCTGGACACTCAAAATCGCCCCTTGTGTCAAGCATTTGATTTGGTTAATCCTTAAGGGCAGACTGCCAACTTCAGATCATTTATACAGACTGAACCTTGGACAGGGCATCCCTTGTTTCTCTGTGTGGTCTGGGAAAAGAAACAAAAGATCATTTATTTATCACATGCCCGAAAATCCACACAGTTTAGCTTCAGCTCAGTCTTAAGGTGAACAAACATATTCATTTCAGGGATAGCTTTGTATCTAGTACTTGGCTCACAAATTACAATTATTCCAAGCATGTTATTTCACTTATAGCCATAGGTGCCTGGTTCTTTTGGAAAAACAGATGTGATGTCATTTTCAGGAATGCTCACCTGAATATCTGCACTATTTTTTGCAAAGCCATGGCTCATATTAATGATTTCAATGTTGGGAGCAACAATCTTCATGGCAAGAAGCTAATTTGCAATAATTTCTCTTGGGTAGATGGACAATTTTTGTTCATTTATGCCTAACACAACAGCTCCAGGTTCGTTTCTTCAACGGAGTTCTTCGTCTCAAATTCTAACTTTGTTGCTTCTATTGCAGGATGTTTCTCTGGGCCTGTAAATGATGTCATCAGTGGAAATTTGAATGCTATGGATATGGCTTTCTACACAACCTTGGAAAGGAACATCTCGATCAGACACATTTTCTTTAACAATTATGCTACTGTTGCTGGCTTATCCAACTATAACTCGCCCATTTCTTGGAGGTTTAACGATCTAATTTCCAATGTGAAGTTTTTATTAAACATAAATGGAAATCTGCAGCTCCATGTTACTCCAAAGACTTAGATGAGCCCAGCTATTAATTTGGTGATTTATGGTCTTAATTTTCACACTTTGAACCTGTTTCTTCTTGGCCAAGATCTTCCTTACTGGATCATGAAGAGCTTCCAAGATGCCAAATTTTGCGTCTTTAATTAGTTAGTGCTCGTGTTGTTTTTTTGTAAGATGTAGTTGTTTTTCAATACCTTGTTTGAATTTGTCTTAGTTATGTATTCGTTTCCTTTTCAATAAATTAGCCCCTACTGGGGTTCTTTTTGTTTTTTTTTAAAAAAAAAAGGTTGGGACTGACTGTCTAGTTTTCTATGAAAGATGGATACGAGAGTGTGAAAAAGCATAGGCTAAAGTCAAGATAAAATCACTACACGGTGCACAACACGTAGACGTGGCCATTTGGAACTGAAACCGTGGAACCGAACCGGAACCGAACCGCCAAAAACCGGAACCGGAACCGGAAAAACCGTAACCGTCCTAAAACAGGAACCTGAACTTTCATACAAGGTTCGGTTCCGGTTTCAAAATTTGAAAATTGTGGAACCGACGGTTCAACCGCTGGTTCAAACCGGCGGTTCAACCGTCGGTTCCAATTATATCAAAATATTATATATATTATATAAATAATGTCATGGATTCATGATATCTATTATCTAATTATGTTTGAGTCGTTTGACCATTTGAGTCATGTGATCTGTAATAACCAAATTGATTAGGTATGAATCGTCTGATTGTCTGATCTGATTCATTTGAACAATTGATTTGAACAATTGAACCAATTGATTAAATTATTAGAAATTTAGGAGTTAGAACCATTAGTAATTAGCTAGCATTAGCCATTAGGATAATGATGCAAACAATTAGACATTACGGAAATATGGGAAATGTGTATAATAAAAATAAAACAACTACGTGGGTTTTGATTCCTCGGGAGGATACGTAGGCAACTTGATATAATTAAGTTCAAGCCCTTTATTTTTTTTATTTCTTCTCCTATTGTACTTTTATTGTAAAATATTGTTTTAAATTATTAATATTTTTATTTTTAATAAACTATTGTATTAAATTAATTCTTGTGTTTTTGTGTTCATTTTAATTTGAAATATTGGATTATTTAGTTAAAAAAAAAACCCCCGAACTGTATGAACCGTCAAACCGGAACCGTTGAACCGAACCTCCAGAATCGGAACCGGAACCGAACCGAATCGGAACCGCCAAGAACCTTGCCTAGGCGGTTCGGTTCCGGTTCAAGATTTCTTTGAACCGGAACCGGCGGTTCCTGAACCGTGGCCATGTCTAACAACACGGACTCCTATGCTACTTAGTGTTTCGTCCTCTGCTTCGAGTTTCTCATCCCTATGAGACCTGAGTATTTCATCCTTAATGATAAACTCCTCATGTTTTCTACATATAAGTTTGGTTGTTGATGTTATTTTTTCTTTTTTTATATTGGTTTTCATTTTTCTATTGTTTAGGTATATTTATATATTTTTTTATTTTCAATAAATTTGTGATTTATTTAATTTTTTTAAAAAAATAAAAATAAAAATAAAAATAAAAATAAAAATAAAAATAAAAATAAAAATAAAAAATAAAAAATAAAAAATAAATAAAAATCATGTATGCATTCATTAATTCTTTTCTTTCCTGAGGTGGACTGGCAACAACCTTGGGGCCTAAGAGTTAGTAGTCAAATTGTTTGGTGAAAGATATCTCACTGAATACATTGTCAGAAGTAATAATGTGTCCAACTCAATATGGAAGGCAAGTTGTGTTCAACAATAAATTTAATAGAGATAGTAGAAAGAAATTGTCAATTATAACTGGATGTTGGAAAGACTGTACTTATCCAAATTATGCAAGTAATCTATCATTTTAAAGTTGGGACTGACTGTCTGGTTTTCAATGAATTATGAATTTTTATTATTTTCAGATTTTATAAAAAACTCCAATCAAATGTTTGTGTTCAACAGTAGATTTGATAGCGTTTGCAGTACTATGTTTAGATGATTGTTTATACACTATTTCCTAATCGACGTGTTGTTCATAATAATGTTTAAATGAGTTTTGATAGTTCCTTTGGGAAAGAAATTGTATCTCTTTTGTTCATAATTGTATAAAAGAGAAATTTATTATCTCATTCTGATTGCTACAAATCTGGTAAATGTGCATGTGATGCTTCATAGAGTTAAGAAATCCATAGGGATAAATAAACCACAGTAACTATTACACCTCTGCACCTACATATTCTTTGACAAATCTTTAAGTGCGAGACGCTTGTCATTTATTGTTAAAAAAAAAAAAAAAATCTACTCTTACATTAGAAAGATAGCAATTTTTTCTGTCATGCCCCAAACCTAGCTTGCTGGACTCAGTATATCGACAAACAGCCGCACACCTACAAGACTAAGATCCAGTAAGTGTGCAAGGCCTTAAAACCGGATTATCAAAGCTACACAAAGAAACAAACCACAAATTGCGAAGCCAAATAAACTAAAACTCCATAACAAACTAGATCACAACACTAAGTCGCTGGAATACAAAATAAACAGAATACAAATCTAAGTCTTCCTAAGCTGCTACTAAAATGGCACTGGTTTAATGATTCCCACTAAGCTATCCGTCACAAGTGTACTTTTGATTAGAGAAAATTTACAGCGAAATTTATGAGCTTTACAAACCAGTAAGTAACCACTAAAAATTTCAGGATCGTTAAAGTTTCAAAATTTCAAAACTCAAACAAAGTATAATAAAATACAAGTTTATCATAATCAAATGCAGAAATCAAGTTTTTCAATAAAACATAACTAATCAAAAAGTCAAGCATATGTGTCCCACAAATAACTATTGCCAAAACAAAATGTCAGAGGTCATATGTTTACTCTCGGTGACCCGAGCCCGAATTATCAGAGGCTGTTATTCTTCACTATCGGAACGATAGGAAACTATAGTTTCTATTTCACAAGTACATGTCGACGTGGTCAGTGTTTAACCCCCAATAACAGGGTTATTGCAAAGTTAGTTGGGGACTAGAATTTGCTATGTCAAAATATGTTATGCCCAAACATTTATCAAAACAGAATACAAAAATTTGATGGTCCGTTTTCAAATAGAAAATAATTCTAATTCATTTCCAAATCTATATACTTACATATGAATTGCAAATAATAAATAAATAAGCAATTCAAAATATAAATCGAAATAATCAGTATTTTTCTCAAAAATTCCAGAAGTTCAAAAAACTAGAATTTTCAAGTATATACATATAATAGGATTTATATGTGGGATACTTATCTGCCTAACGGCCAGATTTTGAATTCAAACCAATTGAGTTTTCTCGAAAAGTTCTCAACAATAATAGTGAAACCAAACCCTTCATAGGTGACCCTTCCCTCGTCCTCGCCGCCGGCACTATAAGTAACTTGAGAGCGAAAGATGAGGCTAGGTGTTACTTTTCTTCAAAGAGAAACTGAAGGTGAAGAGATGTTATGGTTTTAAGAAAAAATAACTGAAATATAAAAAACAAAGCTAATATTAAAAAATTAAACATAACCTCTCACTTAACATTAAAATAAAAAAATGGTGGGGCCCACATTTTCCGTTGCCAAATGAGAGGTTCAGGATTAATTCCATCTCACAACATAGATTGAAGTGAGTGGCCTGTCAATTTTATCATTAAAAAATAATAATCTTTTGATTGCATACAACAACTAGGTGAAGATTTATTGGATTTTGAACAATTCTCTCATGGTGAAAGTTGGCCATTTTTGCTCATGTAGTTGATCTTTTCCTACCTAGAACAAGCTCTTCAATTGGCCTATATATCCGTTGCAATAAGCTCTTCAATTAGCGAAAAAAAAGACTCTTCAATCACACGGTCTATTGGTACACGGGTCCCCGATAGAGCTCTTCACCGAGTGGTGAGAGTTCGATTCTCGGGTGAGGGCACATTTTTAGGAGTTGTGAGCGGTGGTTGTGCGCGGGTGGTCCTAGCGCCCACGTGTGTGCGGGCCCCGCCCCCACTTGCTCCGCCGAGGCTTGTGCACGCCCCTGGTAGTCTAGCAGGGCCTACGGGCTGTCTGTTCCTCTTGCCAAAAAAAAAATTAGCTTATCCTTTGCAATAAGATCTGCTGCAATGTTCATTGTTGCCCTTTACTTCTTTATTTATTTTGATAAATCACACGCAACTTTGAATTGTGACCATCTCAATAATCTGGTTGAAATTCTTCGCTACTCATTGGCCATTGCTGCACATATGTATTATTGAACAAACAAGTGAAACTTGGGGAAATAATCTCGTTGCATGGGAATTATTTGAAACATATTACTTCAACCTCTTATAATAAACACTACTCTTGCGGTAGTATTTTTTTAATTTTTATGACAAAGTGGGTAAACCACATATATTAACAAAAAAATAGAGAGTACACAAAAAATACAAGAAGAAAGTACAATAGGGTACAAAACAGTATTTGAAAAAAACAACAATTAAAATTCACTAACCATGAAATATAAAGGTGAATCAAGTACCACAAAAAATGAATAACACAAAAATTCAACCTCTAGAGGGGGAAAGGTCCCTAGGAGAACTCGAGAGTACTAGTGCTACAAAGCGGCTCGCCAGGTTATCTCTGGTCCATCAAGGGCTACTCGTCTCAATCCTCATGGGTTCTTCAAACTTCAGGCTTCTCTTGATCTTGTTGACAGACTCCTCCAGCTTTTACCCTTATTGCTCTAGCATTGCAGACACCCAAGAAGTAAACATATATGAAACTTTACAAATAACTAAATAAGCATGACAAAAACATGCATAAAAATTCATCAATTCCTTTCAATGCAAATATTCCAAAGTATAGATCTGGTTAGGGTATTCCAAGTTTCTTTTGAGGGACTCTAAAGCATGCCTACCATGAGCCTCACAAATCAATGAGAACAGTAGGAATATTTGTCAGGCCAAGGTGCCAACAAAAATGAAGCCAAAGTTGCATTACAAAGGGACGATGGAGAAATAAATGGTATGAGGATTCAATATCTACATAAGACGTGAGCAAGAAGCAGTTGGGAGCTTGTTGCATCTTCTTTTAGCAAGGTTCTCCAAGGTGAGAATCTTGTTATCCAAATCTCGCCACTTGAACTCTTTAACCTTCCTTGGGCTTATACCCTTCCAAATACTCCTGCTGGAATAACAACGGATTTCATCGTCCATCAAGAAGTTATAGAAGGCTAGCCAGTTGCAGCAGTACTATAATTAAAGTATTTGATAATATTCTACTTTCATGTTTTAACGTAGTATTAGAGTGGGGCATCACAAAGTTTAAGGAGAGAAAAAAGCAATCAATTTTTTTTTCATTTAAGTGAATAAATTATATTTTTATTAAGCAGGGAAGACAGTTAAAATTACGTATAACAGTATAAAAAAACCAAGCAAATTAAAGCTAAGTAAACTAAGGGCAACTTGAATGCTTTCTATGAGAGTTTACTAAGTGGATGATGCATTAAATCCTCCGATGGTTTAATGCCCATTGAGCGTTGGGTGGTTACCAAACAATCAGTGGTGGGTCCATCTACTTTTTTTTTTTTAAATTAAAAAGTGAGGGGACCTACTCTTTTAAATAAATTTTTTAATTTTAATTTTTATCATTATGGATTAATTATTTTTTTCAAAATAATAGAATAATTTATTATTATTCATATATTTTAATTATTTAAAATATTTATTTTGTAATATAATTTTTTAAAATATATTATTTTTTATTGTATTAACAATATTTAATATTTATTAAATAATTATAGTATTGGAGATAGTTTAATGGGTTGATTGTGGGTCCTATTTTATAGTATAACTATTATGGTAGATAGTTTAATGGATAAAAATTTAATGGATTGATGAGATAGCATGGACATCAAACTCTAGGATAGTCTAATGATTAAAGTTGCCCTAAAAAAAACCAATAGTAACAAGTTATATCAAAATAATTGTGAGAAGGAGTCATCTATCTTAAATAGCGCAATAATAAGTAAGACATATGGTGGCCCGGTTGGCCGCGTGGTTTTTCTTTCTTTCTTTTTTTTTTTGATAAAAATGATAAGCGCGTCAAAAAAAATATGTGGCTACGGATATTCACTAGTTATGGTGGCTTAACAACCTCTTAAGGATAAATCCCCTTTACCATACAACTCTAAAGAAGAAAAAAAAATACAAATGAGATTTTTGTTTTTGTTTTTGTTTTTCATAAAAATGATAATGCCGTAAAAAAGATGGGTATGGATATGCACCAGTTATAGTGGCTTAACAACCTCTTAAGGATAAATCCTTTTTACCATACAACACTAAAGAAGAAAAAACATTGTTCCTCCTACATACGTATATGCACCATTTGAAGATTCTTAAGGTTTCAAGCCATTACCTTATTGTGCACTTTGTAGAGAGTTACCATGGATTACTCATGATTTCTCCAAATGGGGCAATTTTGGAGGAGTGCAAATGGGTAACAAATCTGTCGTACACAAATATTACTTAAGTTTAATTTTTGTTTGTTGTTTTTATAATTTGGGTTAACTAGGAAATGAAAATTTAAATATAAAATAATACAATATGCCATAACGGCAATAGCCTAACTTATACCCAAGGTGTAGGCTCTCACCATGAGAAACGTCATCCAACTCAAACCCTATACTGATACCTTTTGGATAAGTGGCGATCAGCTAACTGGCCTTGGTTTTATTGTTATCTCTAACAATCAATGCATTCTATTGGCAGGAGTGAAGGATGATAGGTGTGATTCCAGCCTTATGGCTAAGCTTGAAGCTATTCGGATTACGATCATTCATTGTAAAGCTTATGGTTTAAAACACGCCACAATTTTAAGTGATTGTCTGTCGGCTCTAGAGCTGATTCATCATTAGGAGGTGGCAAATGCCTGGACAGTAAGGAATGTAGTCGAAGATGTAAGAGAAATGCTCTATTATTGGCCAGATGTTTATTTGAGGCTTATCAATAGAGATTGTAACCGGTTTGCAAATGCTCTTTGATAAGTGCTCGTGTATAAGTAATACGAAGTATTCTTTTCTTACATTGAGCATTACTTTTCTCAGGTTTTATCATTAATTCGTGTGTATTTGTGTTCTTTTGTGCTCTTTTGTGCATGTAGAGTTATGGAGAAGAGTTCAAGAGAAAGGAGCAAAATTGGGTCATGTCCGCGATTGTTGAGGAGTTTCTTGAACCAAGAAAGGATCAAGGCATGGGTTGTAGATTTGTGGGTGTGTGCCAACCTCCAATGTGCTCAAATTATTCTATAATTTGAAGGGACACAAAGGCAGTCACACTCATAAATTCTAACTCAAGTAACATTGAAGAAATTCATCAATGCGGGGAAAAGAAGAAATAACATGATCTACCGGGTGGTTGTGTGCGCAACCAAGCGGCCTCGATGAGAAAATGAGGTCGGGAGCAATTGTGGCGTGAGGATTGTAGCAAAAATGTATCAATTTAGTGTAGCGATTACTGTTCAGTACACCAGAAAATCAGATTTTCAGAAAATCCACACAGGCATGTGGAAATTTCACACGGCCGTGTGGATGCCTGATTTTAGCCCTTTAAATACCACAACTTAAGATTTATTTGGGGACTTTTGATCTATCTTTCGCTGAATTTTGGGGTAGCTTGTGGCTAGGGATTGGAGAGGATTTTGCGAGGCTTTTGGAGTGAGTCTACGGCATCGACATCGACATCCTTTGGAAGATAGTTATTAGGGGAGCTTTCATCGGCATCGATTCAGTGAGGTGTGCCCTAGGCTTGACAAGAGATTCGTTGGAGCAGACGAAGTGGCTTCATGAGATCATCGACACGGGCCACAAGGGTGTTTTATTCATGTTTTCTATGCTTATTGATACAAACACTTTGTTGATTCTGTATAGCTTCATGGAGAGCTAAACCCCTAGTGGGTATTCAGACTTATAAACCCTAGGATGACATTGTTTCTATGACTTTTATTATGCTTTTTTAATTGATGCTTTTAATTGAGTTCCAATCTTGATTGTTAATTGCATTGATTTCCCTTAGATGTGACACCAGGGTTGAGAGTCATCTAGGTTATCCTTTGAAGGTGTGACAACTTCTATAGGATTAGACTACACAAGATTGGAGAGAGTTGAGAGGGTGAGTCGAGAGGTAGCGGAACATCCCCTTTCTTTTCTGACGTGATCTATTATACCACCACGTTCCAAGAGTTCTTTGCAGTCAAAGTAAAGCGAAGTGTTAAGAGATGAACTCCCCTGGGGCTGAGTTGCACGAGTAACAGAGTGAAGGGTTGTAGTGAATCTTAGTGCTTGGGCTTAATTGAGACTAAGGTTCTTTCGTTTGGACCAAAGGGTTAGAGGTATACTTAGAAACATGGTTTATCACTTGGAATCCCTAGAACCCCAAGCAGTCCAACACAGTGTGAGGCGTCGAGAGCATCCTCTCCGCCGGGGCATAATGTAGAGGGCTAGTCACGGTTGACCTTAGGTTTGGGACCGTGTGCTTTAGGATGTCCACGACTCATTAAACATCAATTAGGAGGTATAATAATAGTCTTGCACTAGAAACATTAGTCCTAGGGTGAGCATTGTCCAGGTGCCCCATCTTTACATTGAGTGCTCTTTCCTTACCCTTTGCTTGCACTTTGCTCTCTTTTTAATTTTCTATTATATTTACACATTGTGATCTTACTTATCATCATTATTGTCATCATAGCTAAATAATGATAACTTTTGTCTCTTAACAACTATTCCCTGTGGATTCGACTACCCACTCACCAGGATATATTATTACTTCGACACCTGTACACTTGCGGTATACACACGCAATTTGGAATCCGTGTCACTCTTGCTCATCAAGGCCGATGGAGACAAGGATTATCTCTGTACCATAGAGGCCTAGATCTTCCGAATTGGCTAAAAGGAGCAGCTCAAGATGCTGGCTTCCCCACCCTTGTTTGATCTCTAGTTTTTTTTCCCCTTTTCTTTTAGCTGGCGCTGCCAGTTCATCTCAGTGAAAAAAAACTCAAACCCTCTACATCTACAAGACTCCAACCTGAAATGCATGCATATATATATATATATATATATATATATATATATATATATATATATATATATATATATATATATATATATAATTGGCCAAGTAGGTAAGTCACAAATTAAATCAGGGACTTGCACATAGAGGAAATTGATTAATGTGCGCACTCACCTTATGAATGCAGGTATAGAGTTACAAGCCCGCTCCCACAGTCAGAGATTTTTACTGTGCCAATGTGTCTGACACATTTTAAAGCATAGACAATGAAAGTTCCCATAAGATATCTTTTGTAGTTGGTCCGATACCACTAAAAGGAAGGCCCTTGGGTCATCTTAAATATTTATTTTTTTTTTTTTGAAAAATGCAACAAGCTCGTAACGATCAAAGTCATGCACACAAATGGGAGTTAAATGTCTTCTTGTGCGCCCTCACCTGGCAATATGATTATCGGCTGCAAACCCTCGAGCAATGAAATTTTTACACCAATGTTTTTGACAGTGAAATCAATACCGCTAAGCCAAAACCCAATTGTCTATTTGTAAATTTTGAATGATAAACATTTTAGATCTCATATTATTGCCATTTGTTTTTGAAAAATGATTTATTTAATTGATTAAAATACATATGGTTTTAAATATATTGTTTTTATTTATTTATTTTTTAAACTTAAAATAATTTTTATTTTCTTATTCATTAATTAAAGTTCATTTATTTAGTTTTGTTCGCTTCCATTAAAAAATTTAATTTGTTAGTTTGTTCTTTTTAAAATATTTCAGTTTATTTTCAGTATTCAAAAAAGAAGTTTAATTAATTCTGTTAATTGAAAGTTTTATTTGATTATAACCAATACACGCCCTGATAAAAATCTTTTTTTTTTTTAATCTAAATCTAATCAAACTCAAATTGAAATATTAAAAATAAATCAGTTCAATTTTAATTTCATTAAAACTAAATTCAATCGTGCTTGATCTATAAACTTTTGTTTTGGACATAGTAGATAAGTCACATAATTTTTACCATTCATTATGTCTGAGGCGGAATTTCAATATCTTACCTCTCATATACTCTTTTTTTTTTTTTTTTTTTTTTTGCCAAGATGAGCGGTTTAACCGCTAAGACAGGGGCGTGCACAAGCCTCGGCGGAGCAAGTGGGAGCGGGGCCGCGCACACATGGGCGCAGGGACCACCCGCACACAACCACTACTCGCACTCCCAGAAATATGCCCTCACCCAAGATTCGAACTCTCATATACTCTTGTGTCTGTACATACCAATGTTAGTATGGTGTGTACCCAACTGATAAAACTTAGCTTATTAACTACTCTAGTCACAAAATTAACCGTACACAAAGAAGCAAAACAAGACTACTCTAAACAATCACATCCCAAAAAGCTACTCCACAACTCCATCTCAATTAAAAAAGAAAAAGCCACTACATTCTTTCACTTTTAGGTATGAATATCTCCCTATTTATTTTTTATTTTTTCACAAATGCAACAAGCGTTATTAGTCAGGATATGTGCATGTGGCAGGAATTAATTGTCTAGTTCGCGCATCTTCATCTGATGACATGAGCCTCGGGTAGCGAACCCAAAGCTACACTAAGATCTGCTGCCACTATTTCATCCAGCGAGGCTTGAATATGGGACATTTAAAAGTCTTACAATATGCCTTTTGCAGTGTGGTCAATGCTATTGAGGTATAAATTCTTTGGATATTTATTTTTTAACAGATATAGTTAGCAATTGCTTATATAAAATCTACTTTCCATTAATCTAATTGTCTGAATCCTGAGTCGGACATGACCCGCGTCATTTCAAGCACCCACAAACTTGGTCTTGGATCTATGCATGCTCACATGCACAACAATCCTATGGTGCTACTGCCGCCCTCCTTTCCTCTCATTTTTTTTATTTTATTTTAGTTTTTAGAAATGTGGATGAACTAGATGCATGGATCTCATTTAATTTAATACATCCGTGGTAGCCCAAAATTTAAAAATAAAATAATAAAAAAAGATTTATGTTGAAAGTAATGGAGGTTTTTTATGAAGACCAGAGAAGCAAAATCTGATAGTATAGAGATAGTAGTCTTGCATAAGAAACCACCTTATTTTCAGTATCATGTGTATCATGTTGATTGTTGAATAGTAGGTCAAAAGTCTTCAGTCATAATAATATAATTCAACAAAACCATTGCAAGTTGTTTTGCTTAACAAATTTCTTAATTAATTTCATCTTTAATAATGCAGACTTGGAAACAAAACATCGTGTTTGCATAATTACATTGGTATATATTCTTATATTTTTTTTTAAAAAATATTAATAGGGATGCAAGTGTACATGTCCATTTTGTAATAAAATGAGCTGAAGAGCAAAGCATCAATTCTTAGGAAAAATAGAGTCTACTAGTACCAATTTTTACTCCAAAAACTAGCTTACTAGAAATTATGTGATCTGAAAAAAAATAATAATAAAAAGAAAACAAAAATCAAAAGCACTAAAGCAAATACAGTCAAATAAGCAAATGAAATGGGGTGCTCTGGCTTAGATTTCTTCTAGGGTTTTATACGTCTAGGACAATAGTTGCCAATTTAGTGATCCTAATTAAACCGAGAGAAATCTAGAATTGTACTATCCCCTTTCTCAAAGTGAATAATAACTGATCCAGTATGGTGCTGATACAGACACCCCATGATCATAATGCACTCTGTAAAATCTTAACAAGAATCAATAAGAATTCGCAATGTAAATAGTCCTTCTCTCGAAGTGATTGCCCATAATCCCATACAAAATAGAAATGAGATCTCTCTCTAGATCTACTCCTTACATTTGCAAAGAGCATGGAGTTGCTTGCCAATTCACTCGAAGGAATTGTGGGAGGAGAACTCTCGACTCCAAAGTATACTATCTCTAGGCTTAATCACAAATCCCCTCCACTCACGGCCTGCTTATGCTAGTTGGGCCTCTTGACTCATCACACAAGCACATCAAACATGAAACTAGAGCTTTTGGCTCAATATATAACATTCAAGACAAAAAGAACACATGTTTGAATTCAAAAGAAAATGATTGAAATTAGAAATCAATATCAATCATGAATGATCCATAACCAATGTCAATCAAATCTAACCCTAGAGTTCATTTATGCCCAAACTATCACGCCCTAACTAGCTGGCCTAGCACGCGACAACCACCGCAACAACCCAAGGAGGGATACTGCACCACTCTATCCTCAAGTCCATGCAAGGCTAACAAAATCCTTAGAATCAACGACATTGAACAACAAAATCACCTATGCAAAATTTACGAGTCATAAAATATAGCACTAGCACAAGGGAAGCAACAACAACGAAACTTGATAATGGAGTTTAAGGAAGGTAGTAGTCATAAATGCCACAAGGTTTTCAAGAAGAAATAAAAACATACAAAATGTGCAAAATAGAGTGACACACACTAGTGGATTCATTTCTTTATACAATGCAAGATGCTCAAGAAGAAGCATACATAACATAGATAAAAATAAGAAGATAGACAAGACAATGCTCAGCACTTCGGTCCGCCACAACGCCACTAGAAACTAAAGCCTAGAAGGAAGAGAGAGGGCGAGTAACTTAAGTCACTCAGTGAGTGGGTTAACACAATTCTAAAAGAATACAAAGAAAATCAATAGGTTTTCAATAACTAAACAATTGCAATAATCATATAATCCTCAAAACCTTTTAACCATTTATAAGACCATATAAATGCGAGATATTAAGCCCCGGTGTTCAAAAACCCAAAACATATGTTTACACTAATGTAATCAAAGTCTCAATGCTTTTCATCAAGTATATAGCAAAATACATGTATATAAAACTCCTAATGAATGTAAAATACCAATTGATCAAAATAGAGTTTCCAACTCTCACAAATACCAAATTTGACATAATACGAGCTTTAAAGCCTCAAGACATAAAACTCAACATCAATTAAATTTTTCCAAAGAGTGTACAAGAGATTACATCTTAAAAATATCATTGGTATGAAAACATAATTCTATCAAATGCGTAGACCTCATCCTAAAGAAATGAGCAATGGCCTAAAAACACTCTCTGACTTAGCCGCCGTCGTGACTAGGTTGAGGGCTGTCAAAGTCTTCATAACTTTGATGTTGGCCCACCGGTTCCATATAGTGACTCCGGCTTTCCAATGTATCATCCAAATCAAGGTTCTACATGCCGCCAAATGAGGACAAAGAAATGGGTCCTCCACGCTACCTCTAAAGCCAGGCCCATGAGGATCCCTTGGTGCAGTAGGTGGGTTACAACCCCTTCACCATCAACATCAATCGATGCATAAATATCTCATCAAAAGAGTACATAACCAGAACAATATAAAAATATAGGGAATGAAATCCCTAACCACAATTTTTACAAGTCAATTCATATGGTCCTTCTTCAGGAACAATAATCATAAATCCGAAATAAGCATCATTTCCATATAAATCGATGCCATAAGTGTAACATGTCTATAACTTTCAAACTTCATTTCAAACCCAAAATACCAATGTAACCATAAGCCTTTTCATCAAGCATCAAGAGTTTCATTCACAAAATAGAAAGCATAGAAACTCTTTTTTAACTGATTAAATCATCAATTTAATATGATAAACTCAAGGAAAAACTTTTAGATCTTAACCAAAGCTTCCTAAATAATTTCAACTTAAAGCATAAGTATAACTATAATGATAAACACATTTGCTCCAACACCAAGAGTTTGATATAATTCAATAGTATAGACATTCCTTTCTAACCAATTAATAAACATGAGTATTCTAAAAGAATTGTGAAATCATGAATCCCACTCACAACTTAGCCGATTTAAACCTCGAGTGAGCTACTCCTCTGCCGGCTCCTTGCCGAGCGACGAGCTCTCGCCACCTAACCAACCAACCACACACACAAGCAACAAACAAGAATTAAACAACAGAAAACAAGAATGGAAACCCTAGGTTACCAAGCAACACAACCTTAACAAGCTTAGGGTTAGCTCAAAACTGGCTTCCAAGATTTCCAATAGCTTTCTAAGGGTTTGAGCTTCAATCTTAACCAAAGAATTCTGAGAAACAATGAAGTTTAACCGATGCTACAGGATATAAGAACCCTAGCGATCAAAGGTTCAAGGATACAACAATCAAATAATCAAAGTAAAGAATTTCAAACAACTCAAGTTCTCACAACAATAAACAACAAGTAGAATATGGATTAAACCATCAAACCAATCACTAGATCATTCCACCTATGAACACAAGGGAGAGAAGAAAGAGGAGAAGCTTACCTCAAGAATTAAAGGATCAAAAGGATGGATCTTGGCCCAAAGTGGGAAGAACAACCCTAGCAAATGTTTCTTCTAGCTCCAATGGGTGAACAAGGAAGAGAAGGAAGAAAAGAGAAGAGATAAGGAAGGAAAAAGGCAGCCAAAACCACCCAAAAGAAGGCTCAACAGCCTTAAAAACTAGGTAGGGAGCACCTTGTGCTAGGCACGCCCTGCGCCCTACCCAATAGGTGCAAGGGCCCTGCTGGGTTCTGCCTAGCACCCACCTCGCGAGCGCACATAGCCCGGTGACTGCCAAATGAGTGTAGGCATAAGACCCTACCTTCGGTCCAAGCCATGAAGGTGAGTGTACACATGCAAGTACCAATACGCGATACCAAAAATTGATTAAACGTACTTAGATCAACCTGGTCTTAACTACAAAGTCAAACAAACCGGCTTGAACCATAGTTCGAGTCTTTATACACAAAAAAGAGCAAAACACCACAAAAACACTTACAAAATTAGTTATCCATTAAGGAAGAACAATTATAAAATTCACAAGAGATAACAAGAATCATTGAACACATTAAAACCCCTTTTCTATTGCGCATCATGAGATTGCCGAGAAACTTCCCCCTTTCGTTCTACGAAAGCCACCAAGATGCTCCTTGATAGCTTTAATGCTCTTCCTTCACGGTGGGTAAACCTTTTCTCCTTCATGATTCTCCACCAAAGATCTGGAGAGAACTCTCTTTTCTTCCCCAAAGCTTGGTCGTCAAAAAATTGTTTCAAAACCCTTGTCAGAATCTTTTATACCTAGCCACTTATAGGCTGCTTATGGGCTTAAGAACGAGACCATAATGAGTTGGAGATGATGGGTCACATGTCTTACAGAACACCTTACAACCTTAAGTGCCATCCATAAGGTCTTCTATCTTCGTCTTATGGCCTAGCTTATGGCCATAAGCACTGGGTCATAATCTTCTCTAGATTGCTCTTGCAACAACCCTTATGGGCATGTGTTGCTCCTCATAAGCTCGTTTGGATAGCCCTTACAGTTTAGCTTACGGGCTTAAGTCCTGCTCATAGTCCCTTTGTTGATCTTTATGCTACCCCTTATGAGCACAAACTCGCCCGCAAGGTTCCCTGCATAAGGCTTATGACCTTAAGTATGGTCATAAGGTGCCCTTAAGTGGTTTTATCTAGCCTGTTCTTCAGTTGTTGATGTCGAGAGAGTTCCATCTTCCTCATTTTGACTCTTAATTGCTTCTTTTGGCTCTCCCTCATCCTTGAGAACTACCTAATACCCATGAATACAAATTTCATCATGTTTAGTACCAATTTTCACAAGAATACACTAATACACGGTGGATAAGTGTACAAGATGATATTAAATCATGAATAAATGTACATTTATCAAATTTGGATAAATCACATTCATTAAATTAGAAATAAAAGTACATCAAAACAATATTACAAAATAAAACAAAAATATATAGAGAAGAAATTCCACTAGAAGTGGAAAATCAACATTGGATAGACCCTATCTCGACTGAAATAAAAGAAGGTCATGCCCTAGGAGGAAGGAAATATAACCCTTGAGGTGGCCTCAAGAAACACAACCAGTTAGCTGAGATCTAAGAGGGCCACCAAATATCTAGGGTCACTTGCTCTTTTTGCACAAGACCCTAGGAAGTCCTAGCTTTGCTTGACCGAGGTGATAGAGTCTTCTAGCTTTATCCTTTTAGCATATGGTGTTGCATTCCACCACAAGAATAGCATATGGCCAATTTTGTGCAATATAAAAAACAATGGGAGCAATGTAGAATTAAAAATTGGCACATTTTACTCAAACCATAGGCACCAAATTATATCAAAAGAAATGAGACCTCAAGTTGGCTTTATAGAGAAGGGTTGATGACCTTTCTAGAATTCCCAAAGTTCACATAGTGAGATTGGGAAATATACCAAGTTAAAGATTTGACTAAATTGGCTCCAAATTGTTACTATTAAAGGGCAATTCACGAAAAGATGGTCTACTGTCTCAATGTCTGTATGGCATATACACAAGTCACCCTTGGAAGTTTGTTATATTTCTTTTTTGCTAGGTTCTCCATCATGAGGATTTTATTTTTCTAGGTGAGACAATTAAACAAACTAATCTTCTTCGGGCAAGCTTACTTCCAAATAATGCGGGTCACATGGCAATCGAAACCCCTCACATTTAGAAAGACATAAAAGGATTTGATCGTGAACTTTCTATTATCTATGGGGGTTCAATGTATTTTATACATATAAGTCATGTACTATTTACTTGTATTTTAATAAATTGATGCCCTTTTATGGTTTAATTGGTTCTATTCATGTTACAAATATCAAAGAAGCCTAGGTGAGCTCGACAACACAATTCAGAAAGAAATCGGCACCGAAAATGGTGTTATAGAGTTCCGAGCATTGTAGCAACACTGTAGCAAGTACTATAGCTTGAAGAATTGGAGAAACGGAGAAGTCTTGGGTTTTGTTGACGGGCAACAAGACGGCTGTGAAGACGCCTGCAAGCCAACTGAAGAGTGTGCAATTCATAGTAGCAGTTTTAATGTAGCATTTTACTTTAGCACTTCACAAAATTTCTGCAGAATTCTGAGGCTCTCATGGGCATCCTTGTGCATGTGAGCCAGGCCATGAAGCTAACCTGAAAGAACTTTAAAAGAGGGGTTAGGGCATCATTGAAGGGGTCTTTAGCCACCCTTTCTCCATCATCATCTTCTAGGACTAGAGAAGGCAGATCTGAGGAACAAGATCAAATAAGAGAAGAAGATTGCTATCAAGGAGATCATCTAGAAGTTCATAGATGTTGATCCGCCAGATTTCCATCATCACCTTCTAGTCAACACATCTAAGGGAGTTTTTCTATGATTTTGATCATACTTGTTATGTATTTTGAGATCTCTCTCTTATTCATGTTGAACTAGACTCCCAAGGTCACTAGGCATCTGGTGAACCTTGGGATGAACTTGCTTATATGGATGTTGTGATTTACTTCTAGTGCATTTGGTTTGGTTTGTGGTTCAAGCTTTATGTTCATTGATGTGTTGGATTGCATGAGAACTATGTGGTTCAACTTCTAGGTTGTATTTGGTTGTGTGACCATCCCCCTTGTACTAGACACACTTAGCTTGGAAGGGATTTATATATGAATACGCCGTGACCATTAGGTATTTCATACCCCTCCAACCATTAGGGATGAACCTAAATGTTATGTTTGACCCTAGTTAGAGATTTTTCTAAGCGTAATGCAATCATAGGAGGATTTGGGTGAAAGCGATTCCGATCCAATACTTGTATGGGATTAGGGCTTAATCTCTGTGACCATCGGGGTTGACTTACTTTAGGATGTCTCTTGGCACAAAACCACTATTGCCTTTGTAATTCTAACATCCTTCTAGCTTTAGTAGTCCTGAGGGGATCGTCGCTCGGGGACCTCGCTCATTCATTGTTAATCGCTTCCTTAGTGTGCTTATGTGGTGTGCCTTAGTCCATTTGTTTATAGATTTCACTTTCTTTAGTTTTTTATTTTGTTTTAAACCTATTTTTATTAGACTAGACAGTGCCATCAAGGGGAAGGTAATAATAGCTCTTGGGACCCCAAGGAATATGACTCTCTTGTGCTTGCACGAGAGGTTTATTACTTGATGACCTGTGCAATTGTGGATCTCACCACCTCGGTTCTGAATACATCCATAAACCTTGCAAGTAATTTATGGGACATAATCATTAGAGGCTAGGGGTGCTAGCATAAGTTACGTTTACTCTTTAATCATCCCAAGAGGATGTAAAGTGCTTTGAGATGGTTATGGGAAGATGTATATTAGTGCATAACCCTTATACCACTTATCAAATCAAAATATGGTGTTATTTCCATCTTGGAAGACCAGAGTGATGCACTCCTTAAAAGCTAGCAAGCAACTAAGGAGCCCATTTCAAAAGAAAGACATTCTTCATAGTTGATTCATAAATAGAGTTCCAAGGTGTACTATCCTAATAGTAGCTAAACTATATAACCATTGATCCACACTAATTTAAGCCTAAGGAAATCTTCCATGCCATTTTCCAAGGAAGGCTTAATGATCCTTGATAGGGACACAAGTGTACGTACCAATCTTATAATAAAAAGTGTTGAAGAGAAAGATTACCAATACTAATTCTTAAACCAAAAATTAGCCTACTCAAAGTGTTGTGATGTGATAACAAGGTAAAAAGAAAATAGAAATCCAAAAGTGCTAAAGCAAATACAGTCAAACAAGCAGGGGAAACGGGGGTGCTTGGGTATAGACTCCCTCTAGGGTTTTGTATGTCTCGGGCAAAGGTTGTTAGTTTAGCAATTCTAATTAAACCAAGAGAAATCCTAGAGTATACAGTCCTCTTTCTCAATATAAATAGTAACTAATCCAGTATAGTGCTTATACAAACACTTCACTTGGTCAAATCTTGACAAGAATCGACAAAAATTCATAGTGTAGACAATCCTTCTCTCGAAATGATTTTCCTTAATCACATATAAAGTAGAAATGAGATCACTCTCTAGATCCACTCCCTACAATTGTAAAAAGTATGGAATTACTTGCAAATTCACTTGGAAAGATTGTGGAAGGAGAACTCTCGACTCTAAAGTACCCTATTTCTAGGCTTACTCACAAATCCCACCAATAGATGCTTGCTTATGTTAGCTTGGTCTCTCTACTCATCATGTGAGCACATTAACACATGAAACTAGGGCTTTCACTTCAAAAACATTCAAGACAATAAGAACATGAGATTGAATTCAAAAGTAATGGATTGCAATTAGAAATCAATGTAAAGTATGAAAGATCCACAACCAATGTTAATAAAATCTAACCCTAGAGTTCATCTATGCCCAAACACATAAAAAATTAGTTCTCCATCAAGAGAGAACAATCATGCAATTCACAAGACACAATAATAATCATTGAAAGCATTTAAACCCCCTTTTTATATTGTGCCTCTTGAACTTGCCAAAGGCTTTCCCCTTTTATTCCATAAACGCCGCCAAGGTGCTCCTCGACAGCTGTAATCTTCTTTCTCCAAGGTGAATAAGCCTTCTCTCCTTGATGACTCATCTTCTAAGATCTGGAAAAACCCCCTTTTTCCTTCCCAAAGCTTGGTCATCCAAAAATTGTTTCAAAACTCTTATTAGAATCTTATATACCTAGCCACTTATGGGCATCTTACGAGCTTAAAAATGAGGCCGTAAAAAGCTAGAGATGATGGGTCGCGTGCTTTATGGGACACCTTACTGTTGTAAGTTCCATCTGTAAGGTCTTCTGTCTTGGTTACGGCCTAGCTTATAGCCGCAAACTCTAGGCCATATTTTTCTTTGGATTGTGCTTGTAACCACCTTTACGGCCGTATGTTACTCCTTATATGCTCCTTTGGACAACGCTTACAGTCTGACTTACGGGTGTAAGTCCTGTATGTAAGTCCCTTTCTTGATCTTTATACTTCCCTTATGGCCATAAACATACCCACAAGGTTCTCTACTTGAGGCTTACGGTCGTAAGGTGCCCATAAGTGGTTCTTCTACCCTGTTCTTCAGTTTTTGATGTTGAGAAAGCTCCATCTTCCTTGTTTTAGCTCTTGATTGCTTCTTTTGGCATTTTCTCAACCTTAAGCATTGCTCGATATCTGAAAATACAATTTTCACCATGTTTAGCACCATCTTTTATAAGAATACTCTAATACACGCCAAATAAATGTACAAAATGATATTAAATAATGCATAAATATACACTTATCAATCCTCTAGATTGATGATTGCTACCTTCCTTGTTTTCTCATTCTAGATATTTGTGCCAAGCTTACAAGATGGCAGCCTAGGTGATCCATGCCCATGCCAAACCAAAGAAAGTTTCTATAGTTTTAATCAATATTTCTTTGATGACCCAGCATAGGATTTTAAATTTTGGCATCTAGTAGGATGGTATCATAAAAGGCATTGAGTTTACCAGTATGAGTCTGCAATTGAGGGAGAGACATTTTTTAGGATAATAACCGAGTTCTAATTTTATTTTTGAGTCTGATCCAAGCTTGGTGGCGTGGCTTTCTTCTTGAGACAGGGACACTCAAATATGTTAACAGTAGTATTCCTGAGGAATAATTAATCGTTTGGGCTACTACTGTGTCTGTTAGTTGTCCCTGTCTTGTGGTGTAAAGGTAGGTTTTTTGTAGGTTCATGGTTAGGCCTGCAATGCCTTTGAACATGTAGAGAATAAGTTTGATGATTCTTAGATCTTTTTCACCCCCTGTAGTCAGCACAATGAGATCATCAATGTACTGTAAGTGATGCATTCTTTGCAAATTACCAAAAAATGTCCAACCTCAGAGCATGATTTAACATCAAGCTAAGGATTTCCAATACAAGAATGGAAATGAGTGGGAACAATGGCAAGAACACTTGGCGCATACTTTCCAAAACATGTTCTCATTTATTTTTTATCTAAACAAATTATAAATTAGGAAAAATTCTTTAGTAACGCGATCTTCCATAATGGTAAGAACAGTTGACCATACTTAGAAATATGTTCACGTAGTTTCAAATAGTTCCAACAAGATGGCAGACTCATGAAAGATTGGGCTAATATTAATATTTAAAAAGCGGCTTGACTCATTAGTCATCTTATTTAAAAATCTCAAATGTTTGGTTAAGGGAAAGCATGCAGGCTTGTGGGTATCTTTTTAAAATATTGTTTTGAATAGAAAATTTTTATTTAGTTTTTTTTATTTTTTATGATGAAAGTAAATAAACCACTGATTTATTGAAAATGAAAAGTACAAAACAGACAAAATCAACAGACAAATCTGAAAGCACTCTAGAACAAGAAGATAAAAATGATAACATAAAAAAACATCAACAAGCAAGTATACAGATAGAAAACACGTGGAGTTTATCACCAGGGTTGAGGTACTCCAATATTAGGAGAGAAAAAAAAATGAACAAGAAGTAGCAAGGTAAACATAAGGTAGCATGAGAGTCGACGTTGTCCACAGTATAGTAGCAAGGATAGACTTCTCTGCTAGAAGGACTACTTACTATTGCATACTAGGAAGTACAGAACTAGTCTGACAATTTGTAGAACACTTGGTGTGGAATATCACAATACCTACCAATAACACAATGAATGGGCAATGCAAGGATAACATACAACCAATCTCACAAGAATAAAATAAGAGACACCAATTTAACATGGTTCGGCTAAGAACAAGCCTACATCCACTAGAGAACAATGCTTCACTATATCATGGGAAACAACAAGAGTACAAGAGTACAAGAAATAGGTATAAAGCCACAAGAGGGTTACTAAGCGTGCTCTAAGAACTAGCATTACCTCAAAAACAAGAATCTTACCTTGTTTTAATGAGTTCAAACAAGAACAAGAGCTCTCACCTACATCTTCACTTTTTCCACTCTCCAAATACAAGAAAACTCACCCTCTCTATCTCTCTCTTTTCTCTCATTACACGACATCAAAAAATAAATCCTATATAATCAATAGAGTAATCTAGACCGTTGGATTAAAAGAGATCAAGATTTGGCTTCATCCCAAGGATATCAAGCCATTAACACTTACTAATTAGATTGAAGGGGTGGAGAGTTTGTTGTTGTGCTGCAACTCAGGAAGTCTATGGAGTGTTTGAGTGTGTGGACTGAGTCACTTGGGATGAGTTGAAGCTGAGGGTCGCAAGTTGCAGAAATCCAAGAGAGAAGCATGTAAATAATCTTAATTATGATAGGAATAGGATCAAGCACACTCTGATGAAACATTCTCCTGTTTCTCTTAAGCCAAATATTCTAGAATATCGATTTTAAGAAGAGATCCCATAATGTTCGTTAGCAAGCTTATAGGGTAGGGAGCCAAACAGTCTAGATATCAGCAAAGGACCATGGGAATATTTGCAGTTCATAGTTTTATCCAAAGAAAGACAAAATATGCTTAACAAAGCTATAGCGGAGGAAGAGGTGATCCGTGGTAAAAAGAAAAGGTTACAAATAAATAAGAAAAAAAATACAACTTGCAAGTTAAATAAAACAAAAGGCCTTAGAGTCCACCCATTATGTAATTAGGGCCAAATAAAGACTAACAAAAGATATAGACGGAAATAGAAGGAAGAAACTTGTGCCATGCAAGAAACAATTGTAAAGAGTGGATCGTCTATCAAGGATAGCATTTTATGGCACATGTGATCAAAACCTTAGCATGTAATAACGATGTTAATATTAAAAAAATTAAATATTTTAAAATTAAAATTTTATTTTCTAAATAATGATAAATATCTATGAATATTAATATTTTTTAAAATTAATTATTAAACATATTTATTTAAAAATTAAATTTTTTTATAAAAATTTATTCACATCTCATCCTAACTTGTTTGATTGGAGGAATAATATTTATACTTCACCTAAAGGTGGGCCAAAATTATGATGAAGATTTTTAGACTTAATTCTCTTAGCTACTTCCTTATTATGCACAAAATAAAAAAAGAATTTACCAACCACGTATCAATTGAACAAGTAGCTAACATTGGACTAACCTAATAGATAAAGCATTCGCTCCCATGCGGGGTGCTCAAATCCCACCCAATGCATGATGAGCAGGGATACACTGTGCGAGGTTGGTGAAGGGTCTCTTGTGCATAGAGTGCCATAAAAAGGGCCCTGATGTGGGAGTAGACTTACAACCTATCCTCTTGCCGCCCGGTGAGGGTGCATGGCTAGACGATCAATTCTCGATTGTGCATAACCCCTGACTGTTGCGCTTGTTGCATTTATTAAAAATTAAATAAATAAAGCAACACTATAGAATAATTTATTCCAAATTAGTCTAATAATAATACCATCTCACAATGGTATTCAATTATTTATTTCTTAATAATACAATAATTTTAAATTTTTTTGTCTTACTTAATTAACTTTAGAAAATAAACATGCATTTTAAAAATTGCCACTAAATCAACGATCCCTTAGTAAATTAGTACTAGGTCCTCTGCATGCATGTGGCGTTCATGTCCTTCAGAATCTTACAGCCATGCTTAATTATGCTATGAGAATGAATATGATTCTTGGCTTTAACCCTTTTCTGAGCTGCAATTTCAATCATTTGATGTATGCCGACGATCTTATCCTCATTACTCAGGCCACTAGGAAGGCTTCCCGCAATGTTAAACTTTGTCTGTCTATTTATGAAAGGTTAACAGGTCAAAAGATCAATATTTCTAAATCGGAAATCTTCTTTCCTAGTCGGTTCAACAAACACCTTGCCAAAAGGATTGCATGTTTATTAGGGTTTAAGATTGGTGCTTTCCCCTTTAGTTACTTGGGTGTTTTGATTTCTCCAAGGAATTTGGCACTGTCTTATTTTTCCTCGTTGATTGATAAGATTGAGAAGGCTGGATATCATAGAGGAAAAATATGGCTCTTTCAATATCTGGACAGGTGGTATCCCTGCTCGCTGTTCTTGGTTTTACAGAGGCCTGTGTAGAAATGCCAATATTATCAAACCTTTCCTCTGGATCAGTACTTTTAACCCCTCTTTCACATCGTTTTTATATGATCCATGGTATTTTGAAATTCCTATTGCATTCAAGCCTACTTATATTAATATGGATTATGATCTTGAAGCATTTAATATTTCAAATTTTTTACTTGACACGCACTGGAATATCAATAGTTTACACAATATCTTTGGGTTTCAGCTGAATGATATCACCATAAATAGAGCACAGGTTACTTATAATCAGGATAATTTCTGGGTTTGGTTTCCAAAGTCTAACAGCACTAGAATTTCATCTAAGGTTTACTTCCACCTCAACATGAATATGAGTCGGGATGATCGGTGGGAAGGCTGGAACAAACTGTGGCACCTTAGTGTGGCTCCTAAAGTGAAACACTTCTTATGGCTACTCTTTCACAACGGGGTGTTGACTCAAGAGAAATTGTACAAGCTGAACTTGGGCCCTCAAAACTTAAGCTGTTTCTGCAATCTTAGTCCTGAGACGGCAGAACATCTATTTCTATTATGCCCTAAAACCCAAGCAATTTGGAATCTGATCAGTTCCAGCATCAGGAAACCAATTAATCTTATAGCTGGGATATCTTCTGGGGATTGGTTGGACCATAAGCTGACTGGTAATGATAGGTTTACTCAATCTGTTATAGCTACTACTGTGTGGTTCATTTGGAAAGCAAGGTGTAACAGGATATTTAAAGATGAGCCATTTGATTTGCAACTCTATTTCTTCTCGGGCTATTGGCCATACCAGGGAGTACTTCTATTCTAAACCTAATCATTTTGGCTATAATTTTCTGATTAACAATTTTTCATTACATGACAGCCCTTTATTGAGCACTGCGGCAATTCTAAACACTGAAGACTCAAAGGCTGGTATAGGTTTTATAGCAATTGACTTTCCTTCAAGACTGATCTGTGCAGGATGTTACAGTGTTTCTGCGGAATCTGATATAGAAGCTGATGCCAAAGCAGTGTGTTTTGCTATGGGAATCTGGAAAGACTGGGGGGTGAGCGCTAAGATGATCCTTTCATCTAATTCTGAGTTGATAAAGGTTATCTAGACAGGTGCTCAGATTGAAGCATGGCAAATGAATATGCATATTTGTACAATTACCAACCTTATGGACAATTTGGGAAATCCAAGGTTATAGGTCATACCTAGGAGCTGGAATCGAGTTGCATATACTCTTGCCATGGAGGGACTCAATTTACATGAAATCAATCTCTTTCACCATGGCAGAGAGTTACCAAAGTGGTTGATGAAGAGTATGAGTCAGAGTGGTATTTACTTTTAAGTGTTTGTGTTTTATGTTTTGTAGTGTTTATTTGGTTTTTCTATTCTGTTTCGTTGCGTTTGATTTTGGGTATGATTGTACTAGAACAGTGCTGTACTTTTTCTTTGAATTAATAAAATAAGCTCTATGAGCTCCTTCCCCCAAAAACCTCCATCTAACAAAAGGTAAGAATACACATATGCTAAGATAATAACTACACACATATGCAAGTCTCTTAAGACATGGTTTGTCCAAAATACAAACAAGATCTTAACTTCTCTCCTACTACAAATCAGTTTATGGGTACAAAGTTTAACATATCGATCACACATGAAAATTATCAATAAATTTTAAAAAAGAAAATCTCCACTCACTCTTAAGCAGCAACAAACCACCAAAAGTGAAAAGTCCAAAACAATATCCCACTTCCATGCTCACCAAAAGCCAATTGACGTCATCTTGAGAAACAATACCACCATCATAACTTGTTTTATGGTGTGGAGATACTGTATCATTATTACAATCTTTGTTCATTGGAAACCCACAAAGAGCAGAGTTACCAGCATAGATTGAAGGATCCAGAAGTGAAAAAAATTGACCACCATATGGAATTTCCCCAGATAAATTATTATATGAGAGGTTCAAATGACTCAACAAAGATAACATGGTCATTGTTGCTGGTATAGAACTTGAAAGATTATTCATAGATAAATCAAGTGATTCCAACCATCGTAACATGTTGATCTCTTGTGGAATTCTCCCTGTCAAAAAATTTCCTGATAAATTCAAATTCTGTAAGTAAGAAAGGCTCATTAGGTCCCCTGGAATCTCTCCAAAGAGCTTATTACTAGAGAGGTCAATGGAGATGACCAATGGCAACAGCTTGTCATACCTAACATCTTTGCCTTTAAGATTGACTCTCATATTGTCCATGTAGCCAAGACCGAGTTTATTTGAAATGATGTAAAGAATCTCCATGTTGTCAACATAATCCACTGAGATTTTGTCATATGCTACAAATGCAACCTTCTTGTTATAAAAAATCCTATGAGCAACTTTCATTGCCTTCAAGTTGCCCAAACTATGTGGTATCAGTCCAGACAAATGATTATATGCAATATCTATGACACGAAGGGCAGTATGGTTTCCCAACCCAGGAGGAATACGGCCAACAAACATATTAGATCGAAGCCGAAGTGCCTCCAAGTTCAGTAAACTCTTGGGAAGCCAAGTAGGTATGCTTCCACTAATCTTATTCTGGCCAAGATCAAGAGTCCTCAAGGCTCTGCAATTTCTCAAAGATAAAGGGAGCTTTCCTGACAAATTATTGTTGCTCAAGTGCAAATAATCCAAAGATGAGGAACAAATGGTTGTAGGAATACCTCCGGATAATTTATTGTCAGACAAATCAAAAGTGAATAATTTTGGTTGGAGAGAATGATTCCAGCAATCAGGAATTTTGCCTATAAGTTGATTTTTAGAGAGATCAAGAGCTGCCAACTTCTTCAGATAACATAATGTTTCTGGGATCGTTCCTGTAATCTTGTTGGAAAACAGACGCAAGTACTCTAAATTTGCAGGACATTGTGATACTGATCCTTCAAATGAGTTTCCACTTAGATCAACATACAAAAGATTTGAGAGATGCTCTAATGAAGCAGGAAGCTTGCCTCTGATATCATTGTGTGATAAATCTACAAGTTGAAGATTTGCGGAGAAGTTCCAAAACCAGTCTGGCAGAGTGTTTGAGATTCCAGCATTTGATAAAAGGAGAGCAGAGAGATTCTCCAACTTTTGAATCCATGAAGGGAATCCTGGGCCTAATTTACTGTTCCACATGAGAAGCATTTTTAAGCCAAGAGGAGGCACCCATTGTGAACCAAGATCAACCCTGAATTCATTAGCAGAAAAGCCAAGATGTTGAAGCTTTGAAAGACCAGCCAAGTGAGCTTCATTCAAAACACCAGTCAAATTATTGTAAGCAAAATCCAAAAACTCAAGTTTTGGATAAAGCTGACCCAAATTTGTTGGGACACTTCCATTCAATGTATTGCGAGAAACATCCAATTTTTTCAAAGAATGAAGTCCCAGCTGAAGGAATGGCCCATAGAAATAGTTGCCATAGAGATTGAGCATCTTGAGAGACTTGAGATTTCCTAGCCAATCTGGAAATGGTCCTGTGAGTTCACTGAAAACCCAGTTCAGTATCTCCAAACTATCTTTAATGCAACCTGAAAAGACTTCTCCGAGTTCATTCAAATCACCATGCATATATTTATTCCCTGAAAGATCCAATGAGGTCAGCATGCAGAGGTTTCCTAAGCTCAGTGGTACTCCACCTTCTAGCACTCTATTGTTGGCAAGGTTGAGGACTCTCAAAGATGTTAAATTCCCAATAGCACTAGGGACAAGCCCTTTGAAAGCATTGACACTCAAATCTAGACTCTCAAGGCTGCTTAACTTGAACAACCAAGGTGGCACTACAGAATGAACATTGTTACTAGAGAGATCAAGAACTTGAAGCTTTGTAAGATTAACTTGTGCAAGAGAAAGAGGAAGCTCAAGAGTGCAATTTGATAAGTATATTTCTGAAACTGAAGGGAGGGTGTTCAGTGATTCCAACCAATCAGTTGCTTTGGAGAGGTCAACAAAATTCAAGTTGAGGTACTGAAGAGAAGAAAGATTTGAGAGCCAATAACTTCTAACAACGTAGGCTTTGTTCCAAGATGAATAGAAAGGATTAGAAAGATCAAGATGACGCAAGTGTGAGAGATTGCCAAGCTGATGAGGAACTAGTCCACTAAAGCCAGCACAAGAGAGATCAAGATAACGCAGTTGTGCAAGTGAACCAATGAAAGCAGGGATTTGAATACCTCCAAAGAAGTTCATGCTGAGGTCCAAGTATTGCAAGTGTTTCAACCCGAGCAAAGCAGGACTGATCTCTCCTTCCAGTGGCTCAGAACGTGGGCCATAGTGAAACATGTCATGAAGAGGCCTCTTGTTCCCAAGATCAAGTTGCACAACATGCCCTGTTTGGTTATCACATTGAACTCCTCTCCAAATGCAGCAGTCTTGCCCAATCCAAGATGATAGCCGTCGGCCAGGATCTTTAAGCCCTTCTTTTAAATCAAGAAGTGCTTTCCTTTCAGTTTCTTTGCACCCTTTGATTGAAACCCCATCGCAGAGACTGAATTTGAGGTAGAGAAGGACTAGTAGGAGAACTCCAGTGAGCTTCACACCCATAGATAAGAGGCTTTGTTTTTTCCAATGCAAGTAGTCGGTTCACCATGCAAGTATAAATCGATATCATTGAAAGATGGATGGTAGAGTGGGGCAGTATGGACTGAGTCAAGAAACATAGATTATAGCATCAGGAGTAGTAATATGTCCAAATCAATATGGAAGGCAGGTGAACATTTATTATATTTTGAACAATTCTTTGATAATGAATGTGCCAAACAAAATAACTCTTTCTTATCTCCCACGAAAACAGAGTTGTATGTCATTGAAAACTCAATCAAAGACATCGTGTTTATTAGATTTTAAGCATCAGAATTTGAAGCTTTCCAAACCAATCCTATTGCCTGTAACTGCATAATAATTTGGTATCTGTTGTTATAATCTGTACATAATCTATACCTGGGGCTTGTACTTATAAAATGCTATCATTTGTACAATTAAAGATCAACTGAGAATACATCAGTCTTTCCAAATTATCTTGTTTGTAGAAACTGGGCCGTCTTGGCAGAAGGATTTGATCTGTTCCTCCATTGCTAGAAGCTCTGCTTGATATGTTATTCTTGAATTTTGTGGTGCTTAGTGTCCAAAACTATAACTGTGGTTAAAATAAAATCAATTTTAATTGTAATGCTATTATAAGAGTGAAAGGACCTTGAAGATGTTGGAGAACAATGATCAGAGTGTCTACAGATTATCCATAATCTTTGTGGTGTCTATTGCTGATACATTGGGAAATTAAAGTTGATCAGCTTGGCATATGTTGGGATCAGAAGCTTTGTCGGTTATGTTTGGTACTTATGTTTGGCATTTAAGCTTTCTTATATGCTGTACTGTTTGTTTTGTTTTAAATCCTCAGTATATATGTTTAGTTATGTATGCAGGAAGTCTTATGCTATGCTATCAATGTATCAGTTCTTTTTGGTGTGAAATCTGTGATAGTCCTGAGTGCTGAGTGTTCTCATATTGTGTTCAGTTAATACAATTCTTCTTTAGATCCTATCAGTGGTATCAGAGATGTCAGGGATGGCAAGTTCATCAGCTACGGCAAGAGATGAGAATGTACCGTTCTTCAATGGAGAGAACTACAACCTATGGAGCTTAATGATGAAGACCATGTTCCGCAGCAAGGATCTCTGGTCTCTTGTTGAGAAAGGCTTTGGAGCAGAAAGAGATGGAGCTCGCATCAATGAAAATATGAAGAAGGATGCCAAGGTCCTCTACCTAATACAACAGGCTCTAGACAAGAGAATCCGGGTTCATTTCACTGGTGGCCACAAATGTTTCATCATTATAACGCTATTGCCACAAATGTTTTTTTTGTAACGTTGTGGCCACAAAACTATTCTCCGGTTGCACTGATGGCCACAATGGCATGTTTGGGGCTATTTCCGGTGAAGTTGATGACGTGGCCACAAAACACATGATTCACATGGAAAGCCTTTGTGGCCACAGCGTTATAATGATGAAATATTTGTGACCATTAGTGCGACCGGAGAATAGTTTTGTGGCCACAACGTTACAAAAAAAACATTTGTGGCCATCAGTGCGACCGGAGAATAGTTTTGTGGCCACAACATTATAAAAAAAACATTTGTGGCAATAGCGTTATAATGATGAAACATTTGTGGCCACCAATGAAACTACCCCAAGAGAATCCTCATCAAAATCTCTGAAGCTAAGACTGCAAAGGAAGCCTGGGAGATCATTAAAACTGAATTTCAAGGAAATGACAGCACACTTACTGTCAAGTTACATGCTCTTCATCGTGAATTTGATGCAACTAGAATGAAGCAAGGCGAGAAGGTTCAAGACTTCATCAGCAGAATCTTGGACATAGTGTATCAAATCAGGCTCTTGAATGAGGAGCTCCCACAGAAGAAGGTTATAACCAAGATACTCAGGAGTCTTACACCTAGATTCTCATTGGTTGTCCATTCTATTGGCATAAACACACTTACCATTGAGGAGCTTAGCAACTCACTGAAGAATCATGAATCTATACTGAACGTTGAGGGAGAACAGGAAGAAGAGAAGGCACTCTATATTAAAACTACTCACTCTGGAGATCAATTTCATCGAGGAGGAAGAGGTCGTGGATGATCCTTTCCTAGAGGAAGAGGTCATGGGCGAGGAAGAAGCGTTGATCTCAGTCGCTCAGAAGGAAAGAGTGGAGATTCAAGTCTCTCGGAGTCCAGTCGCACGATGGATGCTAGTCGGCAACACAAAGGAGTACAATGCTTTGTGTGTAAGAAGCATGGGAATGTTAAAGCCCAATGTTGGTACAGAAACAAATGAAGCAAATCTCACAAAAGAAGAGAAGCAAGAAGGTGAAAAGGTAGCATTTATGGCGACTAGTGATGAGGCAAACGAATTTGGAGGAACCTAGTTGATTGATAGTGGTTGCTCTAACCACATGCCGGGCGAGATGAAGCTCTTTAAGTGTCTTGAAGCAACTCCAACTCAGTCTATCAGATTGGGAGATGGAAAATCACTGCAAGTTGAAGGAATTGGCAAGTTGTCACTTCGGTCACACAGTGGGAAAATCACCACACTAAACAATTTTCAATTTGTTCCAAACTTAGCACATAACCTGCTAAGTGTGGGATAATTGATGGCTGCAGGATATGAAGTCAAATTCTCAGGAGGAGAATGCATTATCAGAGAGGCAAACACCAAGGTGAAGGTTGCTCAAGTACTCATGACCACTCATAGACTCTTCCCACTTAAAGGGAATGATGTTAGCTCGGCCAACCTTGCTCATCAGAAGGAAGATGTTTCAAATCTCTAGCATAGGAGATATGGACACATAAACATGAGAAACCTAAAGCATTTATCTGAACACAAAATGGTCATAGACCTTCTGGTCATCACTGATGAATATCCCTGCGAAGCATGTGCTATGGGGAAGCAAATACGAGCTGGGTTCTCCAAGGGAATGTCAAAGCCCACATCTATACCATTGGAACTCGTTCATGCTGATTTAGTGGACCAGTGAATACTCCATCCATCGGAGGTAATACATATTTTCTCTTATTGATTGACGATTACTCATGGTTTAGCTAGGTATATTTCATCCAAAGAAAGTCAGAGACCTTTCAGCAGTTCAAACAATTCAAACTGATTGTTGAGAAACAACACTCTCTTCCGATCAAGATTCTACGCACTGATTGTGGAGGCGAATTCACTTCCCTTGAGTTCGAGTCATTCTGTCAAGTTGCTGATATTCTTCATCAACTGACTGTACCTCGTACGCCTGAATAAAATGGCGTCGCCAAACGCAAGAATATAATAGTGACTAAGATGGCATGAATACTGTTAAAAGAGAAAAACATGCCATCTGAGTATTGGGCTAAAGCTGTTGCCACCGCCATCCACATTCTCAACCGTTCTCCGACGAAGGCGCTGAATCAACAAATGCCGTATGAAGCGCTGGCCGGCTCCAAACCAAGCGTGGACCACTTCCGGGTTTTTGGATGCTTGGTCTATCGCTTTGTTGACTCACAGCTGAGAACAAAGTTTGATGCCAAGTCATATCCTGGTGTTTTAATTGGCTATAGTGATCGTTCAAAGGTCTATAAGGTGATGGATCTAGATTCTAAATGTGTACACATCAGCAGAAACCTTAAATTCTTTGAAGAAAACAATGGAATTGGTCTGGAAATGCTGACTCAGATGCATTAGTTTATGCGTTGGCACGTGAAACTCACATGCATTCAATTAATGAAGTTGGTTTTGGATATGAGCCTTTCACACATTTTGATGAACGGTTGGCTTTATAGCAAGACTCTCATCCTCACTTTAGAGATTCTACTCAATCAATCGAAGAAAAAGAAGGAGTAGAACCTCCAACGAGGTACCGAGAAATCACAGATATATATTCCTCTTGCACTTCTGCTTTGTTGACTGCAGATCCAGTTACATACAATGAAGCGGCGAAGGATAGCAACTGGATCGCAGCCATGAAGGAGGAGTTGGAAGCTATACAGATTAATGAAACCTGGGAGTTGACAAAATTACCAGAAGAGAAGATGGCGATTGGCTTGAAGTGGGTGTTTAAATCCAAGCTCAACTCTGATGGAACTCTATTGAGAAAGAAAGCCAGGCTTGTTGTTAAGGGCTTTGCTCAACGAGAGGGTATAGATTTCTCCGGTGGCTCAATGGAGACTGTGTGACTATTCATGGCAATTGGGGCACAATGGGGATGGATCATATATCAGTTGGATGTTAAAACAACATTCCTAAATGATGAACTCAAGGAGGAAGTCTTTGTATCTCAACCAGAAGGGTTTATCATCGCCGGTAGAGAAGAAGAGGTGTATCGACTTCAAAAGGCCTTATATGGTCTACGCCAAGCACCCAGAGCTTGGTACAGTCGTATTGATGATCAATTTATACAAATGGGATTCGAACAAAGTGCAAATGAACCCACAGTTTACATCAAGAAGCAAGGAGACACAAAGGTACTTCTACTTTGCCTCTATGTGGATGATATTTTATACATGGGGTCTTCAGAGGAAATGCTGATTGAATTTAAAGGAGTTATGATGAAAACATTCCAAATGTCTGATCTGGGTTCTATGAAGTATTTTCTTGGGCTAGAAGTGAGACAATTGGAGGATTCTATATTTGTATCTCAGTCAAGATATGCAGAGAGTCTCCTGCACAAGGCCGGGATGTTCAATTGTGCTAATGTTCCAAATCCAATAAACGCAAATGAGAAGCTTCATTCTAATGATGGTTCCGGCAAACCAGATGCATGAGATATAGAAAGCTTGCTGGAGGATTACTTTATCTCACTCACACACGCCTAGATATTATGCACGCGGTTTCCATGGTGTCAAGGTTCATGGAATCTCCCAGCAAACATCATCTTGGAGCCATTAAAAGAATTATGCGTTACATTTGTGGGACAATCAACTATAGAATCCGTTATGATAGGAATGAAGACTTTAGACTTGTTGAACACTCGGACAGTGACTGGGGAGGGTCGCAAGACGACCAAAAAAGCACTACAGGCTGGACTTTCTCACTAGGATCAGGTGCTGTCGCCTGGAGCTCGAAGAAGCAATCCATTATCGCACTCTCAAGTACTGAAGCTGAGTATATCTCAGTGACAGTTGACGTCTGTGAAGCAGTATGGTTGCGACGTTTGTTAGAAGAATTGAATGAGAAATAAGAAGGACCGACCATCATCTATTGTGACAACAGATCAGCAATTTTGATTGCAAAGAATCTTGTTAACCATGGGCGCACGAAGCACATTGACACATGGTATCACTTCATCCGGAGTCTCATCAAGGATCGGTTAATTGAGGTGAAGCACTGTGGTACAAATCATCAAATTGCTGACATTTTCACCAAGGCACTGCCAAATGGAAAATTCAAAGGTTTTGTTGAACAATTGAAGCTGTGTGGACTCTCTGATCGTGGGGAGCATGTTGGAGAACAATGATCAGAGTGTCTACAGATTATCCACAATCTTTGTGGTGTCTACTGCTGATACATTGGGAAGTTAAAGTTGATCAGGTTGGCATATTTTGGGATCAGAAGCTTTGTCGTTATGTTTGGTACTTATGTTTGGCATTTAAGCTTTCTTATATGCTGTACTGTTTGTTTTATTTTAAATCCTCAATATCTATGATTAGTTATGTATGCAGGAAGTCTTATGCTATGCGATCAATGTATCAGCTCTTTTTGGTGTGAAATCTGTGATAGTCCTGAGTGCTGAGTGTTCTCATATTGTGTTCAGTTAATACAATTCTTCTTTAGATCCTATCAGAAGAATTCATATGGTTGTTGGTAATTAACGAGACTGAAGAAGTTTCATATATATATACCTTTGCTGTGAATCAGGCAATAGATGAGGAGAGAGGACAAAATGTTAATGAGACCTGACACACCCCTTTTGCGTGTGTGTACCGCAAGTGCACGGGTTGTCGAAGTAATAATTACCCTGGTGAGTAGGGTAGTCGAATCCACAGGGAACAGGGCTACTAGTACTAACTTCTTCTCTGCAATCTAGCCTAATGACCAATGTGATTTTGTGGTGATCTAGTGTGCATAGAAATTAATACCAGAGATGAATAGGCAAAAGGTAAATAAAGGGAGATCTCAATCAATGAAGATGAGATACCCGGGCAATGCTCCCCCTAGGCTCTATCATGAAGTGCAAGACTAACTAAATGCTTCTAAACCAAGTTCTATGAGTCGAGGTAATCCAAGAACAATCGATCCCTGCTTCCAGGCCACCGATACTAGTCCCCTACAAGGTCCCAGCGGAGAATTTACTCAATCTCAACACCTCACACCCTATATGACCGCAATGAGTTTTAGGGATACCTAAGAGTGAAACCGATTCCTAAAATTAGATCTAACCCTACTTCTAGGCGAAAGATCCCTAACCCCTTACAAAAGTCCCGGCGGAGAAATCTATCAATCTCACGCCTCACACCCCATATGGTTGCATAAAACTTAGGGAATACGGAGATAGGAAACACTCAATCGGAAGGGAAAGGGGACACTCCTCTATCTCAAGACTCACCCTCTCAACCCTCTTTAATCTTGTATGTTCTAATCCCTAATGGAGATCTCTCTCTCACCAAGGAAACAAATCAAGCATAACAAACAACCATACGAATTAATAAGGCATGCAAGCAATGATAAAACAAGATTGAAACTCAAATAAACTCGGATTTAAAAGAAAGCATAAAGAAAGTCAATACATGAATCGAAACCTAGGGTTCACATGCCCAAGTATCTACTAGGGTTTAGCCCTCCATGGGGTTTATTACAAAGCAAAACATAACACAATGAAAAGCAATGTAAACCATGGAAATAAACCCCCTTGAATTCGTGATGATGGCCTTGATGGGTCGCTCAACGTCTTGAAGGATCCTTCTCCGAAGCTAGGTTGCCAATGACTCCCTCGATGCTATGACGGAGGAAAGAACTATCAAAGTTGGTGAAGAACGGCCCTCCAATTCGGCAAAGACCTCCTCCTCAAACCCTAGCCGCTTCCTCTCTCAAAAGGCACACAAAAAGATATCAAAAGAATCGACGAAACGGCATATTTATAAGTCTGAATCGCGCCAGTCACGTGTCTTCACGCGACCGCGTGAGATCCCACGCGATCGCGTGGGCTGCAGAATTTCCACGCGGTCGCGTGAGATTTTGACGCGGTCGCGTGAACAGTAATTTTGCTACAGTACTGCTACAGTGAAATGAACATTGTTTTGCTACAGTACTCTTCATAAACATGATCCAAACTCTCTCATATTGAGGCCACATGGTCGGGCACACGTCCATATGGTGAGTTATAAGATTTCTTCTTCTTCGAATCATCATTTGAGGGCTTTAACTATCTTCACACAAGTTGGGACATGAAGGTGTGACTGCCTTTGTGCCCTTCCATCACACAAATCATCTTGAATTCTTAAGGAAGTTGGCACACACCCTCATGTGCATGATCCCCTCTTGTGCCTTGACACTTGTGTTGTACAAAAGCTCCCAACAATACGTCTTTATAACCCATCTTTGCTTCCTTTTCCTCCTTTAACACTTCCACAACCTAATTGCATAAAAGAACACCAAAATACATTTTATGAGACATAATCAATGGTAAAATGATGCTCAATGTATGTAAAACAAGTAGGTAAAACATGTATAATCAAGCACTTATCAAGACCATACATCAGGAATTTTGAATGGAAATAATCATAAAAGTCAAAACGTAGGTCAAATGAAAGAAAATTTTGAAGACAGATGTCCCCTCTATCAAGATTGGATGAACCTAATATTAGCTGTTAAATTTAGAGTCTCCTTGAAAATTCAATATATGCCTAGGGGCAACAGATTAACTCTTCTCAATTCAATGTTATCCACCATTCATCCCCATACACCAGATGTCAAATGTTTGTATATTTGAATCAAGACATTTCATTACTAGTTAAAGAGTAACTACCTGATAGGTTAGAGCTTTTATAACTAGTTAGAGAGACATTTTAGTATGTTAGAGCAACTGCCTTATATTTCTTCTTAGCAGTTTTCTTTTTTTTTTTTTTTTTTGGGGAAAAGGAGACAAAAGGCTATTTTATTAAAAATCATAAAGAGGAAAACAAAGGTCAAACTGAGAGAGAGAAACAATATGAGAATCTTACTCTGCGTAGATGTAATAGGCTTCCGACAACTACGTGTGTCATGTGTCATGCGAGGATTAAGTCTACCGACCATTTGTTCCTCCATTGTCTGTTTGCAAGGCAGGTCTGGGGATTTTTTGTGAATCTGCTTAATCTGCCTAATCCCCCGCGCTCCCTGACCCAGCTATGGGGTTCTTGGAGATCGAGTCAGAGGTCGTCTTCTCGGACTGTGGGGGAATGGGTTGCGAAAGGGATTGTTTGGAACATTTGGTTGGCCAGAAATGACTGCATTTTTAATGCCTCTTTTGTATCTGTATCTGCTGTGATGTGCAAATGTGCTCGTATGACTCTTTTATGATTTTCAGTGCTCACAGAAAAGTTCCAGGGAGAGACTTGAGGATCCGATGCACACTATCCGACGCAGTTTGGTGTTCTCCGAGCAGAGGCTGGCTGAGACTGGGGTGAGCACTAGCGAGTGGACGTTTGATGTGTTGGCTGAGGTGGCACCTGTCCGGCCTGGAGGGTAGCCTTGCTTTCCTGTGGTGGTCTGTGGTGGCTTGCAGGGCGTCTGCTTTCTCCTTTTACGGCCTTGCTTCTTTAGTCTTTTTTTGTCTTGTGTTTGTACCTGTACCACATCTAGTGGTCCTTTTATTCTAATGTTTGTATTTGTGTTGTGACTCTCTTCCTTTTAATGCATTTTGTGGTTTATCCATTTTCTCAAAAAAAAAAAAAAAAAAAATCTAAGCTGAAACTAAACAAAACAAACTAAAAAAAACAGAAAGGAAAAAAGAAAATTACAAAATAAAACCATTACTTAAGAAAGTCTTCATCAACCAATGGGCTAGTTCTTGACCTTGTTGAAACAAGGAAAGGCTGTGATGACTAAGGCCATGAATGGCCAATCTATGCGTTGCTGCATTCCAACTTTGAGGGATGATATAAATTAAATCTCTGGATTTCCGAGGACTGAAAGGATGTCAATAATGCTACTAATCCACAAATCAATCTGCGAATTAGATCTAGAGGCACCCACTTTGATTGTATCATGGAGATCTATGTTTGTTATAAAAATGTGATGTAGTCTTGAATGATAACAATGGAAAGCATGCAAGGCCAAGAGCAAAGCTTTGGCTTCAATATCAGTAATGGTTGCATTGTCAATTGAACAACATCCTACCAGCAAAATTAAAGAGTTGTAATTTGAAACAATGAAGCCGGCTGCACCTTTAGTACAATTTTCTCTTCCAAATCCTGCAGAATTAAGAATTAGACATTTACCTTGTTGGGGATGTTGAGCAGAGGAGAACTCTTTAACGTGCGCAATTGTCCTGCAATCAACCAAAGGGAGATTTGGAATTTCATTTCTGAAAACTAAATTGCACCTTGATTTTCATAAGTGTCAGACACCTGCAGCAATTATAGATTTGATAAAAACTGAAGTGTTATCTTGGCAAACTATCAGCCAATTACCGGAGGAAATACCCGAATGGAAAGAGATGTTCTTCTGCATTAAGTTGCCAATATTTAACCAAAGAATCTGAGCTTTAGGACAAGAATTAAAAATATGTTCTATAGTTTCCCTGTCCGGACCACACACAGGACAAAGGACTTGTGGGGCTAAATTCAAGGAGTACAAATATTCACAACTTTCAATTTTAACCCTGAACATGAGCCAAATGAAATGCTTAACTTTGGGAGCCACATTCAGTCTCCAAAGGTGACTTCAACCATCCCAGGGTTGATCAATAGTAGCATTGGAGTTCAAATGGTAGTAGACTTTTCCAGAAACTAGCATGCTCTTATAATCAGGGAGCCAAACCCACTCATTCTGATTATTCTCATTGAAAAAACTATCATTCAAGAGGTGTAAGTTCATATGATCTCTAAAGATAGAATGTAAAATACTCAAATTCCAATGATCATCAGAAAAAAGATCCAAAATCCTAATGCTATCCAAATCCAAATTCATATTAATGTAAGTAGGATTCAAAGCAATCGGAATACCATTGTACCAAGGATCATATCAAAAGGAAGTAATACTAGTATTAAAAGATTTCAACCAGAGATAATGTTTAATAGAACATGCAGCATGATAAAGGCCCCTAAAAAACTAAGAACAGTTTGGAGGGGCATTGTCTCTCCAAAAATTAAGCTTACCATACTTGTGACGAACGATATCCAGCCAAATGAGATTGGCGGAATTAAGATAATTGAAGACATTTTTAGTCATAAGAGAGACTTTAGAATGTTTAAGATTTCTGATAGCAAGGCCCCCCTCATGCTTGTTTAAAGTAATTTCATCCCAAGATACTGAGCAAATACCATTTTGATTGCCACTTTTAGACCAGAAAAACTGCCTAGCAATTTTGGAAATTCGATCTAAGATAGAGTCAAGAATTGGATACACAGAAAGATAATAGAGTGGAATAGACATGATAGAGGAGTTAACTAGAGTGATTTTTCCTACTGGGGAAATATGATTGTGGTTCTAGCTTTTGGTTATCTTCTCAATGCGATCAATCAAAGAGTCGAAATGAGCAATCGCAAGCTTTTGGAGCAGATAAGCACTCCCAGATACATAAAAGGAAGGGAACCAGTCTTAAAATCAAGGATATTAGTTATGCTTCTCTTAAGTCTGGTATTGAAGCAGTTTGGGAAAAAGATCTCGGATTTACTCTTATTGGCACATTGACTTATAAGAGTCTGGTAAATCAATAAACAAAGATTAATGTTACGAGCTACTTTCTTGGTGGAGAGAGAAAGATAGGAATGAGATCGCCAACATACATAAGGTGATTGAAATTGAGTTACAGGTTTGAATTATAACTTGGGATCATATTATTAATCATAGACAAGTTGAGGATGGATGAAAGGTTTTGAGAAACAAGGATGAAAAGGTAGGAAGATAGGGGATCACCATACCAGAGTCCACTAGAGGAAGAAATCCAATGGGTTTTTTGTTTATAAGAAAAGAAAATGAAGCAGAATTGATATAGGACTAGATCCAATTTATCCAAATTCTAGGGAAGTTCGTCTTGGTTAAAGTGCAAGAATTGCATTCCAACTCAAACTATCGTAGGCCTTTTCAATGTTAATTCTTACCAACATCCTTGGGGGATATCTAAAGTCTTTATTAATAGAATGAGCTACTTCCTAAAGAGCAATAATATTATCAAAGGGGTTTTGACTGGCAACAAAAATCGATTGTTCTCTACTAATTAATTAAGGAAGAAAAGGTTTAAGATGATTAGCCAAAACTTTAGAAATAATTTTGTAACTCACATTACACAAAGAAATCAGGCGAAAATCATAAACATACTTGGGATGAGAATTCTTCTTAGCAGGTTGGTGCCACTATCTATCATGTTAGCACCACTACCTAGCAGGTAGGGGTGGGCATGGGTTGGGCTAGACTTAAAAAATACAACCTATATATTCGGGTTGGGCTGGGCTAGGCTAGGCTATGTTCAGCCCAAATTATTTTGGTCCAAACCTAACCCATTTGATTTTATTAGGCCCAGGCCCAACCCAAAAAATAAATAATTTTTTTATGAAATAATTGAAATAACTAAATAAAACAACTACCACAACCCCTAAAATTTTGTCAAACAATTAAAAAAATACAACACAAGTATTATAAATGGTTCAAATAAATTCTTTACAAACACGAAGTAATATTATCAACAACTATTACATCAAGTACAAGTACACCATTCATAAAAAAAATATATTAATAAGTAGTACAAGAGTTCAACAAGAGTTTCATAAGTAGCAAATATTACATAAGTAGTACAATGGTTCAACAAGAGTTTCATAAGTAGTACAATATTACATAAGTAGTACAATGATTCTACAAGAGTTTCACAAGAAGCAAATATTACATAAGTAGTACAATGGTTCAACAATTGTCCCACAAGAAGCAAATACTACATAATTAGAATCACAAATAGAATTAATTCTTGATCCCCATCAAACAGGTTAAAGAAGGTAATAACCTATACAAAGCACCATTAAACAAAATATTATTATAAACATAAATTAAAAAGTAGCCTAAAATTTAAAATACTTAAAGAAAATACCTATGTTGAAAAGTCATCCACATAATCCGAACTTTAAAATAAATCATCTTCTTCAACACCAACCACCCCATCAGATTTTTCTTTAAATTATTAATTAGAACCATAATTCAATATTTTAAAATAATTAGTTAAAACATACTAACATAACATTTTTAAAACATAATTAACTTACTTGGTTCAAAGGATGCTCGCAACCAATCTCGAAGACACATTATAGCTTGTATAGTCTTTGAACTTAATGAAGCTTGATAAGGACTAATCATTCGTCAGCTTGTGCTAAATGTGCTCTTTGAGGCAACAGTGGATATTGGAATAGTTAAAATATCATAAGCTATGCTTGACAGGTCTGGGAATCTCATTGAACAAGACTTCCAAAAATCCAAAACATCCAACTCCACATTTTGATCCAAACATAGTTCTTCCAAATAAAGATTCAACTCTGATTTTTGCATTTGAACTCTACTAGCATAACCTTCAAATGCATCTAACTGTTGTATTTCATCATAATCATCATCATTCACAATCAAATTGCTTTTGGTACTCACATATATTGCTAAGAACATGCTCGATCTTTTTTGTAAGCTTCAAAGCATAGAGTAGCAACCACATTGGAAGTGTATCCTCTAGATTCCATCCCATATACTTTAGTATAACAAAATTCAACAAATTTGACTTTATAGAGAGGATCCAAAATCATAGCACAAGATAAAATCAAGCTATATTCAGACCAATATTTGTCAAACTTTCTCTGCATTTCTTTAACTATAGGTGTCAAGAAGCTTTCTTGTTCATTAACCACATTTAACAATTTACGATGAATTTTCCACACACATTTAAAATATAAATTAGAAGTAGGATATTTGACACCATAAAATACACAAATAACCTCATGAAAAGACTTAAAAAAAATTGCACAAAGTAGCAACATCATTCCACTCTTGATCAGTTAAACTATATATAAAATTATTGTCTCTTTCACCGCAAATACAAGAAAACAACTTTGTAATGAAGTGCCACAAAAAGCATGTCATAGTTAGAATTCCATTTGGTTGGGCAATCAAGGCACAATTTCTTTCTAATGTCCAAATTTAACTTCTTTGCAATATCATAAAATTTCTTTCTTCTATGAGTGGATTACTTCACATATTTTACACCAAGACGCAACTTGCCAATGAACAACATAATAAAATTAAATGTTGATTACACAACCAAATTTAATATATGAGCACACAATCGAATATGAAAAAACTCACCATCATAAGGAAGAAACCCCCGTTCGTTAAGATGACTCTTAAGTAGTGAAACAACATAGTTGTTCGTACTCAAATTATCGGAAGTGATACTAAATAGTTTAAGTTGAATATTCCATTGAGCAACACAAGAATTAATTTCATCTTCAATGGAAAAGCTGTCATATGGAGGTGGAATGAGTTTAAAATGGATAACCCTCTTGTGTAACAACCATTCATGATCAATAAAATGCGCCATGACACAAATATAGTGATCCTCAATGATAGATTTCTATGTGTCTGATGTTAAGCATATTCTACCAAGGCACTCAATCAATATGTCTTTCAAATTCGGTCTTTCCTGCTTATGTAGCCACATGATATCTCTTTTGATTGTTTTTCTACTCATTATTTTAAATTCAGGACATGCAGGTGTCATCACACTCCTAAATCCAATATTCTCAACCATCATGAAAAGTTGCTCATCAACAACAATGATCATAGCAATTTCTCTATGAATGATCTCAACATTAATTTTATAATTTGAGAATGGCATACCAATGGTTGTTCTTTGATGAGAAATTGTGTATTTTCTAATGTCACGACAAAAGCATTGCAAACATTTAGCCAAGTGCCTACTCAAATGAGATGTTCCTCCTATACTTTTGCAAGAATATGGCTTCTTACGATATTTGCATTGAGCTCTTTATGAATTTGCTTCAATCAGTGGTAATTTGTCAAAATGCTCCCACACATCCGATCTACTACTCTTTGATTCGGGCTCAACATTTCCATCATCTAGATGTATTGGTGTACTTGATTAACTTTCCATATCTATTAAAAAAATAAGTTACAAATAAAATTAAAAAATCAATATAAATAAAATAAAATTCATGTGGTATAATAAAAAAATAATTTTATAAATAAAAATTTAAAAGGTGAAGTATAAGAGTGAATATATTACTTGGATGGCTGGACCTTCACCGAAGATGAAATGGATGAAGTGAAAAAAACCAAATGAACACAATGGTTGCTTAAAGCAGGAGGAGAGAAACTTGATAATGGAACCTAGACAAAGCTCATGAAGTGTGAATTTAGGATTCCAAAAAAAAAAAAAAAAAATGCTTGCACAATCATATTTAGGTAACTTTCTTAAAAAGAGACAAAATACTAGTGCTGGTGCACATCAAGAAAAAAAAAAGTCTAAGAATGAATATATTACTTTGATGGCTAGATCTTCACCGAAGATGAAATTAATGAGTGAAAAAACAAATGAACATGATGGTTGCTTAAAGCAGGAGGAGAGAAGCTTGATAATGGAAGTAGAAATGACAGAAGAATACTTTTTTTTTCTTTGTTTGAATGCTAGCCCTTAAACAGAACAACAAAGACAAAATTAGATGAAAAAAATGCACACATCCCTATACGGTTATATATTAAAAAATCAAAAGCAAAGGTTAAAAGGCTACCTAATTTTTTACTATTATCAAACACACACACACACATATATATATATATATATATATATATATATATATTTATATATATATATTTATTTGTTTATTTATTTATTTATTTATTTATTTATTTATTCGGGCCAGACCGGGTTAGGTTGGGCTAAAATTCATCTGACCAAAACCCAGCCCAAAGTTTAATTAGGCCAAAACATTGGATCCCAACTCGGCTCTTTGGGCCAACTTTCTAAGCCTAGGCCTTGTATTTGTTAGGCTGGGCTCGGGCCAGCCCATGGGTCATCCGGCCCATGTTGATAAGTGTCTAAATGTATGTATTTCATTATATGTATTTTATACACTTAGCATGCATTTCATTAAGAATTGATGCCCAATTTGTACTTAATCGAGTATTATTTGCTTTGTACAGCACGGAGAAGCCACGGAGAGCACTTGGATACGATTAGGGTGTAAAAAGAAGAAAACCAGGTCATAGTACTGTTGCGTATTTACTGTAGGAGATCGCTGTAGCAACTACTATAGCACCTGGAGGATTTTTGGGACAGAATGTTTTGCCTATGTCATGCGGCCTACGAGATCATAGAGGGAGTTTTCTTGCTTCTTATTTTATTTTATTTCCTTGTATGTTGTATAAGTATCGCTCATCATGAGAGGTTAACTTACTGTAGTGTTTGGATTTGGATGAAACCCAGGGTTCGTCTTGTGTAAAAACCTTGGATGTGTCATTATTTCATTTGATGTTTGTTTAAGATTCAATCTATTGTGCTTTGCATGTCTTGGACTACAAATGGAGAAATCCATAGTTCATTCTTGAATTGTATTTGTCGACGCTAGAGTGTGCTTGTACTAAGTCATACATAGGGGATACTTGTGCCGACACGCTGAGAGATCTGGTGTTGATAGTCCTCCATTGCTAGGTTTAAGCCGAAGGATAGTAGGTTTACTCCTATTAAAGATTTCTTTGAGCTCATTGTGATCATAGGTGGGTTAATCCAGAAGAGATTCTGATTAACACTCATATGGGATTAGGGGTTAGCCACGGAGAGATTGGGGTTAACCTATCTAAGAGATCTCTAGGTCTTAACTACCATCATTACATCTTTAAACAATCCTGGTTTGGGACTTAATGACAACCCTAGGGGGATTCCTTGTCCGAACACCTCCTTCTCATGCTCGATACTCCCTTGTTCATTTATTTTTGTGTGTTAGTAACCCGACCATAGATTAGTTAGTTTATTTTCTTTATTTGTTCCTTTTTACTCAGAGTTGTAGGCTAGAAAGTAGATGAAAAGTGAGTAATAATACTTCTTTGGCCCCGTGGAATACGACCCATGTGTCACACACAGGGTACTACTTGGCGATCCTGTACACTTGCAGGGAAGCGATAGCATGTCCACCCTACTATCAGGTCAACATAGTAACATAATTACTAGAAAGCTATTTTAGCAAGTTAAAGCAATTGCCTTTCTTTATAGATCGATGACAATTTCTATCAAGTTAGGGCCACTACTTAGTAGATCTCAGTGTAGTGACAACACTAGGACCAACTAGTAACCAGCATGCTAGTAGTGGTGCCACCCTTTCCACCTACTAGGTAACCAACCTAGATGCCAACCTGCTAAATAATACTGCATCATATCATCGTCTTGTTCTTCTTCTTCTTCTTACGAAAAATTTCAATTTAAACACTTCAAAACAATAAAATAACAAAAAAGTCCAATTTTTCATCAAACTCATCGGAGGAGAGATTTTAGAAGGAATCAGAGCTTCAAATGAGAAACCAAAGGAAAAGCTCGAGTTCTCAGTTTCATCTTCAAAGTCCAGAGTCATCCATGTTTAAGAACTTTTTCACTTTTTTTTAATAATATTTTCATTCAAAAAATGCCTCATTTAAAAAATGACATGTCATCAAAATCGGATGGAAAAACTAACAACAGTAAGCATGTGGGTTGACATTACTACATTAAAATAATAAAGGAAGGTACATATAAGGCATGAATTTTAACAAGGGGACTAATTGGCTCTTTAACATAAACAAAGGGACCAATTAAGGAATTAGACCAGAAAGGAAAAGAATTCTCTCACTTTATGCCCTTATCCAAAGGTATTAAAATATAGTTTTTTTAAATGATTTGAATAAAACACAAATTTTATCGAGGGAAAAGAGATCACACTCATTTCCTTGTATTCGTAATTGTAACAACTAGACTTCCAATGCATTTTGGATAATTTATCCCTTTTTGGAAAACAAACAGTAATGGCGAATGCTTTCCTTTATTCCACCATACTAAATGTTCATTTTTAAGTTACTTGAACGAATCTCCGGAGTAATCAATTACATTTGAAGGGACTTCCTATAGCTTAGGCCAAAAACAATAATCTCAGGTTCCATCTTGCGAACAAGTGATGGCTCCGCAAATCTTAGGATCAAGAAGAATGGGGAATTCTGAATCTTAGGGAGTTTAACAATGTTCTCCTTAGTGAATGGTGCTGGAAGCTTGTGATTGGAACCCAATGGTGTGGGACCTAAGCCATTTAATTTAATTATTATTAGAGCATTCTCCATTGAAATGTCCAATGTTCTTTTCCCATTGAAATGTCCAATCATGCAGACAAAGGAAGAGAGAAATTATTTAAAATAAAATTTAAAATTCTAGCATGATGATGTCTGAGTTGACAATGGCAGGTTTCAATGGATATTTTAAAAGAAGCGATGTGAGCTTGTGGAGAAGGTAAGGAAGAAAAAATCTGCCACTCGTACAACCCATGGCTACTCCAACCGTGCACCAACGGCGTTATCATTGCTAGATCCTTAACAGCAAAACCATAAGGAAAATATTCCACAGACATTAGGTTATCTTTACAAAAGGTGGAAACTGAAATCAAATTCTATTTAATTTGAGGGGCACATAGAGTATTATACAACTGAAAAATAGTGTTAGATGCATATAACTGAGTTGAACCATTGTGAGTAATTGGTATTTTACCATCTCCCAATGTGACTTCCTCAAAGCGATTGTATTTGGGCATATTGTGTGGCTCAGTAGTAATATGATGTGAGACATCGGTGTCTAGAATCCATGGGGTTGTAGATGCATGAGAGCTACCAGCAGAGTTTGCTTTAGCCTCAAGATGGTTATGAGACTTGCTTAGGCAAATCCAGGGGACATGAAAGGAGTGATCACATAGCTGGCATCAAACATCATTATTGATGGTGTTAGAATTTTGTTAGCACCATTAAGGTTGGGGATTGTACTTGAGATTAGGATGTCAAGCCGGGGAGGTGCCATTGTTGTTGTTGTAAATGCGGTAAGTATTCCGAGAGTTGTTATGATTGCGCATCATGTTGTTGTTATTGATCCTACTTGCGATAGCGGTCGTTATTGGTGATGAAACATGTTTTACTTGATGGCAGAGAAAGAGTTCTTGATCAAGAAGCTTTTCATAAAGCTCTGGACCATGAGTTCATAAATGGCATACTACGGTTGAGGATTATTGTTGATATTTCCCGAAAAGCAGGACCAAATCCGTTGAGAATTTTGATTGCGAGTTCTGCTTTGACTACTGGTGAGTCAACATCAGCAAGCTCATCTGCAATGTCATGGACCTGATGAAGATATTAAGAGACACTCTTGTCTTCCTTGGTGATGCGACTGAGTTGATCCCATAAGCTATAGATGTCGGTGTGACTTTTATTGGCATAGGTGACGTGTAGAAGGGCCCAAGCTTTCTCAGCATTAGATGCGCTAGCGACGGTCGATGCAATAGTACTATCAATAGAGGCCATCATTGCTTGGTGAACAAGGCGATCCGGACGAATCCAAAGGGGATACGCTGGATTAATTTTAGCTGTGTTGTTAAGAGTGATTGTTATTGTTGGGCAAGGTGTAGAACCATTGAGATGCCCAGTGAGTTCATAGCCATTGAGGAGAAATGTTAATTGGGCCTTCCAAGTAGAAAAATTGGAGCTACCTTGTAATTTAATATGCAACTGTAAGGAAGGATTGAATTGCACAATATGGTTGTTGGTGTTTGTATTATCAACATTGAGAATAGAAGTATGCCAAGGGGAGGAGGCCATTGGATGTGTGGGATGATTGGTGCATGAGGTAGGTAAGGAAAAGGAAAAAAATGGATCAAACTTGTATGAGATAAAGGTCTCTCATACATAAAGAGTTATGAGAACGAGATGCTTTATTGATTGTAAAAACTAAGCTTAAAATACAAGACACCTAACAAGACTCCTTTATTATAGGAGTATTATCATAACTAACTTACAAATAAAGCGTGGCATGAAGAATAAATCAAAGTGAGAAATGACAAACACTGATTATAAGAGACATGTGTACTAATACTTTTCCCTAAAGAAGGTCCTTTTTTTTGGAGTGAGATCCTCAGTTGTCTCCTTGCCTTCCATTCTTGCATTGCTCCAATCATCAAGGATGGTGTTTCCATTCTTTTTGGGCAGGATCATTAGGTTAGCAATTATGCTCCTTGGAATATCTGGCTTGAGATTTTCAAGAGCTCTTAGCACCATTTGTGTTCTATTAGGGATTTCCTCGCTGCCATTCTCCTTGTTTTCCTTGCCCAGTTGAACCTTCTTATCTGCATGGGCTGCATCAGGAATGTGCACCTCCCGTTAGATAGCAATGACCCCAACATTTTTGTCTATGATGAAAATTTTTTTTTTTTTCGGGCTTTCTACAGTACCAGATGCAAAAACATGTTAAAATTTGAGGATTTGATTGCTATGGTCAATAGAAGCCTTGAATTCCTTGGGATCTCACCGAAATGATCTTGGGGACCATATGTCTAACCTGGGAGCAGGCTAATTCTTTGATCCACATCATTTACTGCCTGGCTGAATGATCCTTTCCCCAATTGTTTGGAGGCTGTCATAGTATCTTGCTTCTCTTTGCTTTGTTTCATTTAGTTATACTTTTGTGTAGTGAACTATCCGTTATTGTACTCCTTTTTATTTAACTGTTTGCTTTCTTAATTAAATATGGGTTCATCTATTTGTATTAAAAGAAAAAAAAGTAATGGCAAGTGTCCCACATGGCCTAAGTCAGGGACCAAAGACATCATAATGTCATTTTACATTATTTCTAAAACTGAGAGAAAGCATAAGCACATCACCAAGCTAGACATTACAACATGCTGGTGAGTATTAGCACCATATTTATATATGCATCTGCAGATTACTAGTTTTTCACTTCAAAAGACAATCCCAAATAGTATATAGAAAACAGTCAACAAATTGAAAATATACGGATCCCCATTTCTTGTTGAGCAGCAACGCACCCCAAAGAACCCAAAACCCAAGAATGTATCCCAAGGAAATGCTCACATAGAACCCTATCTTCTCTGCCTCATCTTCATCTTTAGGGTACCCTACACCAAATGATCTATCAATATTTTCACAGTTGTTATCCAATGGAAAACCACAAAGAGCAGGGTTGCCAAAATAGATAGAAGGATCTGGGAGTGAGAGAAACTGCCCGCCATATGGAATTCTTCCAGACAAGTTGTTATATGATAGATTTAGACGACTTAAGAAAGATAGCATAATCATTGTTGTTGGAATTTCTCCTGAAAGATTATTATTAGATAAATCAAGAGATTCTAACCTCAATAAAATGCCCATCTTTTCTGAGATTCTTCCTGTCAAATGGTTTCCAGATAAATTCATGCCCATCTTTTCTAACCTCAATAAATGCCCATCTTTCTGGTGGGATTATTGTCGCTTGGAGTAGTGCTCTGGGTGTCGTTACACCTATTGCAGTCTCCCGCCGAGCGCTTCACCTCATTATCTCTCCTTTCCCTTCTGATAGCTGGTTAATTTCTGTTATTTATAATTCTAGTCGGCTTCGCTCTCAGCAGAATCTTTGGCTTGAGCTTTCCAGGTTGGCTTCCGTTGAGCTGCCTTGGTTAATCGTTGGCGATTTCAATGTGATAGCTCATCGTAGCGAGCACAAAGGGGGTTCTTTTGTTCATTATTCTCGCAAAGCTAACTCTTTTTTGGATTTTATTGACTCTAATAACTTGTTTGATATGTCTTTTTCTGGTGCTAGATTCACTTGGTGCAACAACCAAAGGGGTTTGGCACGCAGGTGGGCTAGATTGGACAGAGTTTTAATTAACTCCAGCTGGATCTCCAAGGTTTATTCTTACTCTCTTTCGCATCTTCCGAGGATCCTCTCGGATCATGCTCCGCTCCTGCTTTCCGTCTCTACCGGTTCCTATTATCGTAAGTCTTTCTTTAAGTTTAAGAATTTTTGGTGTGACTATATTGGTTGCCATGAGGCTGTGAGAGATGCTTGGATTGCTTCCCCTCATGGCAATCCTCTTCATGCTTTTTCTCACTGTCTCTATCGTACTCGTGCTAAAATTAATGCTTGGTTGAGATCTGGCTTTACTCCTCTGGACTCTGCCATTAAGAATACTGAATCTGCTATATATGAGCTCGAATGTGTTGATTATTTAGATGATGTTGCTGCTGGCCAGCTTGCTGAATGGTATTCCAGGTATGCTTCTCTTCAGAGACAGAATTCTGCCCGTTGGGCTCAACGTGCGCATATGTTGTGGCTTAATAATGGGGATCAGAATACTGCGTTTTTTCATAATTCTATTCGGTTGAGAACTCATTATAATTCTATTGCTCAGCTTTTTGATTCTGATGGTAACTGTTTTACTGATAGTTCTGATATTGAGAGTAAGTTTATTTCGTTTTACTCCAATTTGTGGGCAGACTCATCTCCTTCTAATTTTCTTGAAGTTTTTAACGCCTTGCCTAGTGACCTCCCATCTCTCTGTGTTTCGGATGGTGAGAGTCTCATCAGGGAGCTAACCAGGGAGGAACTATATGCTACGGTTTGGGAACTTCCCTCTGGTAAGTCTCCTGGTCCAGATGGTTTCAATGCGGAATTTTTTAGATTTTATTGGACAGATATTGGGGATCATCTTTTTAATGCTGTAAGTTACTTTTTCTCTAATTCTGTTATGCCGGCGTCTTGGGGTAAAACTTTTATTGCTCTCATTCCCAAGGTTAACAATCCCAGGTTTGTCACTGACTTTCGCCCCATTTCGCTCTGTAATGTTTGTTTTAAGATAGTTACCAAAATTCTTGCCAATCGCATTAAAATTGTCCTTCCTAAGCTGATTAGTTGTGAGCAAGTTGGCTTTGTCCCGGGTCGTTGCTCTTTTGATAATATTGTTGCTTTACAAGAGATAGTCCATTCTTTAGAGCATGACATTAATGGCCCCTCTAGGATGTTAACTAAAATTGATGTTGAGAAGGCTTATGATACTATTAGTTGGAACGCAATTCTTGCCACCTTAGCCAAGATGAAGTTTCCTCCTTCTTGGATTTCTTGGGTTAGAACCTGCCTTCATTGCAGCTCTTTCTCTTTCTTGATTAATGGGTCCTCTTCTTCTTGGATTACTTCTTCTCAAGGTGTTCGTCAAGGGGATCCACTTTCCCCATACCTGTTCATCCTTGTTTCTCAAAATTTGTCATCTATGCTTAATTTTGCTCTTCGGAGCAACATGATTCCTGGATTCAATCCTAACCTTAAGTATAATTTTAATCATCTTATGTACGCGGATGATTTAATTATTATTTCTCATGCCTCCAGGAAAGTTGCTAGGAATATCAAGCTGTGTTTAACTATTTATGAGCAAATTACTGGTCAGAAGGCCAATACCTTTAAATCCTCCTTATTTTTCCCTTCTTGGTTTAACACTAGGGTGTCTAGGAGCATCTGCTCCATCCCAGGGTTTGTCAAGTCTTGCTTTCCTTTCACTTATCTTGGTGCGATGATATCCCCTAAGCGTCTTGGTGTTTCTCACTTCAAACCTTTGGTGGATAAGATTTCTCGTACTTGCGATAGATGGAAACATTCCAAACTCTCATTAGCTGCTAAGGCTACTCTTATCAACTCTTCTATTCTGGCTATCCCTACTTATCATTTGTCAGTTTACCCAGTTCCAGATTCTATTCTTCAGGAAATCACTATGATTGTTAGGAAATTTTTCTGGCATAAAGGTGGCAATGGAAAGGGCGTCCCGGCTGTGGCTTGGAATTGTATTTTAGATCCTAAGACTGAGGGGGGCCTTGCTCTTAAGAATCTCTTGATTGTGAAGCATTCTTTGAAGGCTAAATTTATGTTCCACTACCTTAATTCTGCGGACTTCATTTGGGTGGACATTCTTAGACAGAAATATGGATTCCTTAATTTTTGGCATGATCCTATCCCCAGCAAGTGCTCATGGTTTTTTCGGGGGTTATGTTCAACTGCTGCTACTCTTAAACCCTTCTGTTGGATTAAAACTGTTAATCCCTCTAGTACTTCTGTCCTTTTTGATCAGTGGTGTAGTGATATTCCTATTGCCTATAAACTTATGATGTTTAATATGAACGTTGCCTTAAACCAAATCTGTTGTGATGAATTGTGCTCTGGACACGATTGGGACTATCATAAGCTTCATCTTCTCTTTGGTTCTAATGTGGAAAACATTTTGCCTTTATTGGGAAAAGTTGATTTCAATACGACCAACATGTGGGTCTGGGTTCCCAAGTCTGGTAGTAGATCAATTGCTTCTTCTGTTTACCACTATCTTAATTGCAGATTTGGGAATTCCAATCATTGGGCTGGGTGGAGAATACTTTGGTCTCTTAACGTTATCCCTCGTGTTAAATATTTTCTTTGGCTTACCTTCCGTGGTAAGCTTTCCACCACTGACTTTCTGCATTCAATTAATCTTGGCCCTCAAAGCATGTGTATCTTTTGTAATTTGTGGCCTGAATCTGCTGAGCATATACTATATACCTGTTGCAAATCTCAAGGTGTCTGGTGCTTGTTGTCTGTGATAACTGGTAAGCAGTTTTCTTTCCCTGGTGGATTCACCTCTGGTAATTGGTTAACTGCCAACTCTTTTTCTGGTAAACTTAAATGCCACATTGCTTTTGTGGCCTGGTTCCTTTGGAAAGCCAGGTGTAATGCAATTTTTCGCAATATCAAACCCAATTTTACTGCTATTGCCTACAAAGCTTCTAGTTATGCTAATGATCTCATTGGTGCCAAGTGCAATTTTGTTTACAGGAAGATGCTGCTTTCTAATTTTACCTCTTCTGATGGGTTGTTCCTCTTCTCTGCCTCCTCTTGGTGTGATCGAACGCAGGTGGGTCGGGGGGGCTTTTTCATTTCTACTTTTAACCATGATATTGTTTGTGCAGGTTGCATTCTCATCAATGCTGAATCTCAGCTTGACTCTGATCTTCAAACCTTGGTTGCTGCTCTTCAAGCTGTTGTTGCTCTGCCGCTGCGCATTCAGAACATCCTCATCAGTAACTACAATGTATCTGCTGTTATCCAGTCTTCTGTGGACGTTTGTTTGTGGCGCCTTACTCCTTGCATTGATCGCCTCAAAGCTCTTTTGAATGTGGCATCCAATCCGGGCATCAACGTGGTTCCCCGGAACTGGATGAACCTTGCTCTCAGGTTTGCTGTGCTGAACCGAAATCTGCATGAGATTAGCCTCTTCCACTCAGGCCGGGACCTGCCTCAATGGCTTATGAAATGTATCTCTGAGCTAGGTTTTATTTTTTCTTGAGCTGTTTGTTGCTTTTTTATGTTCTTGCTGTGTGTGTCTTGTTTCTCTATTGTATATTGGAACCTTTTGTAAACTTTCTTTGTTTCTAATAAAATAGCTCTATGAGCTCCCTTCTCCTAAAAAAAAAAAAAATAAGAAAGATTCATTAGGTCTTCAGGAATCTCTCCTGATAACTCATTTCTTGAGAGGTCTATAGAGATAAGAAGTGGCAACAACTTATCATATTGAACATCTCGCCCTTTCAAATTCACATTGATGTTATCCATGTAGCCCATTTGAAGTTTATTTGATATCATGTAAAGAATTTCCATGTTGTCAACATAGTCAAAGGAGATTTTATCATATATCTCAAGTGCAACCTTAGTGTTATAAAATATTGTGGGAGCAAACTTCATGGCTCTAAGGTTGCCAAGACTATATGGTATGGTTCCTGACAGAAGATTATATGCAAAGTCTATGACACGAAGATTGGTAAGGTTACCCAACTCAGGAGGAATATCTCCAACAAGCATGTTAAATCGGAGTCTAAGGACCTCCAAGTTCAATAAGCTCTGTGCAAGCAAAGTAGGTATTCTTCCACTTAACTTATTCTGGCCAAGATCAAGAGTTGTCAATGCTCTGCAATTTCGCAAAGATAAAGGGAGCTCTCCTGACAAATTATTGTTGCTCAAATGCAAATAAGCCAAGAATGGAGAACAGATGGTTGTAGGAATACCTCCACATAATTGATTGTCGGACAAATCGAATGTGGACAAGCTTTGTTTTAAAGAATGATTCCAGCAATTGGGAATTTCACCAATAAGTTGATTTTTGGAGAGATCAAGAGCTGACAACTTCTTCAGATCACATAAGGTCTCTGGGATCCTTCCAATTATCTTGTTTGAAAACAGAAGCAAGTACTCTAAATTTGCTGGAAATTGTGGCACTGGTCCTTCAAATGAGTTTCCACTAAGATCAACATATAGAAGATTGGAGAGATGTTCTAGTGAGGTTGGAAGCTTGCCTTTGATATCATTATGTGATAAATCCACAAGTTGAAGATTTACTGAGAAGTTCCAAAACCAGTCCGGCAAAGCGTCTGAAATTCCAGCATTCGGGAAAAGAGCAGCAGAGAGTTTCTGCAACTTTTGGATCCATGAAGGAAACTTTGGTCCTAATTTACTGTCCAACATGAGAAGCATCTTTAAGCCGAGAGGAGGTACCCATTGTGAACCAAGATCAACCTTGAATTCATTGGCAGAAAAGCCAAGATGTTGAAGCTTTGTCAGACCAACAAAGTGAGCTTCAGTCAGAACACCTGTCAAATTATTATAAGCAAAATCCAAAAACTCAAGTTTTGGATATAGTTGACCCAAGTTTACTGGGACACTTCCATTCAATGTATTGCGAGAAATATCCAATTTTATCAAAGAATGAAGTCCATGCTGGAAGAATGGCCCATAAAATGAGTTGTAATAGAGATTAAGCATTTTGAGAGACTTGAGATTTCCTAGCCAATCTGGAAAATATCCTGTGAGTCCACTGCAGACCCAGCTCAGTATCTCCAAACTATCTTTAATGCAACCTGAAAACACTTCTCCAAGTTCATTCAAATCACCGTGCAGATATTTATTTGCTGAAAGATCCAACGAGTTCAACATGCAGAGGTTTCCTAAGCTCAGTGGCACTCCACCTTCTAGGACTCTATTCCTGGCAAGGTTGAGGAGTTTAAGAGATGTTAAATTTCCAATGGCACTTGGGATAAGCTCTTTGAAATCATTGGCACTCAAATCTAGACTCTCAAGGCTGCTTAACTTGAACAACCAAGGGGGGACTACAGAATGAACATTGTTACCAGAAAGATCAAGAACTTGAAGCTTTGTAAGATTAACATGTGCAAGAGAAAGAGGAACCTCAAGAATGCAGTTTGATAAGTTTATTTCTGAGATTAATGGGAGGGTATTTAGTGATTCCAGCCAATCATATGCTTGGGAGAGATCAACAAAATTCAAGTTTAGGTACTGAAGAGATGAAAGATTTGAGAGCCAATGACTTCTAGCTAAATGGAGATGGTTGCAAGGCAAATTGGATACACTGGATAGATCAAGATAATGCAAACTTGAGAGTTTACTGAGCTGATGAGGAACTACACCACTAAAACCTGCACAAGAAAGATCAAGATAGCGGAGCTGTTGCAGTGAACCTAAGAAAGCAGGGATTTGAATACCTCCAAAGATATTCATGCTGAGGTCCAAGTATTGCAAGTGTTTCAACCCGAGCAAAGGGTTAATATGATCACCTTTCAATGGCTGAGAACGTCTGCCATATTGAAACATGTCATGAAGAGGGATCTTGTTCCCCAGATCAAGTTGCACAATATGCCCTGTTTGGTCATCACATTGAACTCCTCTCCAGATGCAGCAGTCTTGGCCGATCCAAGATGATAACCGTCCACCAGGATCTTTAATCCCTTCTTTGAAAGTAAGAAGTGCTTTTCTTTCTCCTTCTTTGCAACCATAGATAGGAAGGCTATCAGAAACACTGAGTATTGAGTAGAGAAGGTATAGAAGAAGAGCTTCAGTAAGCTTTGCAGCCATAGTTAGGCAAAGGTGGGTTGAGGCCTTGTTTGTGTTCTGTTAACTATTTATAATATGTGAAGTTCGTAGCTATTTGGAGATATTTCCAAATGTGCATCCACTTGCCTTGCCATCATGGTTAGGAAACCATTGATAGCATACGTGTGAAATGAGAAAAAAATGAGCTAAACTTTCAATCAATGGAAAGGGAGGGTGCCTTGGTGGCAAACAATTTGTGTGAGAAGAATTTACAAGACTGAAAAATTGTTCAACAACCTGGCAGAAATTCTTCGCTCCGAAATTGCATCCACTTGCCCTGCCATCACGGTTAGGAAACCATTGATAGCATACATGTGAAATGAGAAAAAATGAGCTAAACTTTCAATCAATGGAAAGGGAGGGTGCCTTGGTGGCAAACAATTTGTGTGAGAAGAATTTACGAGATTGAATAAATGTGTAATAACCTGACAGAAATTCTTCGCTCTGAAATTCTGTTTTATTCCATTTTGACTTATTTACCTCATTGTTTTTCTCCATAGAAAACTTCTCCAATTTTCAAATCAAAATAATACGTATATGGTGCCCTTGTAAACGATCTTAATTGTTGTCAAAATCGGAAATGAGGTATCACAATCCCACCAACTTCCACTTGGTTTGAGAATGATTAAATATTTTGGGAATTGGTGTGCTCAAGGCGATTCAGATCTGGAATTACTTTTCTAGTCTACTTGAGCTTCCTAGACCTCCTACTACCTTGGAAAAACTCTGGGGAACGTGGAGGTGGAGAGTGCCCCCAGCAAAGAAATCTGTGGGGACCTCGGGGCGAAAACTATAATTTGGAATATTTGGCCTCATTTTGTTGTTTAGCGACTCTGTATCTTACGACATCTAGTGGTATGTTTTGTACCTTTTTTTAATGCTTAATAGAACTGGTTCATCCACATTTAAAAAAAAAAATACCAATCTGCTAGAGGTGATCAAGCTTTTATATAATTACAGGTTTTCTTGCAAGTTTTTTATTTAATGAATAAACCACATATATCAAAAAAAAAAAACTAACAAAACAGTGTTAAAGAGACCCACAGAGAAAAAGAATATAAAACACAAAGTAGCGTAAAATAAAACACTAAAGACAGTAAGCGGCACTACAATAAAGAATCAAGACAACACAAAATACAGTGGACCAAGCCTCTTTCAAGACAAGGGGAATGTCTTCAGGCAAGCTCTACTAAAATTGAGAAATTTGATTAACAATTAAACAAAACAACTTTTTTTTTTTTTTTTGATAAAAGTGGATAAACCACGAATTTATTGAAAACAGAAATAACAGATCAAACAAAGCGTAGAAAAGGTAGAAAGTCGGCTCTCACCAGAGGTGAGAGCTAGAGTACAAAAAGAACAGACAAAAGGATAAAAGTAAAAAACGGTAGAAGCCTAAGAGACAAGGGCCGCCGTTTAGTAGCATAGATCTACAAAGGCTAATAATGGAGTAAATTACTCCAAAGTAATCTACTGATTTGAATCACCCGAGAAGTTAGGAGCCCTAGCGCTGATGAAGTTGAGGGAGCGCTTTATCTTCTGAGAAGCGTCTTGATGATCTGCCATAGTTGTAAACCAAGAAAGAAGCATATTAGCAATCTTAAACAGGATCGAGTGAACAAGTAGTGCTGAGAGATGAAATATGCGACTGTTTCTTTCCAGCCAAAGATTCCACATTATGGCTCTAGTGATAAGATCCCAGGGAATACGATTTGAGCATTGCGAAGAAGAGATCCACGTAGTCCAAATCTCAGAAATAGAATGAGGACGTACATGAATTTCAAAAAATTTGCGAGAAGAATGCCCAAATTCTATTTGAAAATTCACACTGTAGGAATAGGTGATCCACAGTCTCAGTGGCTCTGTGACAAAGAACATAAGTATCTGTAGCAAGTTGAGAGCTACAACCTTTTTTGAAGAGATTAGAGAGGGTAAGAAGTTTATCCTCCCTAGCGAACCAGCAAAATAGTTTAATTGGACATTTTGTTTTCCAAAAATGGGGATATAGTGGGTAACGTGTACCACCATCAATGAGAAACTTGTAAAAAGATTTGATGGAGAAGGTTCCATTTTTATCCAAAGTCCAAATAGTGTGGTCCTCTTGATCCCTCGAGCAATCTGGAATATCTCTAAGAAGATGAGAAAGATCATTGGAGGAAGGATTTTGAAAAAGGTTCTGAGGTGAATGAATTTGCTGTACGAATTATTGTACAGTTAACCAAAGAGAGGTGCAATCCGAAAAAAGTGATTGCCAAAGGTCTTTAGGAGCACGCCCGATAGCCATCTATCAAACCAGAATAACGTACTATGGCCATTATTAATTGATTTGGCATTAATGTTTTTGCTGGAAATTTTTAAATTTTTATTGTTGTCACTACATGTCTATGTATTTCTTTTTTCTGATTATTCAAAGTCTTTTTTTTTTTATAAAGTGGATTATTCAAAGTCTTGATAAATGAAAAGATTGTGAGCATAAAAAATCTTGCATGACTGAGGATGTTTGACTAGCCCTTCAACATGTAGCATCATTGAGAAATATTGAGGTTTCACAAGTCTACTGTTTGGTTTAAGACCATGGATTTGCTCTTCCTTTGTTCAAAGGAATCTATCTTGAAAATTACCTTAGAGAAAAGAATAGCTAGCTAGCTCCAATTATCAGCATTTACCCTTCCTTGAAGACTGCTTTCTATAAAATACAAAACCGTTTTGCAAGTTATTTTTAAAACTCTTCTTAAACATGGATATCAAGAGTATTTTAAGGTTTTCCCTTTCATATTTGTCTTCAAACATACCATCCACCAGGTTCTTTAAGCCCTTCTTTGAAATAATGAAGTGCTTTTCTTTCATATTCTTTGCAACCACAGGCAATTGGAAGCAGAGTATAAAGTAGAGAAGGTATAGGATAAGAGTTCAGTAAGCTTTATAGCCGTAGTTAAAAAAGCTGGGTTGATTTCTTCTTTGTGTTTTGTAAACTCAGCTATTTGTAATATGTAAACTTGGTAGATTTTTTGAGCTATTCTTGTCATGCCCCGAACCCTGCTTGCCAGACCCGGTGCACAGACAAATGGCCGCACACCCACAGTGCAAAGCATAATTGGCATGTAAGGCCTCAAAACCAATTACAAAACAGAACATACAATCTAACAATATTATAAATTTCAAAAGTCAAGTTTCGTAATATTCAAAACTTTCAAAATACAGGTCTTAGAATTTACAAAACAAACAAAATTAGATCTCAACTAGACCAAGGACAGGTCTGCTACTTCACCATTCCCAGTAAATTATTAACTCTTGATCTGAAAAAAATCAACAACTAGATTACGAGCTTGACAACCCAACAAGCAACCACTAAAAACGTTAGGATCATAAAAAGTCTCAAAAATTCAGAATAAAAAATCAATAATATGATATAGCAGAAAAATTACACAAAATACAGTTTAAAAACAAAACAAAAACATTCAACAGAGCATGATTTTTCAAATAAAAACAATATATGCTCCCAATAACTATGGTTAAAACAAAAATATCAGAGTTAATTTTTTTACCCTCGGTGACCCGAGCTAGAATATCAGAGTTCATTTGTTTATCCTCAGTGACCCAAGCCAGAATATCAAAGCCCGCTATTCTTCACCGATGAAACGCTATGAAACTATAGTCGCTTAACAAAATTATATATCGACACGGTCAGTGTTTAACCCCTAGTGACAGGGTTAGTGTATAGTTAACTAGGGACTAATTTCTATGTCAAAATACCTCATGTTCACAAAATAATAAGCTATCAAAATTCAGATTGAGCAAAATACAAATTAATTTGCCAAGCAAAATTTTAGCAGTTGTACGATCCCATTTTTATAATATCAATATAAATAAGTTGTTTGAATCCAAACTCTAACAAATAATTTATACAAATTCCAAGTAAATAAATAATTAAAAATAATTAAAAAGAAAAGGTATAGTTGTCAAAAAATTTATAAACTAAATAATTCAAGAAATAATAATCATTATAATTTTTTAAATAAATTAATTCAGCAAAATATGATTATTTAAATTAATTAAATAATCATACTATATTTAACAAGTGACGAAAATTATGTAGATATAGTAGGATTTATATGTGGTTACTTACCTGATTAATGCCAAAAAATCTCCCAAATCTTAACCAAATCAAGGCTTTTGACATGTCTTATATTTCAGAAGAGCTTCTATTAGTTTTCAATAACAGTATCTGATGATGCTACAAATCTTAAGAGGCTAATAAGCAATATTATTACAAAATGAGATTTTAGAAGGTACAAAGGCAAAGAGTTCAAGTTATTATTCTACACTCCCAAATATTGATTTTTGCAAGGGTACAATTGCAATTTCCCATTCTAAAGGCCATATCAATAATTCCAACATGACGATGAATACTAAAATAGTCATAACTTCAAATATACTTTTCCAAATCACAAATTTCAAGATTCTGGGAAAATAGACACCTAAGACTATGACATATCCAAAATTCATATAATTTATAATACTACTCAATTTATAGCATTCAATTGAATCTATAACTATTTCTGCAAGCATGTAATTCAAACGTATCCCTTTCAAATATGTATATCTCTCAACCTACAACTTTCAAAGCAACAATATTTTACATACAGTCAGATAACTCAGTAATGCATCACTTTTGCATCTTACACTTTACCAGATACAACATCTAAGACCATGAAAATTACCAAACAAACTTCGGATTATGCACAATAATATCATTTGGTACAACTAAACTAAGAATGCTATAACTTTTAAACTATGTATCCAAAGAATTTGAATTTTTGCAAGTATCTAGAAAACATCATACTCTATAACTTTCTTATTTCACTCTTCTCCAAATTACACCTATAAGACCATGAAATTGTCTAACCAATCCTCATACTTTCTGCAAAAACATTATATGAGTACAAGTATAGTAATATGGCTATAACTCAACCATTGTAGAGGCATAAATTTTGAAATTTCTTAGATCCATTGACCATGTTGAATTCTACAACTTTACTATATAATTCTATAACTAATTCAAGCTCTACAGAACAAAAAGCTAACCTATCCCAACAATCATTATCATCCGACATTAACAGATCAATATCTAGAAAACAATAATGAAAATTCTACAACTTGGCCAAAGATCCAAGGAAGAGGATGCTTACCTCAACAATAATAGTGAAACATCCCTTGATGATTATACCATTCTCTCATCCTCACCACCGACACCACACGCAAAACAAGGAGAGAAAGATGAGGCTAGGTCTCACTTTCCCTAAATGACGATCTAAATGGGAAGGAGGCAAAGAGATGGCTAGGGTTTAAAAAAAAAATGAAAACATAAATATAGAAAGTTTTTCAACATAACCGCCTAATATTAAAAATAAAAAAAAAATTAGTTTGGAGCCCACAATTCCCATATGCATTCATTTGCCTTGTCATCAGGGTTAAGCTATTCCAAAAATCTTGTTTCAAGCTACAAGATAGATGTCCTTATGACCTAGATTTAGGTCTTTCTAAAGAAACTCCATTGAAATTCTATCTGTCACCTCAAACACCCAAGCTAGTAATTAACTTGAACACAAACATCAAATGTGTGGGAATCAAGGAAAGAACCAATTCAAGGAGTGTAAGATGACCACCAAGGGAGAGATAATTGATTTTCCAAGAAGTGAGTTTGGATTGAACCTAGAAGACTATCTTCAACCAATCTTGACTCCTGGGGCATCATCTTGAGAGAGGGACTCCAAGATAGGTGAGAGGCAGCCCCTTGCACAATTAAGAGTTTCCCCTGAAGCAAAACCAAGGTAGAAACCATAGTTGGTGGAGAAAAGACAACTCTTATTGGAATTGATAATGAAGCATCACACACCTTCAAAAAGATATAGTATCAATTTGATTATGTGTAAGTATTCCATTCCTTTGAAGGAAAAGATTATTAGGTCATCAATATATTGGAGGTGATATATTTTGCCTAGAGATCTAAGAGGAACCCTTAGGAGAAATCTTGAGTTAAGCACATGTGTGAACATTGCACCTAGGGTATCCGTAGCCATGGAGAAAAGCAGGGGTGATAGGGGGTTGCCTTGATGAAGTTCTCGTTTAAAGCGGATATACCCATTCAAAGATTCATTGATAAGAATATGAGCCTTGGTAGAGATAAGGATTCTATGAACCCAGAGGATCCAACAGGGACCAAAATCACTCATAATAAGGATATCCATCAGGAAGCCCCAACCCAAAGAATCAAAGGACTTAGCAAAGTCTATTTTAAAGGGTAGGCTTGGGAGCTTACTTTTTTGGATACTGAAAATTATTTCTTCCATGGCAACTATGTTGTCAATGTGCATGCATCTTTAATGAAAGTTGATTAGGAGTCATCCATTAGCTCGTTGATGGCCATAATAAGTCTGCTAGCTAGAACTTTGGAGATGATTTTGGAGAAGGAATCAACAAGAGGATGTTGTTTTTCTCTATGAGAGCTATGGTGGCGAGATTAAGATGTTCCAAATTAGCTCTAGCCCCATAAAAATCAGTACAAATTTGAAGTAAATACGATGGATAAGACTCTACTATTTTTTAAAGAAGTAGATATGGAATCCATAAGGTCCTGGAGCCGTATCTACATAGAGAGAAAATACTACTTGTTTGGTTTTCTCAATCATGAAAGGTTGCTCTAAAGTAGAAAGGTCGACACTCTCTTTACAGGAGGTGATAGTTTGCCAAACAATAAGAAAGCAGTAAGGTCTAGTGGATCCTAGATGGTTGTTAAAATGCTCTGAAAAGATCTTGCCAAGATCATAATTTCCTTCTATCCAAACCCCATTATGGCGGACTTAAGGAATAAAGTTTTTGTTGAGCCTACAATTGGCAATCAAGTGGAAAAATTAAGTGTTGGAATCTCCCTCTTCAAGCCAAGTGATTCTGGAGCATTGTTTCCGATGAATCTCTTCTTCACACAGGAGGAAATGCAACTCCAGCTGTAGTTGCAACTCTCTTAAAGTTTCTAGGCCTGAAAGAAGACAAGTCTCACTAGTGGAGTCCAATGACTTCAACTCCAAAAGCAATGACTTTTTGTATTGTCCTATGGATCCAAAAACTTCTTGGATCCATTTACAAAGCCTGGATTTGAGGTGAGATAGTTTTTTTAGAAAGAATGATGGCACAACAACCCACCAGGTTGACTTCACCCCGCCATTCCTGAATATGGGTACCCATGAAGTTGTTAGAATACCAAGATTTCTTGAAGTGAAAGATATGTGGTTGAGAAGTATGAGACCCAAATTCTAAAGTAATAGGGTCATGCTCAAACCCACATCTGGGGAGAGACAATTGACTAACCCTTGGAAATAAGGAAGACCAATCATGGGTGAGGAGAAAAAGATTAAGCCTGACCCACAGTTGGTCTGATTGACCATGAATCCACATATAGCCTCTGTCATGAAGAGGGGGATCTATTAGATCTAGTTCTTGTAGGATACTTTGGGAACTCACTAGATCTATCCAGTTAAAGAGGCTCCTATTTTTATCTTGGGAGGAAAATGTGGTATTGTACTCTCTGAAAATAACCTAGGGAGTGGAACTTAAGCCTCTCATAAAGCGGATTTCCTCCCAGAATTATGGTTTGAGGCATTGAGCGTTGGGACCATAGACTGTAGTGCAAAGCTAGGAGAGGTTGTCTGAATGGACAGAGAACTTAACCGAGAGAATTACCCACATAAAGTAAGGACCTACTAACATAGGAGATATCCTAGGCAATGATAATGCCTCATATAGAACCAGATATAGGAATAAACTCAAAACAATTTAGGTGACGACTGGCAATCAATCTCCAAAGTGATTTGTGGAAATCTTGTAGTTTAGACTCTTGTCGATAGACTATGTCTGCTTTAGTACAAGAAAGAAAGTCCTTAAAAAGGTGGCATTTTGAAGGTCTTCCTAGACCTCTGACGTTCTAGGATAGAATTTTTATGACGAAGACAGAAGTTGGGTTTGTGGACCTCTAGGAGGTTTCCACTACAAAAGAAAAGTGAGCTACTCTATCCGATTCAAGGTTATGCATAATCTCTAGACATTTAGCTTTATGGTTGGGGGATCTTAGGAAATTTATTCAATAAGCCTTACTATAGTTAGTAAGCTGAGAATTAGTCCATGAACAAAGAACATAGAGGTTAGGGGTGGGTATACTTTCTCTTGGGTTTTCAATAACCTTTTTTTTTTGGCTTATCTAGGGGTTGTGTGGAAAAAAACATGCTTCCTCATTCTCGTGAAAGGAAGGTTTCATGGGATGGTCACTACATTAAATCTGAGCAACCATAGGATATGGTAAGAAGGACCGGCCGGTGAGGAAACTTTCTAGATAACACGCTGGGTCTCACTACTAACTGCATTATCAGAATCCATACCTTCCATATTTGTGTTATTAAAAAGTGTTATTGGAGAAATGGGCATCCATCTTGCCAGGTGAGAGGCCTTCCAAGGTCTCCACTAGTTCCATGTCATCTTCTAAGACTGAGGCGTTATCTGCAAAGTCTATAGGAGCTGGGTTGTCATCATCGTTATCTCCCATTATACTAATTTTTCATCAAGTGAGTCCACTCGGGGGGCTGGGGAAAAGGAATCTCCTAGGGAATAAATTTTTCAAACTTAACCTTTGGAATAAGTATCTAGCCACCATAGTCAACCACCCATTTAAAGCCTTATGGAATGACAATGGGTGATGGAATTGATTTTAGATGAGTAGGAGTAATTCCTAGCTTAAGGGAGACTGTCTAAGAATTCATGAAATCTCCAACCTGACATGGGTTGGGTCCCAATTAAGGGGTTGATAGGGATGCAAGTGTGTGTGCCGATCATGTAATAAAGTATGCATAAATGCAGAGTGTCAGTCCACAGGTAAAAAAGTGAGTACTAATAATAACTCTAGATCCAAAAAATAGCCTGAACAGTGAAGTGTTTGTGTGTGAATAAGAGCAAAAGAAAACAAGAAAATACGGGACATAGTACGAGTGAAATCAAGGAAGAAAGCCATGTTCGGGCATAGAATCCCTCTAGGGTTATTGAGTACAGGACAATGATCGTCTAAACATGCAATCCTATTTGAACTGAGAGGTTTCCAGAATTATACTAAACCCCGATTTCTTAAGCGAAGAGTAACTGAACAGAGGCAGAGCTGATAAAGACATCCACATAATCGTATTAACACTCTATGAAACCTCACTGTAAACTAATGACAATCTCTTTAATAGATAATCTTCCCCAAAGAGAGAGATTATCCCTAATCCGAATATAGAGCAAAAATGTGATTTCTCCTAAAATCCACTCCACATGATTGAAAAGAGCACAAAGATTGCCAGTAACTCACTCTAAAGTACCATATACCCAGGCTTTCTCACAATTCTCTCTAATCACGGCATATCTATGCTAGGTGGGCATGTCTATTCTAGCGCATCAAACATGATAGTTAGGGATTTCACTGGTTAGTAACCAAGCATTCAAACACACAATTAAATTCAAATAGATATGATTGCATATAAGAAATCAATTAAAGCATTAAAGATCCAACAACCAAAGTCAAAGAAATAAACCCTAGAGTTCAACTAAGCCCAAACATCCACAAATTATCCCTCCATAAATAGATCGGGCAAGCATTCAAGATACAAAGAATAGAGGAAGACATAAGATACATGAAAACCCCCTTTTCAATCCCTAGGATGAAGAGTCACTAAAGAAGCTTCCACGTATGCCGTCAAGATGAGCTTGAAGGCTATGATCTTCAATCCCCTTGAATGTATGACCAAATCCCTCTCCAAATCACCCTTAGAGTGGTCTTTTTCTTCCTCAAACTCACCTCCAAGAGGTACCCCCGAAAAAATAGAAAGATAGAATCAAGCATGGCCTAGAAATCTTCATAAGTTCTATTTATACCAGACTGCTTATAGACTATTTACAGGCGTAAGGACTAGGCAATAAGGGAGCTAGGGAAGATTGTCACAAGCCTTACGGGATGACTTATGGTTATAAGGCCCATCCGTAAGGTCTTCTGATTTTGTTATGGCCCAACTTATAGCCTTAAGCGGTGGACTATAAGCTTCACTGTTCGGCTTCTTGTGACTGCCCTTACGGGCATCAATTGCGGTCGTAAGCTCCTCTGGATGACCCTTGCAGGCATCCTTATTGTCATAAGACTTACCCGTAAGGTCCTCTGTATTGTGACTGACTCCCGCTTATGAACATAAGCATGCTCGCAAGGTCTTCTGGAATAGACTTACGGCCATAAGGACGATTGCAAGCTGCTCATAAGCTACCCAGTTTGCCTTATCCTTATTCTAATGACACTGAGAGAGCTCCAAACTCATCTTTTTGGGTCTAGAATCCTTCCTTTGATTCTCCCTAGTCTTTAAGCACTACCCTAAGCCTGTTAATACAAAACACACAATATTTAACATCGAATTCCATATTATGGTTCTAATACACGCCAATTGAGTTTACAAATTGATATGAAATATATAAACATTGTACACTCGTCAAATTCCCTTACACTTAAGCTTTTGCTTGTTCTCAAGCAAAATAAAACATTACACAACTCAAGCATTAAAGAATTTAGGAGTTTCACAAGTAATTCAGATTTCCACAATATAAAAATGCTAAAAATTTCAAGTCCCAAAAATAGTGAACATTCTATTCAAGATGATCATTTTGTGTGTTACACCTCTCTACTTCACTTCTTTTGACCTAGAGGACTTCCAAGAGCAAACAATCACAACAAAGAACTTTTTATGCATAAGGGGTAGCTTCACGCATCTCCCAAGGTAACCCTTTTTCGTGAACATTAAACGAGCGGCTTTCACACTTACAAGAAAGGTAGCTTTTTCCACATCCTTTACTAAACAAATACAGTAGCTTTCATTAACCTACAGAGGTAGCTCTTTCTCTCATTAGGGCATACATAGTATCTGACTTATCGAGAGTAGCTTCACACTTCTAATAGGGGTAGCTATTTCTGCTTCTCAACATTCCCCTTTTCTATTCTGAAATAAATTCTTTCAAATTTGCAAAAAAAATTCTCCACAAGTATAATGAATACAACTAAAAAAAGTCCAACATGGTCTAAGTCACTACAATAGAGAAGTTGTGTGCTCTAATTAGGTGAATAACCAAAACTAGCATGCACGCTAAAAAAAACAAGACTTGAAACGGAACAAACTCGCAAGTGTCCACCCAAATACTAGGAAAATCCTCTACATTTCAAATCACTGTCATAAGTCATACTTAGCATGTAATAGAGTTACCAATGAAACTCAAACCCCTCCCCCACACTTAAATCATACATTATCCTCAATGTGTGCAAAAGAGAAGCATACAAGGCAATGCAAACAATAGTAGGGAGGTAGTAGAATATGATTACTTCCCTGATTCACATATGTGAAATCATTGAAGCTTGGAACCGGCCTAGTGTGTCCATGGTTGTGCCCTAGCAGTTTGGGGGTCACTCAAGGTCTAGAATTGACCGAATGAGCATCCCTTTTATAATTATGGAGGTTGGGTGTTGCAAATAAATCCTACGATGTATAAGGAAAGAACATTTAAGCTCAACAAAAATAAGAATAACAAAATAGAAAATAAAATCCACTAGCAGTCTCAAAATAAGTACAGACTAGCCATGGCCAACCCTTGCCAAAAATACTGAATACAATGTATGAGAAACAAAATGAAATAGAAATCAAATAAAGCTAATGCTCAGTGTTGTCCGAGGGTGCAGACTCTGTCGGTAGATGCGGGGAAAGAGGAGTCAATGCTGGAGGAACAGAGGTTGGTGTGATCCACATAATTGAAGGTGAGATGACTAACCAGTGCAATAACTCTAAAGCACGACCCAGGTATGTGACAAAATGGCATGTGCCGCCATAATCTCCTGCTACCCTTCCTGAAGTTGCCTAACCTTAGTCCACAACTGTTGGATGTTAGAACAACATCGAGGAGGTTGAGTCAGTGCTCTCGGGCTATCTACGACTAAGGGGGATGATGAGTCATTCTTAGTCGCATAGTCTGAAGAGTCTCCGAAAGCATCTCCAGGAACTGGAGGTAACCTACTAGGATGAGGAATGAGGGCATATCATTATCCTCAACGCAAAACCATCCCAATGGATCTAAGAGTGTTCATCCCGAGGAATGTCATGCTGCCCACTATGACTTGACCCTCCAGCTCTCCAATAAGTCCCATGCCTCAAATAAGGTGTTTAATATATGGTCCGACAAAAATGGAACTCAAACATGTATGCTACTCCTGATGGGCTAGGAGCTCTGCTAGGATGAATCCATGATGAAGCGGCTTGTTTTCCAATATGCTGTACAGATACAATAGCTCTTGTTCCAACAATCCCTTGACTATTTGCTCTGCTGGCGAATGATCGTGCTATCACTATGTGAATGTACCACAATGTGGGATCGACGATGCAAGAGGCTTTCATCAAGCCCGGTTTATAGTTTCTTACCGAGCACAAAGATCTCCTCACTCCGTGTGCTATCTCTCCTTGAGGATAATCAATAAGCAGCTGATTGTATTCCGCAGTCATGATGAATTCGCTGTCATAGAGCCCCAAAAACATGGCAAACTCTATATAGCTCAAGGTGCGTTGTATGCCAAATAACTAAAATTGTATGGACCCTGCTCTATCAAAACTAGTTAAACGGTGATCTATCTTAATGGTGCTCAAAACTTCAATTGTAGTGACTCGGTATGTTTCTTTTGCGATGTTAAACAATTGACTCCATCCCCCCGTGTCAAGAAAACCCTGTACCACCTCGTCCAAACCCAACTACTCCAAGACCTACCAATCCACAGTAAATAATTAACTGGAATTGTAACAACTTAAATTAACTCAAATTGTAACAATTTCCTTGTTAAGCATATGTCCTGACTCCAACTCTAAGATCATCAATTTCTCTAACCAATTTTCATGTTTATTGCAAAAATGTCACTAAGCATACTTGAAGTAATCTGGCTCTAACTCAAAATGTACAGAGACAAAAATTCTGAAATTTGACAGATCCAAAGCTAAGGTTAAGTTCTACAACTTTCGTATATAAATATATGTATAATTCAAAATCAAAAACCATAAATTAAATTAAAAACTCTTGAAGTCTTACACAGAAATCCTACTCGAGGCACCTGCATTCAAAGGCTATATCTTATAAGATACAAGTGAAAAATTTTTAATTTGGCAGGTACTTAGCCAATGTCGAACTATACAAGCTTCTTATTTTACTCTCCTCCAAATTCTTCCTTTAAGACCCCTAAAATCAAAGAGGGGTTTCTGTCATTATCAAAAATGAAATCTGAAACCTATCAAATTAATCTCAAACTCCTCAAACAAGAAGCTAACCTAACCCATCCATCCCTAACATCCGACATTTACAGATCAAGATCTAGAAAACAAGAATAACAATTCTACAACTTGGTCAAATATCCGAGGAAGAGGATGCTTACCTCAACAATAACATTGAATCAACCATGGACGATGAGATCCTTCTCCCGTCCTCGCCACTGACACCACCCATAAATCGGAAGAGAAAGATGAGGCTAGGTCTTTCTCTTTTCCTAAATGGTTATCTAAATCAGAAAGAGGCAAATGGGTAGCAAGGGTTTTGAAATTGAAAACAAAATCAATGTCTAAGATTAAAAATAACATCAATGTCTAGGATTTAATTAAGGGGGTAGGTCTCACAGATGGTCTTCCTGGAATTATGAATTATTAGTGAGGGTGAAACTGGGGGATCCACCTGTGATATCTCCTTACCCTTAGCTTCTGTCGAAAGCTCACCCTGGGTGTCATCAACTTCACCTCCATGGTCTTCGTACACAGCACCAAAATACTAGAGTCATCAAGTTTGATGATGAAGCTTCTCATACCGATGTCAACCATGATAGCCATCAAAAATTCTATTAAACTCTTCAACCTCACTAAAACTCGCAAATATTTTAATGAGTTTTCTTCTCTCTTCTTAACAATGATGATTGAATCCTAGTTCCAACAAGGGAGAAGCAAATTTGATATCAAGATCCAATGGTAGTTACAAGCTGCAAGCATATGAGAGTTGAATTCATGTGTCCAAGGAGCTAAATGGATAGTGCAAGGAACCAACATGGAATCAAGGGAGACTAGGCCATTCTTCATTGCGGTGACCACTGCTTTCTCTGAAGCCATCATTATAAGGAATTTATCATCGTAGAGAATAATATTGCCACTAAGGGCCAGACTGAGGATTGATAGAAGGGCAACTGAAAGAGAGTTGACACTTGCCATGCCAAAGATAACCCTAATGACTACCAGCTTTCTGAGATCTTCTTTGGATTTAATTACCGCTTCCATGATAGGCTAGGATATCCTCAGAGAGGAAGTATTTGGATCTAATGACTGAGAAGGCTTCGAAGTCCATGGGATGTGCAACAAAGGTTTAGCTTTGGCGGAAGTCCATCTACTCCTATGCTTTTTCTTTCTCTACTTGAGAGGGTGGCAGGACTCATCAAAGAAATGCTTCAGGGGACATCTAGCCACAAAGTATCCATCACCAAAACACTCCTCTACTTTTTCTTTATTGTGTGTTAGCTAGTGTTGTCATTCGTCCAGGACATGGCCTATTCTAAGGTAGTGCATGCAAATGGTGGGGTTCTCTGGTGATTGACAGCATTTCAGGGAAGAGCCAATCAAAATCTACTCCATGTTGTATGCTAGAAGTTTTTAAATTCTCTTAACCATTTGCCACTCCGAGGGGACACTCGAAGGAGCTGAGACTTGTTTTGGGGTAAAGAGCTACAGAGTAGCTATTTATTGAAGACAGGGAACAAATACAAAGAGTTCAAACAAGAACAAAACCAGGACCAGATAAAAGAAAGAGCAAAAATAAAGAGAAGGCGGGCAGGGCTTCAAGTCAAAAAGTGAGACCCAACTGACAGACCATTTTCATTATCCACCTGGGTTTCTCCATCCCTTGAAAAAATAGAGAGAGTTGTCTAGCTTTGATGCCTTGTCCAGCCAGCAGAGAAGCAAATCTATTCCACGAATGATAAATGAGATCCAGCCTTGGGTTGCTGAGGTGAGATAGACACAGGCGCGTTTCATTGATCGCGATAGATGCACTCCATTGGACCACCAGTTCAACACTTTGTAAGACTTCCCACAACTCCCTGGAACTGAGATAAATATTAGAGCATTTGGAATTCGAATCTTCAAGCTTCTGTAAGGCAACATTAAGTGCAGGGGCCTCCATTTCAACTCTTTCTCTATACTCCATGGGGAAATAACATGCACAAGTAATATTGGAGTTAGCATCCAAGAAGAAGAATCCAGCACCCCCCTCACCTGTCCTTGATTCCAAGAAACCGATGAGAATACACCTACCTCCCCCCATCTGGGTCTGTTCTGCAAGTAGAAACTTATCAAATTAAAGTTGTTAATGTGGAACATGAACACTTTGGTGTGATTGATGGCATTGTAAGCAATTTGCTGATAGTTTGGTTGGAGTTGCCTAAAGATTAAATCACATCTGGCCTTCCATATATACCAGATAGTTGGGTAATCAGTGATGTTGAGTATTTGGATTGACCCGGGTGATTGAAATCTAACCAAGCACCATTGGCAATATGATCTGATAATTGCAGGAAAAATGCCCGAGTGTGAGCTAACCAAATTCCACACCTGTGAACTTTTGCCACACAATCGAAAAAGATGGTCAGCAGTTTCAATTGAGAGACCACACAAAACACAGAGGTCAAGGGGACCCAGGTTTAAATGGTGCAAGTAATCATAAGTCTTGATTTTCCTTGCATCAGTAGCCAAGTAAACGTTTTAGTTTTAGGAGCCACATGCAAATGCCATATATGTCTCCAGCCAAACCAAGAAAGATTGTCAGCCTGAGAAGTATTCAAAAAAGAGTAGATAGAGGCTGAGAGGTTATTATTATAGGTCTTGGGGAACCACACCCAGTGGGATGCTTCCGCTGGGGTGATTATTCCATGAGAAATGACCGGAGAATTCCAAGATGGTCCCAAGATCAAGTTTAAAAACTGTATGTTCCGACCAGAATCATCAATGAAATCCTTGAGGAGCAGGTTTTCAAAATCAATATCCATATTGAAAAATACTGGTTTGTGGAGGATGGGGATTTCAAAAAGCCATGGATGTTGGAGGACTGATGTTGTGTCTGGGTTGATGCCATTGATCCACATGTGTGGTTTGAGAATTTCGGCAGACTTGCACAAACCTTTGAAAAACACAGAGCAATGCAAAGGGACTTTATGTATCCAAAAGTTAAAATTACCATATTTCATTTGAAGAATGTCAACCCAAATAGAATCCTGCAAGTTAAGATAATTAAAAAGATTTTTTGCCATTAAAGAATGTTTGACTTTGAGCAAGTTTCTGATCCCGAGCCCCCCTCAGGTTTACTCATTGTAACAAATTGCCAACACACCATAGGGATGCCACATCGATCGCCATCACTAGACCAGAGAAATTTCCTAGCAATTTGGGAAAGCCTATGAAGGATCGAATCAGGAATTGGATAAACAGAGAGATAGTAAATAGGAGTGGCCATGATTACACTATTGATGAGAACAGTTTTGCCAGCTTTAGAGATGTTGGTCTTGCTCCAATGAGCAACAACAACATTAATGGAATCAACCATATGCTGGAAATGAAAAGGAGCAAGAGGTTTAGGAGAGATGAGAACCCCTAAATATTTGAAAGGGGTCTTGCCAAGAGAAAATTGGAGGATGGAGCAAATACTCCTAGACACTCGTTTGTTCAACCAGCAGGGAAAATGATTTCAAATTTGTTAAGATTTGGGGATTGGCCAGTCAAAGATGAATAAATCTGTAAGCAAAGCTGCACATTTCTGGCCGTTTTCCTAGAAACAGTGGTGATAATCAGTAAATCATCAGCATACATGAGGTGATTGAAGTTGTATCTCAGATTATTGCTAAATCCAGGAACCAAATTGAGCTGCCTAGCATAGTTAAGGATGGCTGTCAAATTTTGGGCAGCAAGGATGAAGAGATATAGGGAAAGTGGGTCCCCTTGTCTCACTCCCCTGGTTGGGGAGAACCAATTCGTTGGGCTGCCATTGACAATAAGAGAGAAGGAGCTGAGACTTGTTGAGGGTCGGGGAGAAGGGGGAAGGGAAGGATCTCATCACCTTAGCAAATGTGGTTCCCCTACATATCAGCGAATGGGAGGCATGTGCTAGCTTGAAAGGGAGGTGATGAGGTTGTAGGTACTCAGACCTGCTAAAGAAGCTTGTGCTAGAGGCATCAGTCTGGCCACCATTGGCTTCGCTCCAGAGAAAACTCATCCTTAAGCTATTACAAAATGATATGGCACATAATCTAAATACATTAGCTTTCACATGTTCTCATAACATTTTGTACATGCGTTGAGTGCAAATCAACAATTTAAAACACAATCCAAGGTACTTCCTACTATTCCTAAATTGTTCTACCATAAAAGGAATAAGAAATAGATCACAACAAGGGTACAATCAACAAAGTTATTAAATCAACTCCGAAAGCGGTTTGATTTTAGACAACCTACATTCCGGTGCGCGATTGAGTCAAATTAGTTTGCAAATAAACCGACCAAGCTAGACCAGCTTTTGACTCCCTTGATTGAATCAGATAAGCTTGTTATTAGATTAATTGAGCCGGATCAACTTTTGTATGAATTGACCGACAACAGACTTAGACTTTGGACAAAACTTAGGTGTTGTCTTGAGTCATAACCCATGAAGCCTACTGTTCATGGGCCACTAATTGGGCATAATTCAATAATAACTACACAACAAATAACTAATAAGTTTAAGCATAATTCTAATGGCCTATCAGGGATTGGTGATGATTTTGAGATGCATCTAAACCACAATCAGACTTGAAACTCCCCTCAGGCTTTAAGTGGCATTTTGTCACAGATGTGTGGCAAATGGTGCCTAAAATACATGCCAGTAAATTCAAAGACCTAAAACCATGCAGCCATGCCTTGAGGACTTTTCTAAAGAGGGGACCTTGGATGATTTAGAAGGTGACCATCTAGTGGAAACCCTCGGGGATCTTTACACAGAAGGTGGAAATCTAGAGAAAACACATAATGTCGTCAGGTAGAGAAGGACTCCGCAAAAGATGACTCAATATTAGAATTTGTGAGAAACATTATGAAGTTTATGCCAGATCTCGGTGCTGAGGATCCGATTCCTCAAGGCCAATCACCGTGTGCTAGACGCAATGAATGGAAGAAGAAACCCTACTGTCCCTCAAGGCCTAGGCTTTTTTTTCGTCATGTATTACTTCTTTCTTTAGGGGTTGTTTTGTTGTCTATAAGTGAAATTACAGTGTAAGTGAAAATGTTATATTCAACTTACATCACTTCTGTTTGGTTGCTATAACTAAAAATACTATATTTGCTTTTTCTTTGCTTGATTTGATGTAATTTAATTCAGTGGTGGTTTATTAAATTTTAAAAAAAATAATATAATTTAATGGTTTCACGACCGCCCAACCCTAAATCCAACGACTCATCGCCAAATTCCTTAACAACAACGTCCATTTTCCTCTCTCCGATGAGCGCCCCTCCCCTGGCGGCATCACTATGCTGGTGAGCCTCCACTTCTTTTGATTAACCTCCAACTCTGTACCTAGCACGAGATCTCCCCCTCACAAATGGCTCCACCATCATACTCGGGTTTGTAGTCACCACCACCATCCTCCGGCCACAAGCCCCAAATGGCTTCCACGAATCCGCCCCCACATCAGCTGCATAGAACCGTGGCAACACCGTCCATGTGACCAGTTCAATGTTCCGCATCTGTAGGCTGCGGACGGTGATGTAGATCATGATCTGGATGATAGAGGGCTTGGAGATGAGGCGGTAGACGGCGAGGATGATCGGAGAGATGATGAGGAGGAAAACTCACTGATTAAAGAGAAGGAAAAGATCTCAATCCCTAGGTTCGACCTACAAGCTCCTACAATAGAGAGAAGAAAGCCGTTGAACCAGAGCATGGTGGTGATTGTAACTCTTTAGTTTTACTGCATTTTCACTTATAGCCCAATTGGCTATAAGTCAAATTACAGCAAAAGGTTAAGTTGCTACATTTTTTTTTTACATGTAAATGGTGTTTTACATGAAGCCAAACACACTTTTACATGTAAAACAATTTACTTTATAGCCACTTATATCTACTTACATGCAACCAAACAACCCCTTAATGTAAATGGTTTATCCACCTATTTAATATATATGTGTGTGTTAACAGTATTTTTCATCCAAACGCAATTCTTTTTATATATAAATACCATCCCTTTCTTAAAACATTAAAAAAATACCAATTTTTTTAATTGTTCTCTTTGGACAATCCGCATATGCATATGCCGTTATCTCTTGTGTCTGAAATAATCTAGTAATTATTTATTGATTTTTATTACAATTTTTGAAAGATGAATTTGATTATCATAAAAATAATATGCATGTTTTGCAAAAGAAAAAATGGTTAAACTATTTTTATCTCTCTTTTATATCTTCTAGCAACAATATTATAATATATTTTTATAAATGTTTAAAAAAAAAAAAAAGGGGATAAGCCACATACAAGTTAAACTGCTTAAAAAAGAAAGTACAAGGAGTGTGGGCAAGTATGACAATGGCAAGTCATGTCCCACATGGCCTATTATATGCTAGAGATCAAAGACATTATAATGTCATTTTACATAATTTGTACAACTGAGGATAAGCATAAGCATATCAAGCTACACACTATAATATGTTTGTGAGTATTGGCACCATATTTGAACATCCACAAATTATTGGTTTTTCACTTCCAAAGACCATCCTCACTAGCATATAGCAAATAGTCAACAAATTGAAAATACGCAAATCCCCATTTCTTGTTGAGCAGCAACACACCCCAAAGAACCCAAAACCCAAGAATGTATCCCAAGGCAATGCTCACGTAGAACTCTATCTTCTCTACGTCATCTTCTTCTTTTGTGTACCTTACACCTAATGATTTTTCAACCTTTTCACAATCGTCATTTAAGGGAAAACCACAAAGAGCATAATTACTAAAATATATAGAAGGATCTGGAAGTGCAAGAAACTGCCCACCATATGGAATTCTTCCAGATAAATTGTTATATGAGAGGTTTAGATGGCTCAAGAAAGATAGCATGATCATTGTTGTTGGAATGGCCCCTGAAATATCATTCTTGGATAAATCAAGTGATTCTAATCTCAATAGCATGCCCATCTTTTCTGGAATTCTTCCTGTCAAATGGTTTCCAGATAAATTCAGACTTTGCAAATAAGAAAGATACATTAGGTGTTCCGGAATCTCTCCTGATAACTCATTTGTTGAGAGATCTATTGCGGTGAGAAGCGGTAGTAACTTATCATATTGAACATCTCGCCCTTTCAAATTCACCTTGATATTATCCATGTAGCCACCAATAACGAGATTCTTTGATACCATGTAAAGTTTTTCCGTGTTGTCATAATAACCAAAGGAGAGTTTATCATATATCACATGTCCAACCTTACTGTTAAAGAATATTGTACGAGCACTTTTCAGGGCATAAAGGTTGCCGAGATTGGATGGTATGGTTCCTGATAGATGATTATATGCAAAGTCTATGACACGAAGATTGGTAAGGTTACCCAACTCAGGAGGAATGTCACCGGCTAGCACGTTATATCGGAGTCGAAGAACCTCTAAGTTCAATAAGCTCTTTGCAAACCAAGTGGGTATGCTTCCATGTATCTTATTCTGGCCAAGATCAAGGGTCCTCAATGCTCTGCACTTTCTCAGCGACAAAGGAAGCTCTCCTGACAAATTATTGTTGCTCAAATGCAAATATGCCAAAGATGGAGAACAAACGGTTGTAGGAATACCTCCAGATAATTGATTGTCAGACAAATCAAAAATGGATAATCTTGGTTGTAGAGAATGATTCCAACAATCAGGAATTTCACCTATAAGTTGATTTTTGGAGAGATTAAGAGCTAGCAGCTTCTTCAGATAACATAATGCTTCTGGGATCCTTCCTGATATTTTGTTCGAAAACAGAAACAAGTACTCTAAATTTGCAGGAAATTGTGGCACTGATCCTTCAAATGAGTTTTCACTTAGATCAATAAACAGAAGATTGGAGAGATGCTCAAATGAAGTAGGAAGTTTGCCTCTGATATCATTATGCAATAAATCTACAATTTGAAGATTCTTCGAAAAGCTCCAAAACCAGTCTGGCAAAGTGTCTGAAATTCCAGCATTTGAGAAAGAGACAGCAGAGAGATTCTCTAACTTCCGAATCCAGAAAGGAAATCCAGGTCCTGATTTAATGTTCCACATGCCAAGGGAGTTTAACCCAAGAGGAGGCACCCACTGTGACCCAAAATCAACCTTGAATTCATTATCAGAAAGAGCAAGATGTTGAAGCTTTGAAAGACCAGCCAAGTGAGCTTCAGTCAAAACACCTGTCAAATTATTATAAGAAAATTCCAAAAACTCAAGGTTCGGATATAGTTGACCCAAATTTACTGGGACACTACCGTTCAATGCATTTCGAGAAATATCTAATTTTTTCAAAGAATGAAGTTCGAGCTGAAGGAATGGCCCATAAAATGAGTTGTACTCAAGATTAAGCATCTTGAGAGACCTGAGATTTCCAAGCCAATGTGGAAGTTGTCCCGTGAGTTCACTGCAGACCCAGCTTAGTATCTCCAAGCTATCTTTAATGCAACCTGAAAAGACTTCTCCAAGTTCATTCAAATCACCATGCAGATATTTATTCCCTGAAAGATCCAATAAGTTCAACATGCAGAGGTTGCCTAAACTCAGTGGTAGTCCACCTTGTAGGACTCTATTGTTGGCAAGGTTGAGTGCTCTTAGAGATGTTAAATTCCCAATAGCACTAGGGACAAGCTCTTTGAAAGCATTGACACTCAAATCTAGACTCTTAAGGCTGCTTAACTTAAACAACCATGGAGGGACAACAGAATCAATATCGTTACTAGATAGATCAAGAACATGAATCTTTGTGAAATTAACATGAGAAAGAGAAAGAGGAATCTCAAAAGTGCAGTTAGATAAATTTATTTCTGAGATTAATGGGAGGGTGTTCAGCGATTCCAAACAATCAGGTGCTTTGGAGAGATCAACAAAATTCAAGTTGAGGTACTGAAGATATGAAAGATTGACGAGCCAATGACTTCCAACAAGGTAGAGTTTGTTCCAACATAAATCAAAAGGATTAGAGAGATCAAGATGGTACAAGCGTGAGAGATTGCCAAGCTGATGAGGGACCAGTCCACTAAAGCCAGCACAAGAGAGATCAAGATAATGCAGTTGCGATAGTGAACCAATGAAAGCAGGGATTTGAATACCTCCAAAGAAGTTCATGCTGAGGTCCAAGTATTGCAAGTGTTTCAAGCCAAGCAAAGAAGGATTGATCTCTCCTTCCAGTGGCTCAAAACGTGGGCCATATTGAAACATGTCATGAAGAGGCCTTTTGTTCCCAAGATCAAGTTGCACAACATGCCCTGTTTGGTTATCACATTGAACTCCTCTCCAAGTACAGCAGTCTTGGCCAATCCAAGATGATAGCCGTCCTCCAGGATCTTTAAGCCCTTCTTTGAAATCAAGCAGTAGTTTTCTTTCAATTTCTCTGCACCCAATTGAAACCCCATTGAAGAGACTGACTTGGAGGTTGAGAAAGACCAGTAGGAGAGCTGCAGTGAGCTTCACACCCGTCGATAAATGGCTTTGTTTTCTGTGTAAGTTGCTAGTTCACTATGCAAGTATATATATAACATTGAATGATGGGTAGTAGAGTGGAAAAGTGCAAGCTTGGTCAAGAAACATGATTTATGCAGTCATTAGTTCTTTCCTTCTCTGAGGTAGATTGACAACTATTTTGGGGTCCATTAATATTTAAACTTCGAGCTGTATGATGAAAGGGATTTCATAGATTTGTTATCAGGAGTAGTAATCTGTCCAACTCAATATGGAAGGCGGGTGAGAATTTATTAGATTTTGAACACTTCTTGGGAAGTGAAAGTAGTCCATCTTTGCACAAAGGCTGTGACCTGTTCCTCAACTTCTCCTTGATATTTTCTTATATTCTTGAATTTTGTGGTGCTTCGTGTCCAAAGCTACAACCATGATTAAAATAAAAGAAATTTCAATAATAATGCTGTTTATATAAAAGTGATATTTATTATAAATGGATAACCATTGGATAGCCCAATGGTATATCAATTGGGTGCAAGGAGGAGTGAAAATATTCAAATCCTTCCCTGGCAATACTTTTCATGCACTGTGTACTTGGGCCTAGAAAGCAAACTTTAATTCAATTTTAACCAAAACTAACACTAGGTCCTTGAAAGCTAACTACCTTTTTCTGGGGGGTTGACTCACTCTTCTTAATTCAATTTTAACCTCAATTCCTACTTATTGGATGTTGGTCTTCAAATTACCAATTTGGGTAATTAAAGTGATAGATAAGATTAGAAGAGATTTTCTCTGGAAAGGACCAAAATTAGGACCAAAAGGCATCTATTTGGTAGCTTGGAATAGGATATGTCTACCACGCATCATGGGAAGGTGGGGTATCCTCAACATTCAAACATTCGGCAAAGCACTCCTAGCCAAGTGGTGGTGGAAAATCTATATTGGACACTAAGGATGTTGGTCCAAGATCATTCACTTAAATTACCTAAACAAAGGACCTCTAGGAAAACTATTCTATATACCGTCTAGAAATAAATCCTTCTTCTGGGCAGGAATTACTCCAATCATACTTTCCTTCAAAATTTGTACCTTGAAATTAATGAAGAAGAACGGTGCTACTACCTTTTTTTGGTATAATAACTGGTTAGAAACTCGAGCTCCCAAATATTTATGGCGCGAACTCTTTAACGAATGCATAGTACCCTAGGTAACGATTAGACAATTCACACAACATATCTCTTCACTGGAGACAATCTTTCGAATTGCCTCCTTAGTTCATATCTTGCCCATTTTGCAGTCAATTCTAGATTGCTCCAATGCACAGGAAGATTTGAATATTTGAACCTTGGAGAGCAATAGATCTTTCTCGGTATGATATTTTTATAAATTTTTATTAGATGGTGGAATGTGCAGTCCACTATATTCTGGAAAGTGGATTGTCTAAGAAAAATTACACTTTTTTGTTGGCTTGCAAGCAAAAATAAAATCTTAACTCTTACCAACCTGGTGAAGAAAGGATGCAATATCCAAAATGCCACTAACACTTGTGGCTTATGTCACAAAGACTCAGAAATAGTGGACCATCTTCTACTTAGTTGTAATTTCTTTGAGCGTGTTTGGAGATTCCGTAAGCATTATCTAAATTTCCAATCTCTCCCTCATTCTCTCTCAGAGGTTTGGACAACCTGTATTCCTTCTTTAGAAGCTCATCAACATGGCATATGGAATCTTCTTTCTAGAGCAATTTTTTGGAACATTTGGCTGGAAAGAAATAATCGTATTTTTAATTTCAATGTTCTTCGTCCAATCCCTATAATGTTTAAAATTATTCACATGCTACTTGCTTATATTTCTGTAGCTAGGGATCAGCTTCACCAACTCCCCAATGACTCCCTCTAAAACATCAAGTGCTCTCTTAATTGCTTGAGCACTAGATCGTCAAATCTCGCTAGCATTACCCATCAACAACAGCCCCAGGAGTGATCCTCCCTTGTCTAACTGAGTCGACCACTGTCGCCTTTTGGTGGACTTTGTCTCCTCGGCTATTGTTTTTCTTTCTCTTTTCTTTTCTGTATGTAGTCTCTAGGTGTGCATCATTCCTAGTGATGCCCTCCTAGTCTCTTCTTGTTTTCAGCTTCTTTACTCTTCATTGATGTTTGTCTTTACTAGGCCTATTCATCTTTGTACTTTTCTCTTCATTTCTTCTTCTCTTTTCTAAGTTTGTTCATCGTTGTACTGTTTTCTCCCGGTTTTTAATAAATTTTGTGGTTCATCCACTTTATATATATATATACATATGATAAATGGATCTTGAACAAGCCATATGGTTCTAGGTAATTAATGAGACTAATGAAGGTTTAGGCAATAGATGAGGAGGAACAAAATAATAATGAAGCAATCATAAGGAATGCTTACCAACAATCATAAAACTTGAAATATACATACCATAAAAAGAAAATTGATTCAAAAGCAAAGTCAAACAATTAAAATACTGCTATTCTTTGTTCTTTGACTATATTCAGCTTTTAAATTATTGCAAAGCTTATGGAGTTAACTTTTTAGGATCCCCTAATCACAAACCAAAATGCCTTTAATTGAAACTACTAGAGCCTCAGGCTCATCCCTTTCTGTGAACACGAAGATCACCCCTTTCTCATGAAAATTGACCTGGAACATTAGAGGAGTAGGTAGACCAATCAAATGTCATTTAGTCAAAGATTTTTTCATCTCCTAGAAGCAAATATTATCTACATTCAAGAATCTAAACTACATGGCCTCCATCGCTCTCTTTGGAAAATGATAGGTGGTTGTCAACTAGATCCCTTTGAATTCATTTCTACCACTGGCAGTGCAAGAGGGATTATCTTGGCCTGGAATAATTCTTTGTTCAGCGATTCCCTTCTACATGCAAGATCTTATTCCCTTACAGTAAAATTTTACAACAACTTTGATAATACCTTTTAGATTTGTTCCGCTATATATGGGCCTAATGTTTGTTTACTAGAACCTAATTTCTGCAATGAACTTCACTCAATTAGAGAACTGAGTCCACTCCCTTTGGTCATTTGTGGAGAATTCAATAATATTTTCCCTCTACAAGATAAAAATAAAGGACCTCCAAATCTTGAAGACATAGAAATTCCCTTAGTCTCTACAAGATTTCGACCTCATTGACCTACCACTTCATGGAAAAAGCTTTACATGGGAAAATGGTCAAGAAGACCCATAGTGGGTTCTCCTTGATCACTTCCTCGTCTCTCATGACTGGTTCTCATTCTTTCCAAGGGCTTATCAATCCTCACTACCAAGATTTGGTTCAGATCACACACTTGTTTGATTAAATTTTGGCTCTCATGACCTAAAATCCCGTATTTTTCTCTTCGAGAAATCTTGGTACTCAAACATAGATCTAGTAACCCATATTCAAGATTGGTGGAGAGAAATTAACCCGAAAGGTTGTGGTGCTTTTATCCTAGCCAAAAACCTCACCAACTTAAGAGCTCGCTTATGATCATGGGCCTCTAATTCCACTAGATCCATGATGCAACATGACACGACCCCTTGCGTGTATCCCGCAAGTGCACGGGTTTGTCGAAGTAATAAATTTACCCTGGTGAGAGGGTAGTCGAATCCACAGGGAAAAGGATTTAGAGTATAAGATTTCACTAATAAAGCTATGCGGAGTATGGAAAACGATAATAGAGTCAATCGGTGAATGTAGCAAGAAACAAGAAACTAAACGGAAAGATGAAAGTAAAGAAGTGCAATAAAAAGGAATCGAAAGGACTAGCAATGATAAAATAGGGTATCCGGACAAGCTACCTCTAGGGTCTATGTTTCAAGTGCAAGACTATACCATTATACTTTCTTATTGATGTCAATTAAGTCGAGGAAATCCTAAGACTCACGGTCGCAAACCTAAGGACAACCGTGACTAATCCCAACGCTATGCTCTAGTATTAGGATTCACGTCACCCTTCACTCTGTCGCTCGCACGACTAAGTCCCAAGGGAGTATATCTACCTAAACCTCACACTACTTGGGATTGCATTATGCTCTAGGGATTCCTAGTGATTAAACCTGTTCCTATGTGTAGTTCTAACCCTTTGGTCCAGGTGAAAGAACCCTAGTCTAAATTAAGCCTTAGCACATAGGATTCACTACAACCCTTCACCCTATTACTTGCGTAATTAAGCCCCAAGGGAGTTTATCTGCCTATGGCTTCACTCTATTTCGACCGCTATGAAATCAAGGAAACGGAGGTAGGGAGAAATCACATCGGAGGGGAAAGGGGTACATCGCTACCTCACAACTCTCCCTCTCAACCCTCTTCAATCTTAAGGAGTCTAATCCTATAGGAGTTGTCACACCTCCAAAGGATAACCTAGATTGCTCTCAACCCTAGTGTCACATCTAAGGAAGAACAATAGAAAGATAAAATTAAGATCGAAACTCAATTTATTCATCAATAATGGAAAAGCATAATAACAATGTCAAAGAAACATAGAAAACCTAGAGTTTACAAGTCTGAATACCCACGAGGGGTTTAGCTCCTCATAGAGCTATACATGTTCATCAATGTAGAAAAGAAAGCATAAAACATAAACATAGATGAAAACCCCCTCGAAATTGATGTGGCCGTGGTCTTGTGCGGTCGTCGAACGTCGAGGACGATGCTGATGACGCGCGCTAACCTCCACGAACTCCTCTCGAAAACCCTAGCCGCACTTCAGAAACTGGGGAGAAAGATAGGTTGAAAGATATCCCAAAAGGTCATAAAAATCCTCTTTTATAATGTTGAATCGCGGCTTTAAAATCGGACTTATCGGGGGCTTCACACGGCCGTGTGGAATTTCCACACGCCCGTGTGAAGCTTCTGTTTTGGCTGAAAAACAAATTCACACGGCCGTGTGGAATTTCCACACGCTCGTGTGTCTTCTCTGGATGACTGAAAAATCAATCACACGGCCGTGTGGAATTTCCACACGCCCATGTGAACTCTCTGGACTTCTAATCTTCAGCTGAACAAGTACAGTAACTTGCCGAAACGCCTCCCGAGTCCGTTGTTCTTCATCGAGGCCATCGCTTGGGCACACAAACAATGGTAGATCGTGTCGATTGCTTCAAGTTTTCCTTCTTTGGTGAAGTTCTCCTAAGCCACACGAATTGGACTTGTTGTGAATGTGACTGTCTTTGTGCCCCTCCAAAGGAGGTTGGCACACACTCACAAGCCCAAGTTCATGCCTTGTTCCTTGCTTGGTTCGAGAACGTCCCAACATCGGCGAACACGACCTAAATTCGTTCCTCTTCTCCAATTAAACTCCACAATACCTTCAATGCAAAAGAGAACACAAATGCACCTATTTAGTGATAAAACCTGATAAAAGGTATGCTTAATGTAAGATAATAACGCTTCGTGGTATTATAACACAAGCACTTATCACAACAACAAAGTTCCTTACTTTTGGAACTAGATTTCCTAGATGCCATAAGTGAGGCTAGACCCCTCTTGAGCCCTGAATCTTTAAAGAATCTTCAATTCAATTGGAATTAAGCACCCTACTTCAACAGGAAAAGATTTTCTAGAAACAATAGTCTAGAATTAATTGGCTCAAAAAGGGTGACCCCAATACAAGATTCTTCCACTCAATTGAAAATAGTAGACATAATAGAAACTTCATTCATAGAATCTTGCATAATGGGATCTTGACTAAAGGTAACCAAAACCTGGGTAGGATTTTCTCATAATATCTTCACAACCGATCCAGACGCCGAAGACATCAACATTTCCTCATAGATTGGCAAGCTCACTTTAAACATAAAGAAATAGTAAATCTAACCTACTTAGAGCAGCCATTTACACTCGAGGAAATCAAACAGGCAACCTTTATGCTAGTAGCAATAAAGTTCCATGAGCTAATGGATTTCCTATTTTCTTCTTCCAAAAACATTAGTATCTTATCCAGAATGACCTATTTAAACTCTGTACTAATTTCTTCGATGACTAAGCAAACCTGGAATGCCTCAACTTGGTTAGTATAGTACTTATCGCTAAAACTGGAACCCTTGAAAAGGTCTCAGACTTTTGTCCCATTAGCCTTATCAATTCTACCTGTAAAATTATCTCCAAAACTCGAGCCAACAGATTCAGCACAATTATTAATAAGCAAGTAGACGATTCCTAGTCTACCTTCATCAAAGGTTGATGTATTGCGAATAATATTATTCCAGTAGAAAAACTTGTCTTTAGACTCCAAAAACGCAAACTTCTTGGCTTTGTGTTTAAAGTGGACTTTTCCACAGCCTTCGATTCTCTTAACTAAGGTTTTCTTTTTGATATTCTTGTAGCCAATGGTTTGGATCCTATTGGATCCTAATGGATCCAGTGGATTAAAAATCTACTCTCCTTAGCTACGGCATGAATTTTAATCAGTGGATCTCTACAATGTTATGTTAGGTTTAAGCGGGAACTAAGTCAAGGAGACCCCTTGTCACCTTTACTCTTTTCTCTAGCTACAGACAACTTAAGCTCTATGTTTGCACATGCACTTTCTTCCAACATTCTCTTAGGAATTCCTCTGGCCCCCTAGGGAAAATCTATCATCTTTAGTATGCTAATGACCTCATCATATTTTCTATGGGAGGATTTGAAGGCCTTCAGATATTAGAATTGATTTTATATCTTTATAAAGGCCTCTCTGGCATTACCATCAATTTCAACAAAAGTTGCATTTACTCTACTAGTTATGGCTTGCAGCCTAGTGCTACATATGTGATAGCACTTAACTACGCTCGAGACTATCCACCTCTCACCTACCTGGGAGTGCCCCTTTCAAGGAGAAGACCTAGATGACAAGACTGAAGGAAACTAATCCTCTCATTACGAGTTAAACTCACACCTTGGAACTCAGTCTTATCATCCGTGCCTTCCTCCTAGATGTCAGTTTTCAAACTCCCTTCATGGGTGGTCGATAGGGGTGTAATCGATCAAGTTCGAGCTGAGCAGCAAGCTACTCGAGCTCGAGCTCGGTTGAAAACTCGGTGCTCGATACTCAGCTCGAACTCAATCGAGTTTTATTTATGTAGCTAGAGCTTGACTCGATGCATAATTCGAGCTACTCAAGCTCGTTTGATTAAGCTCGATTAAGCTCGATAAAAGCTACTCGATAGATAATTTTATACTCGAACTCGAATTCGGGCTAGAGCTCGAGCTCGAAATCAATTATATATATATAAAACAAACTAACATATAATATATATATATATATATACACATAAATACAACTATTCGATTAAGCTCGCGAGCACTCAAGTCAAGTATTAAGATGGTCGAACTTGGCTCACTCGACTGCTTGAGCTACTCGAGCTCGAGCTCGACTCGACCCTAAGCGAGTCGAGTTCGAGCTTTTCCCGGATTGAACTCGAGTAGCTTGCGAGTAGTAGTGTATCATTTACACCCCTAGTGGTAGAGCAAATCGATAAAATCCGAAAGGATTTTATATGGAAAGGACCTGATCTAAGTCTAAAAGAAATCTGCCTCGTTGCCTGGAGGAGGATTTGTAGACCTCAAAAAGTTAGAGGATGGGGTATCCTCAACCTCTAGGACTTCAACAAGGTTTTACTTGAAAAATGGTGGTGGAAACTTTGCGCCAACCATAAAGGCTATTAGTTAAGGATCATTCATTTTAACTACCTAAATCAAGACCCACCTTGGCCTTTACTCCTTTCATCACCTAGGAAAAAATCTTTCTTTTAGGCTATTATTGTACCTTTACTCCCAATCATTCGAACTTGCTCTTCCTCACTAGTTAAGGATGGTGCTTCCACATCTCTAAGGTTCAATAATTGGTTAGAAGGTAATGCCCCCTAGAACCTTTAGCCTTCTCTTTTTAGTGATTGCATTGCCTCTTGGATTTCCGTCAAGCACTTCATTTAAGGTCTTCCCTCCCCAATAATCATTTTCCAAACAGCTTCTACTTCTGATATTCTTCCTCTTTTTTCTTCCATACCTACCTATTCAAGCAATCAAGGTGATTCCAATATCTGGATACTAGAAAGTAATAGGTCCTTCTATGTACTCCCACTTTACCAATTCCTCTCATATGGGGGCTTGCGCTATATTCTGAGCCATAGATTCTGGAAAATGGGTGGTCCAAGTAAGATAAACCTCTTATGTTGGCTAACATGGGATGATAAAGTCCTTCTGTTGGATAATCTTGCTAAACAAAGTTACAACCAATTCTTCACTGATACCTGTGTTGTATGCCATCGTACCACAGTAACAACAGATCACTTATTTCTTAAATGTAGCTTTGCAGAGCGTATTTGGTCCTTCTTTGGTTAAATTTATGGACTGCAGATTTTTCCTCAGTCCATATATGATGTTCGGACCTCTTGGATCCTACAAATGGAAACCCGACATCGCGTCTTATGGGATCTCCTACTCAGAGCTATTTTCTGGAATATCTGGCTTAAAAAAATAGGAGAATTTTCAAACACCGTGTGCTTACCCCTATTCCAGTCATCTTAAATATTATTTACTTGCTTCCCTCTTGGATTTTAGGTGCAAGTGATCCACAACATCAGCACATGCCAAGTGAAGAGGTCCACACTCTTAAAGACTCACTAGATTTCCTAAGTGTCAGAAATGAATATAATCCAGGTGTTCCAACACCCTTACCAGTGAGTTCATCTTTTAGCAACTGAGTTGATCTCATGCTACCACATGGTGGACATCATTAACTCACTATAACTTCACTTTCTTCAGTCTTGTTGTATTTTCTCCTTCTCTTTTTCTTTGTATTTCACCTTTGTTGTATTAACTCACTATGACTTCACTTTCTTTGGTCCTATTTTTTTACATCATCTTTCTTTCTTTCTTTCTTTCTTTCTTGTTTTGAAAATGTTGATGAACCATGTTCATTAGTTCTTAAAAAAAAAAAAAGCCACGTTCATTAAAGCAAATGTGATACAGCAAGAAAACAGTACTACAACTAAAGAGCTTGCACTAGCAATGGAAGATTAACATAGAATTGCCCTAACATCGAAAGGAATACAACAGTCTAAGAGGATAGATGACATAAACCCCGAGGATGGGCTAAAACTCAAAATAGCGAGCCTAATTGTGTAATGGCCGCCGAATCTCCAAGGTCGCTCGCTCCCCCTACAAGAGCCCGAAGGAACTCCAAGTTGTGCTTAACTGTTGTGATAGAGCCTTCTGACTTTTTCCTCTTTGCATCTAGCAATACAAGGGGAGTACTAGCTATCCCATTCTTCCTTGATAATCAAGGTGAGAGGGTCAAGAAGCCTACTAGTAAGTTCCATCTTGACAATGTCCTCTTCTATCGTTCATTGTTTCTAGCATTAGATTGGCAGTAATGATTTGAATGATTAGTGCCCTCTAACAGGGAGTTCAGATTCTCAAATTTAGTTGCCAATTTTGTAGAGGCTTCCCAACAGATAATAAGAAACTAATGAAACATCTTCCACTATATTACAAATACTGCTTTGATTAAAACAAATATAATCATGGTTGTTGGGCTCATTAGAATGTGGGCAATGTGGGCTACACTCTGAAATGGGCTGTAGAATTGAATTGGATTCATCATCTTTCTATATATATATATATAATTTTGACATAATCTAAATGCATTAGTTTATACATGTTCTTACCATATTTTGAGTCTTCATAGTCTCGCCCTCTTTCATCAAGGAAAGGACTTACCCCACTGGATCATAAAGGCACTTTTGCATTCTGGTTTTTTTATATGATTGGTTTCCTTTAGCTTCTCTTTTTAAAAAATAAAAATAAATGGGGATAACTCAGTGTTTTGTTTCCTTCCTCTTCCATTTGTCTCCCTTCTTTTGTATTGTTGTTTTCCTTTTAAATAAATAGCCTAATGGCTCTTTTTATCAAAATTAAGTAATAAAGCACAAATTTTATTCAAAGAAACTTGAAAAGGAGGGCATGATAATGGCAAGTCATGTCATGTGATATGGTATGTTACTAAGATAGTGAATGGGCTGACTCAAGGTCGAATCCCTGGGTCGACAGTACTATTGCAATACAGTGCATATACTGTAGATATTGTATAAATATTGTAGCGGTGTTGTTCATTCACTGTTCATGGGTCTCTTATGGGAGAATGTCATTTCTCTCCCTTCCAGGGTTGCAGAGCAGGGGGATTTATTAATTTGGTTTGGTTCTTAAAATATCTTTTGGGCGTGCACATGGTAGGAATCTAATTGCCCCATGTGACATCTGGCCGAGTTAATAAATCTCTCGTTAAGCCACCGTAACTGGTGCACCTCCGTACCTGTCTATCCTTTGACACCCCATTGTGGGTCAGCACTTGTCGCCTTTGCCAAAAAAAAAAAACAAAAAAGTCATGTCCCACATGGCCTAAGAGAGAGACCAAAGATATTATAATATCATTTTACATTATTTATACAATTGTGGACGCATAAGCATACCACCAAGATACACACTATGACATACTTGTGAGTATTGGCACCATATTTATACATCTACAAAGTACTGGTTTTTCACTTCCAAAGACAATCCCGAGTAGCATACAGCAAAGAGTCAACAAATTGAAAATATGCAAATCCCCATTTCTTGTTGAGCAGCAACACAGCCCAAAGAACCCAAAACCCAAGAATGTATCCCAAGGCAATGCTCAAATAGAACCCTATCTTCTCTACCTCATCTTCATCTTTAGGGTATCTTACACCGGGTGGTTTGTCAACATTTTCACAATCATCATCCAATGGAAAGCCACAAAGAGCATAGTTTCCAAAATAGATAGATGGGTCTGGAAGTGCTAGAAACTGCCCACTGTTTGGAATTCTTCCAGATAAATTGTTATATGATAGATTTAGATGACTTAAGAAAGATAGCATGATCATTGTTGTCGGAATAGCCCCTGAAAGATCATTCTTTGATAAATCAAGTGATTCTAACCTCAGTAACATGGCGATCTTGTCTGGAATTCTTCCCGTCAAATGGTTTCCAGATAAATTCAAATTTTGCAAATAAGAAAGATACATTAGTTCTTCAGGAATCTTCCCAGATAACTCATTTCTTGAGAGGTCGATGGATACCAGAAGTGGCAGCAGCTTATCATATTGAACATCCCTTCCTTTCAAATTCACATTGACATTATCCATGTAGCCTATGAGAAGTTTATTTGATACCAAGTAAAGAATTTCCATGTTGTCAATATAATCATCGGAGATTTTATCATATACCTCAAGTGCAACCTTAGTGTTATAGAATAATTTATGAGCAAATTTCATAGCTCTAAGGTTGCCAAGATCATATGGTATGGTTCCTGACAGATGATTATATGCAAAGTCTATGACACGAAGATTGGTAAGGTTACCCAACTCAGGAGGAATATTGCCAACAATCATGTTATCACGGAGTCGAAGAACCTCCAAGTTCAACAAACTCTTTGCAAACCAAGTAGGTATGCTTCCACTTATCTTATTCTGGCCAAGATCAAGAGTCCTCAATGCTCTGCAATTTCTCAAAGATAAAGGGAGCTCTCCCGACAAATTATTGTTGCTCAAATGCAAATAAGCCAAGGATGGAGAACTAATGGTTGTAGGAATACCTCCAGATAATTGATTGTTGGACAGATCAAAAGTGGATAATCTTGGTTGGAGAGAATGATTCCAGCAATCAGGAATTTCACCTGTAAGTTGATTTTTAGAGAGATCAAGAACTGCCAGCTTCTTCAAATAACATAGTGTTTCTGGGATCCTTCCTGCTATCTTGTTGGAAGACAAAAGCAAGTACTCCAAATTTGCAGGAAATTGTGACACTGATCCTTCAAATGAGTTACCACTCAGTTCAACATACAGAAGACCCGAGAGATGCTCTAATGAAGCCGGAAGCTTGCCTTTGATGTCATTATTTGATAAACGTACAAGTTGAAGATTCTTTGAAAAGTTCCAAAACCAATCTGGTAGAGTGTCTGAAATTCCAGCATTCGAGAACTCAGCAACCGAGAGATTCTCCAACTTTTGAATCCATGAAGGAAATCCTGGTCCTAATTTACTGTTCCACATGGCAAGTGTATTTAAGCCAAGAGGAGGCACCCATTGTGAACCAAGATCAACCCTGAATTCATTAGCAGAAAAGCCAAGATGTTGAAGTTTTGCTAGTCCTGCCAAGTGAGCTTCAGTCAAAACACCTGTCAAATTATTATAAGCAAAATCCAAGAATTCAAGTTTAGGATATAGTTGACCCAAATTTACAGGGACACTTCCGTTCAATGTATTGCGAGAAATATCCAATTTTTTCAATGAAGGAAGTCTGAACTGAAGGAATGGCCCATAAAATAAGTTCACATACAGATTGAGCATCTTGAGAGACTTGAGTTTTCCTAGCCAATCTGGAAAATGTCCTGTGAGTTCACTGATGGCCCAACTAAGTATTTCCAAACTATCTTTAATGCAACCTGAAAACACTTCTCCAAGTTCATTCAAATCACCATGCAGATATTTATTCCCTGAAAGATCCAATGAGTTCAACATGCAGAGGTTTCCTAAGCTCAGTGGCACTCCACCTTCTAGGACTCTATTGTTGGCAAGGTTGAGGACTCTGAGAGATGTTAAATTTCCAATAGCACTAGGAATAAGCTCTTTGAAAGCATTGGCACTCAAATCTAGACTCTCGAGGCTGGTTAGCTTGAACAACCAAGATGGGACTACAGAATGAAGATTGTTACTAGAGAGATCAATAACTCGAAGCTTTGTAAAGTTAGCATGTGCAAGAGAATCAGGAATCTCAAGATTGCAGTTTGATAAATATATTTCTGAGACTAAAGGGAAGGTGTTAAGTGATTCCAGCCAATCAGGTGCTTTGGAGAGATCAACAAAATTTAAGTTTAGGTACTGAAGAGAAGAAAGATTTGAGAGCCAATAACTTCCAACAATGTAGAGTTTGTTCCAAGATGAATAGAAAGGATTAGAAAGATCAAGATGATGCAAGTGTGAGAGATTGCCAAGCTGATGGGGAACTGGTCCACTAAAGCCAGCACAAGAGAGATCAAGATAATGCAGTTGTGCGAGTGAACCAATGAAAGCAGGGATTTGAATACCTCCAAAGAAGTTCATGCTGAGATCCAAGTATTGCAAGTGTTTCAACCCAAGCAAAGCTGAATTGATCTCTCCATCCAGTGGCTCAGAACGTAGGCCATATTGGAACATGTCATGAAGAGGCCTCTTGTTACCAAGATCAAGTTGCACAACATCCCCTGTTTTATTATCGCATTGAACTCCTCTCCAAATGCAGCAGTCTTCCCCAATCCAAGACGATAGCCGTCCACCGGGATCTTTAAGCCCTTCTTTGAAATCAAGAAGTGCTTTCCTTTCAGTTTCTCTGCACAAACTGATTGAAACCCCATTGCAGAGGCTGAATTTGAGGTAGAGAAAGACTAGTAGGAGAGCTTCAGTGAGCTTTACACCCATAGAGAAATGACTTTGTTTTCTATGTAAGTTGTTAGTTCACCATGTAAGTATATATATATAACATTGAAAAATCATTTATGCATTTATTAAATTGTTTGATGAATGGAGTTTCATAGATTACAGCATCAGGAAATGTGTCCAATCAATATGGAAGGCAGGTGAGCATTTATTAGATTTTGAACAATTCTTAGAAAATGCTAGTGTTAAAGAAGTGAACAACTCAGCTCTTCTTAGAACTACACCTCATTGAAAACTCAATCAATGCTGTGCTTTATCAGTTTCCAAGTTGCAGAATTTGAAACTTTCCAAACCACTATTATTTCCTTTAATTACATGATAATATTGTTACTGTCATTGTGATGTGAACATGATCTCTATCCTGTGCCTTGTACTTATAAAAATGCTGCCATCTGTTCAATTAAAGATCAACTGAGAATGCTTTCAGTCTTTCCAAATTATCTTGTGTTCTTCTGTAGAAAGTAGGCCATCTTTGCACAAGGATTTGACCTGTTCATTACTGGAACCTCTGCTTGACATTTTCTTATATTCATGAATTTTGTGGTGCTTGGAATCCAAAGCTACAACCATGATTAAAATAAAAACAATTTTAGTTATAATGCTATTACAAGAGTGATACTTATTTTGAAAGGATCTTGAAGAATTCATACATTTCTTAGTAATTAATAGGACTACTGAAGTTTTAGCATATATATGTATACCCTGCTGTCAATGAGGCAGTAGTTCATGAGGAATGTAAACAAATAATCATAAAACTTGAAACATACATACCAAAAAAATAACTCAAAGGTCAAATTTTTGAGAAAAATTTCAGTAGGGCAGACAAGTATAATAATCTTAGGAAAATGTATGTACAATTAGATTCATTTTACCATTGTTAGTCTGAAAATTTTGGAGTAGATTCATGGTATGGTTAATTCTTGAAAAGTGACAGAATAAGTCTAAAAATGGAAATTATAAAACTGTATAATCACAAAACAACGAAGGAAAAATACATCATCTATTTGGAAATATATCTAAATACATTAACTTATACATGTTTTTATTGCAGTTTTTACATATTATCAAGTGCAAATTAACAAACTGAACACTATCCAAAGGACTTGTTCCTATAATTCCTAATTTTACGACCATAAAAGAAATAGATTACAGCACACATATCATCAACAAAGTTAAAAAGGGAAAATCTCCACTTATTATTGAGTAACAATGTAGCCCAAATGATCCAGCATCCGGAGATGAATCCTAGCACCATGCTCAAATAGAACGATGTCGTTTCCGAGTCATTTTCATCCTCTTTGAAAAGTCCTTCATTTTTGTTTGCATGTTGAGATGCTTCACATTTTTTATCCAAGGGAAAACCACAGAGATCATAATTACCAAAATAGATTGAAGGATCTGGAAGTGCGAGCAACTGACCTCCATATGGAATTCTCCCAATGAAATTATTATAGGAGAGATTCAAATGACTTAATAAAGATAGCATAGTCATTGTTGAAGGAATAGCCCCGGAAAAATTGTTCATTGATAAGTCAAGTGATTCTAACCACCGCAACATGTTGATATTTTCTGGAATTCTTCCTGTCAAATGATTTCTTGATAAATTCAAACTTTGCAAGTATAAAAGATTGACTAGTTCTTCAGGAATCTCTCCTGATAACTCATTGCTCGAGAGGTCAATGAAGATGAGAAGCGGAAGTAGCTTGTCATACTGAACATTTCTCCCTTTCAAATTCACCTTGATATTGTCCATGTAGCCAAGAAGAAGTTTACTAGATACCATGTAAAGAAGCTCATTGTTGTCAATAAAACCCATGGAGATTTTATCATATGCCATGAGAGCAACCTTCTTGTTATCAAATATTGTATGAGCAACTTTTGTGGCACTAAGATTGCCAAGACTGCTCGGTATGGTTCCAGACAAATGATTATTTGCAAAGTCTATAACACGAAGAGAGATGAGGCTTCCCAAGTTTGAAGGAATTTCACCGTCAAGCATGTTAGACCGAAGGCGAAGAGTTTGTAAGTTCAATATGTTCTCTGCAAGCCAAATAGGTATATTGCCACTTATCTTATTCTGACCGAGATCTAGAGTTGTTAAAGTTTTGCAATTCCTCAAAGATAAAGGGAGTTCTCCAGACAAATTATTGTTTCCCAAATGCAAATAAGTCAAAGGTTGAGAGCAAATAGAGGTAGGGATCTTTCCTGATAAATTATTACTAGACAAATCCATAGCAAACAATTTTGAATGGAAAGAGTTGTCCCAACAATCAGGAATTTCACCGGTGATTTGATTTTTGGAGAGGTCAAGAACTTTCAGATTGACTAATTCACATAATGCCGTGGGTATGCTTCCAGTTATATTGTTCGAAAGAAGAAGCAAGTCCTGTAATTTTGCCGAAAATTTTGGTATTGATCCTTCCAAATGGTTCCCACTTAAATCAATATATATAAGATTTAAATGTTCCAATGAAGTAGGAAGCTTGCCTTTGATATCATTGTATGATAAATCAAAAAACTGAGTATTCAATGAGAAATTCCAAACCCAGTCTGGCAATTCATCAGAAATGCTTGCATTTGACATGTGTAAGTGGGTGAGTTTTCCAAGCTTTTGAAGCCAAACAGGAAATTTCGGTCCTAATTCAATACTGGCCACAAGAAATTTCTTTAGATTGAGTGGAGGAACCCATTCAGATCCAACGTCAAAATGGAATTCATTTGAAGCAAGACCAAGATGTTCTAAATTTCTAAGATGAGCAAAATGGTCTTCAGTTAAAACACCAGTCAAATTGTTCCAAGAGAGATCAAGAAACACAAGATCAGGAAACAGTTTTCCGAAATGCTTGGGAATAATTCCACTCAAAGTATTGCGAGAAATGTCCAGTTTTTTCAAAGAAGGAAGTTGAAACTCAGGAACTGGACCAGAGAATGAGTTGTAATAGAGATTTAGCATCTTGAGAGACTTGAGGTTTCCTAACCAATCAGGAAAAGTTCCTGTAAGTTCACTAAAAACCCAACTCAGTGTCTCCAAACTGTCTTTCATGCAACCAGAAAAAACTTCTCCCAGTTCATTCAAACCACCATGCAAATATTTATTCTCTGAAAGGTCCAATATGTTCAACATGCAGAGGTTTCCTAGACTCAGTGGCACTCCACCTTCTAGAACACCATTGTTAGCAAGGTCAAGGACTCTAAGAGAAGTTAAATTGCCAATAGCACTAGGGACAAGCTCTTTGAAAGCATTGACACTCAAATCTAAACTCTCTAGGCTTCTTAACTCGAACAACCAAGGTGGGACAACAGAATGAACATTGTTACTAGAAAGATCAAGAAAGTGAAGTTTTGTAAAGTTAACATGTACAAGAGAAAGAGGAAGCTCAAGAGTGCAGTTAGATAAGTTTATTTCTGAAATTAATGGGAGGGTGTTTAGTGATTCCAGCCAATCAGGTGCTTTGGAGAGATCAACAAAATTCAAGTTGAGGTACTGAAGAGATAAAAGATTTGAAAGCCAATGACTTCCAACTATGTAGAGTTTGTTCCAAGGTAAATAGAAAGGATTAGATAGATCAAGGTGCTGCAAGCCTGAGAGATTGCCAAGCTGATGGGGAACTAGTCCACTAAAACCAGCACAAGAAAGATCAAGATAATGGAGCTGTTGCAGTGAACCAAAGAAAGCAGGGATTTGAATACCTCCAAAGAAGTTCATGCTGAGATCCAAGTATTGCAAGTGTTTCAAGCCAAGCAAAGCAGAGCTGATCTCACCTTCCAAGGGAAGAGCATGTGGACCATAACCAAACATGTCATGAAGAGGCATCTTGTTCCCAAGATCAAGCTGCACAACATGCCCTGTTTGGTTATCACATTGAACTCCTCTCCAAATGCAGCAGTCTTGCCCAATCCAAGATGATAACCTTCTACTGGGATCTTTAAGCCCTTCTTTGAAATCAAGAAGTGCTTTTCTTTCACCTTCCATGCAACCATAGATTAAAACTCCATTGAATAGACTGAGAGTGTAGTAGAGAAAGAGGGTGAGGTGAGCTTTGGTGGTTATTGTTTGCATAGTTTGAAATTGCTGATGGTTTCTTTGCTTGTATGTTTAATTTTAAATCTATGTATATATAGAGAGAACATGCAAAACAAAGTTGAAAAGCAAGAGACGTAAGTCAAGAAGTTCTCGTGTGTATGATGTGCTAACAAAGGGTGGAAAATGGTTGATAGAGATTTGCTTGGCCCTCACCAAGAAGGTAATAAAGATGAGCAACTACTTCGGTTGTTGGTAGTAATTAAAATGCTGCTTTATGATCACTCATATCAAAATATCTCTCACATTGGAGGGCTTTAGTTTTTTTTTTTTTTTTTTTTTTTGATAAAAGGCTTTAATTAAATTGGTAGGTGGGAAGTTGCTCTCATATGTAATTCAAAATAAAAGAAAAGATAAGCCAGGGATTTATTGAAAAAAGCTGTCCTAGCCTTTTTCTTGATTTAATAATTTTCATTTGTCCATTTTATAAAAAAATTAAGACTAAAAAAATTGTCCCAAATAATAAAAATATTTGTCTAACATAAAAATATTCATGTCTCTATAAAAAAAATTCAAATTTTAGCTCATATCAATTAGTGAGAGACGCTCACTTAAGTGAAATAAAAAACTTAGGTAGTAGGTTCGAATCTAAGGGAGTGCGAAATATTACCTGATTTGTGATGAGTTCTGTTCTTGGTCTCACTGAGGTGGTCTAGTCTCTCACAACAAAAGGGCACTTTTTTTGTGAGAGACCGAGCCACCTCAGTAAGACCCATAACAAAACTTATCACAAGTCAGGTATTGTTTTGCTTAGTCGGCCAATAATTCGCACTCCCTCAAAGTCGAACCCACGACTTAAGCCTTTGGTCTCACTTAAATGAGCGGCTCCCACTAATTGATCGCAGTAAGAGCCACTCACTTAAGTGAGACAAAAGGCTTAAGTCGCATATTCGACTTCGAGAGAGTGCGAATTATTGTCCGACTAAGTAAAACAATATCTGGCTTGTGATGAGTTCTATTCTGGATCTTACTGAGGTGGGGTCGGTCTCTCACAGTAGAGATGCCTAGATGGGTGATGATATTAACTTTTTGCCCGCCCTTAATGTAACTTAGCCACTTATTTAAAAAACTATATATAAGCATTATTTGTCTTATTTTTAAATTAATAGAAAATAATAATAATAATATCGGTAACTAAAATAGTGTGATGTTATTAACCATTTTAATTTTTTATTAAAATAAGTAAACTACACCCCTGAGAACTTAATTTAATTATTTATGTAGAAAAGCATAAGGATAACATCTAGCAATGGTGCTAGATATTTTAGCATTAATTTTAGCATTTCTTTATTAATTATTTATTTGATTTTTACATTATTATTGTTTGGTATTATACATATTTTAATTTGTAATTTTCACCACTTTCAGTGGACCTTCATGATTTTATTTATTTATTATATAAATATACATAATAATAATGTTTATAAGTATATGGCTAGGGATCACCTCCATAACAAAGATAAAAAAATAAGGTACACTTGTTTATTAAATGACTTTGATTGTATTGCGTTGAAAATGTGATCTTAGTACTTTTCAAAAATTAAATAATTTATCTAATACATCACCTTCACAACACCCAATTTTTTTTTTTTTTCACTTGTGTCCTATGGCATTCAGACATCAAGTCTATGAACAATCTACTCATCCATTAACGATTCACTTAAACTGATAACACTATGCCATAATCCTTAGCCAACCTCACACTCCACAATCCTTTGAGGGGCTCTAGAATTACCGGAGTCGGAATCAAAACTCTCCCAATTGAGTTTTTTTGGGGTCTTTTAATTAACCAAAACAATCACATGGCATGTTTGGCTTACTAGAAACAAACACATATTTAATTACAAAAATATTTTCTCCTGTTACAATTATTTGGAAAATCAATCTTATCATAAAAAATTGAATATTCTACAAGAAAAATGAATGAGTATCCAATTCTCATGATCTTTATTCTCGAGGAGACATGTGACCCTAAGTCATAGACTCCATACCAGACCACCAACATGTAGCCTAGGATCAGTGTTTTCACTCGAGAAACAGCCGCCTACTAGCGTCCCTACCATGGTGTGCTTTGCTATCGGTTAACCGTTTTGTTTTATCTAGCTTTTTGTCCTTTAGTTTCCACAACCAATGGATTCTGCTTTTTTTTTTTTTTTTCCATGTGCATAACTCCTGTAATTTGTTCATTGTGGACCCTTTCTTCTTTCTATTATATTTTCTTATAATATAATTGTAGTTTATTCATTTTGTAAAAAAAAAATCACTTTTATAATATATGAATAATAATTTATTTTATTTTTTAAGTGAGAGGTTACTTTTTTATTTTTATGACAATGAAAAATGTACTTTTTTTTTTTTAAATATCCAATACTAATTGATTGACCCTGAAAGCATGTTTTCCACATTCAGAAAAAAAAAAATAACATTATTAACTTTTGAAACCAATTAATGAAGTTTGGTAGTTGATTAAAGAGTTGAGTATTTTCCGTGCACGAAACGCAACCCCATCCCCAAAAATAATTAGACTTGGTCAACAACTCAAGGTCTCAAGAACACATGCAACTCCATGCCACTACATGCATGCAAATCTTGTACATAGACGTGGCAACAACCAAGTGTTTTGTGGAAACCATGCATGGGGAGCTCCAAGCCTCTATTTTCCTTGAAAAGCCTTCATCTCCTCCTTTTCATCCTCCCTTTCAATCCCTCAAAACAACCTTCCCATGTTTTAAGGATCTCCCTATTCTTTACCTAGTCTCCTTCCTCCCTCCCTCCCTTCCTCATCTCTCCAAAGTGACTCATTATCCTTCACAATCAATCATGGTATAGTAATCCACTCCCTCTTATTTGCATTCATTCTTTTCCTTATAGTAGTTATGTTGTTACTTATCTTTGATCTTTGTAATGGGCCTCTTGTTCTTCATTTTAAAGTCGAATTCGGCGTCGGGAATGGCGGTGAACGATGAATGCAAGCTCAAGTTCTTGGAGCTGAAAGCAAAGAGAAACTTCCGATTCATTGTGTTCAAGATCGACGAAAAGATACAGCAAGTCACTGTGGATAGGCTCGGTAAGCCTGATGAGAGTTATGATGATTTCACCGCAGCCATGCCTCCAAATGAATGCCGCTATGCCGTGTTCGATTTTGATTTCATTACTGATGAGAACTGCCAGAAGAGCAAGATCTTCTTCATTGCTTGGTAAGTCTTATAATATGACAAATCTCTAAGAAATATATATTGAGGATGATAGTAATGTGATTTTTACAAATTCAACTTTCAAAATAAATATTATCAGTTAAATGTAGCTTATAAGTTCATCTGAGAATTCTATTAAAGAGAATCTAGTATGTAACTATCATATTATACAGAAGCTTATAAGTTATTCAGGACAATGTTTTTAGTTTACATCTTTGTCTTCATCATCACTATTTTTTATGCATGTTGACACAAATTAATAATCCAACAAGAAAATTCATATTGATGATTAAATAACAAGGCATATCTTTGAACTTTCTCAGTAAAGTTAAGGAGTTCATCTTGCCTGGTTTGAGAACCAGGGTATTCCCTGGTTCTGACCTATCGCAGTATAACACTGTTGTCATAAAAATTAACAATATCATATAAGGACGCATGTCAAGTTATGATAGGTCAAAATCAAGGAATACTCTAGTTTTAAAATCAGGCAAAATGAATTCAAAGTGAGCTCATCTTGCCTGATTTGAGAACCATGATATTCCCTAGTTCTGACCTATCACAGCATTACACGTGTCACCATAAAAATTAGCAATATCATATAAAGACGAATGTCAGGTTGTGATAGGTCAAAATCAGGGAATACCCTAGTTTTAAAACCAGGCAAGATGAACTCAAAGTTTGTCTATCCTGATTTGAGAATCAGGGTATTTCTTAGTGATCTATCACAGCATGACACGTGTCGCGAGAAAAATTAATATGCAAGTTCTTCACATTCTTGCTAATGTGAACTGTGAATTGCATATCAAATCTTGTGGTTGTTTATGAGAATTAATTCTGTTGAATTATGGAAAAGTTTTGTCAATGGATTTTATTTATTTATTTATTTTCTATGAAGGTCTCCTGACACTTCAAAGGTGAGAAGTAAGATGTTATATGCAAGCTCCAAAGACAGATTCAAGAGAGAGCTTGATGGAATACAAGTGGAATTGCAGGCAACTGACCCAAGTGAGATGAGCATGGACATAATAAAATCTAGAGCTATCTGAGGAATGAGAAATGATGAGCTTTTTCTTTTTTTCTCTCTTTTTTCTGTGCTTTAAAATGAGAGATTATTTTCATTTCATTTAGATGCTCTTAATTAATTCATTTGTCACTGGTATTGTTACAATTTGTTTATAAACATTTTCAGCAATGTCATGACATGAACTTCTTTTTGCTGGGCAAACATTAATAATTAATTATTACCAAATTAATTTCCAAGTTGGATTTAGTGATCTTAATTAGTAGCATGAATGCAGGCATGTATGATCTAGCTAGGACGGGTCCAAAGTTTGACAAATTAAAACCTTATACTTTTGAGCATGCATATATATATATATATATTAAGATAATCCACAATTTATTGAGAGCAATAAAAGTGATTGCATACTCGCCTATTAGTCACAAAAAAAAAATAATTACAAACTATTTATTACATTGAATAAAAAAAATAAAGAGATAAGAAGTAGCAATAAAACATTAAAAGAAAAACCAAAACAAATAAGATCAAATATGAGGAGATCACACAAGCCACGAAAAATGAAGAGACTACTACCACTAAAGCAAAATATAAGTCTATAAATTTACAAGTGTTTGTTTTTTTTTCTTTTATATGAAAAAAATAGATAATAAAAATCATTGGATTAAAAAGGTTTAACTAAAACCAAAGGACAAAATAAATAGATGATGTAAGATGATCAAATGGATTGAGCTTGAAATCTTTGTCCCTCACATAACAATGTAATGAATAGGTCCTTCCCCATAACTTGAATTAATTTTTATTTACATTTCTAATTGTGAAGGCTTCTCTTTCACTTTCTTTTCTTTTCTATATGTGTAGTAGGATTGAAAAGAGGTTATTTGTAATATTTAGCAATTTTAGGGGGCTTTCTGAATAATGCTTTTATTAAGCCCATCTTTCAATCCGAAACAGAGAGTTTTTTGGCGTTTTATTTTCTAGATAGAGCTAGGAATTGGGAGAGGAAGAATTAGTAGAATTGAGTGCATCATATCTATTCTTTTGTGAGAAAGATTGGGGATTTGAAGCCTCCTCGTTGTCGTTGGCTTCCACCTTGTATTGCTTCATCTCCATAGTGGATTAATTGCCTCACCGCCACCCTTGGTTTTTTTCACAAGGGTTTTCCACGTAAATCTTAGTGTTCTTTGATATATTGTTTTGGTATGCTATATCTAATAGGTATTTTGTAATTTGGAAGCTTGTACACTTAGGTGCATGACAAAGTGTTGCTACAAGGCATGCACGCAAGGTGTTCGATGAAATACCTATGAAGACTTAGCTTGTCATTTGATTATTTCCGCTATCTCATTACACTCACAAGTGGTATCAGAGTCTGTTTCATATTAAAGGCACGAGTTTGTTTGCTATTTTGTCAAAGATGTCAACTTTGGAAGTATACAAGTTTGATGGCAGTGGTGACTTTCGGCTATGGCAAGTTAAGATCCATTCTATTCTGGTTGATAAGGGCTTGGATAGTGTGCTTGAAGGTGATGATCCGGACTTGTCAAATGATGAGATGAAGAAGCTAGATAAAAGGGCATTGGCGGTGCTCCGGTTGGCTCTTGCAGATAATAAGTTACGGCAAGTATGCTTGGAGAAGACCTCTATAGCTCTTTGGAAGAAATTGGAGTCTCTCTATTTGAACAAGTCACTCTCCAATCAATTCTACCTCATGATGCACTTGTTTAGGATGTGCATGTAAGAAGGGACTTCTATCAAGCAATATATTGATGAGTTCAATAAAGCGGTGCTTGATTATCAAAATTCTAGAAGCTCTATGGACATGGAACATTTGGCTATCTTGTTCTTGTGCTCACTCCCTGACTCATATGATGGCAAAAGAGACCAAATCCTTTATGATAAGGAATCTATTTCCATGGATGATGCTACTTCTATTCTATTGTCAAAGGATTTGCTTAAGAAGACTCGAATGGAAAGTCATGGTGAAGGTGAAGGTCTTGTTGTCACACGTGGGAGGTCAGTAGAGCGTGGCCATAGTGGTGATGATGTTACTTATAACAAGGGTAAGAAATCAAAGAGCCATTCAAAGTCTCGTTCGGGCAAAAAAGACATTCGTTGTAACTATTACAAGGAATTGGGTCATATTAAATGGTATTGTCCGAAGTTGAAGAAAAAGAAAGACAAGCATGGAGACATCAGCATGAGTGATACATCTTCAGCTACTGTAGCAGTTTCAGATTGCAGTTCTGGTGAGTTACTTATTGCTAGTGCAAACTTTACTTCAGTTGGGCATTGTGCTTCCAGTGCATTAGCTGGGTGTGACATGAGTTTTAGCACTGGTTGAATTCTTGATTCTGCGTGCTCTTACCATATGTGTCCACACCAAGAGTGGTTTGCTACTTATGAGCCATTTAATGAAGGCTCAGTTACTATGGGCAATGACTCAAGGTGTAAAGTTGTTGGTATTGGCACCATCAAATTTAGGATGTATGATGGCATGATTTATACACTCATAGATGTTCGTCATGTGGTTGGACTGAAGAAGAATTTGATCTCATTCAAGGCACTTGATAGGAAAGGCTACAAGTTTGTAACTCAAAACTATCAAATCAAGATGTTTAAAGGCTCCTTATGTGTGATGAAGGCTCTTACTACTCCAGATACAGATGATTTGTATTTCTTACATGGCAGCTTAATTACTGGGTCAGTTTCAGTAGCTTCCAGTTCTCAGACGGATGAAGATACTATGACTACTTTGTGGCACATGAGATTGGGGCACATGTCAGAGCATGGCTTGACAGAGCTGAGTCGTCGTGGTTTGTTAGGGAGTCAGAGGACAGTCAATTTGCAGTTTTGTGAGCATTGTATCTTTGGGAAGCAAACTCGTTTGAGATTTAAGAGATCTGTTCACACGACAAGGGCCATTCTTGACTATGTGCACACTAATTTATGGGGTCCAGCACCAGTTACTTGGAGGTAGACATTATGTGCTAACCTTCGTTGATGATTTTAGTAGGAAGGTTTGGGTTTACATCCTAAAGTCCAAGGATGAAACTTTTAGTCGTTTTCGTCAATGGAAAGCAATGGTCGAGACACAGACAGAAAGAAAAGGTCAAGTATTTGAGGTCTGATAATGGCACAGAGTTCCGCTCGAGAGAATTTGAGAAATATTGTCAAGATGCCGGCATCATTCGACACTATACCACAGTTCATACTCCACAGAAGAATGGAGTAGCGGAACGTATGAATAGAACATTATTAGAGAAAACCCGGTGTATGCTCTCTCATACCGGGTTACCCCAAAGTCTTTGGGCAGAAACAGTTACCACAGCTTGTTACTTAGTTAACCACTCACCATCGACAGCTACTGAGTGCAAGACACCAGAGGAGGTGTGGTCTGGCAAACCACCTCAATAGGATCACTTGAGGGTATTTGGTTGTCCGGCGTATGTTCATGTTCGCCAGAATAAGTTAGAACCTCGGGCTCTGAAGTGTGTTTTCCTCGGCTATGGTGATGAAGTTAAGGGGTATCGTTTGTGGTGTAAGGATTCCAGACCCCCTAAGGTGATCGTCAGCAGAGATGTGACCTTTGATGAAATGGCTATCATTACTCCAACAGGTCAACAATTGGCAGAGGCTCCTGCATCAAGTGGAGCTTCTACATGTGGTGGTTCTGAGGTAGAGCAAGTAGCACAGAGGGTAACATTTGAGGTAGAGACTCTAGTGACCGAGTCTACTACAGTTGACAGTCAGCAATAGCAGAGGCCATTGTTATCAAAATCTGTAGGTGGTATTCATGAAAGTTCAGATGAGGCAGAGTTCGAGTTAGATGTTGTTGATAATTAGTTAGAGGATACAGATTTAGTTGGAGCTTCAGGGGCTCCATATTCTCCTATCGCACATTGTCTACGTGGGAAGGCGAAGCCACCACAGTGCTATGGAGAATGGGTCACACCTGTAGCGAAAGGTAGAGGTACAGTTGCTTTCGCTTTGACAGTTACTGAGGATATTGTGTATAATGAGCCTAGTACTTTTCATGAGGCAGTCAGTTGTTCTCAAGCAGCTAGTTGGATTCAGGCTATGACTGAGGAGATGGAATCATTACAGAAGAATCACACTTAGGAGTTAGTGTTGCCACCAAAAGGGTGCAAGATTGTTGGTTGCAAATGGGTTTTCAAGCTCAAGGAGACTTCTCCAGGAGTTCATACTCCAAGGTACAAGGCTAGATTGGTGGCGAAGGGCTTCAGTCCTAAGGAAGGGATAGATTATCATGAGGTATTCTCTCCAGTCGTGAAGCATACTTCGATTCGGGCCTTACTTGCTTTGGTTGCTCTATATGATTTGGAATTAGAGCAAATGGATGTGAAGATAGCCTTTCTTCACGGTGATCTAGAGGAGGAAATCTATATGGCGCAACCAGATGGGTTTGTGGTTCAAGGCAAAGAAGACCATGTTTGTTTGCTTAGGAGGTCATTATATGGCTTGAAGCAGTCTCCAAGGCAATGGTATCATCGGTTTAATGCTTATGTCAGCAACCATGGATTTAAGAGGAGTTCATTTGATGTTTGTGTTTATCAGCAGACATTTATAGATGGATCTAGGGTGTATATGCTGCTTTATGTTGATGACATTCTTATTGCTAGAAAAAACCATTCTGTAATTGAGAAGATAAAGGTCATGCTTGGAAGTGAGTTTGAGATGAAGGATTTAGGTACAGCTAAGAGGTTATTAGGGATGGATATTCGTCGTGACAGGTCCCAGGGCATGCTTTGGCTCTCACAGAGCCAGTATATTGAGAAGGTTCTGGGTAAGTTCAATATGTCACAAGCAAAGCCAGTTTCTACTCCCTTAGCGACACATTTCAAGTTATCTACTTCATCAGGCTCTTTGGATGCAGAGGAGGAAATGTATATATCTAGAGTTCCTTATGCTTGTGCAGTTGCCAGTTTAATGTATGCTATGGTTTGCACACGTCCTGATATTGCTCGTGCTGTTAGTGTTGTAAGCTGTTTCATGTCAAGGACAAGCAAAGAGCATTGGAAGGTAGTACAATGGATCTTTCGGTACCTATGTGGCACAAGCAATTATGGTTTGATGTTTGATCAGAGGACAACAAATTTGGGGCAAGTTGTTGGTTATTGAGATTCAAATTTTGCTGGGGATCTTGATGAGAGATGTTCACTTACCGGCTATGTGTTTCAGCTCTGTGGCTCCTGTATTAGTTGGAAGGCAACTTTATAGTCAGTTGTTGCATTATCAACTACAGAAGCTGAGTTCATATCTTTGACAGAGGCGATGAAGGAGGCTATTTGGTTGCATGGTTTTTTGGGTGATTTGGGTGTTGAGCAAGTTGATCATGTTGTGTTTTGTGATAATCAAAGTGCGATCTGTCTTGCTAAAGATGAGAAGTTTCACGAGAGAACCAAGCATATTGATGTACGCAACTTCTTCTTTAGTCTTCATGTGAAGAAGAAGACTTTGTTTATGGAGAAGATTAACACAAAACACAACCCAGCTGATATGTTAACCAAGGTTGTCCCAAAAGCAAAGTTCGAGCATTGCTTGGACTTGGTTGGCTTTCGTGCTTGTCCAAGCTAGCTCCATATGGAGAATTAATTGGAGGAGGTGAGTTTTACTATTTGTTGATTTGCTGATTTAGAGATGAAGCTTTTGGAGATTGGATGTTTGGCATCAAGTTACTTGATGTGTTTGCTTTGTGGTTTATCATCGCCGAGGTGGAGAATTGTGAAGTTCGGCTTCTCTTTCACTTTCTTTTCCTTTCTATATGTGTAGTAGGATTGAAAAGAGGCTATTTGTAATATTTAGCAACTTTAGGGGGCTTTATGAATAATGTTTTTATTAAGCCCATCTTTCAATCCGAAACAGAGAGTTTTTTGGCGTTTTGTTTTCTAGATAGAGCTAGGAATTGGGAGAGGAAGAAGGAGTAGAACTGAGTGCATCATATCTATGCTTTTGTGAGAGAGATTGGGGATTTGAAGCCTCTCCGTTGTTGTTGGCTTCCACCTTGTATTGCTTCATCTCCATAGTGGTTTGATTGCCTCACCGCCGCTCGAGGTTTTTCCCGCAAGTGTTTTCCACGTAAATCTTAGTGTTCTTTGATATATTGTTTTGGTATGCTATATCTAATAGGTATTTTGTAATTTGGAAGCTTGTACACTTAGATGCATGACAAGGTGTTGCTACAAGGCATGCACGCAAGGTGTTCGATGAAATACCTATGAAGACTTAGCTTGTCATTTGATTGTTTCTGCTATCTCATTACACTCACACTAATTAAAGTTGGTTTATATTTCTTTGAGATTGTAATTTTTTTAATAAAATTACATGTTAATTTACTACAAATATTTCCCTTATTAATTAACCTAATTTAATGAGCAAATGTAATGAAAGAGTACTGTGGTGAGGGATCAAACCCTTGATCTTTAATTTAATAGAGAAATAAAATACTAACTCTAACCGTGTTTGGTGATAGTAATCCTTTCATTTCATGTATTTTTCTTTTATTTTCATAGCAAAAGAAAATTGCTTTGATTTTTTTTAAGACCAGGTAAAATTTATTAACCAAATTAATTCAAAATAATTTTATAGTTGTGTGGTTTTCCATTTTTTTATTTTTATTTAATTGTTTTTGATAGATTATTGATATATAATACATGCATAATAAAACTTTTATAAAATAATATTCTTCAGATAAAAAAGAACTATTATTTTATAAAGATTATTTATTTATTAATAAATAAATATTTATTAATTTAGATGGAGATTTATATTGTATACAATTGAATAGAAGCAACAAAGTCTGAAAAAAATAATATATAAGATGCTATTAATTTTTTCAATGTGGCTTGGAACATTAATGTGCAAACAACAACTATTATAAATTATTTTTCATTTGGCAAAATCTGATCACAAGAAGGAATGACTTTTGAGCAAGTTGGTGAAGAAAAAAGCAATCATGGATAAAAAGAAGTTATTTCTAGTTTGTTGTATATACAAGGAATAGATGTTAAGTAGTTTTTGAACCATTCTAATGAAAATGATATTGTGAATGAGTCACTTATAAATAAAAAGATTATTAAAGTGTAATAGATACACTAGTCAATGATAAGTTGTGTGTTACCAAATATTTCTCCAAAGGAGGAATTTTTAGTAATAGAAGCTTTGAACATGAGAAAAATATATCAAATATGGTGGGGTTTAAGCAAAAACTTATGGATGTGATTGAGTTTAGTTCCCGGACAAAGAATAAACAAATGATTTTAGATACATAATTTAAAAAATAAAATTAAATTAAAAAAAAAAGAATTAGTCTAAAAAAAACTTCAACCCAATGAATTTTGTATGGTATTTTTTCATATATCCGATGAAATATTAATTTATATTGTTGGGAGATAAAGAATTTCAAAAAATTATTATTTTATGTATTTAACAAAATTATTAATTTAGGATATTGGCCAAGTTTAAAAAAATATTATTTAATCAAGGTTATTAATTTATCAAATATTCATTAATCAAGGTTTTATTGTATATATATAACCACTACACCAAACAAACTTAGTTTACACCTTAATTACCTATCCCAATTATGCGAGCAATGCTATATTTACATATTAGATTTAATGTAGATGCCAAGTTAGCATCGACATCATGATCCACATCATTCTGTTTTCATAAACTCTAAACCCAAACTATATAGATTTAAATGATAAAAGTATCATTATGCTGTAATTTTTTTTTATTTTACAATGAATTTAAAATCATAAAAATCAAAAGAATATATTTAAAAAAAAAATGATGGGCCGTGACAAGAATATTTTGGTGTAGAAGCAAGGCAATACCTGGCATGAGCCAATTCTGAACAACTATTTATGGTCCAATGCCTTCACAAGAGTCTCACATGTGTGTTACCTTCAGGACCAATTTGATATATGTCATCATTTTCCTAGTGTTATAGAGCTCAAGAGGCATGTCTATTTCGCCACAATGTCCCTCATGCTTAATAAACAGTAGAGTGCAAGCTATTCAAGCCTGATATTTGCCATCAATACCATTCAGATAGGGTATTGCTGGCATCTAGCGATTAGGGTTCTTTGTTTTTTTTTTTAATAATTATTTATGAATTATTTTTAAGATAAGAATTGGTTAAATACTTTAGAAAAATATGAAATTAGGCTTGTGACTTTATACACTAATTTTTATTAAAACAATATTTATGGTTTTTGATAAATTGATCCTTAGAAGATCTATGATATTCAAAATGGCAAAAAATTAAAAAACTCATTTCCCTCACGTAGGCTAGTTTTTAGCTTCTTTTTTCTCTCTTGTTCCTTTAAAGGTCTTCTGCTCTTGTAGTATTTTTTTTGTATTTCTGCTACTTATGACTCTTTTGTTGAGCTTCGGCTTTGAATTTGTATTTGTTTTTCTTTTTTAATGAACGTGATTTATCCATTTTTTTTAAAAAAAAAACTCTAAAAAAATTAATAAAAAAAGTCTTAATATTCTATGAACTATTTTAAAGATGTGAAAACTTTTTTAAAGTTAAAAAGACTTTCAAAATTTTCTAGTGGCCATAAACGGATGACCTGATCATTTTTTAAAAACTATCCCACTATTCCTCAACTTTTATATATACTCTATTCTATTGTGTCACCTAATCACCTTGGGTGGTTTCCCTCCACTCTTTTCTTCATTAATATATTTCTAATATATTTTTGATGATTTATTTTAAAAAAAAAAAAGATTTTTTGTCGGATGACTTTTATAAATAAAATTTTCAAATCATATATTTGTATACAATTTTTGTTTTTGTAAATGATTATAAATAATGGAAATCTCCCTCACACAATGTCTATAATTTTATTTTATACATTTATTTATTTGAATATAAATGAATAAAGCACAAAAACAAATTAAAACAAATAAATATAAAGTTATAATTGCTAGTGGAATATATGCACCCATATCTATGTATTTGTATAAATAGCAATGATGGTGTTTCAGGGTGGAAATTTGCTGGCAAAGGAGGAACGATGATGGGTTGCTTGCCTTCAATATTTCAATCCAAGCCTCGTATCTACAACCAATTGAATTTTTCATTTTTCGTTTTAAATTACGTTTAAGTTGTATTAAATCTAATCCAACTCTTTTTCTCCAATTAAACGTTATAAGCTCTTATTTTTTTATTTTTTTATACAAGACAAACACCAAATAAAAAAAAATAGATAATCAGGTAAAAAGGTGCACTAGTTACAATGACTTAAATGATCTTCTAAGGATAAACCCTTTGCGATTTAAGATGGCTTGACTGACCAGTTAGGGTGCATCAGTTACGGAGAATTATGTAATACCAGTTGAGAGACTTAAACTCGAAACCACTTAATCACACTATAAGGTAGTTACTGTTGGACTAGATCATGATTTTTTTATTATAACCTTTTATTTGAAAAATGATAACCATTCATCTTTAAATTTAATCAATGTCAATGTATAATGAATGTGAAATGAAAATTTTAGCATTTATTTTATTACAAAATTTAATTAGTAATTATTTTTAATGAATTTCAGAATCTTATTGACCATAAAATAAAATTTAAAAAGTAAAAAGCTAATCCTTACAAATTTATTTTTTGCAAAAGATAAAACATAAATATAAAAAAAAAATTTACTTCCATAGATAATCTTGATACTTGAAATTATATAAAAAATAAAAAATTAAAATTAAAATGAACTGCCAAATGCTTGTTTTGTCATTCTACAAGGGAAACCAAATAAGCATATTCTCCAAAATATAAACGCATTAAAAAATAGTAATTAAAAAAATATATATAGACCAATTCATAATAATGAAAAATTCAGGGACTAAAATGCAATTTACTTCCTGCAAACAAAATATTTCTGTACTTTCCCATGTACCACAAATTATTTCCTAAAACTATTTTAAAATAAAAAAATAAACGATGGCATTCCAGTAAATTTTCATCCAAACAAGGTCAAACCAATTCTTTTTGCCACGTGGCACCAATCATAAACTAAAAAAACTCATTTCAAAATTCAAAATCCCCCTCCAAAACCCAAACGTCTTCAGTTCCACCTTTAACGCCGTTAACTTCTCCGTCACGTTCTCCGTCATTTTCTCCGTTATATAAACCCCCACACCATCACCGCCACCACCACCATTCTCTTCATTCCAACCTCCAAACCCTCAAACGTCTCCTTCGCCGGCGCGGCGACGACCTTCCGATCATCGACGATGAGAGAGATCCTGCACATCCAGGGCGGGCAGTGCGGGAACCAGATAGGCGCGAAGTTTTGGGAAGTTGTGTGCGCCGAGCACGGGATTGATTCCACCGGACGGTACTCCGGCAACTCGCCGTTGCAGCTGGAGCGCATTAATGTCTACTACAACGAGGCGAGCTGCGGTCGCTTCGTTCCGAGGGCGGTGCTGATGGACCTTGAGCCGGGCACGGTGGACTCCGTCCGATCTGGGCCGTATGGGCAGATCTTCCGGCCGGATAACTTTGTGTTTGGGCAGTCTGGTGCTGGAAACAACTGGGCTAAAGGGCATTATACGGAGGGAGCGGAACTCATTGATTCAGTTCTTGATGTTGTGAGGAAGGAGGCTGAGAACTGTGATTGTTTGCAAGGTTTTGATCCTTTTTTTGTTTATGGTTTTGGGGATGAGTGCGATTTGCTTCATGTTTTGGTTTCGATATGATCTTGTCTTGGTTTTTTTTTCCTATAATTTTCTTGTTATATTTATAGGAATCTTTACAAATTCCGCACTGGATTTGGGTAGAAATAGAGAAATTTCAATTCATCATTTTTCTTTATGTATATTTTAAGTCTATGCAAGGTTTTGATCTGTTTCTTTGATGATTTTTTTTTTATATGGAAATGGTGTAAAATGTTTGGTGTTTTGCTTTAGATTTGATCTTTTGTGTTGATTCTTTGGTTTTGAAATTTTTTATCCCTTTTTTTAATATCTGTTTATCAATTTTGTTCCTATTTTTAAAATCTCCATGCTGGATTTGGTAAAAAAAAAATTTTACTGGTTTTTCATGCTTTGTTTTATTTTTCTTTTCCCTTGAAATGCATTGGCTCTTTGAATCTAAATATTGTCCCAATTTGGTATGCTTTGATGGTTCTGGTATCAATCTGTTGAGTTGATCTTCAGGCTTTCTTGATCTTTGAAAGAAAGTCTGTTCTTAAATCTTTTAATGTTTCTTGTTTTATTATTATCTTTGCTGGGCAATTATCTGCATAATTAATGAAATATCACAAATAGTGCAAGGAATTTCTTTGCATTTTTGTTTTTCTTGTTGAATCCTTTATAACTTTTGATTGATGATTATATTAACTTTCATTATCTTGATTTTTTTTTCAGGATTTCAGGTTTGTCACTCTCTGGGAGGTGGCACAGGGTCCGGAATGGGCACATTGCTGATATCAAAGATAAGGGAAGAGTACCCGGATCGAATGATGCTGACCTTCTCTGTCTTCCCGTCTCCAAAAGTCTCTGACACTGTGGTGGAGCCTTACAATGCTACGCTTTCTGTGCATCAGCTAGTGGAGAATGCAGATGAGTGCATGGTGCTGGACAATGAAGCTCTCTATGACATCTGCTTCCGCACTCTCAAGCTCACTACCCCTAGTTGTAAGACTTCCTCCTCTCTCTATTACAATTCATGCTTGGATCCTTGCACAGTATATCAGCATTTTTTTGTTTTCTGCCCAGTAGGCTCTCTTGCTTGGTTGCATTTATTTATTGATTGATTTTGCTGATGTTGAACTTGGTTGGTAAAATGGTTTAAGATAAGAGTATTCAATGCATATTGAGTCTGAAGGTAATTCAATATAAGAATGCAATTAATTAAAATTTTCTTTTAGTCAATCTAGAATTATTGAAATTAATTTTTTTTAGATTTAGTATAAGATGTCTGAATAGATAATAGGTTTATATGAAAATTAGGATTTATTCCTTGTTTCTTCGATAATGCAAGCTTAAAATGGCAGAGATAAGGATTTACTGGAGAATATCTTCAGAAATCTCTAGTCTCGTTAAGAGAACTGACTTTTCATAATTGTTTTCAGTTTTAGATTACCTATTGTGTATGAAACACATAATTACCACCTCTTTTCTTTTGCTTTTAATTGTGGCATGTGTATGATGTTAATCAAATTCTTTCTTTAACTCATTCTACATCAAGTGAAGCTAAATATTTGGAAATAGTATAATGTGTCTAAACACATACTAGATTTATATGAAAATCAAAAAATTTCCAGTGATAAAACTATTTGTCTAATGCATTGTCCTTATTTTCTTTTATAATGCAAGCTTGGAATAAGAATAGAAATAAGAGGATCAAGTGATGTGTTCTCAGAATCTTCTAATGGAGTCTGGTCAAGACAACTGACTTGATTTTCTTTAATCATTTTACAGTAGCAGATCCTCTGTTATTTACTTGATATGTGTATTACCATTTCATAGTAATGTTGAGAAATTTTGTTCTAATCCTTTGGAAATTAATTCCCAATCTTATGTGCTTCTGGCATCTGACTTGTCACTTTCCACAATATCTCAGAATGCTTTAAACCTGTCAAATTTGTACCCTTATATGTTTCTTCATTTTGTTCTTATGAATTTCAGTTGGTGACCTCAATCACTTGATTTCGGCAACCATGAGTGGGGTTACATGCTGCCTCCGCTTCCCTGGTCAGCTCAACTCTGACCTTCGAAAGCTTGCAGTTAATCTGATTCCCTTCCCACGTCTCCACTTCTTCATGGTGGGCTTTGCCCCATTAACTTCACGTGGATCACAGCAATACCGTGCTCTCACTGTTCCAGAGCTCACCCAGCAAATGTGGGATGCCAAGAACATGATGTGCGCTGCTGACCCACGCCATGGCCGCTACCTCACCGCCTCTGCCATGTTCCGTGGCAAGATGAGCACCAAAGAGGTGGATGAACAAATGATCCATGTGCAAAACAAGAACTCATCCTACTTTGTAGAGTGGATTCCCAACAATGTGAAGTCCACTGTGTGCGACATCCCTCCAACCGGTCTTAAGATGGCGGCAACATTCATAGGAAACTCAACCTCCATTCAGGAGATGTTCCGCCGTGTGAGTGAGCAGTTCACTGCCATGTTTAGGAGGAAGGCCTTCTTGCACTGGTACACTGGAGAAGGAATGGATGAGATGGAGTTCACCGAGGCTGAGAGCAACATGAATGATCTTGTTTCAGAGTACCAACAGTACCAAGACGCCACTGCTGATGAGGAGGGTGACTATGAGGAGGAGGAAGAACCTGAGTATGAACAGAACTAGTGTGTTCTTTTAATTAGTATATGGTTTCTTATTCCTGATTTGGTTGTGTTTTGATACTCACTATATGAGCTTCTTGTTGTTTCTTGCTGCAATATCCAGTTGCTGTCATTTGGCACTATCTGCTTCAATGTAGACTTTAGAAACAAACATTTTATGGTTTGTGAATTGACTGGATAGTACATTTCTGGTTCTAATACCTGTCTTGAGGAATCTCTATTGGCTTGGTGACAGTGATAAGTTCTGATTAATGATTTGATTTAGTGTTTCTTAATTTGTATGGTTAATTATTTTTTAGTGATAGTCTATTGATGGTAAGGGTACTACACTCTTTCCTAGTTAATAAGAAAGAAAGTGTTCAAGTGGTTCTCTATTTGAAAACAGGCTTCATTTTGATGAATGATATTTGACTTTGAAGTTCAACTTAGGAGTCAAAAATTACCTAACTGGCCTTAACTTTTTTCAATTTTTTAGTTGGAAATACTAAAAAGTTTGTGCGAATCACAATACAGCCTAATAATAAAGTATATTAGAATGGTGTTCACAAACACACACACACACACACATATATATATATATTTGTCTACCTTCTTGAAAGCTTATTCTCAAAATATAAGTATTTCACCGGGATTGGTTTACATACAACTCTTCCACTAACAAATTCCATTAATTGGTAATACCAAGTTAAATGATAATTAATTAATTACCAACCAAACCTTGAGTTCAATGGCCATATATATTGATAAATATGAATAAACCATAAATTTTAACCTTTGAGTTGGGATGATCCATGTTTTTTTTTTTTTTTTTAATCGTATATTCAATTTTCTGAATATAAAAATACTATGCTCACATACCCTGATGCTCTAAGAGAGGTATGATCTTTCTTGAGGTAAAACCTTGAGAATCACTTTTGAGGAATTATTGATTTTTAAGTCATTTTTAAAAATATTTAGTTAAATTGGAACAGTTGCGTCTTCAACACCATTCAGTTGAGAGTGAGAAGTGTGTACTGAAGTGAGGCGAGTGAGATGGAGCTTCTCCGTGACCTCTGGAAGGACTCCGGCGGAGGGGACTCGGAAGTTGGTACGGCGGGGGAGAGCAAGAGCGCGCGCACTGGGTGCAACATCATTGGAGACGACAAGTGCAAGGGGACCACGATGACTTACGCTGAGGTAGTGAGTTCATCCTCTTCCGATGAGAGGACTAAGTCAGTTGATGTTGCAAATAAGGGCTCGCCGAATGGTGCCTCCGGCAGGCTCAAGCGGGGAGCTCGTGTGTCCGAAGCAAAGCGCCCCAGGTCACCCATGGGGGCGTCCTGCGGCAGGTGTTTCCACTCCACTCATAGGACTGCGGACTGCCGACATCAGGTGGTCTGCCTTAAATGTGCTTGCGTTGGTCACATGGCGGCGAGGTGCCCTGTCCCCCGCAGTCCTCACCGGAAGCGCCTTCATGTGCGTTCGAAGAAGTTGGTAGCTGCAGCAACTCCACCCCAGCCTGCGGACGAGAGACCTTCGGTAACGGTGAGTGCTGCGCCGCAACGGCCTGCTTTAGTGGGGGAGAAGCAGCAGCGCCTGTCTCGGGCTTTTGTCTCTCTCTCACTCACCCCAGACTCAGAAAAGCTGCGTGATGAGCTTGGTAAGGTCGCTGTGCTCTCGATCATTGACGGCCACGTTAATGACTCCAGCGTTCTGGAGATAATCCCCTCAATACTAAATGTGACGACGGCCGGCCCTATTACCCCTTTCACTGATTGTTCGTTCCTGGTCCCCTTTGCTGGCCGTAATGAGGTAAAAGAGGTGTGCAAGCTTGGCCGTTTCAAAGCAGTCACCAAGGATGGCCCCTGCACGCTGTCACTGGACCCTTGGTCGGCGGAATTCAGGGCGGAAGGTCGAGCTACCGGCAGAGGACAGTGGCCTTCTATTTGGAATCTTCCTCTCCATGGCTGGTGCTGGCCTATTATCTCAGAGGTGGTGAAGCCGGTGGGGGAGCTTGTGGCCATCTCGCAGGCGTCGGTGCCTCACAATCACTTTCTCTCGGCGTTAGTGAGGATCCGGGCCGGCATTTCGCTCCCTTTTGAGCTAGAGTTGAGCTTCGGCATGAGGAAGTACATGGTTCTGCTCACTGGGGACAGGGGTGATCTTCCCACATTCCACCGGGACCTCGGTAGATATGTCTTACTATTGAAGCAGGTGCAGGTCGAGAGTTCCCATGATCATCGGAGTACTCATGAAATCCCTAGACAGGAGAAGAGGAAGCAATCAGTTGCGTTGGAGCGGCCCAAGGCCCAGATGCTGGTTGAGCTAGGCTCCTGCTCTTGTGTGAGGGACGGCCGGTGTGAGGTTAATGGCGAGCGGGTTGAGGAGGGGCCATTGCCAAGTCCCAGGGTTGAGCCCAGCTCCCTTTTGGATGGCAATGTGGCCACCCTACCTACCGGTTTGTCCGGCGCTGGGCTTACTGTGACAGGTGCACCGGCGGCGACCGTGGTCGAGCTCAGCTCCCACTCGGCTGAGCGGAGGGGACCTCCACGACCGATAGGTACTTCGCGTCGGACTGATGGTCACGCTGTGGCTCGGTCTTCCGACTCAAGGGGGCCGGACGGGATGGGTGAGAAGGCTGCACATGACCTAAGAGCCCGACGTGTCGAGCACTGGGTGGTGAAAAATCCCAACGCGACACATGTCAGTAGCCGGTCGTCCGAGGTTTCACGTCACGGAGTTGCACGCAGTAGACAGGTTGGCGAGGTACGAGATAGCAAGTTGACTTCTGGCGTGGATCATGGGGCAAAGCGGTCGGGTTACTCGCGGGACCAATTGGATAATCCTGATCCATTGGTGCAGTTCAGACCATATGGGCCGGACTTCTCGTTGGGCCGCCCAACACCAGCCAGGCATTTTGACTCGGCCACGGACCCAGTGCTAATTTGTGACGTTAGTCATGCCTTGGGTCCGCATAGTGTGCCTCAGGCTGAGGTTTCTGTTGACCCTTCTAGTGTGCAGGCCAGTCATCCTATGGGGGAGCTTTCGGGCTCGACGGTCCAGCCAGGCCCAGTGGAGCCTACTCCGTTTTCTTGTGATCTCAATAACATGAATTTCAGTAATCAATCAGAGATGCCAGCAGTGACACCACCTGGGGGGGTTCCACTGGGTGTTCTTAGCAGGTGGATGGGTGTTATCACCGTTGATGGTGGACAGCACGGGTTTTGCCGTCCCCGAGAACCTTGATCCCATTGCCGATAATGCCATTCATTCTCCCTCATTGGTCAATGAAACGCCGGACAGTGCTTCAGAGGACTCTGTCGATTCCACTTCTGAGTTTGAAACTAACATTAGGTTGCTTTTGCCAGATTTGCCTACCAGGTCCCACATTGGTATAGATGTCACTTCCAGGGGTGCCCGTAGAAGTGAGAGACCAAAGAAACCCTCCTCACGTTTCACTGCCGAGGCAGGGTTTGTCGCGGAACCGCCAAAATCTGCAAAAAAGAAAGTGCAAAAAAGCGACATGGATGAAGGTACATGCTCCAACCCGTTACTTTTTGCTGATTGGTCTAATATTCAACTTACAAACTATTGTGATGCTTGCGGTATCTCTTTCACTATTGACGCGAATGATTGCCTTAACCACCTTCGCATGTTTGAAAGTTCCCGTTCGGGGTCCTTGCATGCAGCGACATCCTCCTTGGAGGATTGCGTTTCTCTTGGTGTTTAATGAATATTTTAACATGGAATGTTAGGGGGTTAGGGAGACCGGCCAAACGGTTTCTAGTTAGAGACTTTCTTAGTTTGCACCTTGCGGATATTTGTTGCCTACAAGAATCCAAGCTGAAGGTGATTTCGCCTGCTCTTTGCGGGAAATCGGGGGCAATAGATTGGACCAGTTTTTCTCGGTGCCTGCTAGCGGGACGGTGGGCGGTGTTATCATCGGCTGGAATAGCACGATCCTGGAGGCTAAACTATTAAAAGTGGGCATGTTCAGCTTAACGGTGGAATTCCTTTCTAAGCGTGATAACGTGATTTGGAGATGCACTTCCGTCTATGGTCCTAATGCCAGGAACTTGAAAGATGCCTTTTGGAAGGAGTTAAGGGAGAGTGTGGATGATCTTGGTGTCCCCTGGGTCATTGGTGGGGACTTTAATGCCATCTTCAACACGAGTGACAAAAACGCTGGACCGCCAAACTTGGTAGATATCAGAATGGCAAACTCCTTCCTTCAGGACTTGGACTTGTTGGAACCCCCCTTGGTGGGCAAGAAATTCTCATGGACCAATGGACAAGTTGACCCGATCTGGGTTAAACTGGACCGTTTTCTTGTCAATGGGGCATGTGCAATCTTATTCCCAAAGCTGATCCAGAATAGTCTCCCCAGATTGGGGTCGGATCATGTTCACTTGCGCCTTGAAATGGGTGTACATCGCTCCAACCCTCGTCCTTTCCGCTATGAGTTGGTCTGGAGCACCGCGGAGGGGTTCCAGGACTTGGTCGCCCACTGGTGGTTGGATACCACCCCCCAAGGCTGTGGTGCTTTCAGATTAGCTAAGAAATTGACGTACCTCAGAAGCCAATTGCGTCATTGGGTGAAGTTCTCCTTTGGCTCCATCAAACTCAAGAAGTTAAGTCTCCTGCAGGAGTTAGAATGCTTAGACGTGATTCGTGAACAAAGGTGCCTCTCGGTTGACGAGTGTATGCTGGATGAGGGGATCAGGCGTAATTTGAGTTTTATACACAAACAGGAAGAAGTTTACTGGAAACAACGGGCCCGGATGCAATGGCTGAAAGAAGGGGATGAAAATACCAGTTTCTTTCATGCTATGGCTAATGGGAGGAAAAATAGGAACTTCATCCCAAGTATTAGCGCCAACGGGGTTATTGTGTCCAACCCGAAAGAAATCAGAAGCTGCTTTACGGACCATTTTCAACGACTTTTTGGAAGTGAGCGGACCTCGCGGTATAATATTGATTTTAGTAAGCTCTTTGCCAATAAAAGACGAATTAATATGGACACTCTGGAGCGACCTTTTTCAGCGGGTGAAATCAAAGCGGCCGTCTTTGATCTTGGCAAAGACAAAGCTCCAGGCCCGGATGGATTTCCCCTTCAGTTCTTCAGACAATTCTGGGAGAATGTGCAGCCTGATCTGCTGCAGGCATGTGATGACTTTTATTGGGGCAGAGCTAACCTAGAAAGAATTAACTAGGCCTATATTGCTCTCATCCCCAAGGTTGACACATCGCAAGATTTGGGCGACTATCGGCCTATTAGTCTTATCAACTCCACTTTAAAAATCATTTTGAAGATCCTGGCTTCCCGGCTTAGCGCGGTCATTGGTGATCTTGTGGATGCGGAGCAATCGGCATATCTAAACGGTCGTTGCATCTTGGACAACATCACCACGGCGGAGGAGCTGATTTTCAGTCTCCACAAGCGAAAGTTGCCGGGGCACATTTTTAAAGTGGATTTTGCAAAAGCATTCGATACGGTGGATTGGCTCTTCCTTTTGGATCTACTTCGTGCTAGGGGATTTGGAGACCGTTGGGATGGGTGGATCACTTCCATCCTGAAAACCTCTAAGGCTTCCATTCTAATCAATGGGTCTCCAAATGGTTATATCCGTTACCGTCATGGTTTAAAACAAGGCGACCCTATGTCTCCACTGTTGTTCATATTGGTGACTGACGCCCTTTGTTCCATGTTCAAACATGCGCTCAGTTCGAGAATCTTGGTGGGGGTCCCTTTGGGAGATCTTGGTAACATGTGTAACCTCCACTATACCGATGACCTTCTGATTATAACCTCGGGGGGTATGGAGGATCTTAGGATCATCAAGCTTATTTTGTACCTGTTTGAAGGGATGTCAGGGCTGGCCGTCAACTTCACGAAGACCTGCCTCTTTGCCAGTCGTGTGGGTCATTTACCTGATGCGGCGGCGGCCAATACGCTTCACTGTTCGGTGGGTTCTCTTTCGGTCACCTACTTAGGTATTCCAATCTCGGGGAGTCGCCCCCGCAAACAGGACTGGGAGGAGCTCATTGTCAAAATGAGAAGTAGGCTGTCTTCTTGGAAGATGAAGCATCTCTCGCTTGGTGGCCGATTGACCTTAGTGAATTCTGTGTTATCGGCGATCCCGACTTACTGGATGTCGATTTTTCGGTTACCACGCTGGGTAATTAAAAAATTAGATCAGATTCGCCGCGATTTTCTGTGGTCTGGCCCCGACATAGATAGACCAGGTTGTCGCCTGGTATGTTGGAAGAACCTCTGCCGGCCGCGTGATCAGGGAGGTTGGGGCATCCTGGACCTCCTCTGCTTCAACCAGGCGCTTATTGGCAAATGGTGGTGGAAGTTTTTGACGGACAGTTCCTGGGGGGCCGCTAAGGTGATCAGGTTCAACTATGGCACGTCTAGTCGGCAACTGTGCCCACCTAAGAGGGGTAGAATCTCCTTCTTTTGGCAAGGGGTCGTTAGTTGTCTGCCGCCTTTCAAGCATTGCCTCTCGTTCGACATTGGTTCTGGGGATGAAACTCTGTTCTGGAAAGATGGCTGGCTCAATGAATTGGCGCCGATGAACATCTGGCCGGCGGAGTTCGCCCTTTGCCTGCATCCTGATGGCACAGTCAGTGAGTTGGCACATCTCTGTGATTCCCTCCCCTTTTCGGACAATGTGGAAATTTCTAGTTTTCGCGAGAAAATGTTGGCCTCGCTGAGACAAGGAGTTCTGGAGGATAAGAAGAGGTGGAATCTTTCTGGCAATGGTATCTTCTTGGTAAAATCTTTTTACAACTTCCTCATCGATGGTGGTCTGCGTTGCCCAATGGCAAGTTTTTTCTGGCGCAATATCTGCCCGAAGAAAGTCAACCTCTTCAACTGGCTAGCCTGGCAGAATAAGATCCTCACACTTGAAAACCTAGCACGCAGGAGGTGCAACAAATTTCCTACCGATACCTGCTTGAGATGTCATGCGGGGACTAAGACGGTTGATCATCTTTTCTTGCATTGCCCTTTCGCTATGCGAATTTGGGATTACTTTGTCAGGTTACTTGCACTTCCTCCTCCCCCAACGACTCTTGGTGATCTTTAGGGGTCTTGGAGACAGGCTGTGCGGCCTAATTTGCGTGATGTTGGGAGTCTTGTAGCCAAAGCTATTATTTGGAATATTTGGCTTGCTAGAAATGATTATGTCTTCAACGCCAATTACTTGCATGTCTTGTGTTTGATTGTGATTATTGACCGGATGCTCCTCTCTTGGTTCTCCTCTGCTGCAGATGATGCCAAAGACAAGATGGAGGATGCGATCTCTTCTGTTCGTCGTAGCCTGGAGTTTGTTGGGCCACAGGTGGGAGGTCAGCGGGATGCTTCCCCTCCTGCGGCGGGTACTGATGTTGCCTTGGGTTAGGCTGCTGTTTTTTTCTGGGTTGCCTTGAGGAGGGCTTGTTCCTCGCTTTTGTGTGTTTTGTTGGGTCAGTTGTACTCTTACCACATCTAGTGGTTTGTTGTTGTTCCTTTTTTTAATGAATGTGGTTTATCCACCTTTTCAAAAAAAAAAAAAAGTTGCGTCTTCAACTGTTGTTCATTTTTTTTTTATATAAATCAAAAGTGATCACGTACTTATTATTTGTAACCTTTTGTAGTGAAAAAACAAAATTTCAAGACTTGATACCCACAATTAAATGAAGCCTCAACTATGTTAGCGGCCTCACTGTTGATCTTAGGAAATTATCCTTAATAGCGAACTTGGTCAAAGCACCTACTATTTGTTCATCAGTTTAAATCCCATAATTCAATACTATCACATATACTTTCACCTCAAATGAATTATGTGACAAAATTCTTAACAACTACCATTGCATTTTTTTTCACTTCTATAACATTTAGCTTATTTTATAATGAACTAATGGTTTATTCATTTTTATCCAAAAAAATCTCACTAGGAATATCATTATATTTCATGTCATCCAGGGCTGGGTTTAAGTTAGTGAAGTTGTAATTTTTTTTCTTTATTCATACCTCAACCATACATTGGAAATGAGTCAAAATCTCGACCTCTAGAGAATCAAATACCTTAACTACTTAGCCATTGCGATCATGGCATTGTAACTTTTTTACACATGATTGAAATTGGTGCATCTATACTTTGCAAATAAAAACTTGATCTGACTCAGTTCAGCCTAATTTCTTAACAATTTGAGTTAAAATCAGATATCTGTCTAACTAAACCACATATAATTAAATGAAAATCTCAAATCTTGCATCATAATCAAGGGCAAAGGGCAAGATGATTGCTTAATTGTAAAAAATTGCGATAAATTGTATGGAAACAACATTTGAACAACACCTTATCTGATTTGCAGAGAGACATTGAACCTCCATTTAACTGAATGATTCCCAAAGCACATTGAGATCAAGATTGCCACCGGAGATGATGATTCCAACCTTGTTGCAGCTCTTCCATGCTGCATTGTTGCGGAACCGGTTCGAAAGAACAGCTGCAAGACCGATTGCACCGCTGGGCTCTATAGCCACCTTCAGAATCTCATAACACAACTTCATTGCTTCTATAATTTCTCTATCATCGACAGTTATAACTTCATCTACCAAGTCTCGGACAACAGGCCTGAACATGGACAAGACATTTGTAATATATCGTTATGACCGTAAGAAGTATATAAACACAAATGCAGAATGATACACAGAAGTATTAATGAGTTTAAAAACAGTTGTTTGAGGCTTCGAGGGGAGTATAAATGAGAAGGCATTGTCAACTGAAAGAATATAGTAAATCAGAACAGTAATGCATCAACAGAGAGGAAAAATAAAGAAGAAATTTGCTGAATTTTGTTGATACTACCACCCTTAGCCTTAAATTATAGGTGTTCTAATGAAGGAATCCGAAATCCATTAATGTGTCTTTATCAATGTTCAAATCCTCTGTGATACCAAAAATATGAAATTTTCTTCCAAAACCCAAGACAGGAAACTAAGAATTGGCAAATGTCGATAAGTAAAATATAAGTAGGAAATGCAATGGAATTTCAATTTACCAAGTTAGATCTCCGAGGAAAGCTCGAAGGCCATCAGCAATGGTGTTGGTATTTGGTAGTGTCACAATCCTTCCAGCTGCCTTGGATTGAGCAGCATCATCGGCACCTTTAGGTTCGGCAGCCACAATTCGAATAGAAGGTTTGATTGCCTTGGCAGCCAGTGTCACCCCAGAGATCAAACCACCTCCTAAACCAGCAACTTCAATGAGAAAATAATGTCGAATAAAAATTAGAACTTGAGGGATTGATCAGTGCAAAGTACAAACCACTAATGGGGACAATTATCAAATCGATTTCAGGAATTTGCTCTAGGAGCTCAAGGGATATGGTACCCTGCCCACTGCAATACTTGAAAACAATTAATGTGGACTTTTTGTATATATAATAAACCGAAACATTTTTAGCAGAAAAATAAAGAGCTTACTAACAAATTAAAAACTATCATCCCAGAAAACTTTGGACAAGCTGAACAAAAATTACCTTATAATGCGCTTATCATTGAACGGGTGAACTAAAACAGCACCTGTCTCTTGTTGTACTTTTCTTGCAACGGCCTCCCTCGATTGAACTGTACTTTCACTCCAAATTATCTGGCCACCGTAGCGCTTGACATTGTCAACCTTACATTTTGGGGCATTTTTTGGTATAACAATATAAGCAGGAATCCCACGTAGTTTTGCAGCCAAGGACAATGCCGCAGCATGATTGCCACTACATGAAACACATCAAATTCCTATGTTTTTCTATCCAAGATATTAACCAATACATCATAAAAAGGACCAGCATTTCCATCTAACATAAGTGATTAAAATCAAGGATGACGAACCTGCTATGTGTAACAACCCCTTTAGCAACTTGATCATCTTCGAGTGAGAGTACCGCATTCGTAGCACCTCTAATTTTAAAAGCTCCTCTACAAAGTAAAGTAAAATAATTCTCAATGTTGTGGTGTGATAAATTGTGTTATTGTGACATTGGTATGAAATTTCTTCTGAAATGGTTTGAGGCTCTAACCCTTTTTGGAAACATTCACACTTGAAAAAAAGTTGCTTCCCAGCTAGAGAATCTAAAGACCCTGAAGTGAGGACAGGAGTGCGATGAATGTAGGGGCCAATGCGGTGTTGAGCTTCTTTTATCGATACTATATCAGCTGCATATGTGATTTGGTCCTTTTCATCCATTAGAACTATCTCCTAACTGTAAGCACAGATGGAAAATTCAATGGTACATCAATCTGGAGTAGAAACTTTTTAACTTTAAAATCTTAATTTACTATGTGAAAAAAGAAAAACTGACATATGCTAATGATAAAGTTTCTGTTTGATGAAGTAGCCAAAAGCTAATCTTGACTAAGCTAAATATTACCAAAAAATACCGATAATAAAACTGAATGGCATCTGCAATGAGATACAAATTGAACCAGAAAAAAATCATACAGAATAGCTCATTGGGCAATTCTCCCACATAGCAATGTGAGCACAAAAATTGATTGTCACTTGTGACACACATGAAATCCAAGAACAGACACAAATTGAAAACATTTGCATATAAATAGCCCATGCATTATTTCAATTATTATGGCACACTTCAAGTTCAAAATTAACAACTATGCTTGGAAACAGATCTTACCACAAAATTGAAAAAAATAAAATAAAATAGACACAGAAGTGAGAAGCATAGATATATATTCCAACAAGGCTAATTAATCCACTACATTGAGACTTAGTCATTAAAACTACAATGGATCCAATAAGAACATTTTTTCTGTTTTGTATTGTAAAAAACATCAGAAGAACACTCAAACCATGATCATTCCCTACCAATTTCCACTGCTGCCCACACCTCATAACATCAAGGAGTAGAAAAAAAAATATACATTTTCAGCAATAAATTCCTCAAAATAATTAACATGATCATCAAACAGTAAAAAAATATCGGTTCACTCAAAACCATAAATCACACAAAAAAAAAGGGATGCAAAAACAAATATACCAGCTCAAACACAAACTAACATTCCAACATCATCTTTAACCATGCAATGCTTAACCATACAACATCCACATCATTGCAAAAGCATAAACAAATTAAGCTCAAATAAACAGTCACCTAAGTTATCAAAAACAAAAAAGGGAAATTCAAAACCTCAGAGTGAGAGATATAACAGCATGCAAACTATAGTCTAAGAAAACAATATAATCATAAGGGAATTCCAAAATAGGGTTTTCAGACAGACATACAGAGCTTGGCAGAGGTGAATGCCAGTGTCACAAAGAAAATGAAGGACCATCCAATGGAATTAGGGAATCCTTTGGTTCTGTAATGGGCACTCAGACAAGAGGGAAACATCCAAAGAAAAAAACAATTATGAGTAGTTGATGGGCTGGATCAAATGAAAGCCCACTTAGCCCACTTTGTGAAATTCAAAGCCCAGTAGGTTGTTTGGATTCTTGAATTTGTATATATATATAATATGAACAGACATTAATATAAGTGACATGTGACTTAAACAATTGATTTTGAATTTAAATATTTATATATACAAAAAAAAAAAAATACCCATCAAAAGAAATCTTCCCCTCTATAATATTTTCAGTATCTTGCTAAAAAAAATGGTGTGTCAAAATCCAATATATATATATGAGTAATATTCTTTATAATTTAATACCATTTGGCATATTTGATAGTTTTAGTGTAATGCAAATATATAGTTTCTTAAAATGTGAATATTTGGTTTTTGATTTCATGTGATTTTATGACTAATGATATGAAAATACGAAATTAATTTATTATTTGTAAAAAGAAAAAACTAAACAAAAAATTTAATAATATTGATATAAGGCGTGAAAAAGAAATGATAAGTGTAATCCATTTTTCGGTATGGTGCGCATACTCTAAAGGACCACTTTAGACCAATGAAATCAAAGCCTTTTTCAATGTCGATTACTAAAAATTATCACGATTATATTATTAAAATTTAATTTTAATAAATTAAAGCTAGATAAGACTATGTAAAGTGCATCTTCAACAATAAAAAAATAATCATAAAATTAATATAATAAAAGTTATGAACTCCTAAAATTATTTTAACATGCATTTTAAAAAATTAAGTATTGGTTGATTATATAACAAAATTTATATGTATATATCATAGTCAACCACATAAAATATACCAACCAGTCTTACAAATTTTGATAAAATTATGACATTATTTTAAAAAAAAAATGCAAATGGCATAACTTTGAGTTTGGGAATTTAGATGGTATTTTTCTATAATTGAAAGTGTGCAATTATAATTTTTTTATAAATTAATATAAAGCATGAAAAAAAAAGCAGTTAGAGTTGTTCACGAATGAAATCCAATTAAAAAAAAAAGGAGTTAAGAGTGGCAATCTTAGTGCTATCAAGGCCATCAAAAAAATAGACACCACTTAATGCTATTAAAGTCACATAATTGAGTCTTTATCCAATATGCTATCAGATATGCCACATTTATTCTTTTTGATTGAGAATTTTGAGCGTCTAATATTGATGCAATTATTTCTAGTGGCTCAATTTCTATTTTTTTTTTATATTAAATAGATAAATACAAAAGAGTCTACATTGAATTGCATTGAAGTGTCTTTGTCTTATCTTTCACAAATGCAAAATCATCATGAGGATTTTATTTTTTATTTTTATAATTTATTTTTTACAAAGTGGACAAGCCATTCATCTAAACTAATATTGTGATAAGGAGATGAATCCTCAACCACAAAAAAAAAAATTGTTACGTAGTGAACTTGTAATGCCATTTTAACTAATTTTAACTAAAAATATTGAAATTACACATATGTTATATATATGGTTCTATGTAAGTTCAAAATATCATTGATTTTTAATGAAGAATATCTATTTTAGTAATTACTTTTGGTATGTTGTTGACCAAAGTTAGTAATTACTTTTTGGTATGTTGTTGACCAAAATCACTAAGTTATCACCTTATTTATTTATTTTGCTAAAAAACCACTCTAGGGTGCAAGTGGTATAATAATTTATTTTGTGTACCAAATAATAATAAAATTTTTTTAAACAATAATGTATAAGGAAATGAAATATCAGCTGCTCTATTACAAGAATTTTATTGAAAAAATCATTGACATTAACACTAGGAAAAAATTATTTGTAAATAAATTTTAAATAAGATTTTTATGAAAAATTTAAATGATATTTGTTGAAGCAAGTAAAAATTAATTTGAATCCACAATAAAGTAAAATTTGAGGTATAATACACGCACCCCACATTATTAAAATAAAAGATATACATGACAAACCTTAGCTATTAATAAAATAATTTTTTTATAAATATTATGCAACCGGATAATGGCAATTCTTAGCTCCTCTAAAGCTAGAGTTTTAGTCTATGAAGCTTCAACATGATACATCCATTACCAACAAGGACTCAAGGAAGGGGGACCTCTTGTTCTCCTGCTCTTTACACTTGCAACTATTTCCCCTTTGTGCAATTAATGCTTTTTAATCATGCGTTTGCATTAAGCATATTACTCAGCGTTTTCTTAGGTAGACACTAAAAAAATGTTATCTATAATATAAGGATGGCCTAATCCTCATTATTACTAGAGACCTTGAAGACCTTAGAATACTTACGCTCATCCTTAATCTCTTTGAAGTTTTATCTGGATTAGCTATCAACATCCACAAAAGCTACCTCTTCTCTACTAAATGCGGAACTTTACCAAATCTAGTAAGTATTGCTAGCACTCTAAATTCTTCTACTAACATTCTCCCAGTTACCTACATGGGAATCCTAACCTCTGGTAAGAGCTCTCATCGCCAATGTTGGTTGCAACTGACTCATATAATATAAGCTAGGCTTACCTCATGGAAGATCCAGTATATCTACTGGTGGTAGGTTGACATTAATTACCTTGGTTCTAACTGCTATCTCCATCTATTGGATGTCAGTTTTTGAGCTGCCAAAATGGGTTATTTAGGAGATTGACAAAACATGCAAGAATTTCCTCTGGAGAGGTAAAGACCTTACCTACTAGAAATGGCAACTGGTATCATGGAAGCATATTTATAAATCTAAGGCACAAAGGGGATGGAGCATACAAAACTTACAAGAATTCCATCAAGCCTTCCTTGCTAAATAGTGGTAAAAACTCTCCTTGAATAACTCCTGGTGTTGGTCATAGGTAAACCTTTCAACTATAAATATTATGGGCAACTAGAATCATATTACATACCTTCCTAAGTTTGAAATCATACTTTTAGGAAGGCACTCAATACTAATTAAAGGTCTTCCACTTAGGAGTTGACTCAATCGTAAAAGACAGTAAATCCATCATTTTTCCTCTTGATAGATGGTTAGACGATAAGACTCCCGTGTATATCTAGCCTAATCTATTTCTTATGTGGTAGCACCCATACCTCATGGTGTTTGGGTTTTAGCTATAATTGACCCTTACTAGCAACATTGGCTTTGTGGAACTTCATAGGCACCTCATGCTTCGTTGATTAAGGGATCAGATTATAAGACTTGGCACTGAAATTAAATCGAGAGTTTCTCTATTAAATCTTCATATAACATTTTGAACGATAAGCAAAACATTGTGGAAGGGTGTTAGCTTGTTAAAAATGAAGGTCTTCTACTAGCTCACTTGGGATAACAAGTTCTTAACTATGGATAACCTTGTTAAATGGGCTTGTAACAGACAACCACTTGTACGCTCTGGGATACGTCAATAGAAACCGCAAACCATTTGCTAACTTGTCAGTATGTCTCTAAAATCTGAGCTCACTTCTCCATGATCTTCAATTCCCCCAATTCCATTTACTCTTAACGATGTGTGGTCCCACTGGGAGAGTTCTAGCATTCCAAGTTTAGACGGTCTCGAGATCCTCATCATCCGGGCAATTTGTTTGAATATTTAGCTTGAAAGAAATAATCGTGTTTTCACTTGAACATGATCATTATTGTATCTTTCGATTATCTGCAAAATCAATCACATGCTAATTTTTTGGATTAATGCAACTCTAGTGGCCAAGAAAGCTAAGCTTGAAGAAGTTACCCTATTGATCAAATGAAGCCTCAACTTCGTTGCTCCCTTACAATTGAATTGGAAAGTCCTCCCAATTCCTAATATTTAAACCTGATAGCTTGTCTCTTTAACGGCTTTTATTGTGCTTTCATACTATGTCTTTATTTTCTTTCCATTACTAGTATGTACGTCTTTGTTTTCAATCATAGCTTTTTTTTTTTGTCCCAGTCAACTTGTACTTGCCGTTTTTATTTTAATAAATTCTGGTTTATACACGCTTTTTTTCAAAAAAAAAAAAAAAAAATTATGCAACTAAGTGGACCAATGTTTACAAATATATGTATATATATGTAAATTATTACATTAGACCAAATAATGAGAAAACTCAAGCGCATGCTTTATTGTCTATACTCATAAACTTATTATTGTCTCATACATATATTAGTTGGGCTGTCTGCTTCTATTTAAAAAGATATATCTGAACAAAAAGTAGCCGGTTAAAAAAAAGTATAAAAACAGCCTATAAAATTATTTTAGGCTTTTTAAAAGCAATTTTGCTTTATATTCCTTTGAAAATTGGGTTTTTATCTTACATGCATGCTTAACTATAAAATGACTAATTTCTCTGTATACCTTCGAAAATGCTTTTCTATAAATTCCTGTAAAAGTTGGTCTTTTTTTTAAGTTTTTTTTTTTAATTTATAAAACACCATTGAGCCCACATCCCATTTATTCTCTCTCTCTCTCTCTCTCTCTCTCTCTCTCTCTCTCTATATATATATATATATATATATATATATATATAATAACCAGGTCTCTGAATATGTAAGAAAAATGCTATTAATATTAATTAGATAATTTTTTGAAAAATATTTATCTCTTTTAAATGATTGATAATTTCATAAAATAGTTTTTTTAATAAAAATAGATAAATCAATAAAAAGCGTGATAATTATAATATACCATATGTTTATTCAAAATAATAATAATAATGTACCATATGTTTATTACAAAAAAATAATATACCATATGTTACACTGGATAAAAATAAGAAAAAATATAAAGCATAGCTATAACCAAATAAAAAAAAAAAAAACCAAAACAACACGTTAAAATAGGAGAGAAGCTACACAATTTATCACAAGTGAAAAGAAATCTAAATAGAGGCAATTCATTCCTCCACAAAAACGTATAAGTTTCACCCAACAAACAATAACCAGCGATGGATATAATAATAATAATAATAATATTAATATTATTATTATTATTGAAAAGGTGGATAAATCACTTAGATTAAATAAACGGACAATACAATCCTCATCGAACAAACGATGAACCGACTACCAAATACAAAATGCAAGTAACCACAAACTGTGATCACCAAGACCAGGGACAACCCAAAAAACAACAAACCAAGAGTACATAAACCAAGAACACACGGGAACACCAGAAGTAGGGCCGGCGCGCCCTAATACCAATGCGGCAATCACCTAAGTTGCGGCAATCACCTAAGTCTCCTCCGAAGTGTGATCATCCCCGGTATGCGACGCCAAATTAGCATCCAACACCCTCGAGCCAAGAAAATCCAGGCTTCTTCTGACCATGGAAATAACATGCGATGGATATCATCCATCCTTGGTAATTGGTCGGAAAAAACATCAATTTAAAATAATATTCCAAATAATTACCTAAATTAAAAGATCCCAAGTGCCTTGAAAGTTAATTGTATTATGTATAAATATATTTTATAATGTTTATCATATATTATTATTATTATTATTATTCTACAATTGATTATATATATATTTATATATTACTCATATATTGTAAAGAGTAAAATAGTCAAATACACATTACATTCTTTCCCTCTCCTCCCCACTCCTCTTTTCAACCAAACAAAAAAAATAAATAAATTACTCCTCCACACTCCTCCATGAACCAAACACAATATTTTCTCAAACCCTCCATACTCCTCCCCCCCTCACTCCCTCTCACTCCCCCTCCTTCCCCCTCCCCTTTGAACCAAACAAGGGGTAACTCTCCAAAGAAATAATATCTCTGCAACGATTCTAAAAAACAGGTAAAAAAAATATCCAAACTTGGATAACAAAAAGATAATTAAGGAAAAAAATAAAAAAATAATTAAAGAAAAAATGGTTGACTATTTCTTCCACAACATGCCAAAACACAATCAAAGATACTCCTCAGAACCTCAGTAACCGTTTTCACAAAAATAAAATAAAAAAAGTTATTATACACGTAATTATTTATTTTTCCATGTTATTACAAACAAATAAAAGGCAAAAAAAAAAAGCATGACGCTAACTACCATACTTATGATTAAGAGCTCTTGAGTTTGTGTCTCTTAAATTATAATTCACATTCTGGATCTCCTGTAAAATACTTCTCATTTTTCCCTCTAATGTTACATTGTCAGTGAAGCCACCATATCTCATGCATCTTCGTACATGTTTGTCTTTTTTGTCAGCATTGTCCGAAAAAAAAAGAAAAAAGAAAAAAAAGGGCATTATAAAATTATCCTTGTAATTTCAATACTTCTTGGGGGTATATACCTAAAAAAGCGCAAAGCGCACGCCGCACTTGCTTGTTATATAAAACGGCCTTCATTCAAAACGTAGAGGTCAGGAGCGAGGAAGAGCGCCAATGGCGACGGGAAAGGCATTCTTCTTCGAATGCTTTCGAAGCCATGGCCTCTGGACGAAGCCTCGCTATCCCTCGATGCCCAAGTACCCGAAGGGCTCCTCCCTGAAATCCCCTGGTAGGGATGACCCTGAGGCAGCGGTGAAGGAGAATAGGGCCACGGTGTTGTTCTCGGTCATTGGAATGACGTGCTCTGCTTGCGCCGGCTCGGTGGAGAAGTCCATCAAGAGGCTTCCTGGGATTCATGATGCTGCGGTGGATTTGTTGAGTAATCGAGCTCAGGTTCTGTTCTACCCCGCCTTCGTCTCGGTGAGTGTTGAGGGTTTTTGTTTGATTTTGTTCTTGGAATGATGCTAGGGTTTTGGATCGGAGTTGGTTTGATTTTTTGTGTTTTTTCTTTTCCCTGTTTTTGGTTGTTCTTATTTTGTTTATTGCTTTGGTTAATTGATGGAATTTTCATCGCTTTAATTTGAGATGGAGATAGCATCTTTGTCGCTTTGAATGTTTGTGAGGTAGATCAAATGAATGTGTTCTGATTAGTGTGTTTTGTGATATTGGGGATGAGTAGAAATTTTTACTATTTTTTAGAGTTTTTGTAATCTTTTACTTTGTTTTTAAGGTTTAATATTAGATTCATGAAAATTATAAAGCTCTGTATTGGTAGATTGGTGTATCCCAGTGGTATACTTTTGTTCACATAGTGTTTTTTTTTTTCGCTTTTTAGGATGCGTGGCTTTTGCAGGTTGGCTGGATTGAGCAGGATGTGAAAAGGATAGCCTTAAATTTCTTGTATGTAAAAGAAAAGAACTAACTTGATTTGGAAATGTTCTTTTTTGATTAATATTGAAGACAACATCCACTAGGTGTGGAGGAACATTGGACTAAATTTCGATTAATAGTGTGCTTTTCTTTTTGTATAACTCTTTCTTGTTTGAATTATCGCTTCCCATTTGCTGATAGATTTATAAATAGTAATGTTTTGAACTGAAAGTTTTACATATGCAATTACTAATGAGATTTCTGAATTGCTTCTCAGATGAAATTTTAACAATCTTAATATACTGAAGAGTAGCTAATGTTTAAGAATAAAATAACAAGTGCAAGAATGAAACATTTCCTATGTTCCAGTTAATTTTCGCATTTGTATGTCAGATTGTTTATTTTTCTAATATTTCTTTGTTTAGATAAAGTGTTGAACTGCTTTAAATTTTCATCCTTAAATTTCTTTTATTTTTACGGAAATGGCTTGAATAGGGAATTTTTCTTTTTCTTTTCTTATAGATGCATTTGTAGTAGTGTTCGGAATTGAAAATTTTACATATGCAATTGCTTTTGGCCTTTTTTAAGTGGCCTCACGTTCTTTTATCAATCATATATCAGAGAAGGAGGATTATTATTTAGGTGTAAACCAACTTTGTCCTTGACTAACATGTGAAAGACATACTTATCCTCATTCCAGTTAATTTTGTATGGCATAGTGGCATCCCATTGAGAGATGGGTTATTTTGCATAGTACTTGTCTTTTAGCTCATGAATTATACAGAATAAAAGACTATATAAGGAATTATGCTATCCATATTATATATATATATATATAAGAAAAGAAAAGACTGTCCACATCATTTGCTGGGCAGTTTGCTATATGAAATCAAGCATGATGTCTTCGGTTTATTGGACTTTTTATATCAAGTAGAAACTTGAAGTAAGCAAGCGTCATGTTGAGTCAATTAAACTTGGATTTATAATTTAGGGTGAGTTTGATTGAAGTTGAAGAATGGTAGCTTACCTTAAGTTTTAGTCTTCCTTCCAGAATTGGATAAAGTTTACATTCACATGTAAGCACCAAACCACAACTTTACTTGCAAGATTATTCTTCCATGTTCATTTAAGTGCAACCTAAATAACTTATTTCTAAGCAAATTCTAGTGATATTCACTGCATAAAGAGGGCAAGTATGCTAGATTGAGGTGATGGTCCCTAGGAAGCATACTCTGGCAAAGCATTGCGGCAAATGCACATAATTTTCATATGTAAAGCGCCTGTTTCACATCAACCATTTTATCTCATCAAACTCATACAACTAGAATATTCATATTTGCATGAATAATGTATGTCTGCAATGCACAAATGCTGATGTATATGTTTGCAGAAGAACAAATAATGTACACATATATTCACTGCATAGCGAAAATGGGATGATAGTATTCTATCTGAGTAGATACAGTAATGGACTTCTTTTTATTGTTCTTGTGCAAAGCACTAATTATCATGTGTGTACCATGTGTTTGCTCAGTGTGCATCTGATCTCAGGCATGAATTTTACTTCCTGGATTACCAAAGAAATTTCTAACCTAATGCTGCATGCAAATTTCAGGAAGAACAAATTCGAGAGACCATTGAAGATGTTGGATATGAAGTTGCATTGATTAAAGAGGAAGTGAATGAAAAATCAACTCTAGTATGTAGAATCCTAATAAAAGGAATGACTTGTACTTCTTGCTCAGGGACTGTAGAGTCTGCTTTGCAAGGTGTTCGTGGTGTGAAGAAAGCCATAGTAGCTCTGGCAACTGAAGAGGCGGAAATTCAGTATGATTCTAAAATTGTTGGTGCTGATCAGCTCATGAAGGCGGTTGAAGATACTGGTTTTGAAGCTATGCTTATTTGCACAGGAGAAGATAGGAGTAAAGTAGAACTCAAACTTGATGGAGTATGCACAGAACGGTCTTTGAGAATTATCGAAAAATCTCTTCAAGCACTTCCTGGTATAGAAAAATGTTGTATTGATCCAGTGCTCAATAAAGTCTCCTTATCTTACAATCCTGACCATACTGGTCCTCGGAATTTCATTGAAGTTATTGAATCATCTGGTTCTGGACATTTGAAGGCATCGCTGTATCCTGAAGACGGAGGATACAAGCATCACAGGCACCATGAGATTAGACAGTACTATCAATCTTTCCGTTGGAGTTTGGTTTTCACAATCCCAGTGATCCTCACTTCAATGATATTCATGTACATCCCTGGGATTAAACATGGGCTAGATATAAAGATAGTAAATATGTTGAGCATTGGCGAGCTTTTGAGATGGATACTAGCAACACCTGTTCAATTCATTATTGGACGGAGATTCTATATAGGTTCATACAAAGCCTTGCGACATGGATCTGCAAATATGGATGTGCTGATTGCCCTGGGAACTAATGCCGCATACTTTTATTCATTCTACTCGGTTTTTAAAGCTGCAACTTCACCAAATTTTGAGGCAACTGATTTTTTTGAAACAAGTGCAACACTCATTTCTTTCATTCTACTTGGGAAATATCTTGAGGTATTAGCTAAGGGGAAAACATCTGACGCCATTGCCAAACTCATGGATTTGGCCCCTGAAACTGCTACATTGTTAATCTATGACAAAGAAGGAAATGTGCTTGATGAACGGGATATTGATAGTCGGCTGATACAGAAGAATGATGTGATCAAAATTATGCCTGGAGGAAAAGTTGCTTCAGATGGTCTTGTTATATGGGGTCAGAGCCATGTCAATGAGAGCATGATAACTGGAGAAGCACGGCCTGTTTTTAAGAGGAAGGGTGATCGTGTGATTGGTGGGACTGTGAATGAACATGGTGTGCTGCATATCCAGGCAACCCATGTTGGATCTGAGAGTGCTCTATCCCAGATTGTCCGACTTGTAGAATCCGCACAAATGGCCAAAGCGCCTGTTCAAAAGTTTGCAGATCGTATTTCCAAGTATTTTGTGCCTTTAGTAAGTATATCTTCCTACTCTTTTGCTTCAATTCTTTCGCATTTTCAAACTAAATATTCCTGTTACAAAGGATTTTTTGTGTAGCCATTCAGACATTCAGGATTCAATATAACCTATTTGATAAAGTACAGCACTTGAACCATTCGTATATAATCTGATGAAAGTTTTTGGACCATTGAGTTTTATCCATATTAAGTGAAATGAATATTTTTAAAATTCAAGCATGTATTTTATGACAAATTTTTAGCTTAGAAATTCAGAACTTAGAAATCATCACTTCTTAGTAACCAATGATCATATTGTATGCATTGAGGGGTGAGAACCCAAAATTTAACATATCACCAATATTATTAGAAAACCACCAATTCTTCTTGATGTAATGATGGCTATTTACCTGCAACAAGTGCAATCTCTATAGGCTCAACGAATTTATCTTTTTTGCTGAAACTTTGCTTGATTTTGCTTTTGCAGGTCATAACTTTTGCATTCTTCACTTGGTTGTCATGGTTTTTAGCAGGAAAATACCATAGCTACCCGAAATCTTGGATACCATCTTCTATGGACTACTTTGAGCTTGCTCTGCAATTTGGTATAACAGTTATGGTCATAGCCTGTCCATGTGCTCTTGGTCTAGCAACTCCTACAGCTGTTATGGTTGGCACTGGAGTCGGTGCTTCACAAGGTGTGCTAATTAAAGGTGGTCATGCCCTGGAGAGTGCACACAAGGTCTGCCTGCATGAAACCTCTCTTAATTTTCCTACTTTTAATATCTATGACTTACAAGGGGTAAACTAAAAGTACACTATCGGTATAGAAAATATTGGCATATTTTAAGAATTTCTTTGTATGCCTGTTAGTGATCAATGGGGAACTAGATGCTCTGCAATGTTCCTATATATGCATGAGCATGCCAGCTGAGGGACTTTCTAATTGACCCAAGATATTAACATTAATATTCTAATCATTTTGATCTGTAGAGAACAATTAACTCCACTGTATTTTGGCTAAAGAAATTTTAGTTTTTAGTGGCGCATTTTTGTGGGAGTATTTATCTAGATTCTGAACGTTGTTCTTTGTAGGTGAACTGCATTGTATTTGACAAGACAGGTACACTCACCACAGGGAAACCTGTTGTTGTTAGCACGAAGCTGTTGAAGAATATGGTTTTATGCGATTTCTATGAACATGTTGCTGCTGCAGAGGTACTTCTCCTTCTAACCTTATTATTATTATTATCTGTTTCTAATGTTATGTCTGCTTCTTTTTTGGTTTCACTGATAAATCCTTTTCTTTCCACCCTTAAGACTGTTGGTTGCAGTCATTGTTCTACCTGAGTGTATTTGATAGTGCCAATGTATTTTTTCTTTTCTTTTTTTTTTTTTTTTGAAAAAGTGGATAAACCACAATGCATTAAGAAAAAGGAACATGATACAACATTCTTTTTTTTTTGAAAAAGAATGATGCCAATGTTTGATTTTGTGCTATTGCATGCAACATTTTGATTCAAAGTTTGGTAATCTTTGTGCTGCTCATCATTTACTTGTTTCCATACATCATTAGGTCAACAGTGAGCATCCCCTCGCAAAAGCTATTGTGCAATATGCCAAAAGATTGAGGGATGAAGAAAATCATGTGTGGCCTGAGGTACATGACTTTATTTCTGTCACTGGCCATGGTGTCAAAGCTAAAGTTGGAGACAAAGAAATTATTGTGGGGAACAAGAGCTTGATGCTGAATTCTGGCATCCATATTCCAGTTGAAGCTTATGAATTGCTTGCAGAAGCAGAGCAGAATGCCCAAACAGGAATAATAGTCAGCATGAATCAAGAGGTGGTTGGAATAATAGCAATTTCTGATCCTCTGAAGCCTGGTGCACAAGATGTAATATCAATTCTCAACTCCATGAAGGTGAAGAGCATTATGGTGACAGGGGATAACCAGGGTACTGCAAATGCAATTGCGAAAGAGGTTGGGAATTGACACCATTGTTGCTGAAGCTAGACCAGAACAAAAAGCCGAGAAAGTAAAGGAACTGCAGGTATAGCTTTCACTTCTTACCACAAAAAGATTAGAGTATATTTGTCAGTTTAGTTAGTATATATCAGGTTTAATTTAGCCAGATTATGTGCTTGCTTTGCATTTAACGTGGCATCAGAGATTTGCTAATTAGTTTTTTTTTCTCGCAATGATTTTCTCCCTTAGCGTGCATGTCTTGAATTGAATTGTTGAAGCATTGTTCGTTGACTTATTTACAGATGTCTGGTTTTACTGTGGCAATGGTCGGAGATGGAATAAATGACTCACCGGCATTAGTTTCTGCTGATGTGGGGATGGCCATCGGAGCAGGGACTGACATAGCTATTGAAGCAGCAGACATTGTTCTCATGAAAAGTAACTTGGAGGATGTCATTACTGCCATAGATCTTTCTAGGAAAACCTTTACTAGAATACGGTGGAATTATATCTGGGCTCTTGGTTATAACATCATTGGAATACCGATTGCTGCTGGGGTTTTTTTCCCAATGACTCGAGTTCGGTTGCCGCCTTGGTTGGCTGGTGCAGCAATGGCAGCATCATCAGTTAGTGTTGTTCTTTGTTCTCTGTCGTTAAAGAACTACAAGAGACCCAAGCAGTTGGAAACTCTTCAAATAAAAGATATCATGGTGCAGTGAATAGTCCTATATTTTCTTTTTTTTTTTTAAAGAGGAATGGTGGAGTTCATTGTAACTATATGCATTCTTCATCTGATGTTCTTTGGGTCCTTTCTCTGCATTGATAAATTGATAGTGTTCTCAAAAGAGTGTATCATGCTTGGCATAATGATCCGGGTATTAAGGAGAAAATAAGAGAGAATCTTTTACAATGATATACATATTTCCCGTATGAGTTTTTTTTTTTTTATAAATAAAAATAGATAAATCATAATTTATTAAAAGAAAAGAATAAGAGTTAGAAAATAGCAACAACAAACAAAGATGCACACAAAAATGAAAGAAAAACAGTACTAAGAAGTTATAAACCCACCAGGGGTGCAAATATGCACATAGATACATCATGATCGTGAGGACCCCTCTAGGGTTGTTAAGGTTTGCTCTAACATTGGTGGGCAGTCACCTGAGAAGCTTGTTCCAATGAATGTCTCCACTGGGGAATCCCCTCCAGCTTCCTCCTAAGTCGAGATTACTGTAGTTGTTCACAAACGACCTGGCCTCTCGACGCCGGTTGATGGAGCAAATCTATTTAGGCTAAAAGCTTCAGTCACTGACACTATTTGTATCGATGTCGACATCCATATGCGAGCTCAAAGCCTATGGCATGACACACATATTGGACATGCCCAATGGTTATCTTTTGATAAGATGTGAAACAGAGGAGACAAAACAACAGCTCCTCTTCAGAGGGTAGTGGATTGTTAATGGTCTCACATTGTAGCTCGTTCCCTAGCAACCATACTTCGAGCTAGCTTTCACAAAACTTACAAAAGCTATGGTCTGGTTACAATTGCACAATTTACCTGTGGTGTTATGGGATATGGACTCTTTAGAAACCCTAACCGAACCCTAAGCAGACTCATGAAAGTGAATGAATTTACGGGTAAATTTTTAGGAGATTACTGTGTTATGGCCGATTTTTATATTGATCACTATGTTTCAATTTGTATCTTTTGGGTCATTATATATTGATTTTTTTTCACCGGAGGGTCACCATGGATTTCCGACCAATTTTGGCTGACATGGCAGTTGGAGATACCACGTCACATTATTTTAAAGATTATTTCATCCCAACTTGAGAGGACACATCAGCCTGACGCCATGTCACCATTCCATTCATATGTAGATATGGCTGACGTGTCCAGTCCAGCTCGGCTGTGAAAGCATTTTTATAAAATGTGACGTGGTATCTCCAACTACCACATCAGTCAAAATTGACCAGAAATCCATGAGTGACCCTCGGTGAAAAGAAATCAATACATGATGACCAAAAAAATACAAATTGAAATACAATGATCAAAATAAAAATCGGTCATAATACAGTCACCTCCTTAAAAATCTACCCATAAATTTATAACTTCTTTGGCTCGCGCTCGCTTTACAAGAGTTTGTATGGAGATAGATCTCTCTTAACCTTTGAAAAGAGGTTTTTGGGTTGAAGATGGTGAAACAAAGATTACGAAAAGAGTTAATGTAGATTGCTAAAATCAATCATCCTTGGCTTATTCTAGGCAATTTCAACTCGATCACCTCTCGGTGGAACACAAGGGAAGTAAGTTTAATTACTATCCAAGGAAAGCTTTCAATTTCTCCAACTTTATTTCTGGTAATTCCTTGATAGATGTGAATTACTTTGAAGCCAATTTCTCATGGTGTAATGGTCAACGTGGCCAAGCTAGACATTGGGCTCGACTCGACAGATGTTTGGTGAATTCTTTTTGGCTTGCAAATTTTAATTCCATTCATCTTAATTATCTATCTAAGATTTTTTTTTCTGATTCTCCAATGATGCTCAATATTTCTCATAAGCCTTTTCTTTCCTCAAAATCTTTCTCTTGGAGAATTATTGGTTGGATCAAGCTAATTTTATCTATAAGATCAGAAAAACTATTCATTTCAATGCTCAATCTAGTCCTATGCATGCTTTTTATCACATTTTGGCTAGAGTTAAGAAAAATGTCAATTTGATTAAGCAAAAAGGTTTGGGTGCTCTTGACAAGGAAATTAAGCATGTTGAGTCGTAACTTCAGGCTTTCAAGATCAATGATAGTAATAACCCCAATACTGATTTTGATTTATTCATAAGCCTTCAAAATATGTATAGAGCTCTCTTGAGATAGAATCACAGCAGATGGACCCAACATTCTAGATTGAATTTGATTATTGGTGGGGATATGAATCCTGTTTTTTTTTCCACAAAAGTGTGAGGATTCGTAGACACCATAATCTGATCACTAGTATCTTTGGTGTTGAGGGCAATCCTTTCTCTGAAAAGCAACAAATTGATTTTATTCTTCTTAATCACTTCTCCTCTCTTTGGAGTAACTCTGACTCTTGGTCTTTTGATCAAATCTTGGATTCTATCCCCAGTGATATTCCTATCCTCAACAATAGTCATATTAATTCTTTAAATCTTACTATTACAAGGAAGGAAGTCTGCAATACCATTTTTTCTTTACCTCAGGGGAAGTCTCCTGGTCCGGATGGCATGAATGTGGAATTTTACAAATTCTTTTGGGAAGACTTGAGTGATCATCTTATGAATGCCATCAATTATTTTTTTTTAAGCATGTTGTGATGCATAAAGCCTGGGGTAGGGCTTACATTATCTTAGTTCACAAGAAAGAGCACTTTAAATTTGCTTTGGATTTTCGCCCGATTTCTCTTTGTAATGTTGCTTATAAGATTATCACCAAGATTCTGGCTAATTGTCTAAAAGAGGTGATTGGTAATCTCATCGATAAAGAGTAGTGTGACTTTATCTTTAGCTGGTCTCCGATTGACAATATTATCACGGTTCAGGAATTATCAATATTAATAGACCCATACCCCCTAGGATGTTGATTAAAGTTGACAATGAAAAAGTGTATGATACATTGAATTGGGATACCATTCTTGCCACTTTAGTGAAGATGAACTTTTCTAGCAATTGGGTTCTTATATTAAAGCTTGTCTTAATCCCACTTATTTTTCTCTTCTAATCAATGGGATGCCTACTGGCTGGGTTTTCCCTTCGAGAGGGGTTAGACAGGGTGATCCCCTCTCTTCCTATCTGTTTATTCTAGTGGCTCAAAGTTTAATTGTCATGCTCAACTTTGCTAAGCATCTTGGCCTCATTTCGGGTTTCTCTAGGAACTTGAGTTATAGTTTCAATCACCTTATGTATGCTGATGATCTCATTCTCATTACCACTGCTTCTAGGAAGTCTGCCAGAAATGTCAAGCTTTGCTCAGATCTTTATCATCAGTTTTCTGGTCAAAAATCCAATTTGCATAAGTTTGCAATCTATTTTCCTAGTTGGCTCAACAAGAGGGTTTCTTCCAGTATTTGTTCTATTCTTAATTTTAGTTATGGTAAAACTCCTTTCAAGTATCAGGGAGTTAGCATTTCTCATAAGCAGCTACCTATTTCCCATTTCAATTTCATGATTGACAATCTAAATGATGTTGTAGCAAATTGGGGCAAGGCCAAATTGTCTAAGGCCGGCAAGGTTGTCCTCATCAATAGTGTTTTGATGGCCACCCCTATTTACTACTTGTTTGTTTATCCCATCCTTCATTTTGTTTTAAATAGGATGTCCCAAATTGCTAGGAAGTTCTTGTGGGCCAACGGTGATAATGCAAGAGGTATCCTTTTAGTGAATTGGTCAATTGTTACTACTAGTAAAACTGAGGGGGTATGGGTGTCAGGAGCATGCCTACTGTTAAACACTACTTGATGGCCAAGAATCTATTCAATTATCTCAATAAGAAAAACTCCATCTGGGTGGATATTCTATATGGGAATCATAATTTTTGGACTCACCAATGTCCCTCAAATTGCTCTGATTTTTTCAAAGGTTTGAGTCTAACTGCTACTCTCATAAAGCCAAATCTGTGGATTAATTATGTTAATCCCTCTACCAATTCTATTCTTTATCGTCCCTGGATGTTCGATGTGCCTATTGCCTTCAAACCTATGCATCTTAGCATGAATTTGGACATTGACCATAGCCAAATCTCTGATTTTATGATCAATTCTTCTTGGAACAGATATGCTCTTGATATGTTATTTGGAACAGGTTAGGAATCTCCAATGCTTAGTCAGGGAAAATCACCCCAGAGGATGACAACCAATGGTGTGCTTTCCTAAGACTAATATTATAAGATTACTACTTCTGTTTACAATTTTCTAAACAACAGACACTCGAAAAATTAGCAATGGGATGGTTGGCCGATTATTTGGAGACTGAATGTGGCTCCCAGAATCAAAAATTTTGTTTGGCTTTTGTTTCAAGGCAAGATCAAAACATACGACTATTTATACCATATAAATTTGGGTCCTCCTGACCATTGTGTGTTTTGTGATCTTATCTTAGAAACAACTGACCATCTCCTAAGATCTTGTATAAAAATCAAATGGTTTGAAGGTTGGTGGAGAATTTGACTGATCTAAAGGTTAAGTTAAATGAGCACGTTGCTATTGGGAATTGGTTGGACTTCAATCAGGTTGGTAACTCTCATTTTATTGTCTCTCTGATTGCTGCCACTTTGTGATATATTTGGAAGGCTCAATCTGATGTTATCTTTAGGAAGGTTGCGCCTGATTTCTGTCAGATATCTAAGAAAGCAGTTGAGCATGTTCATGATTTCAAGCTGAATAGAGACAATCATAAGCTGATAAACTACTTTATGCAAAACACACCTGACCCGGGTCATCTAGGATTTTTTTTCAGTATCTACTTGGAATGTTGTAACAGGCAAAGGTGCCATTGGTTTTACCATTATTGACTCTAATGCTAAGGTATTATGTGTAGGTTATTATCCTATTAATATGGAAGCAAGGATTAAATTAGAGGCCAAAGCTCTAACTGCTGCATTGAAGATTGTAAAAGAAATAGGTGAAAGATGTTCCAATATTTACATCAGCTCAAGGGATCTACGGGAGGTGCGTCATGGATCAGATATTTCTTATCATTGGTGCCACTCCAATTGCATATATGAGAACTGCCAACAGATTATTCAACTTAACAAGCCTCGAATTGATTTGATCCACCAATCTTAGAACAAAATCGTTGCTGCTCTCGCCAGCCAAGAGATTAAAGCAATTTGTCTATCTCTCTTCCATCAAGGCATGGAGAAACCAAAATGGATCATGAAGATGATAGATAAAACTGGTTTCCATTCTTGATAGTTTCTATTTCTTTTTGTTGTTTTTAGTCTCTCTTTAGTTTAGTCTGGTTTATGTTTTCCAGTTTCTGTTTCTTTTCTAGCTTGTAAGACTATTTTTTTTCTAATAAATAGCTACCTTGTAGCTCCCCCCAACCAAAAAAACATTGGTGGCCAGTCCCTTTGATGTGGGTGCAAAGTGGGTTTGCAAATTAGCTAAGGCTTATATATACACACATTATTATTATCGTTAGGATGGTTTTCACGAGTTTGATTTTTTTTCCCTTCGAACTTATGTTAATATAGACAATCAACATATGATTAATTTTGCATATAGATAAAAGATATGAAAAAGTTGTGCAAATTAAAAAAAAATGCAATTATTTTTAAAGTCATATGCTCCAATAAATTGCATGATGAGAAGGTTCGCATGTAGATGGCAAGATCAAAACTTTTTAAGGGTAGAAAGGACTCTCGGGGCATGAAGAGCGAAGAAAAATGAGACCAGATTCTATAAGCATAGGATGATATGAATTTTTTTTTTTTTTTTTTTGAAAAAAAGTGGATAAATCACATACATTAAAAAGAGAAAACGAGTATAAGATCAGCCTAGACAGACGGCAGAACAAAAACACAAAAGGAGACACGTGGGTACAAAAAGGATGATATGAATTTCCTTTGGAGACTTTTTTTTCATCCCAATATATTTTAATAAAATCTATTGCTTTTTTTAAAAAAAATATCTGTTGAAAATTGTTGTTTTAAAAACAATAATTACATTTCTAATATCAATTTATTTTCTAATTAAAAATATTTAACTTTTATATTTATATATAGAGTAGCTTATAATCTCTATCCAATATTAAATAATCATTAGTTAATATGGTTTAAAGTTTTTAAGTGGGTATATGAAACTCAATTACAATTATATGTGAAAATTTTTTTAAAAAATAATACTTATGTAGGTTTTTTAATATATATATATATAAGTTCTAGAAAGACAAAAAAAAAAAAAGGTTAAAAATAATGCAGGCGAAGGCTGTGGATTTTATAAAAAATAATTTTTTTAAACAAACAGGTTATAAAATATAAAATCTATTAATTTTTTCAAAAAGTAAAATTTAGTAGATATTTAAAAACAAAAAAAAACCATGTTGGATTGAAAAAAAAAAAACTTTTAGTGCTACCTCAGCATTTTAATGAAAAAAATATCTGATATTGTGATAAATTTTAAAAATAAACCACAAGTTGAATTGAAATGTATCTTATTTTTAGTTCCACAAATGTTAAGGTGAGGTTTTATAATAAACAAAGATGATGACTACGTAAAATTTTTTTTTTGGCTTGTTAACCAAATATAGCCTAACTCAATACACATGTATATATGGGAGTTCAGTGTTTTAACTGTTAAGTTGTTATTGCAATGGTAAATATAAATTTTATGATAGCTAAAACTTAGGGTAACATTTATTTTAAATTGTTTAATATTATTTTGATATTTTTTAGCAATTCATTTACTTTTACATAAGAGATAAATGTCCCTTCATTATCAAATAGCTTTTGACCCAAATAATTTATTAATTTATCTACTCGCTGTCTTTACACAAAAGTTTAGATGTTGATGTATAATACCTAATTGAAATAACGTGCCGTGACACTAATAAACATCCACATAGAAAAAACTATTTTATTTAAAACATTTTAAACATATTGACATTGTGACATCTAGCAAAATTATATATATATATATATATATATATATATATATATATATATATATATATATATATATATATATATATATATTGTATTTGAAAGGTTTTAAACTTGAAACTTCTTAAACATAAAAAAAATAAAAAATTACTAGACTATGCTTTGTTCCTGTAAAAAATATATTTTTTATTTAATTCTGAAAAAAAAATTAAGTTCATTGTGACACCGTCCATGAAATTTTGAAACATTTTCTTTTTTCATTATATTTTTATAAAAATAGAATATTTTGGCAAGGAAATTGGGTTGAGGGTAGGGCCCCTGCGGACATCTGGCCAAACCTGTTCCAGCTGGCTCAATGCAGGAAGGACACCATTAGAGACTTTGCTAGCAGATCCCTGTCTTTCCGTGCTATTGATCAGCCTAACCTGTGCTCACTCATCAATGACAAATTGACCCAACTTACTACTGGCAAGGATGTTTTTCACTGGACACTCACTTCCTCCAGGAATTTTACGGTTAAATCCTTTTATAACTTCCTTAATGATGGTGGACTACGTTGTTGCAGAACCCCTATCATTTTGCGAGGCTCTTGCCAAAAAAAATTAACCTTTTCAATTGGTTGGCTTGGGATAATAAGATTCTCACTTTTGACAACCTTTCTCGTAGGAGATGCAACCAACTGCAGTCTGCCACTTGTGTGCTTTGTAACGCTGCGCAGGAGACAAATGATCACCTCCTTATCAATTGCACTTTCTCCTCCCTTATCTGGGGTTATTTCACTCAGCTCACAGGGGTAGTTAACCCCCCTGGAACCCTTATGCTTTGCTTGGATGAGGGTTTTGGGAGGTTTTGTAAAGTAAGGTAAAGTAAAGTAATGGGAGGTAAAAGGAGATTTTGAAACCTTCCTTGCTTGGGGCAAGGTAAGGTAAATGGAGGTTTTGAAACCTTGTTGTGTTTGGTTTGAAGGTAATTGGAGGTAAGGTTTTATAGTAATATTACCAAATTACCCTTTAGTTAAAAGACAAAAATTGTAATTTCATTTACAATTACATGAAACTTTATATGATTCTTTCCTTGTTTACATAAACATCACATTTGATTATTGATATATTATTTAATATTATTATATTAATTAATATTCTTTTATAGTTTAAAATTTATTAATATTGGTAGAGGCTCTTTACAATTATATGGTGTCCATGAATGCTTCACTAAAAAAAAATGCTTCATTAGGTGTATCATATATACCAATAAAAAATTTTAATGTTTCATTTACAACAAAATATTTTACAACATTACATGACCACAATTATAAAATGCTTTACATTTACAACAAAATATTTTACAACAACATTACATTTACAACAAAATATTTTACAACAACATTACAACAAAAACAAGCTTCATTAGGTGTATCATAAAAAGAAAAACAAACATCTCATTCTCCACAATTATAAAAAAAATAAATATAATAAATATAATAAATATTCTTAATATCTCATTCTCCATCCCAAATATTCTTAACATCAACAACAACAAGAACCAAATATCAAAAACAATTACCAAATAAGCTCCAATAAACACATGCATCATCATCATCATCCCAAACACTAAACAGATAATATCCAAAACCAACATGTCCCATACATGATGACAACAATAACAAAGAAAGTAAACATGTCCCATACATGGTAACAAAAACAGTGAAACACTTGATATTCATCATTCATCAACCTCATCTAAATAAGAAATCATCATGAACCCCAAGATCCATAAGCATGAAGCAAACTCCCCTCAAATGAAGCAAACTTTTCATTGCCTGCATCAGAAAATCACAATGAGAAATGCTAAGAATGATAGGTAAAGATATTCAATGGCAAATACCAAGAAAGATAAATAGCAAAGACAAAAACATGCATATCTATATATAGAAACATGAATGATATTGAAATATACACAAAATTTTCCACCAATGTTCTTCAACTTACTTATCTTTTTTTTTTTCAATCGCGTGGTTCTTGATCATAGCCCATTGAAATCAACAACAACGACTTGCGATGTTCATCCGGGCATCCCATTATAGCTTCCAACATCTTAGGATCTTTCATGAGAAACAAATAAGCTTGGTTTAGAAAAGGTTGTGATAACCCTAAATTCATTAGTGTAGCCCACACATCGGATGCTTTAATTGGATCTGGGTTTGGACCAAGTTTATTCAAAATTTGGGTGGTCACACCCAGCACTGTGTCAGATACTTGGACTATTACAGTTGTTGATTGAACAATCGCATTCGATACTGACTCCATCCCTGTAGATAACACAGTAACATCGTCACGACTATCGGACCTTTTAGCCTTCTTGGACTTGGAAGACCTTGGAGCTTCAGGAGATGCTTCCTCAACAAACTCAATGTCATTCTCTCCCAAATTTTCTAAGTTTGCTGTGTTTTGGGAAACCATGAAATCAATGTCATCAATTGTGTTCCCTGAATGAGGTCCACCAGATCTATTCGTTGAATTTTGAGATATTCTTCTTCTCATTTCTGATGCAGTCTCAGCATGTTGTCCAGTTGCTCTATCTTGTCCATAGAGTTGAACTAACTTGTCATAATTTCTGATGCTTTTATTCATCCACTCAGCAGCTTCTGGTTTGGCCTATAAATATAGCAATGGTAAGAAGATTACATCTTCCAATATGAATATTAACTTGCATGACTTGTACTAAAAATTTGAATAAAAACATGATAAACAAAAACAAAAACTCACTTCAATTAAGTGTTGCCATACTTCAGGCTCAGCTTCCCACATCTCCTTTGTTGGATTCCAAGCAAATCCACTCATCCCATTCTTGAATATATCATAGCATTTGGTAAACGCTCTTTTCATATTTTTCATGCGGTTTTGAGCCCGTTCCTTATCTATTGGTTTATCCGGAAATTTTTCCTTCAATTCATTGACAATGTTTTCTAATGCATGTGTGGTGAAGGTGCCACCAATTCTATTTCCCATTGTTTGTTGATGCAAATATGCATCGAGTAAAGCATCATCCATATTAAAATTCCATTGACACATGACATTTCCATCAGTAGCATTTGTGTTATTCTTTCTCTTTGGCATACCTTTAATACAACAACAACATAAAAATGAGGATTAACAATGAACAATGTGTCTATCCATATATATATACACATATAAAGCATACGTAGGAGTTAAAAATAAGAGAAAACATGGAAGCGATACATTTTAACATAAAAGGTCATACATTGGGAATAAAAGGATATAATTAGAACGGGTACGTAAAAAACCATACATTAAATAAAAAGTTACTGTCAGATGATACAGTACCAAAAGCATAACATTTAATAAGCCAAACACCAACTTGTGCCACATAATTCAAATTACTCATTATAATTGAGCCACATTTCAGCTGCTATAGCATCTCTAATAAGCTCTCCTGCCCTTGTTTCTTCATTGTTTTCCCGACTAACATGATGTTCATCTTCTGTGCCATCACCAAGTTCACTATCAACTTGTGCTACTATTGGATCATCAGGGTCCGCACAAATTAAATAATTGTGTAAGATACAACATGCGAAAATAATTTTTTTTTGTGTTTTCAAACCGTAATGAGGCTCTGTAGAGCTCCCAATTATAGGGAAACGTTTTTTAACAACACCAAATGCTCGTTCAATAGCACTGCGCAAAGATGCATGTCGAAGATTAAACAATTCACATGGATTTCGTGGTGGATTCCTTGAATACTCTTTCAAGTGATATCTTTCTCCCCGATATGGTGTAATAAGTCCACGTCTCAACATGAAGCCAGCGTCAACTAGATAATATTTCCCTGGACATTAATTTTAAACTTTGTTATACACTTCAATTATGTATATCATGTTTAATTTAATATTATATCATGCACATAAGTACCTTCAGGAATTTTAAGAGGACATGTTCTAGATAAGGCATTCTTGATAATTCTCGAATCAGACGCTGTACCTTCCCACCCAGGTAACACATACGTGAACTTTAAATCAAATGTGCATGCCGCCAAAACATTTTGTGTTGGATAATCTTTTCTCCCACGATACTTGGGAGCTTCCGTACTAGAGACCTTTACACGAATATGTGTTCCATCAATAGCACCGACACAATCCTGTGAAATAATTTCACATTTACGTTCTGAACATACACGTATTTTATCATTAAAATATAATTCAATATATAACTTATTACCTTAAAGTATGGATAAAATCTAGTACTGTTGAATATCTCTGAAGGAGTTTCTGTGCCATCAGGTTGTTTCAAAAATTTATCCTCCAAATCCACTATAGATTCTAACACGTTGTGAAAATGGCGAGAAATTGTCTCACGAGATCGCCGGAAAAAAAAGGATAATTCACGGTGCGAAACATTATGACCAAGTAGGTATAGTGTTTTCGCGACCTGTTCCTCAACGGTAGCTTGTGGTGTTGGTGTAAGACCTCCTTCTCTTACTAACATGTCACACAATCCTTGAAAAGCTCTAGGACTCATCCGTATCATATTATGACATAAATCACTTGAAAGTAGATGCGACATTAACCCATCTCGTACTCGGTCTGCTTCCAACCGAATTTCACGTGGGATTTGGTATGTACTAAGTTCATCCCTACGTCTTGCATACCAACCAATTATGGCAATAACAACCACAACTGCTGCTAAATGATGTAATTGTTGCAATTTTATAAATTGGTAATGCAATGTAGTTATGGCCATCAGAAGTTTAGCCAACATTTGTTTTTCGTCGTCCATCTAAACATAACAAATTCATGATCAAAATTAGAATCAAATTTTAGTGGTGATGTTTTCAGAAAACTAATGTACACCATTTATTGATTAAATGAAGAAAAAAGTTCAATTTAAACCATCCAAAACTAATATAAATCCATCACGTGTTTATACTGTTTCAATATAAATCTTGAGATCTCGTGTCCAATGAGGTTCTGGTCTTACATTATATATATATATATATATATATATATATATATATATATATATATATATATATATATATATATATATATATATATATATCTTGTGTCCAATGAGGTTCTGGTCTTACATTATATATATAGGTATTTACTAGTACATGCATGGTGGTAAAATTTCCATGATTTGAGTATCTATATTACTATTAGTCTCTCTAAACTATTCCATACTCCAAACTTTTTAGTATTAGACCGTCTTTTCATGGACTGCTTATAATTAAAAAAAGTAGAATGAAGATGCTTTGAAGCCTAACAATGTTAGGTATGGAGTTCTCTATCACTATATATGCATAGTTTTATAAGCATTAGCAAGTCTAATGATGTTGGTTAAAGCTTAATTGTGGTCAAAGGCAACTCATATGAACAAGCAATAAAATTTAAACAGCATGCCTTTTCTCACAAATTGATGAAATAAATTAAGCAATAAATTTATCATGACTTTTGCTAGAATTTAGGTTCTTAGATTATACTATATACCATTTGGATCCTTCAATCCATATCTTATTGCTAAGAATAATTGATTGATAGGTCCCAAAATGCAACATTGGAAGCCTTAGTTTATTATTCATAGATTCTAATTCAATGAATGTCAACATACCTTGCAATGGAAACATTATTAAATTGGTCAATGACAATGATATCATTGCAAAGACTGGCCAAATTGTAGTAGTTTCTGGTTTTCTAAATTAATGTTTTTTTCTTGAAAATTTACCATATATAGCACTTTCAAAACAAAGAGTAGCATGTAGCTTCAATATAAATATATATATATATATATAAGTACCAAACTTATGGAAAAAAAGAAAGCATTATTATAACATATATTATCTTTGGCAAGGTGAACAAAATTGTTATCTTGATTAGGTTAAAGGAGACAATATCTCTGCATTATTAATTTTGTCAATGACAATGATATCATATATATATATATATATTAGAATACATTCAGCTGTTTTTCATTCATAATATGCAGCTGAACTTCAACATCATTCATTATAAAAAATGGCTTGGCAATCATCCGCTGGTCAACATCATTCATAACATGCATTTGAAATTCAACAGCATTCATATATATTAGGATACATTCACCAATGTCAAGAAAACACTTAACCAAATATTACTCACCTTAATGTTGTTGTTGATTGTTGGAGGTGGAGTGTAGTTACGAACCTGATGAGAGAACAAAAACACAATGCACAACCATCATTAACAAAAAAAAAATGAAAAGATAGAGGAAAACAAAATCAGAAATTATGGGGCTGTGGAGGCTATGGGGCTGTGGAGATGGCTGAGAGCAAGAAGGGATTCTCTTGGAGAGGTTGATGGAGAGATGGGAGCAGTAGGAGAAGAGCGAAATTGAAGAGAGATAGAGAGATGGATTACCGTTGAGATTAGGGTTCCGATGCTTCGTTGGGATGCCGCAAGAGAAAGAATGAAGAAGGGCCAGAGAAGAGAAATGAGTAAAGGCTGGTATGTTTTTTTTTTTAATTAAATATGCTGGAATTTTTGTAAATGACCAAGGGTATTTTGGTCAACAAAAATTTATTTTTCATCCAAAACCTCCCCAACCCTCCAATTTGGAGGGTTGGAAAATGGGGGTTAGATGAAGGTTTTAAAACCTCCATCTAACCCTCTAAACCCTTACCTCCACCAAAAAACCCTCCCCCAAGCATGGTTACCTCTAAAACCTTACCTTACCTTACCTCCAAAAACCCCGAAACAAGCAAAGCATTAGGGAACTCTGGAGCCACTGGCGCCACAGTATCCCTAGAGCCAATCTCCCATTTTGGGATATGCTGATGAGGGCCATTCTTTGGAACATATGGATTGAGAGAAATGCTCGTATTTTTAATTCCAACTGTTTAGCTGCTGTTTCTGTCATTATAAAGATTGAGCACATGCTTATATTCTGGTTTAACGCAGCTCCTGAAGCGAAGAAGGCCAAGCTTGAGGACCCAATATCCAAGATCAAGCGAAGTCTGGATTTTCTTACTGCTAGAGAGGGGGAGCAGGTGGACCCACCTCTGCGTGTTTTTGCCCCGAGTGATAGGGGTGAGCAAAAAAATCCGGATCCGATGATCCGATCCTATATTCGGTTTTTTGACCCGAATTTTTTGGGTACCCGATCCGAAAAAGAGGGTCGGGTACCCGATCCGAATTTTTAAGGTGAAAACCGGATCGGATTCGGGTCGGAAGAAATTAAAGACCGGATATCCGAATTCGATCCGGTTATTAGTATATATATATATGAGATTTGGATTTTCTTCTTTTTTACTCTTTAGACTATATAAAATTTAAATTTTTGGATTTTTTTTTCATTTTTACTTTTTAGAACATATAAAATTTATATATATATATATATATATAAATTTAAAAATTTACAAGGGCTTAAGTAGAAAAAAATCAAAATCACTCGTTTAAAAACTTAAAGAATTATATACTTAATTGCTTATATAGTTATATTTATATATATTTAAACTCTTTTAGGATTAAAAGTAAAAAGAAAAAAAAAATTTAAATCCTTGCCTCCTAGTCCTTAACGCCTCTTCTCTCTAACCTCTATCCCTTTCTAAGATTCATATTTCAAAAGATATTTGATTTTTTTTTTTAATGTCTAAAATTGATGAAGCTTTTTATTATTTTTTTATGACTTTTTTTGTGGGATAAATAGTGTAACGTTTTAATCCTCTTTATAAGTTATAAGGTTTTAATATTTGTTTGTTTTTATGAATGTTGATGTTGTTATATAAAACAAATACATGGAGTAGATGAAACTTAAATTCGAATCCGGATATCCGATATCCGATCCGGTTTAAACCGGGTACCCGGTTTTCAGTATCCGGTTTAAACCGGGTCGGATACGGGTCGAGCTTTTGCCGACCCGAAAAACCGGGTACCCGATCCGGTTTTGAAAACCGGGTCGGGTACCCGATTTTGCTCACCCCTACCGAGTGAGCCTGAGACTTGATGCAGGGTGTTTGATTGTTCCGTAGACCGTTCGGGTCTAGGGACCTTCCCTTTGCTCTTTGTCCTTTCTCTTATTCCTGTTTGTTTTGTGTTCCTTCCACTTCTTGTGGTTTGAAGTTCTCTGTTTTTGTTACTTCTGTACTGTACTTTATCTGCTTTAATGAATGTGGTTTATCCACCTTTTCAAAAAAAAATAAAAATAAAAAATAGAAATCATAATTTTGTTTAAAAGAACAAGTTATTGATAAATAAATAAAGTGATAATATTCTGCATGTGAAACTAAAAATATGAAACTAAGGCCCCAAATCCCACCAAAGATAAATGTAGAACATGACAGAATGGAGCTAGAAAAAGTGAAATATTTTTTATGGAATAGATAGAAAATAAATTATTAGGTTTTTTTTTAATTTTTGTGGACAAATCACATATGAGTGATGTGCACACAAAGAATTGAGCACTCAACCTCTACAAATTGAGATTCAAGTCCGCCATTTCAATAGATAAATATTTAATACAGAAGTCTTTATGCCAATAAATTAAATTATCATTCATTTTCAATTCAATTATTTTCATTTTTAACCATCAATTTTAAAATTTGAATAATTAAAAGAAATGAAAATGCCAAATCTTCGGCACAGATGTTTGCTCCCATCATTCATGAATAAGCTCTAATAAAACATGAACGGATCACCTTATTTGATGGTGACAAAAATATTTATCAATACTTCTCAAAAGTATTAGTCAACTTCATGAAACAAAAGCAACTGAACTTTCAATCCAAAGTTAATATATATTTTTTGTTTTTTTTATTGTTTCGCTTACGTTCTTTTCCTACATTTGATCATAATCTAATAGCCCCATTTCACCAATATACATGAATAAATTAGTAAATAGATTTTATATGTTATATTTAAGACCTTTTTGATTTTTTTTACGCTTCTTGCCGATGTATACATTTATTGTATATATACACACAATTGTCAAAAAAAATATATTTATACACACCTCTTTCCATTTTGTCAGCCGGAGATGGAATCTTTTAGCAAGTAGAGATGGAATCTAAGGATATTGTTATTTATTCTATCTATATATATATATAATTTAACTTTTTAAAATTTAGAAACATTCGATGACCAATAGATCTAGCAGCCATCGTAGGACGGTACACATTAAAACATATTTATAAACACACTAAAAAATTATAATTTACAAGAGAATTGAAATAGTTTTATTTTTCCCCTCAAATATTTATATATAATTATAAGAGTCTTCTTAGGTATATATACCCTGAAAAAAAATTCTGGTTTTGATGCAAAACTTTTATCCCAAGTTGGTAGACCTTAATTATATGGAAAAAAGTATTAATATTCCAAGTTATAACATTTATTAAAAAAATGGGAATAACTTGAGATGAACTAGATTAATACAATTTTTTTTATTTATTTTTTAACTTTCTTTTTTTTTCTCCTGTTTTTTTTTTTTTTTACTACTCATCTGTTGTTATTTAATCAATTAATTATTTATTACATTTAAATAATATGAGAAACTATCCTTCCACAATGTCAACAAATATGAACAAAAAAGAGCTGATTTAAAAAAATTATAGTCAAACATGTGAGCTCACTTTTGTTTCCAACCAACCATATAACAAATTCATAGTTGCTTAAAACAATTTGGTGAAGATACTCCAATGAGAGATGTGACATTGCAAGTAAATATAATTAAATTATTATAGATGATTCAAACCTCAAAATTATTATATATTTTCTTAAATAATAAAGCTTTCATAGAGTTTTTTTTTAACTAAAACAACAAATGTAACTGTTCCTCACATGAACCTAAGTTCGAGCCCCCTCACTCACAAGGTTTGATGGGTAACGTTAAGCTATGCCTTGGTTCCTGAAACTAAATCTAATCTTTCTTAAAAAAAATATATATGTTATATAGCTTGGTTGGTTGATCCCCAAAAGATAACTTAATTAAAGCCTTAATTTGTGACTAAATATTGCATATAAGAGCTAATTTCCATTTAAATACACTAATGTTAATCTATAACTTGATTAGCTATGCAATGCTTTTTTAAATATTAGATAGGAATCTCTTCTGATCATTGACTTTTAATATAAATAGATGAGTGAGATGCTGGAATTTCAATTATTTATCTTACATGCTTAAAGAATCTAATTTAAAAATAAAATTAGTTAATTCACATCATAGTTTTCCTGGTCTTCTTGGCAGTGAATGACATGCCTTTTACATTATAAATGAGTATATTATATTATATTATAAAAATATTTCTAAATAATAGTTTTACTCAACCTTATACTAATAGGGTTTCAGTAAACTTGTTCTAACAGTAAATTGACAAAGATATTTTATAGATATATTTTTAAATATACATTTATTTTTTAAATATTTACAAATCAATATATGAAAACACAATAAAATATTTATAAATATTATTTTCATATGTTATTTATGATAAAAAATAATAAATTGGATTTAAGATTATTATATATATATATATATATATATATGAGACCGCTACATTAACATGTACACTAATCAAAATAATGTTCAGGTGGCTACGTGAGGTGAGAGAGTGATTGATAATTTTTTAAATGTTTTGGTTGGAGGGGTGCTAATGAGCTTTGACGGCTCGGATTTCCCGAGTATTGTTTTAATGAATGATCCAACGATCCACATTCCATCTCACAGAAGATACTATACTTCACAATTTTTATTTTTTATAAACATTACTGTTTTTTAGACACAGTTAATCACACATCACTGTTTATTATTTATGGTAATAAAAACGGTTCGAATAGGAATCAATCACGATATGTGCATATTCGTAGATAATGAATATATGAATGTTATAGATGATGCACCCTTATATATATTTGAACTAATCTCGATACATGTATATTCATAGATAACGAATATATGAATGTTATAGATAATGCACCCTTATATATATTTATATATATATATATTTGAACTAATCTCGATACATGTATATTCATAGATAACGAATATATGAATGTTATAGATGATGCACCCTTACATACGGTCGTGTCATATATGAATGTTCATAAATACAATATCAACAGACGTTGGTCAGCAACTGTTGGATTTCAATCCAATAGTTTTCACAATATTATATACAATGTAACAAAATTCTCATCCAAATTGTATTGTACATGTAAATAGTACAATAAATAGGATTTTGATCTAAAACATCATATCTTGATTGTAACAATAACTCAATCATTCTCAATCGTTCAACCCGATTTCTACTCATATTTAAAGAAAAATTTATAAAAACCAAATCGAAAGCCCAACAACTCGTTTTGATTGGTAGGACATAGTTTCAGAAAAATCTATAAAAACCATCAACAGCTTAACAATCCGTTTTGGTTGGTAGTACATAGTTTGGCTACTGTTAAAACTACTGTTACTATAGCAATTGACCTAAGTCATATAATATTTATATATGTGATTCCGGGGTTTTCCCAGGGAAATATATGCAAACAAACAACCCAATATTAAATAAAATATTCCAACGTGTTGGAATTGGATACCAGGCCGCCTTAAGAACTTCAATAAGCATTCTCATGGGCCCACTTCCATTCGTACGGCCCAAGCTATATAAGAAACCCAATCCAAGAAGATTCAGCGGCCCAGATCTATGCTGCGAATCTTAAAGTTATAGTCATAAATAAATCCTTTCCTTCTCTCGCTCGCTTTCTCTATTTAAACAATCAAAACAGAGAACTTTGAAATCACAACGAGAGCGCCATGGCGAGCAAAGCCCACTTCTTCGACTGCCTTCGAAGCCCTAGCCTCTCGCTGAGGCCTCGCTATCCCTCGATGCCGAAGTACCCGAAGGGCTCGTCCGTGGCTTCCTTTAGCGGCGACGGTCCTGAGGAGACGGAGGAGGCGAAGAGGGCCACGGCGCTCTTCTCGGTGATTGGGATGACTTGCTCCGCTTGCGCTGGATCGGTGGAGAAGGCTATCAAGCGATTGCCTGGGATTCATGATGCGGCTGTCGACGTGCTGGGGAATCGAGCTCAGGTTGTCTTTTACCCGGCCTTCGTCTCGGTGAGTCTTGAAAATTTTCTTCTGATTGTTTGGTTTGATGGTTTGGAATTGTTCTTATCTTATTTCTGTTCTTCAACTTGAAGATTGAATTTTTAATGGCGGAGTTTATTATTTGTTGTTTCTTAAGATTCACTTTTAAATCCATGATATCATTGGCAGGAAGTTCTGTAACATAGACCAATTTTAGCTTCTTTGATCAGAGAATTTCTATTTCGGTTGGTTTGTGTTTTTTACCTTTTGTTTCTCTTGAGATTGAAATGTTCTCAACTTTTTTGGCATGCCTGATTTGAAGCAATTAATGGTTATGAACCAAAATTATAAAGAATTGATGCTATACCTTTTGAGGTGCAACCTGATCTTGAAGAAGAATAATTACTTAATTAGGTTTAAGGATGTCATTTAGAAACCAGTAGTTCATAAAGAATCAAGATTCTGGTTGGTTTGAATACTTAGCATCATATGGATGAAAGTAGGGACTCTATGACCCTGTATGATTTAGTTAACTGAGGAACTTTAAAAGTTGCACTTTATTCTTATTTTCCAATCAGGTCCTCTTCTTAAAGTGTATTATGTGTCCATCCACTGTTAATTTATATGTAAGAAACCAAACCGGCAGAAACAGTTTCAGCTATAATAAAAAGTATGAGCTGTACAATGAACAATCCGAATACTCTTTAAATTCTTGTTCTATCTTCCATCCCATTTATTGTATGAACTAATTTAGTTAATGATATATTCAATTATTATCCATAGCTGTTTCTAGCTACTAGTACACAAGTATCATAAGATTGTTTGAAGCCAAAAAAATGAAGTATGAATTCACATGATCATTCCTGTGTCATGCTTATGCTTATTTTGTATTTTGTGCGTGCAGAGCAAATACAAAGTGTAGTGGATAGCTTTTAGGTACTTTAATTTCCATCATGGTTTTGAGAATTATTCTATTAATGGCATGGTTAGTATGTATTTGCCTTTTGGAAGATTGTTACTATATATCATATGATCCTCTGCTTCCATGCTTTGTCTGTGTCTTGTTTCAACAATTGTTACAGAATAGTCTTATTTTCTATTATGTCTACTTTTTGTAGGAAGAACAAATTCAAGAGACCATTGAAGATGTTGGATTTGAAGCCGCATTAATTGTAGAGGAAATGAATGAAAAATCAACTCTAATATGCAGAATCCGCATAAAAGGAATGACTTGTACTTCTTGCTCAGGGACTGTGGAATCTGCTTTGCAAGGTGTTCATGGTGTACAGAAAGCCATAGTAGCCTTGGCAACTGAAGAAGCAGAAATTCAGTATGATCCTAAAATTGTTAGTGCTGATAAACTCATGGAGGTTGTTGAAGATACTGGTTTTGAAGCTATCCTTTTGAGCACCGGGGAGGATAGAAGCAAGATAGATCTCAGGCTAGATGGAGTACGTACTGAACGATCTATGAGAATCATTGAAAATTCACTTCAAGCACTTCCTGGAATAGAAAATATAAGTACAGATTTTCTACTTAAAAAGATCTCTCTATCCTACAAACCAGACCGAACTGGTCCCCGGACTTTCATTGAAGTTGTTGAATCAACTGGTTCTGGACGTTTCAAGGCATCATTATATTCTGACGGTGTGGGAAAGGAGCCTCACAAGCATCGTGAGATTAAGCAGTACTATCAGTCTTTTCTTTGGAGTTTAGTCTTTACAATCCCAGTGTTTCTGACTTCAATGGTTTTTATGTATGTTCCCGGAATTAAGCATGGACTTGATAAGAAAATAGTTAATATGCTGAGCATCGGGGAGCTTTTGAGATGGATATTAGCCACACCAGTTCAATTCATCATTGGAAGAAGATTTTATATAGGATCATATAAAGCTTTGCGACATGGATCTGCAAACATGGATGTCCTCATTGCACTAGGAACTAATGCAGCATACTTCTATTCAGTCTACTCGGTGCTTAGAGCAGCAACTTCACCAAGTTTTAAGTCAACAGATTTTTTTGAGACTAGTTCAATGCTCATCTCATTTATTTTACTTGGGAAGTATCTGGAGGTCTTAGCCAAAGGGAAAACATCTGAGGCCATTGCCAAGCTCATGGACTTGGCCCCTGAAACTGCAACTTTGTTAACTTACGACAGTGAAGGAAATGTAGTTAATGAGACAGAGATTGATAGTCGGTTGATACAGAAGAATGATGTGATTAAAATTGTGCCCGGTGGTAAGGTGGCATCTGATGGTGTTGTTATATGGGGCCAGAGCCATGTCAATGAGAGCATGATAACAGGTGAAGCTCGCCCTGTTGCAAAAAGGAAGGGTCATACTGTGATAGGGGGAACTGTGAATGAAAATGGTGTCTTGCATGTTCAGACGACACACATTGGATCTGAAAGTGCTCTAGCTCAAATTGTCCGGCTTATAGAATCAGCACAAATGGCCAAAGCTCCAATTCAGAAGTTTGCAGATCGCATTTCTATGTATTTTGTGCCCATGGTTAGTAATTCTGCTCTCCCTCTCTCTTCTGTTTTTGTTCTCTTTGATTTTAAATTAAACTTTCATGACAGAAAGCGCTCGTGACTAGCATCCCATATGCATGATAATGGAAAGTTCAGCCATTAGTATGACAAAATTTTTTGCCATATTGAACATAATGAGTGTAAATTTAGGTGTTTATATGTGCATTATACTTAATTGTGTTAGAAGTTCATGACCCAACCTTGGGGCCATTAGTGGCTTTAACTTATCTAAGAAAGTTAATGTTGGTTGAAGATGATCAACAGCTGAGTAACTTGATTTTTTTGCTCCTACAGGTCATATCCTTTGCGTTCATTACTTGGCTTTCATGGTTTTTAGCTGGAAAACTCCACAGCTACCCTGGATCTTGGGTTCCATCTTCCATGGATACCTTCCAACTTTCTCTCCAGTTTGGCATAGCAGTTGTGGTCATAGCTTGTCCATGTGCTCTTGGCCTTGCGACTCCCACAGCTGTAATGGTGGCCACTGGTGTGGGTGCTTCACAAGGAGTTCTAATTAAAGGGGGTCAAGCATTGGAGAGCACACACAAGGTATGCATGTAATCTCTCCTGACTGTTTTGAAAAATTTGACTTATAGAATGTTATATAGAATAGATTATATAGATCTTTCTGGCAAGTGTTTTTGCCTGCCTAGTGGTGTTCCTTGTGGCCTTTTTGATGACTTTATCTGCTTGCGTGCTCATTGGTTTCTTGAGACATCCATAGATTTAAATACCTTAGTGTGTTTACTAACAGACTCCTTGGTTGGTTTTGGATATAGCCAATGATAATCTCTTGTTTTATATACTTATTGAGAAACTACTAAAATCTCCTGAATCATCTGTGAGGTCAGACTATCTGTTATAGTGGAAATTCCTTGTTGAAGCAGAGGCTGAACTTCTTTTCAGGTGAACTGCATTGTGTTCGACAAGACAGGCACACTTACCACAGGGAAGCCAGTTGTCGTCAGCACAAGGTTGTTGAAGAATATGGTGTTAGGTGACTTCTATGAATATATTGCAGCAGCAGAGGTACTGACTGATCTTTCTTAATATTTTGATTATCAATTCTCATCCATTATCTTCATCCATGCTTTATAACGAAGTTCTGAATTTTTCACACTATATAAATGACAAAAGAGATATTCCCAAGACAAAATGATCTTCTTTGGGATATGCTTGGCATGTTTGTAGTAGCTTTAAGACGATGTTCTATAGTGCTTATAGAGGCTGCTTTTAATGTAACTGGCACATGATCATCTCCTTGAAGTGTATTTTCATCTCATTACTTCTCTTTTGTTTTCATCTAACAAGCTGCTGAATCTTTATTAGGTAAACAGTGAGCATCCCTTAGCTAAAGCTATTGTTCAATATGCCAAAAGATTTGGAGATGAAGATAATCATGTGTGGCCTGTGGTACGAGACTTTGTTTCTGTCACTGGTCATGGTGTCAAAGCTACAGTCAGAAACAAAGAAATCCTTGTGGGTAACAAGACCTTGATGTTAGATTCAGGCATTCATATTCCAGTTGAAGCCTCTGAATTACTCAGGGAAGCCGAGGAGATGGCCCAAACAGGAATAATTGTATCAATGAATCAGGAAGTGATCGGAATAATAGCGATCTCCGATCCTCTGAAGCCTGGTGCACAAGATGTAATATCGATTCTCAACTCCATGAAGGTGAAGAGCATTATGGTGACAGGGGATAACTGGGGCACTGCAAATGCAATTGCTAAAGAAGTTGGAATTGACACTGTTGTTGCTGAAACTAGACCTGAACAGAAAGCTGAGAAAGTCAAAGAACTGCAGGTATGGCTTTATCATCTTATAGAAAAACATGACTTGTTACTCAGATATTGCATATTTGGATAGCTTGTTTAAAACACTGGATATAACTTTTTCAAAGTAAACACAATTATACCAGTGATGCCATATGTATTTTTGTTGGCTTTAAAATTGTTAATTATGCTCACATGTTCAAGATATGTTTTAAAAGTTTCATTTTCATATACATTCGGAAATAGTATGTTTCCTTTTACCCTTCAATTCAGTAATACAACTACTATTCTTAATTTATCTGCCTTGGCTTTCACCCACACCAAAGTTTCACCTGATGCTCTTCACTAGTTGGCCAAGGAACTTTATCTTATTATTTACTTCTGCGTTTCGATCTTCTTTTCTTGACATATATCTTATTTATATTATGTCTAAAGATATTATTAGTCCATAAATTTGGGCCATTGTTTGCTTTAGTTTCTCAACTAAACAACTTTGTTCCATCACCTTAAGTGGTATTGTCCAGCATAATTTACTTGCTTTGACATTAGAAATGAATGCACATGCGGAAAACTTTTCCTCTAGGCATCTAGTGTTCGCATCTAAATCACAATTTTGGACGAAGGAGACAAAATGAACAAAATGGAGAACTAAAACATAGTTGTAGAAACAGCAGTGGCCTTGATCCTTTATTTTACTGATTTTTGAAAGCAGTATACCGTTATACACTAAAACTAGTTTGTCATTTCACCTAAAACAACAGATGTGTCTAATTTATGCACATTCAAGTCTATTCACTACCATTTATTCAATTCATCATTCTGTTTGCAGATGTGTGGTTTTACTGTGGCAATGGTTGGGGATGGAATAAATGATTCTCCAGCACTTGTTTCTGCAGACGTAGGGATGGCAATAGGTGCTGGAACAGACATAGCTATTGAAGCAGCTGACATTGTTCTCATGAAGAGCAACTTAGAAGATGTCATAATTGCAATAGATCTCTCCAGGAAGACCTTCTCAAGAATAAGGCTAAACTATATGTGGGCTCTTGGTTATAACATCCTTGGAATACCGATAGCTGCCGGAGTTCTCTTTCCTTTCACCGGGTTCCGACTGCCACCTTGGATTGCTGGTGCAGCAATGGCAGCATCCTCAGTTAGTGTAGTCCTCTGTTCACTGTTATTGAAGAATTACAAGAGGCCAAAGACGTTGAATAATATGCAGATCAGAGGTATCATGGTGGAGTAAATTTGTGCAGTCATTTGAACAACAATAATGGCTACAAATCCTTCCCAATAAGTGTGGTTTATCCATTTTTTTTTAAATAAAATAAAATAGATGGTAATAATATTTTTTTAGATGATTCATGTCGTTGTGTTTATCTTGTTAGTTGAAGTTTTTTACTGTTTGAGTGTGGTCATTTGGGGCCATTCTTTCTTTTTTTTTTTTTTTTTTTTTTTGAAAAGGTGGATAAACCACATCTATTTAACGCAGAAAGAAAGATACAGAGGTTACCACTAGGTGTGGTATACAACAAAATAAGACCCAAAATAAAAGGAGGAAACACAAGCCTCCTCAAAGGCGAAACACACAAAAACCTCCTACCCCATCATAGAGACATGGCTCTCGTCAGGCCTCGATCCCTGAGAATCTCCCGCCTGCGGACCTAGGAACTCCAAACTCCTTCTGACAGAGGTGATTGCCTCCTCGAACTTCTCCGGAACACTAGAGTTTGCTACGGAGAACCAAGACAAAAGCAGCCTATTAACTTTCATGATAATAAGATTCACAGGCAAGTATCTACAGTTGAAAATGCAATCATTTCGGGCAAGCCAAATATTCCAAATTAAAGCTTTCGCGACTAAGTCCCCCACGGATTTTTTGGAAGACGATAAGCTCCTTCTCCACTCCCCCTAGAGATTTGCTAAAGAGCAAGGCACATGATGAAGCTTGAACATATGCATGAAGTAATTCCACAACTGTGTAGCAACCGGGTAACGAATGAATAGGTGGTCGACCGATTCCGATTCCGAGTGACACATAACACATGTGTCAGTGGGCAATCTATTGCAGCGTCTTCTAGCAAGCGTCTCGAGTGTGAGGATTTTGTTTTGCCAGACTAACCAATTAAAAAGGTTGATCTTTTTGGGGCAGGCATATTTGGGGCCATTCTCTATAAATTTTCAAAAATAATGATTTTGACATTAGACAAAATTGCTAGTGTGGTCCGTAAAAATGGGTAATTGTTAATGAAAATCATATTTTTCTTATGTTCCACAAAAAATAATTATTTATATATTTATTTATATGTTTGTTTATATAGTTTTATATTTTTACAGTTAATACTTAGATTTTAAATTAATTTTAATTTTATTATTTAATTTTAAAGATTTTTCGTAAAATGGATAAATTGTATTTTTAAAAAAATACAAAAAGATTTCGAGTTACGGCAAAAAAAACAAGTGACATCATGATGATAAGGAGGATAAAGATATTAGGGATACCGTACAAGTTGTTTGGTCTTTTCCAAATTTATAGGTTTTATTTTAATTAGAGCCATTGATTAATTGATAAAAATAAAAATGAAATGATTTTTATATGATACACAGAAGTAAATTAATAAATAAATAAATAAAATATTTGAAATAATTTGAGTTGAGTTAAGGTTTGTTGCTAGCCAACTTGGGACAACAATTTTTTTTTTTTTTTGAAAAGGTGGATAAACCACATAGATTAAGATAAGCAAGTACCACTAGGTGTGATAAAGTACAGAGAACAATACAAAAGGAACATGCAAAGCAACAAAATATGAGGAACAGCCCTCCTTAAGGCCCAGCACCTAGCTTCCATCAACCTGAAGATCCTCCTCTGGTGGTGGCACCCCCTGAAAATGTCCCACCCGAGGTCCTAAAAAATCCAAGCTTCTTCGTCGGATTGTAGTGGCAGCCTCGTTCAGATTCTCTTTGGCACCCTCGGCAACTGAAGAGAACCAAGCATGAAGCAAGCGATCAATTTTCATGATAATGCAGGAAGCATGCAAGTAATTGGCGTTAAAGATGCAGTCATTTCTATTAGCATATAGTAGCATATATTAGAATTATGTTAGTATATAAGGATATATTAGCATTGCTATATTAGTATATATGGATATATATTAGCATATATTAGTATTATGTTAATATATAAGGATATATTAGCATAAAAAAACCTCTTATATGTATTCTCTTTTTTGTAGCAATGCGAATATGAAAACCCTAGCCTCTATTTCTCTATTTTTATACCTTTGTCTCTCTATGTCTTCATGGTATTAGAGCGAGGTTAATGGATTCTTCTCTTTGTTTAATTGAAAAAATTTTCCCTCTGATTTGTCTTTGCTAATGTTGGTTTGACTAGATCCTGTCGATTCGGGGGTTTTTTTTTTTTTTTTTCCGATTTCTGTTGATTTGGGAATTTTGTATGACTCAATCTATGACTCCATCTGTCTTTGTTGCCTCACAACAATCTCCACCTAGCAACCAAAAGAGATCAGCTACTAAAGTCTCTCAAGATGAATGTGCTTTCTGCAAACAGAAGGGTCATTGGAAGGCTCAGTGTCCAAAACTGCTGAGTAAAGGCAAACTTCAACAACAACAACGCCCGCTGCAGACAGCTCCATGGATGCATCGTCCACCTATGTCCAACAATGCACTTGCTACCCCTTCTTTGGATCCCTATCTGTTTGAGCAGTTTCAACAATTCCTTGCTTCTCAGCCTCATGCCATGTCGGCCTCCTCTCAAAAAGGTTTGTCTTTATGTGGCACCTCAGGTACATCCTCTTCCTCATGGATATTGGATTCAGGAGCTTCTCATCATATATCTCCTGATATTGATTCCTTTGTGTCTGTTAATTCTGCCCCATCTTTGTCTGTCATGACTGCCGATGGTACCTCAATGCCATTGGCAGGAATTGGTTCTATTCGCACATCCCGTTTATCTCTCTCAGATGTGTACCATATTCCTAGTCTAACTTTAAATCTTGCATCTGTTGCCCAATTATGTGATTCTGGTCTCTCAGTTCTTTTTACTTCTACCAATTGTTATGTTCAGGACCCGCGCTCTTAGAAGGTGATTGGGACAGACCGTAGGGAAAGGGGACTCTACGTATTGGATGAGCTCAAATTATCAGATGTTGCTGCCTCTAGTGTGGATTTGTCGTCTTTTCGTTTGAGTCATTCGTCCTCTGATTTTTATCTTTGGCATTCTCGTTTGGGTCATGTTTCTGCGTCTCGTTTAAAGTTTTTGGCTTCTACAGGAGCTTTAGGTCATTTGGACAGTCATGATATTTCTGATTGTAGTGGTTGTAAACTGGCTAAATTTTCAGCCTTGCCTTTTTATCAAAGTATTTCTCTTTCCTTTGCACCGTTTGATCTTGTGCATTCTGATGTATGGGGACCCTCTCCGATGCTCACCAAAGGGGGTTCTAGATATTATGTTTCGTTTATTGATGATTTTACTCGTTATACTTGGGTTTATCTTATGAAACATAGGTCTGATTTTCTTACCATATTCAGTAATTTTCAAGCCCTTGTGAAGACCCAACACTCATCTGTCATTAAATACTTTAGGTGTGATTTGGGGGGTGAATACACTTCTAATGAATTTTCTCAGTTACTTGCTTCTGATGGGACTATCCACCAAACCTCGTGTACAGACACTCCTCAACAAAATGGTGTTGCTGAAAGGAAACATTGTCATCTGGTTGAAACAGCCCGTTCATTCTTGTTGTCAGCCGAGGTTCCTAGTGTGTTTTGGGGAGAAGCAGTCCTTACTGCTGCTCATGTGATCAATAGAATTCCAATCTCTCATAATTCAGGTTTGTCTCCCTTTGAGAAGTTGTATGGTCATTCACCTGATTATTCCTCGTTGCGCGTATTTGGTTGTACTTGTTTTGTTCTACGACCTCATGTTGAGCGTAGTAAATTGTCTTCTCGGTCTGCTTTGTGTGTCTTTTTGGGTTATGGTGTTGGTCAAAAGGGATATCGTTGTTTTGATACAGTTAGTCAAAAATTGTATGTTTCGCGTCATGTTGTGTTTTTAGAGCATATACCCTTCTTTTCTGTTCCTGCTAGTTCCCATCATATGACACAATCAGATCTTGTTCGTATTGATCCATTCGATCCCGGCCCCACTGAAGCTCTGTCTGATACTTTGGTTCATGAAACATCCACCTCTGATGTCCCTGCTCCTACGACCACCCAGTTGTCGGATGAGAATGTGGATAATCCTCCTCTACGTCAGTCCACTCGTATCCGTAAGTCCACTAAACTACCTGACTTTGAGTATTCATCCTATTCTACCTCATTTGCTTCTTTTGTTGCATCTGTTCATTTTCTTTCTGAGCCTTCGTCCTACAGAGAGGCAGTTCGTGATCCTCTTTGGCAGACTGCTATGGTTGAGGAACTTACTGCTCTACACCAAACTCGTACATGGGATTTAGTTCCGCTACCGCCCGGAAAACATGCCATTGGTTCTCGTTGGGTGTACAAGATTAAAACCAAATCCGACGGATCCATTGAACGATACAAGGCCCGACTTGTTGCTAAAGGCTACTCCCAAGAGTACGGTATGGACTATGAAGAAACTTTTGCTCCTGTTGCCAAAATGACAACTGTTCGTACTCTGATTGCCGTTGCTTCCATTTGTCAATGGAGAATATCTCAAATGGATGTCAAGAATGCTTTCTTGAATGGCGATCTTCATGAAGAAGTTTATATGACACCTCCTCCTGGTGTTGCTCATCAATCAGGTGAAGTTTGCAAGCTTCGTAAAGCTCTTTACGGTCTTAAACAAGCACCACGTGCCTGGTTTGAGAAGTTTTCCATTGTGATCACTTCGCTTGGCTTTGTTCCTAGTCACCATGATTCGGCGTTATTTGTCAAGCGTACAATGGCAGGTCGTATTCTATTATCCTTGTATGTTGATGACATGATTATTACTGGTGATGATTGTGATGGAATTAACTCTTTGAAGTCTGAATTGACACCTTGCTTTGCTATGAAAGACCTGGGTATGCTATGTTATTTTTTGGGAATTGAGGTTGCCTATTCCTCGAAAGGCTATCTTTTCTCTCAATCAAAGTATATAGCTGATCTGTTTGAGCATGCTCGACTCACTGATAGTCGGACCGTTGATACTCCCCTTGAGACTAATGCTAGATACTCTCCGTCGGATGGTACTCCTTTGGCAGATTCCAGTCTTTATCGTACTGTAGTTGGCAGCTTGGTTTATCTTACTGTGACTCGCCCTGACATTGCCCATGCTGTTCAAGTGGTTAGTCAGTTTGTCACTGCTCCTACTACAGTTCATTGGGTTGCCGTGCTTCGTATTCTCAGGTACCTTCGGGGCACTCAGTTTCAGAGCCTCTTGTTTCCTTCTACGTCATCGTTAGAGCTGCGTGCTTACTCTGATGCGGATTGGGCTGGTAATCCTACGGATCGCAAGTCGACTACTGGATTTTGTATTTTTCTCGGTGACTCACTTATTTCGTGGAAGAGTAAGAAACAAGATGTCATCTCCCGATCTTCTACAGAAGCTGAGTATCGTGCCATGGCCTCGACTACCTGTGAAATTGTTTGGCTACGTTGGTTGCTTGCTGATATGGGTATCTCTCTTTCTCACCCTACTCCGCTACATTGTGATAATCAGAGTGCTATTCAGATTGCACGTAATTCAGTTTTTCATGAGCGCACCAAGCATATAGAGATTGATTGTCATATTACTCGCCATCACCTGCAGATTGGCACCATCACATTGCCGTTTATTTCTTCTTCTCTCCAGATTGCTGATATTTTTACAAAAGCACACTCGGCTTCGCGCTTCCGTTTCTTATCTGACAAACTCTCGATGCTTATCGCTGTCGCATCATGAGTTTGAGGGGGGATATTAGCATATAGTAGCATATATTAGAATTATGTTAGTATATAAGGATATATTAGCATTGCTATATTAGTATATATGGATATATTAGCATATATTAGTATTATGTTAATATATAAGGATATATTAGCATAAAAAAACCTCTTATATGTATTCTCTTTTTTGTAGCAATGCGAATATGAAAACCCTAGCCTCTATTTCTCTATTTTTATACCTTCGTCTCTCTATGTCTTCAATTTCTAGCAAGCCAAATGGACCAAATTATTGCTTTAGCAACAAGGGCACTAAGATCCCGTTTCGAAGGATGGACCGACTGCCTCCACTCTCCCCAGAGGTCGCTCAAGGATGAAGGCGGGTCTGGAAGTGCAAAAAGGTGAATGAAGTAATTCCAGATTTGCAGAGAAAAAAGGCAGCGCTATCAAGGATGGACCGACAACAAAATTTTTATCCTAGATAATTTGGCTGCTAGGAGATATAATAAGTTGCCCACAACCTCCTACACCCTTTATCAGTGCTATCGAAACACTGAACCACTTATTCTTTTGTTAGCTTGCGGCAACATCTACTTAGAATCAATTTGTGCAAGGGATTTTTATGACCCCAGTCTTGATGGTTGTTCTCTGGGACGGTTGGTATAGGGAGTTGGGTCGTCAGCACAAATTGTCGTGCTCCTTACTCACAAGGGCAATTATTTGGCAAACTTAGTTTGCAAAAAATAAATGCATTTTCAATTGTGTTTTGATTCCATTATTTTCCTTATCTTTGCAAATTTGTCACATGTTCCTCTTTTAGGTGTCTACAATGCCTACAGTTGAAAAACAAATTTTGGAAGATTAGTCCATAGTGATTATGAGGGTATTCAATTTCATGACCTTCTATATCTGATGAGTGCGACCCAGATGGTGGTCCAAATGATGTTGCCCGCTAATCTGCTTGTCTCTTTATTCCTGTCTCCTAGGAGGAACCCTCTCTACATCTAGCTAGAGGCCTTCTTGTTCAATTGTTTTTTATTTTATTTTATTTTATTTTATTTATTTTTATTGTTGTTGTTGTATCCATTATTGGTAGACTTTTTGTTTCCTTCATTTCTGTTGTTTTGTTTTTTTGGTTTGTTTTTAGACTTGTGTACCCATTTTTTTTTAAAAATTAATGTCTTTGTAATTTATCCACTTTGTTAAGAAAAAAAAAAAAGACCGTTATTAGGTTGCATCAAGAGGCACTGTGCAACTTATGCCTTGCATATTGCATTTTTTAATACTCTACTGTATTTATTAAAATTCATTCTTTATTTTTATGGCTTTTACTTTCTATCACATTAAAAATTATTATCTCAACAACCACCATATGATGGAGTAGATTGTTATTTGAATGATGAATTGGCAGGCCTAAGGTAGAATCTTTAGGTCAGCAGTATTGTTGTAGTATTATATATGTAATATTGTAATATTATTGTTCATTTAATGTTAATAAACCCCTATGGGATCGATAAACCATTATAATAAGTGCGCCACTGTACTTATTTGTCCCTTGATAACCCCCTTGTAGAGTGCTGCTTGTGTCTCATATCATATCTTAATGGATTGACATAATTTTTATACAGCATATACATTTGCATACTGTAGTGTTGTTTAAAAATAAAACTTTGTCGTACAGTATTTTGGACTAACCATTTCTTCTTATTAGCAAAAGATCATTAATCCCAAATGAAATATATGAAGCAGTGGCTTGCTAAAAGCCTAGGATCTTCGCATGATTTTTAGTCAGTTTTTTAAAAACAGTTTGTATTTATTTTCTTTTGAAATAAAATAGGATTTATTATTATTTTTTTTAGTAAAAAATGAATAAATTACAATTATGTTTATTAAGGATAAAAGAGTTACAAAACTATGAACAACGAGCTTACGTTATAAGATATGGCCATGTTATAAGATAAATCGAAGGGAACAAATAAACACTAGATATTAGTAACATTCAAGAAACAATAGGTTTGAGAGAACAATTTTTTTTTTTCGTTTTTTTTATGAAAAATTTTCATCTTTTCTATTTTATTTTATTTCATAGTTTTTTTCTACATTCCCAACAACTAAATAAATTGATGTTAGAATATATCTTACAATTGTATATATGTGTTTTCTTCTTCCGTTTTGTTTATTATTATGTGGTTTATCTTTTTTTTTAAAAAAAAAAAATTGGCGGTGCCACTATGGGCAAATGCTAAGTTTGGACACTAATAAATTGCATTGTTTTATAGTCACTTCTTTAATTGTAATTTAATTATGTCTTAATTGCCTAATTTTTTTCAACATGCAATAAATCTATTTAAGACAATATAATTTTTTATTTGATTAAATGTTAAAATATTCCAAAAAAATTAATTGGGCCTTGAAAGTACCTTAAACGAAGAGGTTAAAACTAGAGGATTCGATCTATACTGTGAAAAGAATCCTAGAATTTCTCAAATTCCATGCGAGTCATAATCACAATGACCGAATTGCAATAGTGGATCGATCTTGGAGAATTGATGACCAACCTTGGCCTCGATTAATCTCAAGCTCAACGATAACATATGACATTTTAGAGGGATATTTTATCTTCTCGCTATTTTAAAGTATGTCTTTTTTTTTTCTTTTTTCTTTTTGTTGGTGTTCACTTCCAATAGACTTTGCTTTTATGGTCATTCTCCTCTTTTATTTATAATAAAAAAAAAATCAATGAAACTGATTTGTAGACCAAATTGATGTGTTTGAAAAGCTATTAAGAGAAAGAAATATACTGTTACTCAATGAGAGTGATTTAACCTTTGATAGTGGGAACATAGATATTCAAAGAGCATTCGAAGAGCTTAATTAGTATTATCTAGTGGGAACATAGATATTCAAAGAGCATTCAAAGAGCTTAATTAGTATTATCAAGATATTGTATATATATATATATATATATATATATATATATATATATATATATATATATATATATATTGTTCAAGTCTTCTTCATTCATTTATGATAGTACTAATGCTTACTAAACAAGTTAGAAAATGAGAAGAGTATAAGAAAGTCTAGAGAAATCGGAGCATGGTTAACTGACTTAAGTCTTTGTTTTTTAAGTTTTCTTCATTCATTTATGATAGTACTAATGCTTACTAAACAAGTTAGAAAATGAGAAGAGTATAAGAAAGTCTAGAGAAATCGGAGCATGGTTAACTGACTTAAGTCTTTGTTTTTTTCTAAACACCCTTTAGATAACTTAAGTTGTTCTACTCCTCTAGTCTTCTCATAATTTTATTATTTTTAGTAATATTATTCTATAAAAAGTTAATTATATAATAAACCCCAAAATACATAGAATTTTCATGTATAGATGGATTTCTCTATTTATCCTTTTTTTTTCTCATTAATGTAAGTGCAAACAAACAATTTATTCTTAGAAAGTTTTTACATATTAATTCCTAGAATATGCTAGAAGAGCTTTCGTTGTCAGCTCTAATTTGTTTTGAAATTTTTGAGCTTTTGAGCCAAGCTTGAGTTTGTTCTGGAGCCAAGCTCAAGCCAAGTCGGTTTTGGTCTAACTTATCTCGATAACTAAGAATATATAAATATATTACAATTTTTTTTTTATATTTATATTGGTAATATTATTATATTAAAAATTTCATATAATTTATATTATTTGTCTTTAAAAGCTAAAATCAAGTGATATATAAAGTTTTCATTCCAAACAAAATCTATTTAAATTTGAATTCTCATAAATAAATCTAATTAATTTTAATTTAGTTTTCAAAAAAAATTTTACTATTTCTATTTTATTTTTTCCATGTTGTTTTATGGCGCATTTTCAACACCCAGATTTATAGCTACTGGAATTCAATAGGCTATTAGATACCTTGTTTATATACAATTATGGATTTATTCTCAAAGAAAATATATTAAAAAAATTATAGGTTTTTTTAGGAAAATCCTTCAGCTTAGTATTTTTAATAATAATAATAATAAAAGACCAAGTCTATTGTAGTAGGGTTAATAATAATAATAATAAAATCCTAAAACTTTGATTTTAGACTTGGGAGGAGAATAAAAGACTAAGTCTATTGTTGTAGGGTTAGCTATTATTATTTATCACTTGTGGAGTCTTGGATGATATTGAGCATTATATCCCTGCCCATACGCTAAGTTTAATGATTGAATTCAATGCATTTATAAATCCCCTCTTTAATTTTTTTTTTCTTTTAATGCTGTCATGATTGCAAAAATTTTTCCAACATAAAACCTGTCTATTTAACACTATGAAAAAAATTAGGTTGAATTGTTTGGTTTATGATTTGTGGAAATGTTCAAATATTCCAAAAAAAATTAATTGGGATTGAATCAGTGAAAATGAGTTGCATACAAAATTTATGATTTTGAAAGCTATTAGGAAGAAAGAATAATAATAATGTTAACTAGTGGGAGTGCTTTAACCTTTGATAGTGAGAGCATAGACATTCCAAAGACCTTGACTAATATTCACCGAGATAAGTTTAGGTTAATTATTTTGTATATCATTACTAGAAACGTTCAAATATTTCAAGAAAAATTAATTGGGTTTGCATCAATTAAATTTGATAATGATTTCAAAAGCTATTAGGAAGAAAGAACAATAATGTTTCCTATGAATGTGCTTTAACCTTTGATAGTGAGAGCATAGACATTATTTCATAGACCTTGACTAATATTCACCAAGATAAATTTACGTTAATTATTTTGTTTACGATTAGTAGAAACTTTCAAATATTCTAAGAAAAATTAATTGGTTTTGATAGTGAGAGCATAGACATTACTACAAAGACCTTGACTTAGATTCACCCAGATAGATACTATTGCATGTATATCTTTCCAAGAGAATTGGTGGTCAAGTTATTCTATATATGGCAAGTAAGTAAAAAATCATTATTATTATTATTATTCATTGGGAAAATACTTCTCTTCATTTTTGTACTATTAAAGTTTGTCAATCATATTGGAAAATGAGAATAAAACTAAAACCACAGTAAATGTTAAAATGTATATTTCAATCTATAAACAGTAATTTGGACTGAGATGAAATGGGAATCAATAATCCCTCAAATTTGGGTGAATATTTATTCTGAAGGCAGCTTGGTGATTGTAGGCCTAAGTAATCTTCTCTCCTCTGTTCTATTGTATAAGTTGGACAAATTTGTCATCAAAATTAAATAGTCTTTCCTTTGTTCTTGTCTTCTCCTAATTTTATTAATTTATGATGAAATTACATTTCAGAAAAATTATTGTACTGGACCCCACACGCATAGAATTTTAGATGAGAAACTTGACTGAAGGGTTGTGCCTATTTATACAGAGAGAGTGTGCGAGAGGGGGGACCAGCAAAATTGAACTTCTTTCAAAAAACACACATGCACGTAATGGGAGTGATGAGGAGACGTTCTCAATTAGCTCTAATGCTTTGCTTTCTCTGCTTGGAAATATTTTGTCTTTGCAATAGTGACGGTTCCATTTGCAGAGAATTAGAAAGGAAGGCACTTGTTGATTTCAAACAGGGCCTTATAGATCATGGTGGACGTCTCTCGTCTTGGATTGGCTTGGATTGCTGCTCTTGGAACGGCGTGCGTTGTCACAACCACACCGGACATATTGTAAGGATTGATCTACACAACTTAGATATTTTTCATGGGCCACGATTGGGAGGTGAGATCCGGCCTTCTCTACTTGTCTTGAATCACTTGAGATACTTGGACCTCAGTGGGAACAACTTTGAACATAATAGAATTCCAGTTTTTCTGGGTTCACTGGTGAGTCTTCGATATCTCAACCTTAATTATTCTTTCTTCAGTGGGCATGTGCCACACCAACTTGGTAATTTGTCTAAGTTGCGCCATCTAGATCTTTCATTAAATTCTCTTCATATGATTGAAAGCCATTGGCTCACAAATCTTTCTTCTCTTCAATTCTTGGATTTGTTTGACGTGGATCATTCCAAGGCAACGACAAATGTTCTCAAAGTACTGAACACACTTCCTTTGATATCTGAGATACACTTACGTGGTTGTGAGCTTCATATCCCTCTTTCACTTGGTGCACACATTAACTTCACAAATCTTCAATTCCTTGATCTTGCCTTTAATGACATTAACTCTACTGTTCCTCTTTGGTTGTTCCAATTGAGTGCCCTTGAGTCTCTTGATCTTAGTTATAATAATTTTCAAGATCTTATCCCTCATGCTATTGGGAAACTTACTTCTCTCAGGGTCCTCAACCTCGAATATAATGGAAACCTCCAATATAACGAAATCCCAAGTATTAGGCTACCACCTACTCTGGGGGAACTTTGTAACTTGAGCATACTAACTCTCTGGGGGAATAAATATATTCCAAGTGATTTAAATAGATTGAGAGAAATTTTTTCTGGCTGCATTAAAAATAGTTTGGAGGAATTGTATTGGAGTGATGCAAATCTCATTGGGCAGTTGCCAATTTGACTAGCGAACCTCAAATCTCTTAAGACTCTTGATCTTTCTGTCAATTCATTTTATGGGTCATTTATTCAATTCCAATTACCATCTATGCAAGAGTTAAGCCTTGGGGGAAATCAATTGAATGGAACTATTCCAAAATATTTGGGGCAGTTATTTCCAAAGTTGGTCAAATTAGATCTTTCGTATAATAATCTGGCTGGTATTTTGACAGAAGCACACTTTGATAATCTCACAAAGCTAGAATTTCTACACATCAATTCAAATGCATTTGAATTGATATTGAGACCTGAGTGGGTTCCTCCACTTGAACTAAATAAATTGGACATGAGTGATTGCAAAGTGGGACCGAAATTTCCATCATGGCTTCAAAAGTTGAACAACATTTCTTATATTAAAATGACAAATACAAGCATTATCGATGCATTACCAGTTTGGTTTTGGAACTTCTCTTCTAATATTGAAAATGTAGATCTATCTCACAATGAGATTAGAGGCAAGCTACCAGTAGGTTCAGCAAAATTAACCAATCTTGAATATTTGGATTTAAGTCATAATTATTTGGAAGGACAGTTGCCACAATTTTCATCAAATTTAGTAGATTTGGATCAGGCACATGGCTTATTCGCAAGGTCCACTTTCTCTAATACAAGCATTATAGTGCCAAGTTTATCTCAGTTGTATATTTCTTCAAACAAAATAACAGGAACTATCCCTAGCTCATTATGTGAACTAAATTATTTGCACATCCTTGACCTCTCAAACAATATGATTGAAGGAGTAGTTCCTGATTGTTGGAATCTTTCTTTATATTCAGGGTTGCAAGTAATAGATTTGTCTCATAACAATTTATCCGGGATCATTCCCGCCTCCATCAGCTCCACAGATTTGAATTTTTTGTATTTGAGTAATAATGCATTTTTTGGTGAGCTCCCAGCTTCTTTTAAAAATTGCACATCATTGAATATTTTAGATCTTGGATATAATAACATTAGTGGAAGCATACCAGCATGGCTTGCAGAAAACTCAAAACATCTGGAGATGCTTGAGCTCCGAAATAATATGCTTACTGGATCTATTCCTCCACAATTGGGAAACCTCAGCTCTCTACATGTTATTGATGTTTCAAATAATTATCTATCAGGTGCTATACCACATAGTTTTGGCAACTTCACTGCCATGAAAACTGGAAGCGATATGGGGGAATCCATAGGTGATTATGAGAGCAACATTGAGATAAATTTGAAAGGAAGAGATGTTCAGTTGGAAAGGCTGTCTGGAATACTTATTTGCATTGACCTCTCGAATAACATGTTATCCGAGAGAGATGCCTGAAGAACTAGGGCACCTTTCTTTGTTGCAGAGTTTGAATTTATCCAGAAATCATTTATCTGGACAACTTTCAGGAAAAATCGGCCAGCTCAAGTGGTTGGAAGTTCTTGATTTATCAGTGAATAATCTTTCAGGTGTTCTTCCTCCAACAATGACCAACTTAACTTCATTGAATCATCTGAATTTATCTTACAACAATTTCTATGGTGAAATTCCATACGGTGGCCAATTGCAAGTGCTTCCAGATCCATCTATTTATTATGGCAACCAAGGTCTGTGTGGTTTTCCATTAGATAAAAAGTGTGAGATTACAGCACCAGCACAACCACCCTCGTTGCCAAACATTGAAGACGACGACAACTTGGAGACCATATGGTTTTATTTGAGCATGTCTCTGGGATTCATATTTGGGTTTTGGGCCATTTCTGGTGCATTGATTCTGAAAAAGAGGTGGAGGTATGCTTATTTTTGATTTGTTGATCATATTTATGATAACATCTATGTTATTGTTGCTGGAAATCTAAAAAAATGAAGAGAAAATGTGGCCTTGCCAGTGAATAGTGTTACCTAACTTACCTTGTCTTCATGGAGACCAAAATAAAAGATTACATACATATAAGTATAACAAGAGGAAGTAATTGGTGGTACGAGGTTATTTAGAGTTTTACATTTTACAGCCTACTTGTATAATTATATGCATAAACTATCATGAGAACTCTTTTGAGAATGTAATTTTAATTTGTTTTGAAATGGTATCCAGTGTATTTATTTATTCTCTTATGGTAATGTTAGTGTTAATAGAGCATATTATATATAAGTCGAACATATCAATGTGCTTGATCTTCCTGTGTTAGTGGAAGTTCTCAGTGAGTATATATACTTGACAAAGCTTCTCAAAAGACAAAGCTTCAGCAGAAGTGATCCTGGTTTTCTTCGATTCTTCGACTAGTTTCTATGTTTTCCACAAGTTCGCCTTAAGTTCTCTTGAATACCTCATCATCAAAAATACTTGAGATATGCCCCATGTAGTTCTATAAATTACCTTTTATAAGACAATGGCAATTTGAGCGAGCAAGCAATTTTCTGCAATATATATGATGTGCATGCCAACAATATAATACAGTACAAAGGTATGTGTCTATCTTCTGTTTAATTAATTCTTATTATTAATGTAATTGATTACTCTGCCATCAAATTAATTATAGTGTTTCGTTACATGGCCAAAGTTATAATAATTCTACTTTCTCATGCAGTGGCATACAACCATATATATATCAACCATGATTTTACAAGGGAGATGCATCCATATATCTATTGGTTTGGCTCTTGATTAATAGGCATCAGAGCAAGCACACAATTGCACAAGCCCATATATTTACATGGATGTGACAATTACAAAAAAGATCCATCGTTTGAATGCTTTTTGGTTGAGTATCACAGATCTTGCCTTCATTATTGTTGTGGCATTTTCATACTTCTCTGGGGAGTGAAGCACTAATGGTCCAGGTGATATAAGAGGTTTGTTAATTAGGACGTGCTTTTTTATTATCTGTACTTTAAATGTTAAGTAGGATAATTTTCACAAGATGATTGATTGATGTCTAATGAAATAATTTTTAGGACCCAAGCTCTAACTTTTGAATTCATGCTACTTTTGTGAGAACACCCTCGTTTTGATTAGTAATTACTTGGGTTTGTTTCCATAAAATTGTAAAACTTTTTACTATTTATTCTGCAGAAATAAATCCCAATAACTTTGGTAAAATTATATTCATGTTTGAGGATTTATATGATAATAATGTCAGAAAAGTCACAATTAATTTGGTAATATTTGACTTTCACCGACTGTGTATACACTCAAATTTTTGGTTTTTTTTTTTTTCATTCATGCGATGCTGAGATTGAGCGGGTGAGACTGTGAAAGAGAAAGAATGGTGAAGCTGAAGGTCTACGCCGATCGGGTGACGCAGCCATCGCGAGCGATCCTCATTTTTTGCAAGTAATTCTCAAATTTTTTTTAGCAATATGATAGTCTCAATATATTTCCTCTTTCTTTGTCTTCTTTGCCAATTTCTGTGGATAATTCTGAAAAAAAAGTATTTCTCATACTTGTTTGTTTAAGCTCATATCTGCTTATTAGGGTGAATGGGATTGATTTTGAGGAGGTGAGGGTGGATCTCTCCAAGGGCCATCATCGAAATCCCCAATTCCAAGGTATTTTTTGCTTGGAAATCCTTTTCCAGATTCGTAGTTCATGATAAATTTCATTTTAATCTGCATATTTGTTGCTCAAGTTTTGAAGTCTGTCAATTGGATCATTATCCTCTAGAAAAATCAATTTTTTTTAATTTTATTTCAGTAAACTATAAATTGATGGTTGTGCACTGCTTTTGCAGAAATAAATCCAATGAGACAAGTTCCAGCAATTGTTGATGGAAGATTTAAGCTGTTTGAGAGGTAATCCATATTTTTCTTCATTTGAATTCACTTTTTTTTTGGTCCATTTTATTGAAAATTAAAGCTTATGCAATCATTGATTTCAAAGTCATTGTACATTATAATTGAATTTTTTAAATTTTGTTTTTTCCATATTCTTTTGTTAGTTCTTATTCTGACTTTGTCATTATGTATTTGCAATTGTTTATGGGCAGCCATGCAATCCTGAAATATTTGTCTTATACATTCCCTGGAGTCTCAGACAGCTGGTAATATTGCATTTTCCCTAGAGTTTTATTTTAAATTGGTTAACTTTCCTTTTTTAATAATTGAAAGCTATACTCATTATGATTGCAAATGCATGAGCTTTAATGATGAATAATCTTACAATGAATGTTTAACAGAACTGATGTCATAGAGAACTGATCAAGAATGTTTTGATGATGTATATATATTGGTGTGGTTTTTTGTATGAAACTTGTTCATATTTTGTGGTAAACAAGGAAGAAAACAAAGATGGTCAATGCCATTGATTAACCTGTAAATTGAAACACAAAGCTAAAGGGAGACATCTTTTGGAGCATTCTTGTTGGTAAACTTTGTACAAAGACTTGAGGATGTTCAATTCTGTCTTTATTTCTACACCTGCTCTATTCATGAAAATTTGTTACATGTACTTTTCTTGGATTTCGGCAGTTCCACCCAAGGAGATGCACTGACTTGAGGAATCTATTACAGCAGTTCGACGCTGTATCCAGTTCTCCGGTCTCGCTCGAGAGGAGCTCGGGCCTGACGGGTATGATGACTTAGCCGGCTAGCTGCTTCTTCTGTGGTTTTGCGGTCTCTTGCAGGAGTCCCTCCTTTCTTCTCGCGACTTTTGTAGTTGTTTCTTTTGTTCCACTTCTAGTGGAGGCTTTATCTTGTATCTTGTATTTTCTCTGTGGATTTGTACTTTTCTTTTGGTTTAATGAATTTATGGTTCATCTACTTTCATAAAAAAAAAAAAAAAAAGAATTAAGGAAACAAACATGATCATCCATAAGAGAAAGACAAATTTGCTGATTAAAATAGGCTTAGTTTTTAATCACAAAACAATATCCTCTGTTCTATTATATAAGTTGGACCAATTTGCCATGAATATTTCTGTTTGTATCTTCTCTTAAATTTCTTTAGGGTAAATATCTCCGTTGGTCACCACACTATGGCCAAATATCAAAATGGATACCATGCTTTAATTCGTTTCTTTTTAAATACCATAGTTTGATTTCATTCCAACGGGAGAGTACCTTGCCATTTCGGATGAGGAATTGATGATGTGGCTGCCGGAATTGCCACGTGGATTAAATTTTGACAGCTCATTTGCTTATTTGGAGATGCCGGCAAGAATTAAACCCATTCTCCGGCAAGGATTAAATTGGTGAGGTGGATAAAAAGAGGCTGACTAGGCTTGGAGAACCGGTTTAATCCTTGCTGGCATCTCCAAATAAGCAAATGAGCTGTCAAAACTTAATCCACGTGGCCATTCCGGCAGCCACGTCATCAATTCTTCATCCGAAATGGCAGGGTATTCTCTCGTTGGAATGAAATCAAACTATGGTATCCAAAAAGAAATAAATTGAAGTGTGGTATCCATTTTGATATTTGGCCATAGTGCAGTGAGCAATGGAGATATTTACCCATTTTCTTTATTTTTGATCATAATACTCTTTAGATAATTTATTATGCTGGATCCACACGCATAGAATAAATAAATAAATAAAAATATAAACAGTATTATGTTTTGAGATGATGAAATCAAGTTAAGGGGAAATACTGGACCCGCACGCATAGAATCTTCCACGCAAATACTCTGTTCTTATCATCTCTTTATTTTCTTAATTTATGATCACATTACTTTTTACAAAATTTATTATACTGGACCCACGCGCATAGAATTTTCCACACAAAGGCGGACTCAAGGTTGTACATTTATATATATATATATATATATATATAGAAACATTGTGAAAGAGGGGAACCAAAAAAATTATTACACAAATCTTTGAAAAGACAAATGCTTACAATGGGAGTGATGAAGAAACATTTTCAATTAGCTCTACTGTTTTGCCTTCTCTGCTTGCAACTTGCTGGGGTTTGCCATTGTGGTGGTGCTTCCATTTGCAGAGAAGTAGAAAGGAAAGCACTTGTTGATTTCAAAAATGGCCTTGAAGATCCCAATGGACGTCTCTCTTCTTGGATTGGCTTGGACTGTTGCTCTTGGACCGGCGTGCATTGCCACAACTACACTGGGCATGTTACAAGGCTTGATCTCCACAACTATGGTGGCATCAATGGGTCCTTGGGAGGTGAGATCCGGCCTTCTTTGCTTGTTTTGAATCACTTAAGATATTTAGATCTTAGTCAGAGCTATTTTGAAGATAATAGTATTCCAGCTTTTCTGGGTTCCCTGGTGAGTCTTCGATATCTCAACCTTTCTTTTGCTAGCTTCAGTGGGTATGTGCCACACCAACTTGGTAATCTGTCTAGGTTGCTCTATCTAGATCTTTCAGAAAATTCTCTTTATATGGTTGGAAGCCATTGGCTCACAAATCTTTCTTCTCTTCAATGTTTGAATTTGAATGGTGTGAATCTTTCTGAGGCAAAAAATGTGCTCAAATCACTGAACACCCTTCCTTTGATATCTGAGATAAACTTACATTCTTGTGCGCTTCACGTCCCTCTTTCACTTGGTGCAGAAATTAACTTTACAAATCTTCGACTCCTTGATCTTTCCTCCAATGACATTAACTCTACCATGCCTCTTTGGTTGTTCAAGTTGAGCGGCCTTGAGTATCTTAATCTTGGAGGTAATAATTTTCAAGACCTTATCCCTTCTGATATTGGGAAACTTACTTCTCTTAGGGTCCTTGATCTCTCATATAATGGTGTCCCAAGTGCTGGACTGCCAACTACTTTAGGGAAACTCTGTAACTTGAGCGAACTATATCTCTCGGGGAATAAATATTTATCTGGTGATCTAAATAGATTGGGAGAAACTTTTTCCAGTGCTTGAAAAACAGTTTAAAGGAGTTGTATTGGAGTAATGCAGCACTTAGTGGGCCATTGCCAAGTTGGTTGGGGAACCTTAACTCTCTTAAGGCTCTTGACCTTTCCTACAATTCATTTTATGGCTCACTTCCTCAGCTCCGATTACCATCTTTGCAGGCCTTGCATCTTTCTTCTAATAATTTCAATGGAACTATTCCAAAATATTTGGGACAATTATTTCCAGAGCTGGACACGTTGGGCCTTTCTTATAATAATATAGCAGTGAGACCCGATTGTGTTCCTCCACCTAAACTAAAATATTTGTATATATTTATTCAAAAAAAAAAAAATTTGTATATGAACAATTGCAAATTGGGCCCGAGATTTCCATCATGGCTTCAGAATTTGAAAAATTTGTCTTCACTTGTAATGTCAAATGCAAGTATTGTTGATACATTGCCACTATGGTTTTGGAACTTCTCTTTGGCTATTGAAGACATAGATCTATCACACAATGAAATTAAAGGCAAGTTACCAGAAGTTTCGTCAAAATTACCCAATCTTCAAGTTTTAGATTTAAGTCATAATTATTTGGAAGGACAATTGCCATGCTTCTTATCAAAATTAACCAATCTCGAAATTTTGGATTTAAGTCATAATTATTTGGAAGGACAGTTGCCACAATTTTCAACAAGTTTGTCTGAGTTGTACATTTCTTCAAACAAAATAACAGGAAGTATCCCTAGCTCATTATGTGAACTAAATTATTAGAGAGTCCTTGATCTCTCAAAGAATATGATTGAAGGAGTAGTTCCTGATTGCTGGAATCATTATTTGGCAATATTGGATTTGGCTTATAACAACAATCTACGTGGAATAATTCCCGCATCCATCTGCTCCACATCTTTGGTAGTTTTGCGTTTGAGCAATAATGAATTTTTTGGAGAGCTCCCATCATCCTTTAAAAATTGTACATCATTGCAAACTTTAGATCTTCAACATAATAAAATTAGTGGAAGTATACCAGCATGGCTTGGAGAAAATTTGCAGGAGCTACAGACACTTGAGCTTCGATATAATATGCTTACTGGAACTATTCCTCCACAATTGGGAAACCTCACATATCTTCATGTTATTGATGTTTCAAATAACCATCTATCAGGTGCCATACCACATAGTTTTGGCAACTTGACTGCGATGAAAACTAATATTGGAAGAGGTTGGTCAGGCATAGATAATTATGTGAACAATATTGAGATAAATATGAAAGGAAGAGAATTTCAGTTGGAAGGGAGAATACCATCAATATTTATTTGCATTAACCTCTCAAATAATATGTTATCAGGAGAGATACCTGAAGAACTAGCGCACCTTTCATTTCTACAGAGCTTGAATTTATCCAGAAATCAATTATCAGGACAACTTTCAGAAAAAATTGGAGAGCTCAAGTGGTTGGAAGTTCTTGATTTATCAGTGAATAATCTGTCAGGTGTTATTCCTCCAACAATGACCAACTTAACATCATTGAATCATCTGAATTTATCGCACAACAATTTCTATGGTGAAATTCCATACGGTGGTCAATTTCAAGTACTTCTAGATCCATCTATTTATTTTGGCCACCGAGGCCTATGTGGTGTTCCATTAAATACAAAGTGTGAGATTGAAGCACCAGCGCAACCACTTGGGTTGCCAAACAATGAAGATGACAACAACTTGGAGGCCATATGGTTTTATTTGAGCATGTCACTGGGATTCATATTTGGGTTTTGGGCAATTTCTGGTGCATTGATACTGAAAAAGAGCTGGAGGTATGCTTATTTTCGATTTGCTGATCATATTTATGACAAAATCTATGTTCTTGTTGCTGTAAATCTTAAAAAAATGAAGAGAAAATGTTGCCTTGCCAGAGAATAGTGTTACCTTGTCTTCTTGGTACCCAAAATAAAAGATTACAATCCATATAAGTAGTACAAGAGCAAGTAATTGGGGGTACAAGCTTATTTAGAGTTTTACATTTTACTGCCTACTTGTAATTAATTATATGCATAAACTGTCATGACAAATCTTTTGAGAATGTAATTTTAATTTGTTATGAAATGTTATCCAGTGTATACATTTACTCTCTTATGTTAACATTATTACTGTGTTTAGTTTTAATAAAGGATATTATATATAAGTCGAACATATCAATGTGCTTGATCTTCCTGTGTTAGTGGAAGTTCTCAATGAGTATATACTTGACAAAGCTTCTTAAAAGACAAAGTTGTAGCAGAAGTGATTCTGGTTCTTCAATTCTTCAACTAGTTTCTATGTTTTCTGGAAGTTCACCATCGTTTTTCTCAATGGCTCATCATCAAAACTAATGGAGATATGTTCCATGTGGTTCTATAAGTTATACCTTTTCTAAGAGAATGGCAATTTGGGCTAGCTAGCAGTTTCCTGCAATATATATAATCTGCATGCTGCAACAATATAATACAGTACAAAGGTATGTGTCTATCTTCTGTTTGATTAATTCTTATTATTAATATAATTGATTATTCTACCACCTAATTATTAATTATAGTGAGCCTTTACATGGCCAAGTTATAATAATTCTATTTTCTCATGTAATGGCATACATTTTGGTTAATTGCATTTGAAAGCGATCAACCATGATTTGCAAGGGAGATACATCTATATATATATTGTTGTGGCTCTTAATTAATATGCATCAAAGCATGCACACAAGCCCTTATATTTATATGGATGTGGCAATTACAAAAAGGATCCATCATTTGAATACTTTTTGGTTGAGGATCACACTTCTTGCTTTCATTTTTGTCTTGGCATTTTCATACTTCTCTTGGGAGTGATGCATACTAATTATCCAATTGATATTAGAGGTTTGTTAATTAGACATGCTTTTTTATTACCATTGATAATGAGGTTGTTAAGCAGGATAATTTTCACAAGATGATTGATTGATGGCCAATGAAATATTTTTTAGGAGCAAAGCTATAACTTTTTATATCATCATTGATAATGAGGGTGCTTTTGCAAAATTGCAAAACTCAATATCCTTTTTGCTTAAACCCCAGCAATTTTGACTTTAATATTCTACATTTTGCGGGGTTTTTTCTGCAAAAACGTACCAAATCCATGCCACTTTTGTGATGACACCCTTGTTTTATTCATAATTACTTGAGGGTTTTTCCATAAAATTGTAAAACGCCTTACTGTTCTCCTGCAGAAATAAATCTCAATAACTTTAGTAAAATTATATTCATCTTTGAGGATTTATATGATAATACTGTAAAAAAAAAAAAGTGTCACAATTAATTTGAAATTTTTGACTTTGACCAATGGTGTATACACCCAAATTTTGGTTTTTCTCTTTTTTTTTTTCATGGGATGCTGAGATTGAGTTCGAGTGAGACTGTGAGAGAAAGAATGGTGAAGCTGAAGGTCTACGCCGATCTGGTGTCGCAGCCATTGAGAGCGATCCTCATTTTTTGCAAGTAATTCTCAATTTTTTTTTAACAATATCATATCATAGTCTAAATTTCTTCTTTCTTTTTCTTCTTTGCCATTTTCTGTTGATAATTCTGAAAAAAGTATTTCCCATATCTGCTTATTTTTCTTCACCTCAAAATCAATCCCATTCATCCTAAAAAGAGAATATAACTATTGGGAAGTATCTGGAGGTCTTAGCCAAAGGGAAAACATCTGAGGCCATTGCCAAGCTCATGGACTTGGCCCCTGAAACTGCAACTTTGTTAACTTATGACAGTGAAGGAAATGTACTTAATGAGACAGAGATTGATAGTCGATTGATACAGAAGAATGATGATGTGATTAAAATTGTTCCCGGTGTAAGGTGGCATCTAATGGTGTTGTTATATGGGGCCAGAGCCATGTCAATGAGAGCATGATAACAGGTGAAGCTCGCCCTGTTGCAAAAAGGAAGGGTCATACTGTGATAGGTGGAACTGTGAATGAAAATGGTGTCTTGCATGTTCAGACGACACACATTGGATCTGAAAGTGCTCTAGCTCAAATTGTCCGGCTTATAGAATCAGCACAAATGGCCAAAGCTCCTATTCAGAAGTTTGCGGATCGCATTTCTATGTATTTTGTGCCCATGGTTAGTAATTCTGCTCTCCCTCTCTCTTCTGTTTTTGTTCTCTTCGATTTTAAATTAAACATTCATGATAGAAAGCATTCCTGTCTAGCATCCCATATGCATGATAATGGAAAGTTCAGCCATTAGTATGACAAATTTTTTTTTCCATATTAAACATAATGAGTGTTAATTTAGGAGTTTATATGTGCATTATACTTAATTGTGTTAGAAGTTCATGACCCAACCTTGGGGCCACTAGTGGCTTGATACTTCTCTAAGAAAGTTAATGTTGGTTGAAGGTGAGCAACAGCTGAGTAACTTGATTTTTTTGCACCTACAGGTCATATCCTTCGCGTTCATTACTTGGCTTTCATGGTTTTTGGCTGGAAAACTCCACAGCTACCCTGGATCTTGGGTTCCATCTTCCATGGATACCTTCCAACTTTCTCTCCAGTTTGGCATAGCAGTTGTGGTCATAGCTTGTCCGTGTGCTCTTGGCCTTGCGACTCCCACAGCTGTAATGGTGGCCACTAGTGTGGGTGCTTCACAAGGTGTTCTAATTAAAGGGGGTCAAGCATTGGAGAGCACACACAAGGTATGCATGTAATCTCTCCTGGCTGTTTTGAAAAATTTGACTTATAGAATGTTATAAAGAATAGATTATATAGATCTTTCTGGCAAGTGTTTTTGCCTGACTAGTGGTGTTCCTTGTGGCCTTTTTGATGACTTTATCTGCTTGCGTGCTCATTGGTTTCTTGATACATCCATAGATTTAAGGGTGTGTTTGGTTCACGGAATGAAAATGGAAGGGGAATAAGAATGGTAATGGTAATGACACTGTAAGAATAAGAACGAGAATGAAAACTGTTTGGTTGGAGGAATATTTCATTGGGAATGGAAAAAATTTAAGAGAGGAATGCGATAAAATTACTTTTATACCCTTGGTATACAAAAATCCAATTAATGATAAATAAATTTTTTATCTAAAGAACATTTTGAATATTATTATTAAAAATAATTATTATAATTAAATATTCACATTAAATATCTCATTTTCATTAATTATTAGTTTAATGGGCAAAAATGTCATTATACTTTTATTATTGTAATTATATATAATAAGTTTTATTTTAATTATTATTTAATTTAATTATTTAGTTTTATAAGTTTTATTTAATTAAATATTCAGAAGGGTAAAAGTGTCATTTTACTTTTATTATTGTAATTATATATAATAAATTTTATTTTAATTATTATTTAATTTAATTATCATAGTTAATTATTTAATTTTATAAGTTTTATTTAATTAAATATTCAGAAGGGCAAAAATGTCATTTTGCTTTTGTTATTGTAATTATATATAATAATTTTTATTTTAATTATTTAATTTTATAAGTTTTATTTAATTTAATCTTCAGAAGGACAAAAGTGTCATTTCAAAAGCTGACACTATTCATTCCTCCCCAAATACTTCCATTCCTCCTAATTTTGGGGTAATGCATATGCCCCTACAGTACCACTATTCATTACCTACACATTTCATTCCCATTCTAACAGTAGTGTATCCAAACATGGATATAAAATGCTATTGACAATGATTCCCATTCTAACATGGATATAGTTGGTTGGTTTTGGATATAGCCAATGATAATATTTTGTTTTATATACTTATTGAGAAACTACTAAAATCTCCGGAATCATCTGTGAGGTCAGACTATCTGTTATAGTGGAAATTCCTTGTTGAAGCAGAGGGTGAACTTCTTTGCAGGTGAACTGCATTGTGTTCGACAAGACAGGCACACTCACCACAGGGAAGCCAGTTGTCGTCAGCACAAGGTTGTTGAAGAATATGGTGTTAGGTGACTTCTATGAATATGTTGCAGCAGTGGAGGTACTGACGGATTTTTCTTAATATTTTGATTATCAATTCTCATCCAGTATCTTCATCCATGCTTTATAACGAAGTTCTGAATTTTTCACACTATATAAATGACAAAAGAGATATTCCCAAGACAAAATGGTCTTCTTTGGGATATGCTCGGCATGTTTGTAGTTGCTTTAAGACGATGTTCTATAGTGCTTATAGAGGTTGCCTTTAATGTAACTTCCACATGATCATCTCCTTCAAGTGTATTTTTCATCTCATTACTTCTCTTTTGTTTTCATCTAACAAGCTGCTGAATCTTTATTAGGTAAACAGTGAGCATCCCTTAGCTAAAGCTATTGTTCAATATGCCAAAAGACTTGGAGATGAAGATAATCATGTGTGGCCTGCGGTACGAGACTTTGTTTCTGTCACTGGTCATGGTGTCAAAGCTACAGTCAGAAACAAAGAAATCATTGTGGGTAACAAGACCTTGATGTTAGATTCAGGCATTCATATTCCAGTTGAAGCCTCTGAATTACTCAGGGAAGCCGAGGAGATGGCCCAAACGGGAATAATTGTATCAATGAATCAGGAAGTGGTCGGAATAATAGCGATCTCTGATCCTCTGAAGCCTGGTGCACAAGATGTAATATCAATTCTCAACTCCATGAAGGTGAAGAGCATTATGGTGACAGGGGATAACTGGGGTACTGCAAATGCAATTGCTAAAGAAGTTGGAATTGACACTGTTGTTGCTGAAGCTAGACCTGAACAGAAAGCTGAGAAAGTCAAAGAACTGCAGGTATGGCTTTATCATCTTATAGAAAAACATGACTTGTTACTCAGATATTACATATTTGGATAGCTTGTTTAAAACACTGGATATAACTTCTTCAAAGTAAACACAATTATACCAGTGATGCCATATGTATTTTTGTTGGCTTTAAAATTGTTAATTATGCTCACATGTTCAAGATATGTTTTAAAAGTTTCATTTTCATATAACATTGGCCCTTTTACACTGTGCAGCTTTTGTGGTTTGGCCCCTGAAACCTCAGCTCACCTTTTCTGGGGCTGCATTAAGATTAAGCCTTGCTGGAACTCTCTTTTTGCTGCCTTCGATTTAAATGATAATTTTTACACTAACTTTTGTTCTGGTCAGTGGCTTACTTGCATTTTTACTTCCAAAAGCCTGGATACTTTCTTTAAAGCCTCTGTTGCCACTTTAATTTGGATCATTTGGAAAGATCGCTGTGATTTAATCTTTAATAACAGGGTTCCAAATTTTCATTCTATGTTTTCCAGAGCTTGGAATCACTGTCAAAACTATTTCAATACCCTTGGGAAGCCTATCAGGGAGTTTTCTAAACCTAACACCCCCTGGTCCACAATCAACCTCTACACTGATGCTTCTTGGACTGATTCTCGGGCTGTTTGTGGGCTTGGATTTATTGCTATATCTAATTCTGGCGCCATTTTAATTGCAGGATCTATTGGTTCTTCATCAATATCTCCCATCTCTGCTGAGATTGCTGCCCTGCACTTTGCTCTGGATCTCTGCTTTTCACGAGGATGGACCTCTTCTAGAGTCTTGTGTGACTACCTTGGTGTTGCCCGGTTGATGAAGCACTTTGATTGCTGTGTTGCTTGGCCCCTTCAGAGCGACATCGACTCACTTAAATTAAAGCTGGACTCTTCCCTCTGCTCTGGGATCGTGACAATTGACCGTGAAGACAACCAAATTGCGGATGCGTTGGCCAACTTCGGCAGACTTAATCCAAATCTTTCCCTCTTCTTCCAGGGCCTGGACCGTCCTAGATGGCTCGATGATCTCTGCAGCCGTTTCAACTTCTTTTTTTAATTACTTGTTTTCCTTTTCTTAGCTTGTTTTGCTCTTCTGATATAAAAAATATATATATATACATTCGGAAATAGTATGTTTCCTTTTACCCTTCAATTCAGTAATACAGCCACTATTTTTAATTTATCTGCCTTGGCTTTCACCCACACCAAAGTTTCACCTGATGCTCTTCACTAGTTGACCAAGGAACTTTATCTTATTATTTACTTCTGGGTTTCGATCTTCTTTTCTTGATATTATTAGTCCATAAATTTGGGCCATTGTTTGCTTTAGTTTCTCAACTAAACAACTTTGTTCCATCACCTTAAGTGGTACTGTCCAACATAATTTACTTGCTTTTTTTTGCCAAGATGAGCGTCTTAGCCCTTAAGACAAGGGCGTGCACAAGCCTCGGCGGAGTAAGTGAGAGCAGGGCCCGCGCACACATGGGCGCAGGGACCACCCGCACACAACCATTACTCACACTCTCAGAAATTTGCTCTCACCCAAGATTCAAACTCTCACCACTTGTAAAGGATTTTATTGAGGACCCAGCTACCAATAGACCACTTGATTATTGGTATAATTTACTTGCTTTGACATTAGAAATGAATGCACATGCGGAAAACTTTTCCTCTAGCTAAATCACAATTTTGGACGAAGGAGACAAAATGAACAAAATGGAGAACTTAAACATAGTTGTAGAAACAGCAGTGGCCTTAATCCTTAATTTACTGATTTTTGAAAGAAGTATATACCGTTATACACTAAAACTAATTTGTCAATTCTTCCAAAAACAACAGATGCATCTAATTTATGCACAGTCAAGTCTATTCACTACCATTCATTCAATTCATCATTCTGTTTGCAGATGTGTGGTTTTACTGTAGCAATGGTTGGGGATGGAATAAATGATTCCCCAGCACTTGTTTCTGCAGACGTAGGGATGGCAATAGGTGCTGGAACAGACATAGCTATTGAAGCAGCTGACATTGTTCTCATGAAGAGCAACTTAGAAGATGTCATAATTGCAATAGATCTCTCCAGGAAGACCTTCTCAAGAATAAGGCTAAACTATATGTGGGCTCTTGGTTATAACATCCTTGGAATACCGATTGCTGCCGGAGTTCTCTTTCCTTTCACCGGGTTCCGACTGCCACCTTGGATTGCTGGTGCAGCAATGGCAGCGTCCTCAGTTAGTGTAGTCCTCTATTCACTGCTTTTGAAGAATTACAAGAGGCCAAAGAAGTTGAATAATATGCAGATCAGAGGTATCATGGTTGAGTAAATGTGTGCAGCCATTTGAACAAGAAGAATGGCTGCAAATAGTTTTTGTATGATTGGATGGTAATAATGGTCTTTGTTGATTTTTCAGGTCGCTGTGTTTCTCTTGTCAGTTGGAGTTTTTTACTATTTGAGTGTGGCCATTTGGGGACATTCCCTGTAAAGTTTCCCAAATAATGACTGTAAATGTTGTGTGCTTTGTATAAATGGATTATGCCGCTCTTTGTTGGAAATACAGTGTCGCTGTTTAAATTTAGATAAAATTTCTAGAGTGGCCTGTAAAAATGGATAATTATTAATGAAAATCATATTTTTCTTGTGTTCCACAAAACATATTTATTTATTTATATGTTTATTTATATAGTTTTATATTTTTTTACAGTTAATAATTAGATTATAAATTAATTTTAATTTTAATTTTCTTATTTATTTTAAAGATTTTTTTGCAAAATGGATAAATTTATTTATTAAAAAAATACAAAAAAGATTTCGAGTTACGGCAAAAAAAAAAAAAGTGACATCATGGTGGGAAGGAGGATAAAAAGATATTAGGGATACCATACGGGTTGTTTGGTCTTTTACAAATTTTTAGGTTTTATTTTAATTATAGGCTTTGATTAATTGATAAAAATAAAAATGAAATGATTTTTATATGATACACAGAAGTAAATTAATAAATTAATAATGAAATATTTGAAATAATTTGAGTTGAGTTAAGGTTAGTTACCAGCCAACCTGGAACAACAAAATTTTTACTCTAGATAATTTAGTAGCTAGGGGATATAATAAGTTGCCCACAACCTCATGCACCCTTTATCACAGTGCTATCGAAACAGTGAACCACTTATTCTTCTGTTGGCTTGCGGCAACATCCACTTAGAATCAGTTTGCGCAAGGAATTTTCATGACCCCCGTCTTGATGGCTGATCTCTGGGACGGTTGGTATAGGGAGTTGGGTCGTTAACACAAATTGCCATGCTCCTTGCTCACAAGAGCAATTATTTGGCAAATTTGGTTTGCAAAAAATAAATGCATTTTCAATTGTGTTTCGATTCCATTATTTTCCTTATCTTTGCAAATTTGTTGCATGTTCCTCTTTTGGGTGTCCGCAATACCTACAGTTAAAAAACAAAATCTGGAAGATTAGTCCACAGTGATTATGAGGGTATTCAATTTCAAGGCCTTCTATATGTGATGAGCGGCGACCTTGATGGTGGTCCAAATGATGTTGCCAGCTAATCTGCTTGTCTCATTAATCTTGTCCCCTAGGAGGAACCCTCTTTATAGAGGCTTTCCTGTTCAATTGTTTTTTATTTTATTTTATTTATTTTTATTGTTGTCGTATCCACTATTGGTGGACTTTTTGTTTCCTTCCTTTCTATTGTTTTGGTTTATGATTTGGTTTTAGACTTGTGTAGCCATTTTTTTTTTAATTAATGTCTTTGTGGTTTATCCACTTTATTAAAAAAAATCCGTTATTAGGTTGCATGGAGAGGCATGGTGCAACTTATGCCTTGCATATTGCATTTTTTAATACTGTACTTATTAAAAGTATCTCAACAACAACAATATGATGGAGTAGATTGTTATTTGAATGATGAATTGACAGGCCTAAGGTCGAATCCTTAGGTCAACAATATTGTTGTAGTATTATATATGTAATATTGTAAAATAATATAAATTTTTTTAATATTATGTTTATTTAATGTAAATGAACCCCTATGGAATTGATAAGCCATTATAATAGATGCACCACTGTACTTATTTGTCCCTTGATAACCCCTTTGTAAAGTGCCACTTGTCACCTTTATATATATATATATATATATACATATATATATATATATATATATATAAACATATCTTAATGGATTGACATAATTTTTATACAGCATATACATTTGCATAATGTAGTGCTGTTTAAAAATAAAACTTTGTTGTACAGTATTTTGGACTAACCATTTCTTCTTATTAGCAAAAGATCACTAATCCCAAATGAAATATATGAAGCAATGGCTTTCTAAAAGCCTAGAATCTTAGCTTGATTTTTAGTCGGTTTTTTAAAAACAGTTTGTGTTTTTTTCTTTTCTGAAATAAAATAGGATTTATTATTATTATTTTTATTTTTCTATTAAAAAATGAATAAATTACAATTATGTTTATTAAAGATAAAAGAGTTACAAAACTATGAACTTAACAATAGAGCAAGCTTACGTTATAAGATATGTCCATGTTATAAGATAAATCGATGGGAACAAATAAACACTAGATATTAGTGACATTCAAGAAACAATAGATATGAGAGAACAAGTTTTTTCTTTTTTTTTTTTTTATGAAAATTTTCATCTTTTCTATTTTATTTTATTTCATGGTTTTTTTTCTACATTCCCAACAACTAAATAAATTGGTGTTAGAATATATCTTACAATTGTATATATGTTTTTTCTTCTTCCATTTTGTTTATCATTATGTGATTTATCTATTTTTTTTTTTTAAAAAATTAGCGGTGTCACCATGGGCAAATGCGAAGTTTGGACACTAATAAATTCCATAGTTTTATAGTCCCTTCTTTAATTGTAATTTAATTATGTCTTAATTGCCTAATTTTTTCAAACACGCAATAAATCTATTTAAGACAATATAATTTTTAATTTGATTAAATGTTAAAATATTCCAAAAAAAAATTAATTGAGCCTTGAAAGTACCTTAAATGAAGAGGTTAAAGCCAGAGGATTCGATCTCCATTATGAAAAGAATCCTATAATTTCTTAAATTCCATATGAGTCATAATCACAATGACCGAATTGCAATAGTGGATCGATTTTGGAGAATTGATGACCAACCTTGGCCTCGATTAATCTCAAGTTCAACACTAACATATGACATTTTAGAGGGATATTCTATCTCTCGTTATTTTCAAGTATTAGTATCTTTTGTCTTTCTTTTTTTTCTTTTTGTTGGTGCCCACTTCTATTAGACTTTGCTTTCATGGTCATTCTCCTCTTTTATTTATAATAAAAAAAATCAATGAAATTGATTTGTAGACCAAATTTATGTGTTTGAAAGCTATTAAGAGAAAGAAATATAATGTTACTCAATGAGACTGATTTAACCTTTGATAGTGGAACATAGATATCCAAAGAGCTTAATTAGTATTATCAAGATATTTTAAAAAATATGAAATATATATATATATATATATATATATATATATATATATATATTGCTCAAATTGTTCAGTCCATGGAAATATACTAGCCTTCTTCATTCATTTATGATAGTACTAATGCTTGCTAAACAAGTTAGAAAGTGAGAAGAGTATAAGAAAGTCTAGAGAAATCGAAGCATGGTTAATTGACTTAAGTCTTTGTTTTTTCTAAACGCCCTTTAGATAACTTAAGTCGTTCTATTCCTCTAGCCTTCTCATAATTATATTAATTTTTAGTAATATTATTCTATAAAAAGTTAATTATATAATAAACCCCAAAATACATAGAATTTCCATGTAGACGGATTTCTCTATTTATCCTTTTTTCTCATTAATGTAAGAGCAAATAAACAATTTATTCTTAGAAAGTTTTTACACATTAATTCCTAGAATATGCTAGAAGAGCTTTCGTTGTCGATTCTAATTTGTTTTGAAATTTTTGAGCTTTTGAGCCAAGCTTGAGTTTGGTTTTGGAGCCGAGCTCAAGCCAAGTCGATTTTGGTCTAATTTATCTCGATAACTAAGAATATATAAATATATTACAATTTTTTTATATTTATATCGGTAATATTATTATCTTATATAATTTATATTATTTGTCTTTAAAAGCCAAAATCAAGTGATATATAAAGTTTTCGTTCTAAACAAAATCTATTTGAATTTGAATTCTCATAAATAAATCTAATTAGTTTTAATTTAGTTTTTAAAAAAGATTTTACTATTTCTATTTTATTTTTTCCATGTTGTTTTATGGCGCATTTTCAACACCTAGATTTATAGCTACTGGAATTCAATAGGCTATTAGATACCTTGTTTATATACAGTTATGGATTTATTCTCAAAGAAAATATATTAAAAAAAATTCTAGCTTATTATAGGAAAATCCTTAAGCTTAGTATTTTTAATAATAATAATAATAATAATAATAATAATAAAATCCTAAAACTTTGGTTTAGACTTGGGAAGAGAATAAAAGACTAAGTCTATTGTTGCAGGGTTAGCTATTATTGTTTATCACTTGGAGTCTTGGATGATATTGAGCATTATTTCCCTGCTCATACGTTAAGTTTAATGATTGGATTCAATGCATTTATAAATCACCTCTTTAATTTTTTTTCTTTTAATGCTGTCATGATTGCAAAATTTTTTCTAACATAAAATTTGTCTATTTAACACTATGAAAAAAATAGGTTAAATTATTTGGTTTATGATTCGTAGAAATGTTCAAATATTCCAAGAAAAATTAATTGGGGTTGAATCAATGAAAATGAGTTGCATACCAAATTTATGATTTTGAAAGCTTTTAAATAGGAAGAACAATAATGTTAACTAATGGGAGTGCTTTAACCTTTGATAGTGAGAGCATAGATATTCCAAAGACCTTGACTAATATTCACTGAGATAAATTTAGGTTAATTATTTTGTATATCATTACTAGAAACGTTCAAATATTTCAAGAAAAATTAATTGGGTTTGCATCAATTAAATTTGATAATGATTTCAAAAGCTATTAGAAAGAAAGAACAATATTCTTTCCTTTGATAGTGAGAGCATAGACATTACTTCATAGACCTTGACTAATATTCACCAAGATAAATTTAGTTTGATAGTGGGAGCATAGACGACCTTGACTAATATTCACCAAGATAAATTTAGGTTAATTATTTTGTTTACGATTAGTAGAAACGTTCAAATATTCTAAGAAAAATTAATTGGTTTTGATAGTGAGAGCATAGACATTACTTCAAGGTAACGTTTGATAGTGAGAGCATAAACATTACTACAAAGACCTTGACTTAGATTCACCCAGATAGATACTATTGCGTGTATATCTTTTCAAGAGAATTGGTGGTCAAGTTATTCTATATATGGCAACTAAGTAAAAAATCATTATTATTATTATCCATTGGAAAAATACTTCTCTTCATTTTTGTACTATTAAAGTTTGTCAATCATATTGGAAAATGAGAATAAAACTAAAAACACAGTGAGGGAATGTTAAAATGTATATTTCAATCTATAAACAATAATCTGAACTGAGATGAAATGGGAATCAATAATCCCTCAAATTTGGGTGAATATTTATTCTGAAGGCAGGTTGGTGCTTGTAGCCCTAAGTAATCTTCTTTCCTCTGCCCTATTATATAAGTTGGGCAAATTTGTCATCAAAATTGAATAGTCTTTCCTTTGTTCTTGTCTTCTCCTAATTTTATTAATTTATGATGAAATTACATTTCAGAAAATTTATTATACTGGACCCCACACGCATAGAATTTTCCATGGAAAAACTTGACTGAAGGATTGTGCCTATTTATACAGAGATATAGTGTGAGAGAGGGCGAACCTGCAAAATTGAACATCTTTCAAAAAACACACATACACATAATGGGAGTGATGAAGAGACGTTCTCAGTTAGCTCTGATGCTTTGCTTTCTCTGCTTGGAAATTGTTTGTATTTGCAAAAGTGATGGTTCCATTCGCAGAGAATTAGAAAGGAAGGCACTTGTTGATTTCAAACAGGGCCTTAAAGATCCCAATGGACTTCTCTCAACCTGGATTGGCTTGGATTGCTGCTCTTGGACCGGCGTGCATTGTCACAACCACACCGGACATATTGTAAGAATTGATCTACACAACTTTGATGTTTTTAATGGGCCACGATTGGGAGGTGAGATCAGGCCTTCTCTGCTTGTCTTGAATCACTTGAGATACTTGGACCTCAGTGGGAACTCCTTTGAAGATAATAGAATTCCAGTTTTTCTGGGTTCACTGGTGAGTCTTCAATATCTCAACCTTTCTTATGCTGGCTTCAGTGGGCATGTGCCACACCAACTTGGCAATTTGTCTAGGTTACGCTATCTAGATCTTTCACATGAAAAGCGCTATTTAGATCTTTCATCAAATTCTCTTCATGTGATTGGAAGCCATTGGCTCACAAATCTTTCTTCTCTTCAATACTTGAATTTGGATGGCGTGGATCATTCCAAGGCAACAAATGTTCTCAAAGTACTGAACACACTTCCTTTGATATCTGAGATACACTTGAGTGATTGTAAGCTTCATATCCCTCTTTCACTTGGTGCACACATCAACTTCACGAATCTTCAATTCCTTGATCTTTCCTATAACCTCATTAACTCTACTGTCCCTCTTTGGTTGTTCCAGTTGAGTGACCTTGAGTATCTTTATCTTCAAGATAATAATTTTCAAGACCTTATCCATTCTGATATTGGGAAACTCACTTCTCTTAGGGTCCTTGATCTCTCATATAATGGTGTCCCAAGTGCTGGACTGCCAACTACTTTGGGGAAACTCTGTAACTTGAGCAAACTGTATCTCTCAGGGAATAAATGTTTCTCTGGTGATCTTAATAGATTGGGAGAAACTTTTTCCGGGTGCTTGAAAAACAGTTTAGAGGAGTTGTATTGGAGTGATTCAGCACTCAGTGGGCCATTGCCAAGTTGGTTGGGGAACCTTAAGTCTCTTAAGGCTCTTGACCTTCATTACAACTCATTCAGTGGGCCATTGCCAAGTTGGTTGGGGAACCTTAAGTCTCTTAAGGCTCTTGATCTTTCTTTCAACTCATTCTATGGTTCACTTCTTCAGCTCCGATTACCATCTTTGCAGACCTTGGATCTTTATTCTAATAATTTCAATGGAACTATTCCAAAATATTTGGGACAATTATTGCCAGAGCTAGACACGTTGGGCCTTTCTTATAATAATATAGCAGTGAGACCTGATTGGGTTCCTCCACCTAAACTAAAAGATTTGAATATGAACGATTGCAAAGTGGGCCCGAGATTTCCATCATGGCTTCAGAATTTGAAAAATTTGTCTTCACTTGGAATGTCAAATGCAAGTATTTTTGATGCACTACCACTATGGTTTTGGAACTTCTCTTTGGCTATTGAAGGCATACTTTTATCACACAATGCCACGCTTCTCATCAAAATTACCCAATCTTCAATTTTTAGATTTAAGTCATAATTATTTGGAAGGACAATTGTCATGCTTCTCATCAAAATTACCCAATCTTGGATTTTTAGATTTAAGTCATAATTGTTTGGAAGGACAATTGCCACGCTTCTCATCAAAATTAACCAATCTTCAAGTTTTGGATTTAAGTCATAATTATTTGGAAGGACAGCTGCCACAATTTTCATCAAATGTAGTAGATTTGGATCAGGCGCATGGTTTATTCTCAAGGTCCACTTTCTCTAATACAAGCATTAATATAGTGCCAAGTTTGGATGAGTTGTATATTTCTTCAAACAAATTAACGGGAAGTATTCCCAAAACATTATGCAAGCTAAAGCATTTGGAAATCCTTGATCTCTCACATAATATGATTGAAGGAGTAGTTCCTAATTGTTGGAATCTTTCTTTTTATTCATGGTTGGCTGTAATGGATTTGTCTCATAACAATTTATTCGGGATCATTCCCACCTCAATGAACTCCCAAACTTTGGATACTTTGCATTTGAGTAATAATGCATTCTCTGGTGAGCTCCCAGCTTCTTTTAAAAACTACACATCATTGTCTGTTTTAGATCTTGGATATAATAACATTATTGGAAGCATACCAACATGGCTTGCAGAAAACTTAAAAAAACTAAACACGCTTGAGCTCCAAAATAATTTGCTTACTGGACCTATTCCTCCATAATTGGCAAACCTCAGCCTTCTACATGTTATAGATGTTTCAAATAACCATCTATCAGGTGCCATGCCACATAGTTTTGGCAACCTCAATGCCATGAAAACTGAAATCGGAGGCAGGCCATACTTAGGTTATTATGAGAAAAACATTGAAATAAATTTGAAAGGAAGAGATGTTCAGTTGGAAAGTCTGTCTTCAATGCTTATTTGCATTATCGATCTCTCGAATAACATGTTATCGGGAGAGATACCTGAAGAACTAGGGCACCTTTCTTTGCTACAGAGTTTGAATTTATCCAGAAATCATTTATCAGGACAACTTTCAGAAAAAATCGGCCAGCTCAGGTGGTTGGAAGTTCTTGATTTATCAGTGAATAATCTTTCAGGGGTTCTTCCTTCAACAATGACCAACTTAACTTCATTGAATCATCTGAATTTATCTTACAACAATTTCTATGGTGAAATTCCATACGGTGGTCAACTTCAAGCACTTCCAGATCCATCTATTTATTCTGGCAACCAAGGTTTATGTGGTTTTCCATTAGATAAAAAGTGTGAGATTACAGCACCAGCACAACCACCCTCGTTGCCAAACAGTGAAGACGATGACAACTTGGAGACCATATGGTTTTATTTGAGCATGTCACTGGGATTCATATTTGGGTTTTGGGCAATTTCTGGTGCATTGATTCTGAAAAAGAGGTGGAGGTATGCTTATTTTCGATTTGTTGATCATATTTATGATAAGATCTATGTTATTGTTGCTGTAAATGTAAAAAAAATGAAGAGAAAATGTGACCTTGCTAGTGAATAGTGTTACCTTTTCTTCTTGGAGGCCAAAATAAAAGATTACAATCCATATAAGTATAACAAGAGCAATAATTGGTGGTACAAGGTTATCTAGAGTTCAACATTTTACTGCCTACTTGTATTATATGCATAAACTGTATGTCATGAGAAATCTTTTGAGAATGTAATTTTAATTTGTTATGAAATGTTATCTGGTGTATACATTTACTCTCTTATGTTAATGTTAGTTTTAATAGAGCATATTATATATATAAGTCGAACATATCTATGTGCTCGATCTTCTTGTGTTAGTGGAAGTTCTCAGTGAGTATATATTTGACAAAGCTTTCTCAAAAGACAGAGGTTCAGCAGAAGTGATCCTATTTCTTCTATTCTTCAACTAATTACTATGTTTTCAGCAAGTTCGCCTTAATTTCTCTTGAATGCCTCATCATAAAAAATACTTGAGATATGCCAGATGTGGTTCTATAAATTACCTTTTCTATGGGAATGGCAATTGTCAATTTGAGCGAGCTAGCAATTTCCGGTAATATATTGATCAGTATGTCAACAATATAATACAGTACAAAGGTATGTGTCTATATATCTTCTGTTTAATTAATTTTTATTATTAATGTAATTGATCATTCTGCCATCTAATTAATTATAGTTTCCTTTACATGGCCAAGTTATAAGAATTCTACTTTCTCATGCTGCTGTCATACATTTTGGTTAATGGTATATTGAAAGAGATCAACCATATATCAACCATGATTTTACAAGGGAGATGCATCTATATATATCTATTGTTCTGGCTCTTAATTAATATGCGTCAAAGCATGCACACATACTAGCCCATATATTTGCATGGATGCAACAATTACAAAAAGGATCCATCATTTAAATGCCTTTTTGGCTGAGGATCATAGTTTTTGCCTTCATTGTTGTCTTGGCATTTTCATGCTTCTCTGGGAGTGAAGCACTAATTGTCCAAGTGGTATATAAGAGGTTTGTTAATTTTTTTTTTTTTTTTGAAAAAGTGGATAAACCACGTAATTCATTAACGAAGAACAAAATACAGTCCCAACGAGGTTTGTTAATTAGGACCTGTTTTTTTATTATCTATGTTTTAAATGTTGACTAGGATAATTTTTTGACAAGATGATTAATTGATGGTTAATGAGCTAGATTTGCTAAAATTATTATCTAATTTTTTATATTATCAAACCCCAGCAATTTTGACCTTAATATTCTAAAGTTTTGTGGAGGTTCTTTTTTGTTTCGTGCAAATTTGTACCAAATCCATGCCACCTTTGTGAGAACACCCTCATTTTATTAATAATTAATTGAGGTTGTTTCCATAAAATTGTAAAACGTCTTACTGTTCTCCTGCAGAAATAAATCTCAATAACTTTAGTAAAACTATATTCATCTTTGAGGATTTTACTGTTTCCATAAAAGTCACAATTAATTTGGTAATATTTGATTTGGTTTTTTGGTTTTATTTTTTTGTCATGCGATGCTGAGATTGAGTTTAGTGAGTGAGACTTTGAGAGAGAAAGAATGGTGAAGCTGAAGGTCGACGCCGATCGGGTGTCGCAGCCATCGCGAGCGATCCTCATTTTTTGCAAGTAATTCTCAAATTTTTTTAGCAATATCATAGTCTCAATATATTTCCTCCTTCTTTGTCTTCTTTGCCAATTTCTGTTGATAATTCTGAAAAAAGTATTATTTTATTTTATTTTTTTTTTTTGAAATAAAATGTCACAATACAAAACGGAGCACACAACAGAAAGAAAGGTCCACTAGGTGTGGAACAAAGACAAACGCAAAAAAGATAAGAGAAAGACCAGCCCGCAAAAGCCACAGACGGCTCACGGGCCACCATAAGAACGAGAGCGGCTACTCCCGGGCTGGACCGGTGCCTCCTCGGCCGACAGATCAACTACCCTCTCGCTAGCGCTCACCCCCAACTCAGCAAGCCTCTGCCCAGTAAAAACCAAACTGCGTCGGATAGTGCTCATCTGCTCACCAAGAGACTCTCTGGAGCTCTCCGGAATCGCTGAAAACCAAAAAAGAGTCATACAAGTATTTCTCATACATGTTTGTTTGAGCTCATATCTGCTTATTTTTCTTCAAATTTATATATAAATTCTCTTTTTAGGGTGAATGGGATTGATTTTGAGGAGGTGAGGGTGGATCTCTCCAAGGGCCATCATCGAAATCCCCAATTCCAAGGTATTTGCTTGGAAATCCTTCTCCAGATTTGTAGTTCAAGAGAAATTTCATTTTAATCTACATATTTGTTGCTGAAGTTTTGAAGTCTGTCAATTGGATTATTATCCTCTAGAAAAATCCATTATTATCCTCTACAAAAATCAATTTTTTCTTATTTTATTTCAGTAAAATATAAGTTGCTGTCTGTGCACTGATTTTGCAGAAATAAATCCAATGAGACAAGTTCCAGCAATTGTTGATGGAAGGTTTAAGCTGTTTGAGAGGTAATCCATATTTTCTTCATTTGGATTCAGTTCTTTGTGTTCATCTTATTGACAATTAGGGTTTATACAATCATTATTTCAATATTTTCATGAGTGATTGAACATTGTGAGTGTATTTTTGAATTTTGTTTTCTCCATATTCTTTTGTTAGTTCTTATTCTGACATTATCATTATGTATTTGCAATTGTTTATGAGCAGCCATGCAATCCTGAAATATTTGGCTTGTGCATTCCCTGGAGTTTCAGAAAACTGGTAATATTGCAGTTTCCCTGGAGTTTTATTTTAAACTGGTTAATTTTCCCATTTTATAAATGTAAGTTGTACTCGTTATGGCTGCAAATGCATGTCGATATTGATGAATAATCTGATTTTTATGTTATTCTTTGCAAGGTAAACAAATTTGTTTTACAATGAATGTTTAACAGAACTGATGTCTGAGAGAACTGATCAAGAATGCTTTGATGATGTATATATTATATGTGGTCTTTTGTATGAATATCATTCCCATTTTGCAGTAAAACAAGCAAGAAAACAAAGATGGTCAATGCCTTTGATTAACCTGTAAATTGGAACACAGAGCTAAAGGGGGACATCTTTTGGAGCATTCTTGTTGGTAAACTTTGTACAAAGGATGATCATTTTTCAATATGATCCATGTATGTGTGTGTGTTTATCACTATACCCTTCTTCTGTATTTTGGAACTCGCTTTGATGGATTTTGTATCCTTTCTTCCTTTTTGTTAGGTATCCTGCTGATCTTTCTATCAGAGCTAAAGTTGATGCAATCTTAGATTGGCACCATACAAACCTAAGGCTTGGAGCAGGTGCTATAATATTTGTCTAGTGAAATAACTAATAACTGACAATCTGTACATGTCTTACTTTTCCTTGTATGAGGCTTCATGATAAATATTATGCTTTGTGCATTAACCGAAATTTTCCTGTTTATGACAGGATCTGATGTCTTTGAGGGCTTATAGGTTTCTCTATATTGATTTGTAGCATCCCTCATTGTGAACAGCATAACAGGACCAGCACTTGGCCTTCCATTGAATCCAAAAGGAACAAAGGAAGCTGAGAAAATTCTGGGCTCATCTCTTGCAAAAATTGAGACAATTTGGCTCAAAGGAAATGCAAAACTTTTGCTAGGTAGTTCTCAGTCATCTATTGCAGATCTCAGTCTTGTTTGTGAGATAATGCTACTGGAGGTTAGTTTACTTAACATAATGACTTCAAGCATTCACTTATCGTTTAGACCTTATGAGATAATTTGATTTGCATTCCTTAAGGCTAAACTGAAAAAAAGGGTTTTGGATTGCATTTTAGTTGTAGATTGCTTATGAAGTTTATTACTTCTTTTATCAATACAATCAACCAGACTAGTCCAGCCTCTCGATGTTAGATGAACCTTTTCTCCTGCTTCACTTTCTGTAAGCTATTATGTCCTTGATAAATCAAGTTGATCTTATCCAAGCTATTTTTCTGTGTCAGTGTTACATTTTAGAGAGGCATATATCTTTCTGTAATGCCCATCAAATATGGTAAGGGCTCTTAATCTGTTCGATAAACTTGTTTTGTTTTCTTGCAATTTTTTGGCCCAGATTTTGGATGAGAAAGATCATGAGAGAATATTAGGCCACCATGGAAAGATTCTGGAATGGGTTGGAAATGTCAAAGCTGCAACTAGCCCTCATTTTGAAGAAGTACATGCAGTCTTTTATTGACTTAAAGCAAAGTTGCAGATGCAAAGGTCATCAGTGAGTGATGAGATTATGACATCCTTCATAGAAGGCAAGCTTCCATCAAAGCTTTTACATTTTGTGTCAAATTATTATCTTGCTAAGTATTATTGGTAATATCATGATTCTATTGTAACAAATAAAGACAAAAATAGATGTTTAAATTCTTGAAGATGAATGTTAGCAACAAGCACACAATGGAGCAGTTCAACAGATACTTAGGTGCAAAACACACCCTTATTTCTCTACAAATGGTTTGGGATTAAATAGAAATCAAGAAAAATAGCATTTTGGAGATTGAAAAAAGCAAAAAAAATTGAATCTAAAGCAGGGGAAGATGTTCAAAATTTTTGAATATCAGTACTATGAGTAGGCAGAAATCAGTTCACAATAAACCTATACCAAAACACATTTTAAACCTACACCAAAAATAGCATTTTGGGCCATTTTTGCTTTAGTTCCTCAACTGAAAAACTTTGTTCCATCACCTTGAGTGATACTGTCCAAGCTAATTTACTTTCTTTGACATTAGAAATGAATGCACATGTGGAAAACTTATCTTCTTAGGCATCTATTGTTCGCATCTAAATCACATTTTTGGACAAAGGAAACAAAATGAACAAAAGGGAGAACCAAAACATAGTTGAAGAAACAGCAGTGGCCTTAATCCTTTATTTTACTGATTTTTGAAAGAAGTATATACCGTTATACGCTAAAACTAGTTTGTCATTTCACCCAAAGAGAACAGTTGTATCTAATTTATGCACATTCAAGTCTATTCACTACCATTCATTCAATTCATCATTCTGTATCCATTTTTGTTTTACAGATGTGTGGTTTTACTGTGGCAATGGTTGGGGACGGAATCAATGATTCTCCAGCACTTGTTTCTGCAGACGTAGGGATGGCAATAGGTGCTGGAACAGACATAGCTATTGAAGCAGTTGACATTGTTCTCATGAAGAGCAACTTAGATGACATCATAATTGCCATAGATCTCTCCAGGAAGACCTTCTCTAGAATAAGGCTAAACTATATTTGGGCTCTCGGTTATAACTGTTAGGGACGTAGTGGCTCTGGTCCATAGTCCCACATCGCCTGTGAGAGCCAATCTCCCTAGTATTATATACCCAGAGCCAATCCTTCCCTCTAACTGCAGTTATGGAGAAGTTAGGGTGGTGGGTCCCTGTATTAACATGGTATCAGAGATGTGTTTCCCTGCGCGCCTGTGATCGGCCGAGGCTAGGATCTTGGGTCCCACATCCGCTGTGGGCCCAAGGGGGTGTTAGGGACGTAGTGGCTCTGGTCCATAGTCCCACATCGCTTGTGAGAGCCAATCTCCCTAGTATTATATACCCAGAGCCAATCCTTCCCTCTAATTGCAGTTATGGAGAAGTTAGAGTGGTGGATCCCTGTATTAACAATAACATCCTCGGAATACCGATTGCTGCCGGAGTTCTCTTCCCTTTCACCAGGTTCCAGCTACCACCTTGGGTTGCTAGTGCAGCAATGGCAGCATCCTCAGTTAGTGTAGTCCTCTGTTCACTGTTATTGAAGAATTACAAGAGGCCAAAGATGCTGAGTAATATGCAGATCAGAGGTATCATGGTGGAGTAAATTTGTGCAGCCGTTTGAACAAGAATAATAATGGCTGCAAATAGTTTTTGTATGACTGGATGGTAATAATGTTCTTTGTCATGATGTTTCAGGTCGTGTTTCTCATGTCAGTTGGAGTTTTTTACTATTTGAGTGTTGCCATTTGGGACATTCTCTGTAAATTTTCAAAAATAACAACTGTAAATGTGCTTTTAGAAACTTTTAGGTTTTAATTAGAGTCTTTGGTTAATTGATAAAAATAAAAATAAAAATGATTTTTTTATACACATAAGAAAATTAATAAATAAATGAAATATTTGCAATAATTTGAGCTGAGTTACTGAGTTATTATTCATTATTAGTCAACTTAGGATAACAAAATTTTTACCATAGACAATTTGGCTGCTAGGGGATATAATAAGTTGCCCACGGCCTCCTGCACTCTTTATCATAGTGCTATCGAAACAATAAACCACTTGTTCTTCTGCTGGTTCGTTGCGACATCCACTTAGAATCACTTTGCACAAGAGATTTTCAAGACCCCAGTCTCAATGCCAGTCTTTTGGGACGGTTGGTATAGGGAATTTGGTCATCAACACAAATTGTTGTGCTCTTTGCTCATAAGACAATTATTTGACAAATTTGGTTTGTAAAAAATAAATGCATTTTCAATTGTGTCGATTTTATTATCTTCCTTAACTTTGAAAATTTGTCACATGTTCCTCTTATGGGTGTCTGCAATACCTACAGCTAAAAAACAAAATCTAAACGATTAGTCTACAGTGATTACGAGGGGTATCCAATTGCAAGGCCTTTTATACGTGATGAGTGCGACCTTGATGGTGGTCCAAATGATATTGCCAGCTAGTTTGCTTGGCTTGTCATTCTTGTCCCCCAGGAGGAGACCCTCTCTATGCCTAACTAGAGGCCTTCATGTTTCCTTGTTTTTTATTTTTTTATTTTTTTCTGTTGTTGTATCCACTATTGGTGGACTTCTTGTTTCCTTCCTTTCTGTTGTTTTGGTTTATGGTTTGTTTTTAGACTTGTGTCCCCATTTTTTTTTTATTAATGTCGTTGTGGTTTATCCACTTTATTAAAAAAAAAAAAAAATCCCTTATTAGCTTGTCTGATGTAATTCTCATGGAGAGGGATTGTGCAATTTATGCCTCGCATATTGCATTTTCTAACACTATTGTATTTATTAAAATTCATGATTTATTTTTATAGCTTTTACTTTCTATCACATGAAAAATTAGTATCTCAACAACCATTATTTAATGGAGTGGATTATTATTTGAATGATGAATTGGGAGGCCTAAGGTCGAATTCTTAGGTTAGCAATATTGTTGTAGTATTATATAATATTGTAGAATACGGTAAAATATTATAACAGTACTGTTTATTTAATGTTAATAAATCTTTATGGGATTGATAAGCCACTATAATAGGTACACTACTGTACTTATCTGCCCTTTGACAACCTTTTTGTAGAGTGATGCTTTATTAGTATCTCATATCATATCATATCTTAATGGATTGAAATAATTTTTCTACAACATATGCATTGGCACAATGATAGTGCTGTTTAAAAAATAAAACATTGTTGTACAATAGTTTGGATTGACCATTTCTTCTTATTGCCAAAAGATAGCTAATCCCAAATGAAATAGATGTTGTACTGGCTTGCTAACAGCTTAGAATCTTCGATTTTTAGTCACTTTTTTAAAAACAGGTTGTGTTTTTTTAAAAAAAAATAAAATAGGATTTTTTTTATTTTTCTATAAAAATAAATAAATTACAATTATGTTTATTAAAAATAAAAGAGTTACAGACTGAGAAGTTGAAAATAGAGCGAGCTTTGATCTTTTATCTTAATAAATTTGTAGTTTATCCATTTTTTAAAAAAAAATAGAGTGAGCTAACGTTATAATTTATGGTCATGCTATCCATTGGAGGTGAAACCAAACTAACAAATAACAATACCAAAGGGAACAAATAAACAACAGATACTAGTGACATTCAAGAAATAATATATCTTAGAGAACAAGTTTTTTTTTTTAATAAAAATTTTCATCTTCTAAATTTTATTTTATTTCATGGTTTTTTTTACTATATTTCCAGCAATTAAATAAATTGATGTTAGAATACATCTTACCATTGGATATATGTTGTTTTTCCTTCTGTTTTGTTTATCATCGCAGTCTCTCATTTTTTTTTATTGATTTATGTGGTTTATTTACTTTTTTGTTTTAAATTAACGGTGTCACCATACACAAATGGCTATGTGCGTTATAGTTTGAGACAAGGGGATCCCCTATCTCCGTTACTTTTCGCTCTCGTAATGGATGTGCTTAGAACTATGTTTAAACATGCGTTAAATTCTGGAGTGCTGGTGGGGGTCCCATTGGGTGACTAGCGATGGATGTGTAACTTGCATTATGTGGACGACTTGCTCATCTTGACTACTAGTGGTTTGGAGGATCTGCGTATCATCAAATTGCTGTTATACCTTTTTGAAGGGATGTCAGGACTTGAAACTAATTTCTCTAAGACTTGTCTTTTTTCCTCCCATTTGGACCAGCTCCCGAGTTCTGCTGAGTCACTAATCCTCTACTGCGCTGTTGGCCGTCTTACGGTTACATATTTGGGTATTCTGATTTCCGAAAAAAGGCCGAGGAAGCTGGACTGGGAAGCTCTTATTACCAAGGTTCGAGGGCGCTTGACCTCTTGGAAAGCTCACTAATTGTCCTTGGGAGGCAGGTTAACTCTTATGAACTCAGTCTTATCTGCGATTCCAACATATTAGATGTCTATCTTTCGACTCCCGAGCTGGGTCATTAAGAAAATCGACAAAATTAGAAAGGACTTTCTATGGTCTGGGCCGGATATTGATAACCCTAAATGTCGGTTGGTTGGTTGGAAGAATATTTGTCGACCACGGGAAGTTGGAGAGTGGGGTATCTTAGATTTGAGTGTCTTCAACTGTGCCCTCCTCGGTAAATGGTGGTGGAAGTTGACAACTGATCCGAACTGGTGTGGTTAGTCAATTATGCATCACAAATATGGTGTTTCTGATTGGAACTTGCACATCCGACATCGAGGCCAGGCCTTGTTTTTCTGGAATGGCATTTTTAGCTGTCTACCGACTTTAAGGGGGTGTACCGACCAAATTATCTAGGACGGCTTTAGATCGTTATTCTGGTAGTACAAATGGTTACATGGACGTGCTCCCATGAACATTTGGCCATATTTGTTCCTTGAGACAGTCAATCCTAATGGCACTGTTAGGGAGTTGATTCACTGGTTACATCTTGCACCGTTTACGGAAGAGGTAAAGTGTTTTTTGGAGAACTTTAGTCTACGCAATGATGACAATGAGAAAGATATGAAATGGTGGAACCTAACCTCTGATGGACTTTTTACTATCAAATCCTTCTATTCATTCCTAATTGATTTGGGGGGGGGGGGGGGGGGGGGGGGGGGGGGGAGGGAGGTTAATTACCCGGTTTCAAAGGCAATTTGGAATTCTTTGTGCCCACAAAAGGTTAATATCTTCAATTGGTTTGCCTGGAAGAATAGGATCCTTACACTCAGACGTTGTAATATACTCCCCCCTTCTACGTGTGTCCTGTGTCATGCTGAATGTGAATCAGTGGATCATATTTTTTGCCATTGCCAGTTTGTGCAACCTATTTAGAACTTGTTTTTGCACCTTTTTTTCATCTACCTGAGCTCACGTTCTCGTTGGAAGATGTGTGGTGCTTATGGTGGTTCAAACTTAGACCTTATCAGCGTGTTCTTGGTGGTTCCATTGTTAAAGCGATTGTGTGGCATGTTTAGATTGCTAGGAATGATTGCATGTTTAATGTCGTTTCGCTGACTTCTCATTCTGTTTATCTTGAAGATTGCATATGTATTGATTTTGTGGTTTTCTGCAGCCCCTGCTTCCCAGCAGATGAGGTTTGATGAGCACACTTCTTCTATTTGTCGCAGCTTGGCATTCCCTGGCGAGAGTGATGATCCCATCGGTGGAGTTGCTCACGTGATGGGGCCTCAGTGCAGGACATAGGGTAGCTTTTTTTTTTTTATGTAGTGGTGTCCTGGCCTGCTGTTTCGGCCGCTTGCTGCTGTTAGTTTTGCTCCCATGTCTAGTGGGCTTGTTTTTTTGTTTGTTGCTGGTCTTGACCACCGCTAGTCTGGCGGGTGTCGTACCTTTTTCTTTCTTAATGCATGTGGTTCATCCACTTTATCACAAAAAAAAAAAAAAATTGCTAAGTTTGGACACTAATAAATTCCATAGATTTATAGTTACATCTTTAATTGAAATTTAATTATGTCTTAATTGCCTAATTTTGTCCAACATGAAATAAATCTATTTAAGACAATATAATTTTTAGTTTGATTAAATGTTCAAATATTCCCAAAAAAAAAAAATTAATTGGGCCTTGAAAGTACCTTAAACAATGAGGCTAAAGCTATAGAAGATTCTATCTACATTGTGAAAAGAATCCTACAATTTTTGAAATCTCATGCGAGTTGTAATCGCAATGACCCAATTGCAAGAGTGGATCTATCTTGGAGAATTGATGACCAATCTTAGTCTCGATTAATCTCAAGTTTAACACTAACATATGAAATTTTAGAAGGATATTCTATCTCTAGCTATTTCCAAGAATTAGTATTTTTTTTTTTGTTGGACTGTGTCCACTTCTAGAAGACTTTGTTTTCATGGTCTTCTCATAATTTTATTAATTTTTAATAATATTATTCTATAAAAAGTTAATTATATAATAGACCTCAAAATGCATTGAATTTCCATGTAGACCGACTTCTCAATTTATCCATTTTTTTCTCATTAATGCAAGTGCAAAAAATAATTTATTCTTAGAAAGTTTTTACATATTAATTCCTTGAATATGCTAGAAGAGTTGTCGGTGTCAACTCTAGTTTGTTTTGAAATTTTGAGCTTTTTGAGCCAAATTTGAGTTTGGGTTTTGAGCCAAGCTCAAGCCAAATTAGTTTTGGTCAAACTTATCTCGATAACTAGGAATATATAAATATATTACAATTTTTTTAATATTTATTTAGGTCATTTTATTATATTAAAATTATTATATAATTTATATTATTTGTCTTTAAAAACAAAAATCAAGTCATATATAAAGTTGTCCTTCCAAACAAAATCTATTTGAATTTGAATTCTCATAAATAAATCTAATTAATTTTAATTTAGCTTTTAAAAAGATTTTACTATTTCTATTTTAATTTTTTTCATGTTGTTTTATGTTGCATTTTCAACACCTAGATTTATAGCTACTGGAATTCAATAGGCTATTAGATAGCTTGGTTATATACCGTTTTGGATATATTTTCAAAGAAAATATATGAAAAAAAATTCTAGTTTCTTTGAGGAAAATCCTTAAGCTTAAAAATAAAAATAAAAATCCTTAAGCTTTGACTCCGGGCTTGGGAGGGGAATAAAATACCAAGTCTATTGCCGTTGGGTTAACGATTATTATTTATAACTTGGATGATATTGAGCACTATGCCCCTGCCCACACGCTAAGCTTATAGATTGAATTCAATGCATTTATAAATCACCTTTTTCTTTTTTTTCTTTTAATGCTATCATGACTGCAAAAATTTTTCCAACATAAATGTATCTATTTAACACAGTATCAAATATAGGTTAATCATTTGGTTTATGATTCGTAGAAGTCTTCAAATATTTCCAAAAAAAATTAATAGGGATTGAATCATTCAAAATGAGTTGCATACCAAATTTTTAATTTTGAAAGTTGTTAGGAAGAAAGAACAATAGTGTTATTCAATGAGAGTGCTTTAACTTTTGATAGTGAGATCATAGACATTCAAAGACCTTGACTAATATTCACTGAGATAAATTTAGGTTAATTATTTTGTATATGATTACTAGAAACGTTCAAATATTCCAAGAAAAATTAATTGGGGTTGTATCAATTAAATTGATAATGGTTTTGAAAGCTATTAATTAGGAAGAAAGAACAATAATGTTATCCAATGAGAGTGCTTTAACCTTTGATAGTGAGAGCATAGACATTGCTTCATAGACCTTGACTAATATTCACCAAGATAAATTTAGTTTGATAGTGGTAGCATAGACATTCAAAGACCTTGGCTAGTATTCACCAAGATTAATTTAGATTAATTATTTTATTTATAATTTATTTTTTCTTTCCCTAAGATGAGCGGTTATGCTGCTAAGAAGGCAAGAGCATGCACAAGCCTTGGTAGAACAAGTGGAGACAGGGCCCGTGCACACATGGGCAGTGGGCCTATCCAGCACACAACCATTACTCACACTCCCAGAAAATAGGACTCATCCATGATTTGAACTTTCACCACTTGTGAAGAGTTCTAATAGGATCTAACTGCTAATAAACTATTTTATGGTTGGTAATTATTTTCTTTTATGATTTGTAAAACGTTCCAATATTCCAAAGAAAATTAATTGGTTTTGATAGTGAGAGTATAGACATTATTTCAAGGTAACCTTTGATAGTGAGGACATTGAAATTACTACAAAGACCTTGACTAATATTCACCCAGATAGTGAGATAGATATTATTGCATGTATATCTTTTCAAGAGAATTGGTGGTCAAGTTGTTCTATATATGGCAACTAAGTCAAAAACCATTACTATTATTATCCATTGGAAAAAATACTTCTCTTCATTTTTGTACTATTAAAGTTTGTCAATCATATTCGAAAATGAGAATAAAACTAAAAATACAGTAAATGTTAAAATGTATATTTCAATCTATAAACAATAATCTGAACTGAGATGAAATGGAAATCAACAATTCCACAATTTGAGCATGCAAAGACAAATAGCAAATGGTTGTAGATTACTGTAGAGAATGGAACAGGGATGGTTAGGACTTTGGAGCAAAAGATTATTCAACTATCAAGAACCATCTCAATCATTATCAAGAAAAATTAGTATATCTGCATACCATAAGTTTAGCAACAGAGACATTCTTGACTTATTCCAAGCCACCATTTATGAATTATACAAGTGTTTAACGACTGGACATCATTGGAAGAATAATTTTTATTGTGGTAAATACTTGAATTAAGGGAACAAAACCTGATCATCAATAAGAAATAGACAAATTTGCTGATCAAGATTGGCTAAGTTTTTAATCACAAAAACATTCATTCTAAAATGCCATCCATGAGACCTTTTTATTTATTCTGAAGGCAGGTTGGTGCTTGTAGCCCTAAGTAATCTTCTTTCCTCTGCCCTATTATATAAGTTGGGCAAATTTGTCATCAAATTTGTCATCAAAATTGAATAGTCTTTCCTTCGTTCTTGTCTTCTCCTAATTTTATTAATTTATGATGAAATTACATTTCAGAAAATTTATTATACTGGACCCCACAAGCATAGAATTTTCCATGAAAAAACTTGACTGAAGGGTTGTGCCTATTTATACAGAGATATAGTGTGAGAGAGGGGGAACCAGCAAAATTGAACATCTTTCAAAAAACACACATGCACATAATGGGAGTGATGAACAGACGTTCTCAATTAGCTCTGATGCTTTGCTTTCTCTGCTTGGAAATTGTTTGTCTTTGCAATAGTGATGGTTCTATTTGCAGAGAATTAGAAAGGAAGGCACTTGTTGATTTCAAACAAGGCCTTAAAGATCCTGGTGGACGTCTCTCGTCTTGGATTGGCTTGGATTGCTGCTCTTGGACCGGCGTGCGTTGTGACAACCACACCGGACATATTGTAAGCATTGATCTACACAACTTTGATTTTGATGTTTTTAATGGGCAATGGTTGGGAGGTGAGATCCAACCTTCTCTGCTTGGCTTGAATCACTTGAGATACTTGGACCTCAGTGGGAACAACTTTGAACATAATAGAATTCCAGTTTTTCTGGGTTCACTGGTGAGTCTTCAATATCTCAACCTTTCTTATGTTGGCTTCAGTGGGCATGTGCCACACCAACTTGGTAATTTGTCTAGGTTGCGCTATCTAGATCTTTCTGGAAATTCCCTTCATTTGATTGGAAGCCAGTGGCTCACAAATCTTTCTTCTCTTCAATTCTTGAATATGGATGGCGTGAATCATTCCAAGGCAACAGATGTTCTCAAACTACTGAATACACTTCCTTTGATATCTGAGATACACTTGCATGGTTGTGAGCTTCATATCCCTCTTTCACTTGGTGCACACATTAATTTCACAAATCTTCGATTCCTTGATCTTGCCCACAATTTCATCAACTCCACTGTGCCTCTTTGGTTGTTCCAGTTGAATAGCCTTGAGTATCTTGATCTTAGTTATAATAATTTTCAAGATCTTATCCCTCATGCTGTTGGGAAACTTACTTCTCTCAGGGTCCTCAACATCAAATGTAATGGAGACCTCCAATATAACAAAGTCCTAAGTATTAGACTGCCACCTACTCTAGGGGAACTTTGTAACTTGAGCATACTTACTCTCTCGGGGAATAATTATATTCCAAGTGATCTAAATGGATTAGGAGAAATTTTTTCCGGGTGCATTAAAAATAGTTTGGAGGAGTTGTATTGGTATGCTGCAAATCTCACTGGGCAGTTGCCAATTTGGCTAGCGAACCTCAAATCTCTTAAGACTCTTGATCTTTCTGTCAATTCATTTTATGGGTCATTTATTCAAGTCCAACTACCATCTATGCAAGAGTTAAGCCTTGGGGGAAATCAATTGAATGGAACTATTCCAAAATATTTGGGGCAGTTATTTCCAAAGTTGGTCAAATTAGATCTTTCATATAATAATCTGGCTGGCATTTTGATAGAAGCACACTTTGATAATCTCACGAAGCTAGAATTTCTATACATCAATTCAAATGCATTTGAATTGATACTGAGACCTGAGTGGGTTCCTCCGCTTGAGCTAAAATATTTGATCATGAGTTATTGTAAAGTAGGACCAAACTTTCCATCATGGCTTCAAAAGTTGAAGAACATTTCCCATCTTTCAATGTCAAATACAAGCATTATTGATGCATTACCAGTTTGGTTTTGGAACTTCTCTTCTAATTTTAAATTTGTAGATCTATCTCACAATGAGATTAGCGGCAAGCTACTAGCAGGTTCATCAAAATTAACCAATCTTGAAATTTTGGTTTTATGTCATAATTATTTGGAAGTACAGTTGACACAATTTTCATCAAATTTAGTAGTTTTGGATCAGGCGCATGGCTTATTCTCAAGGTCCACTTTCTCTAATACAAGCATTATAGTGCCACATTTGTCTGAGTTGTATATTGCTTCAAACAAAATAATAGGTAGTATCCCTAGCTCATTATGTGAACTAAATCATTTGCAAGTCCTTGACCTCTCAAAGAATATGATTGAAGGAGTAGTTCCTGATTGCTGGAATCATTCTTTGGCAATAATGGATTTGTCTTATAACAATCTACATGGAAGGATTCCAGCATCTATCTTCTCCACATTTTTGTTAGTTTTGCATTTGAGCAATAATGAATTTTTTGGACAGCTCCCATTATCCTTTAAAAATTGTACATCGTTGAGAAGTTTAGATCTTGAACATAATAAAATCAGTGGAAGTATACCATCATGGCTTGGAGAAAATTTGCAGGCGCTAGAGACACTTGAGCTTCGATATAATATGCTTACTGGAACTATTCCTCCACAATTGGGAAACCTCACATATCTTCATGTTATTGATGTTTCAAATAACCATCTATCAGGTGCCATACCACATAGTTTTGACAACTTGACTGCAATGAAAACTAATCTTGATAGAGGTTGGTCAAGAATAGATAGTTATGTGAACAATATTGAGATGAATATGAAAGGAAGAGAATTTCAGTTGGAAGGGGGAATACCATCATTATTTATTTGCATGGACCTCTCAAACAACATGTTATCAGGAGAGATGCCTGAAGAACTAGGGCACCTTTCTTTGTTGCAGAGTTTGAATTTATCCAGAAATCATTTATCAGGACAACTTTCAGAAAAAATTGCCGAGCTCAGGTGGTTGGAAGTTCTTGATTTATCAATGAATAATCTTTCAGGTGTTATTCCTCCAACAATGACCAACTTAGCTTCATTGAATCATCTGAATTTATCTTACAACAATTTCTATGGTGAAATTCCATACGGTGGGCAATTGCAAGTGCTTCCAGATCCATCTATTTATTATGGCAACCAAGGTCTGTGTGGTTTTCCATTAGATAAAAAGTGTGAGATTACAGCACCAGCACAACCACCCTCGTTGCCAAACATTGAAGACGACGACAACTTGGAGACCATATGGTTTTATTTGAGCATGTCTCTGGGATTCATATTTGGGTTTTGGGCCATTTCTGGTGCATTGATTCTGAAAAAGAGCTGGAGGTATGCTTATTTTCGATTTGTTGATCATATTTATGATAAGATCTATGTTATTGTTGCTGTAAATCTAAAAAAATGAAGAGAAAATGTGGCATTTTTAGTGAATAGTGTTACCTTGTCTTCATGGAGACCAAAATAAAAGATTACATACATATAAGTATAACAAGAGGAAGTAATTGGTGGTACGAGGTTATTTAGAGTTTTTCATTTTACTGCCTACTTGTATAATTATATGCATAAACTATCATGAGAACTCTTTTGAGAATGTAATTTTAATTTGTTATGAAATGTTGTCCAGTGTATTTATTTATTCTCTTATGTTAATGTTAGTGTTAATAGAGCATATTATATATAAGTCGAACATATCAATGTGCTTGATCTTCCTGTGTTAGTGGAAGTTCTCAGTGAGTATATATACATGACAAAGCTTCTCAAAAGACAAAGCTTCAGCAGAAGTGATCATGGTTTTCTTCGATTCTTCGACTAGTTTCTATGTTTTCCGCAAGTTCGCCTTAATTTCTCTTGAATACCTCATCATCAAAAATACTTGAGATATGCCCCATGTGGTTCAATAAATTACCTTTTATAAGACAATGGCAATTTGAGCAAGCAAGCAATTTTCTGCAATATATATGATCTGCATGCCAACAATATAACACAGTACAAAGGTATGGGTCTATCTTCTATTTAATTAATTCTTATTATTAATGTAATTGATTACTCTACCATCAAATTAATTATAGTGTTTCTTTACATGGCCAAAGTTACAATAATTCTACTTTCTCATGCAATGGCATACAACCATATATCAATCATGATTTTACAAGGAAGATACACCCATATATCTATTGGTCTGGCTCTTAATTAATAGGCATCAAAGCAAGCACACAACTGCACAAGCCCACCATATATCAATCATGATTTTACAAGGAAGATACATCCATATATCTATTGGTCTGGCTCTTAATTAATAGGCATCAAAGCAAGCACACAACTGCACAAGCCCATTATTTGAATGCTTTTTGGTTGAGTATCACAAGTCTTGCCTTCATTATTGTTGTAGCATTTTCATACTTCTCTGGGGAGTGAAACACTAATTGTCCAGGTGATATAAGAGGTTTGTTAATTAGGGTGTGCTTTTTTTATTATCTGTACTTTAAATGTTAAGTAGGATAATTTTCACAAGATGATTGATTGATGGCTAATGAAATAATTTTTAGGACACAAGCTCTAACTTTTGATATTTATCATTGATAATGAGGGTGTTTTTGCAAAATTTCAAAACCCAATATCCTTTTTGCATAAACACCCAGCAAGTTTGACTTTAATATTCTTCGTTTTGGTAGCAAATCATGAAATCATGCTACTTTTGTGAGAACACCCTCGTTTTGATTAGTAATTACTTGGGTTTGTTTCCATAAAATTGTAAAACTTTGTACTATTTATTCTGCAGAAATAAATTCCAATAACTTTGGTAAAATTATATTCATGTTTGAGGATTTATATGATAATAATGTTAGAAAAGTCACAATTAATTTGGTAATATTTGACTTTGGCTGACTGTGTATACACTCAAATTTTTGGTCTTTTTTATTCATGCGGTGCTGAGTTTGAGAGTTTGTTTGGATTGGCTTTTGGAAAATCCAGAAGTGTTTTTTTATAAATTAAGCACTTCTGGGTTCAAAAAAAATTGTTTGTATTGGCTTTTCTGCAAAAGCAGAAGTTATAAAAAATACTGAAAAACAGCTTTTTTTCATAAGCTAATCATGACCAGCTTTTGAAAAAAAGTTGTTTTTTAGCTTATTTTACAGCTTCTGCTTCTATAAAAAAGCTAATACAAACGCAGATTACAAAAAAAGTGCTTAACTTACTCTAAAGAAGCACTTTTTTCCAAAAGCACTTCTACTAAACTGAAAAAAAAGCACTTTTTTATAAGCCAATCCAAACAAGGCCTGAGTGGGTGATACTGTGAGAGAGAAAGAATGGTGAAGCTGAAGGTCTATGCCGATCGGGTGTCACAGCCATCGCGAGCGATCCTCATTTTTTGCAAGTAAGTTTCCAAATTTTCACAATATCATGGTTTCAATTTCCTCTTTCCTTGTCTTCTTTGTCAATTTCAGTTGATAATTCTGAAAGTATTTCTCATATTTGTTTGCTTGAGCTCATATCTGCTTATTAGGGTGGATCTCTCCAAGGGCCATCATCGAAATCCCCAATTCCAAGGTTTTTGCTTGGAAATCCTTTTCCAGATTTGTAGTTCATGAGAAATTTCATTTTAATCTGCATATTTAAATTGACGGTTGTGCACTGCTTTTGCAGAAATAAATCCAATGAGACAAGTTCCAGCAATTGTTGATGGAAGGTTTAAGCTGTTTGAGAGGTAATTCATATTTTCCATTTGAATTCACTTTTTTTTTTTGGTCAATGTTATTGACAATTAAAGCTTATGCAATCATTGATTTCAAAGTCATTGAACATTGTAATTGAATTTTTAAATTTTGTTTTCTCTATTTTCTTTTGTTAGTTCTTATTCTGACTTTATCATCATGCATTTGCATTTGTTTATGGGCAGCCATGCAATCCTGAAATATTTGTCTTGTACATTCCTTGGAGTCTCAGACAGCTGGTAATATTGTATTTTTCTTGGAGTTTTATTTTAAATTGGTTGATTTTCCCATTTTATAAATGTAAGCTGTACTCAGCTTCAAATGCGTGTCGATAATGATGAATAATGTGATTTTCATGTTATTCTTGGCAAGGTCAACAAATTCATCTTACAATTAATGTAAAACAGTACTTATGTCTTAGAAAACTGATCAAGAATGTTTTGATGATGTATATATATTGGTGTGGTTTTTTGTATGAAAATTGTTCACGTTTTGTTGTAAAACAAGCAAGAAACAAAGATGGAGAATGCCTTTGATTAACCTGCAAATTGGAGGGCACAAGTAAAGAGAGACATCTTTTGGAGCATTCTTATTTTTTAACTTGGTACAAAGGATGATCTTTTTTTCAAAATGATCCATATGTGTGAGTGTGTCTATGTGTTTATCACTATACCCTTCCTTTGCATTTTGGAACTCGCTTTGATTGATTTTTGTATCCTTTCTTCCTTTCTGTTAGGTATCCTGCTGATATTTCTGTCAGAGCTAAAGTTGATGCAATCTTAGATTGGCACCATTCGAACCTAAGGCTAGGAGCAGGTGCTATAATATTTGTCGAGTAAAATAACTAATAACTGACAATCTGTATATGAATTACTTTTCCTTGTGTGGCTCCATGGTAAATATTATGCTTTGCGCATTGAATATTCCTAAAAGTTCCTATTTTATCAGAGTGTCTGATGTCTTTGAGGGCTTGTAAGATTCTCTACATTGATTTGCAGCCTCCCGTATTGTGAACAGCATAACAGGACCAGCACTTGGCCTCCCATTGAATCCAAAAGCAGCAAAGGAAGCTGAGAAAATTCTGGGCTCATCTCTTGCAAAATTGAGACAATTTGGCTCAAAGGAAATGCAAAATTTTTTCTAGGTAGTTCTCAGCCATCTATTGCAGATCTCAGTCTTGTGAGATAATGCAACTGGAGGTTATTTTACTTAACACAATAACTTCAAGCATTCCCTTATCATTTAGACCTCATGAGATAATTTGATTTGTATTCTTTAATGCTACACTGAAAAAGCGGTTTTGGATTGCATTTTAGTTGTAGATTGCTTATGAAATTTATCACTTCTTGTATCAATACAATCAACCAGACTAGTCCAATCTCTCAGATGTTAGATGAGCTTTTTCTCGTGCTTCACTTTCTATAAGCTATTTTGTCCTTAATCAAATGAAGTTGATTTTATCCAAGCTATTTTTCTGTGTCAGTGTTGCATTTTCAGAGTTGCATACATCTTTCTGTGATGCCTGTCAAATTTGATAAGGGCTCTTATTCTGTTTGATAAATTTGTTCTGTTTTCTTCCAATTTTTGGCCCAGATTTTGGATGAGAAAGATCATGAGAGAATATTAGGCCCCCATGGAAAGATTCTGGAATGGATTGGAAATGTGAAAGCTGCAACAAGTCCTCATTTTGAGGAAGTACATGCAGTCCTTTACAGACTTAAAGCGAAGTTGCAAAGGCAAAGGTCATCAGCGAGTGATAAGGTTATGACATCTTCACAGAAAGCAAGCTTCCATCAAAGCTTTAACATTTTTCTGTAACATTATTTTCCTGCAAAGTAATATTAGTTACGGTATGGTTCTGTTGTAACAAACAAGACAAATAAAGAAGTTAAAATTTTTGAAGATGAATGCCACCAACAAGCACACAATGGAGTAGTTCAAAAGATACTTAGGTCCAAAACACACCCTTTTTTCTCTACAAATGGTTTGGGATTAAATAGAAACCAAGAAAAATAGCATTTTTGGAGATAGAAAAAAGCAAATAACTTGAATCCAAAACAGGGGAAGATGTTCAAATTTTTTAATATTAGTGCTATGAGTAGGCATAGGTGCATCAGTTCACAATAAACCTCTACTAGAACAAATTTTAATTCATGTATAGATCATAGATGGCTTGAAATATAAAAAAACAAGTTCCAAATAAAAAAAAAAGATTTTCTTGAATATATTCACTCCTAAAGTATTAAGATTCTTCTAATTAACTAGTTTTATTATTTATCACTTTCACTATAAAACTAGTTTTATTATTTATCACTTTCACTCTTCTCCTTTGAGGGGTTGAGTGATTAATTCTCTCCCATAACGATTGAGATTAGTCGTTTGTCCACATTATAAAAAATAATAATAATAACAATTTTACTGTTTAATAATAGACTATTGAATAAAATAAAATATCATGTATATATATATTTTCCATTTTCAATTATAACTATTTATAAAACAAATATATGGTTTAATAATATTTTTTATCTATATAACTATTTTTTTAAAGGCTTAAAAAATATTAAAAAATATATATAATGTTCACATTAGAAAAATAGTAATTCTTTTTCCTTACTAAGAATGATCAACTCCCTTTGACAATATTAGTTTATTAAAATGAGTAACCTTAGTAGAAAAATTAAAAAAAATAATTCGCTCAAAATATTTAAATGAGGAGAATAAAAAATCACTTTATAAAGCAATTGAACGCAATAACTGCACTGTGTTATTTTTTTTCTTATTACAAGTGTTCACCTCTAAAAACTTTTTGCCTCAAATTTTGTATCTATCTAACTAATTTAAATATTAATTTTTAAATTCAAATTTATCAATCTATTTAAATATATTGTTCTCAACTCAACTTTAGAGAGAAAAAATAGGTAAAATAAAAAACAAACTAATTATTTATAAAATTTTTAATTATAACTGTTTTCCTTATTATTCCCGAAACAGTAGATTAAGGTGGACGGTTGATGCAAGATCGCTGTAGATTTTCAGTGAGAACCAATGTAACAGAGGAAAAGAGGGGAAGAACAAGAAGAGAGAAGAAGAAGAAGAAGGAGAAGAAGAAGAAGAAGAAAGAGAATCAAATTTTCATTATCCTCATTGTAATCATCATGCTCCCTTTTATAGGGGAATCTCGTACAATTGGTTGTAACTAACTCGTTGAGGCATTCTATCAAACACGTGCCAGGCCAGGACACTATGCTCAATAGCCTACCTTCTCTGATTATCCAGGTTTACTGGAAATTACAAACAATTACATCTCACTAATCACCATACTAATTAAAAGACTATTACTTCTAATTACTGAGCAATTATAAAATCATCAAACAGCTTCCCAGGCCTTCCTTTGTTGCTGCGTTCACTGCGCTTGATGCTTGCCTCCCCATTCTCATTGCCAGGTTTTCCAAGTTCTGCATCAATTGCCCCCACCTCCTGAAGATCCTTGTCCTCAAGGAACAGCTCAGGATACACCCTTTGGAACTCAACCTTATCCTCCCATTTAGCATCTAATTCAGGTTGATCACCCCACTGCACCAACACCTGGGGAACCACGTTCCCTTTTTGCAGAATTTCCCGATGTTTAAGAATTGCCTTTGGCTGCAGAACTGGATGTTGATCCAGACATTCTGGTGGGAGAGGATTAACAGGCACTGTCGGATCTCCCACAAATTTCTTTAATTTGGATATGTGAAACACATTATGCAGCTTTGCAGTGTCTGGTAGCTTGAGTCTATAAGCAACAGCGCCTATCCTCTCTAGCACTTGAAATGGACCAAAAAACCTGCGCGCCAATTTATTTGAAGTCCTGCGAACCAATGACAACTGCCTATATGGCTGTAATCGAAGGAGAACCCAGTCATTAACCTGAAACTCAGCATCCGTCCTCCCGGAATTTGCTTGATCCCGCATTCTCTGTTGGGCTCTGAGTAAATTCTCTTTCAGGTCCTGGAGAATGGTTGTGCGCTCAGCAAGCAATTCATCAACAGTGGCCACCGCCGAATCACCAACAACATAATCAGCTAATGAGGGAGGTGACCTCCCGAACACGGCTTCAAATGGAGTCATCTTTATCGCCGAATGCCACGCGGTGTTGTAGTGCCATTCGGCCCACGGTAAGTAGCGTGTCCACTGACGAGGATTATCGGCGGCGAAACTCCGGAGATAATCTTCCAAGCACCGATTTAGCACTTCCGTCTGGCCATCTGTTTGGGGATGGTAGGCACTGCTGGTCGCCAACACCGTCCCTTGAATTTTGAATAGTTCACGCCAGAATTCGCTCATGAACACTGGATCCCTGTCAGACACGATCTGTGCCGGAATGCCATGGAGCTTGATTACATCTTTCACTAATACTTCTGCGACCTGTGGTGCTGTGAAGCGCGGCCCCAAAGCAGAGAAGTGACCTTGCTTAGAGAGTCGATCAACCACCACTAGAATTGTCGTCTTGCCATTAGAAGGAGGTAAGCCAATAATGAAGTCCATAGAGACCGATTGCCAAATCTTGCCTGGAATCGGTAGCGGTTGCAACAGTCCCTGCGGAGCTCGATTAAATGACTTTGTGGATTGACAGATGGAGCATTGTTTGACAAATTGTAGGACCGATCGCCGGATGTCAGGCCAATAAAAAACGCTCGCCAAACGTGCCAATGTCCTAGTTATACCTGCATGTCCCCCAGTCGGTGTAGCATGAAATTCAGTTAATAGTAAAGGTTGCAGTGCCGAATTCGCAGGAACCCAGACACGCCCTTTGAACCAGAGAATTCCGTCCCGAAACAGGAAATTGGGATGTTGTCCTGGTTCCTCCTTGACAGCCTTAATGAGCTTCTCTGTTTCCGGGTGTGTGGTATATGCTCTCCGCAAAGCTTCCCACAGTGCAGGTTGGGGCCATGAATTAATCATCAAAGCATTGAAGAAAACTCCGTTCATCCTCGACAAAGCATCCGCCGGTCCATTTAAATTCCCCGGCTTATACTCAATCTCGAAATCGTATCCCAGGAGTTTGCACAACCATCTCTGCTGCTCGGGAGTCTGAATGGTTTGGTTTATTAATGCCCGCAGACTGTGATGATCAGTCTGAATCTTGAATCGCCGGCCTAACAGGTACTGCCTCCACTTCTTGACGGCCTCTGTTATGGCAAACATTTCCCTGCTGTATGTCGACGCTGCTTGCATTCGGGAAGAGAGCTGCTTGCTAAAATAAGCCACTGGATGGCCCTTCTGTAAAAGTACTGCTCCAATTCCAGTACCGGAGGCGTCGGTCTGAATGATGAAGGGAATGCTAAAGTCCGGCAATTGTAGTACCGGAGTTGTCGTCATCGCTTCCTTCAAAGCTTGGAAGGCCTCTGTCACTGACGGAGTCCACAAGAAAGCATTTTTCCTCAATAAGTCAGTGAGTGGTGCTGCTAATGAAGCAAATCCAGAGACAAAGCGTCTGTAGTATCCGCAAAGCCCCAGAAATCCTCTCAAAGCCTTCACAGATGTTGGTATCGGCCATTCTCTGATAGCTTGAATTTTCTGAGGATCCACTGCCACTCCCCATCCTGAAATTACATGACCCAAATATCCAATCGATGTGCAGCCGAATTCACACTTTGAGAGCTTCGCGAACAACTGATGGTCCCGAAGTCGCTCGAACACCTCTGCCAAGTGGAGTAAGTGCGAATCCCAGTCCCGGCTGTAGACAAGAATGTCGTCAAAAAAAATAAGAACAAACTTGCGCATTACTTGCCTGAATGTTGCATTCATCATCGACTGGAAGGTGGACGGCGCGTTGGACAAGCCGAAGGGCATAACAAGGAACTCATAATGCCCTTCATGAGTTCGAAAAGCGGTCTTTTCAACATCTGGAGGATAGATGCGTACTTGATGATAGCCGGAACGAAGGTCTAGTTTAGAGAAAACCACAGCTCCGGTGATCTCATCTAATAGCTCTTCGACCGTCGGAATTGGGAATCTATCCTTGACGGTGACCGCATTCAACGCCCGGTAGTCGACGCAGAATCTCCACGTCCCATCTTTCTTCTTCACCAAGATCACCGGTGAAGAAAACGGGCTAGAGCTCGGCTGTATGATCCCCTCCCGAAGCATCTCACTCACTAGCTTCTCAATTTCAGATTTCTGAAAATAGGGGTATCTGTACGGACGCACGTTGACAGGCGCGGTTCCCGGCAGCAAGGGAATCCGATGATCGTGCGTGCGACTTGGTGGCAAACCCGTGGGTGTCTGGAAAACATCGCTGAAGCGATGAAGAAGGACACTAAAGTCATTGTGGAAGGTGACTGGAGCATCGGGACCCACGGATGCAGTTGTGTCCGCATCAATTGATTGATGTGGTTCAATCACCAATTGATACAATTGAGCTCCACCCGAGTCTGTTTTACGCAATGATGCTGGTCGCGCCAGACTAGATTGTGGTTGCTGAAGCCCATGTAGACGCACCCGTTTGCCTTGGAATGAGAATTCCATCCATAGAGCCGCATAATCAAAAACGACTGGACCCAATTGTTGCATCCATTGAACTCCGAGGACGAAATCTGCGCCGTAGATGGGCAGAAGAATGAAATCAATGGTGAAGATTGCATCACTAATTTTCAGCTGTACTCCCAAACATTCTCCTCCACAGTCCAATGCTTCACCGTTGCCGACTGTAACCCGTCGGTGAACTGAAGGTTGCACCACCAATTTGAGATGGGATGCAAGCCGTGACTGTATGAAATTGTTAGTGGACCCACCGTCCACCAGAACAATCACCTCTTGGCCATTAATCGAGCCTGCCAGCTTCAAGGTAGATGGCACTGCGTGACCCATTAAGGCATGGAGAGAGATGGTTGGACCATCTCCTTGCCAATCGTCGGTCGGCCCATCCACTGGTAGAACTTGATCCAGATCCGGTGATGGATCCTCATCCAGTGTGTCTCCACCGTCTTGATCTCCCATCAAACAAAGGAATAGCGCCGGATTGCATCTGTGACCCGGAGTGAACTGAGAGTCACAATTGAAGCATAATCCTTTTGCCCGACGAGCTGCCATCTCCGCTGGAGTCAGCCGTTTGATGGGTAAAGAAGCCGTCCGATGCACTGTCGGTGGTGGTGGTAATGCCGCGCGATGGACTGCCTGAGGTGGCGGTAGCGCCAACGGCCGCTGAAACGGAAATCTCACCATGGATTGCCTGGAAGCATTGATCTTATCTTCTACTAATTTGGCCATGCCCATTGCTTCATGTAGAGTTGCAGGTTTCAATAGAAACAATTCTCTCTGAATCTCGTCCCTAAGACCAGAAAGAAAGCAATTAAGGAGTTTCAATTCACTGAGGCCAGTCACTCTTGTCGACAAACACTCAAATTCATCCAAATATGCAGAGACCGTGGATGATTGCCGGAGTTTAAATAAAGCTGCATCATGATTTATAAATGAGGATGGCCCAAAGCGCAGCTCCAATTTCCGGACAAAATCATCCCAATTGGATAATTGAGATGTTGAGTGTAGCCACTGAAACCATTGTAAAGCCTTCCCAGTCAAATAGAATGCCGCAATGGAAATTCGCTGATCTTCTGGTGTTTGATGGAAATGGAAGAAGTGATTAATTTGAAACACCCAACTCAATACGTACTCACCGGAAAACAGAGGAACTTCAAGTTTTGGTGGACGAGGGAGGGATGAAGTAGCAGATGATTGAAGTGGTGATGGAGTGAATGGAGTGTGAGGCTGATAGATAGGTAATGGTGAAGAAGCTGGAAATGGAAGCAGTGGAGGTTGCGATGCGGTGGTGTGGGTGGTTCGATCTAGCTGCTGTAACTTGGTCATCATCTCCGTCATGGTGTGGGTGGTTCGATTCGGTGGTGCTTTTCCGTACGGCTTCAAACGATTCAGAGTGTTGCTGGACCGTGGAACACAGTGACTCCACCTTGGCGAACATAGAGTCGTGCCGAGCGAGCTGCTCCGCCATAGATGCAAGTTGCTCCTCCACCGCGCGCGCTCGGGTCACCATTCCGTCAGTCATGACTCAATGAAAGCACCAAATGATGCAAGATCGCTGTAGATTTTCAGTGAGAACCAATGTAACAGAGGAAAAGAGGGGAAGAACAAGAAGAGAGAAGAAGAAGAAGAAGGAGAAGAAGAAGAAGAAGAAAGAGAATCAAATTTTCATTACCCTCATTGTAATCATCATGCTCCCTTTTATAGGGGAATCTCGTACAATTGGTTGTAACTAACTCGTTGAGGCATTCTATCAAACACGTGCCAGGCCAGGACACTATGCTCAATAGCCTACCTTCTCTGATTATCCAGGTTTACTGGAAATTACAAACAATTACATCTCACTAATCACCATACTAATTAAAAGACTATTACTTCTAATTACTGAGCAATTATAAAATCATCAAACAGCTTCCCAGGCCTTCCTTTGTTGCTGCGTTCACTGCGCCTGATGCTTGCCTCCCCATTCTCATTGCCAGGTTTTCCAGGTTCTGCATCAACGGTACATCAAGAATAATAAAGATATTGTGTAATTTTGAATTTTTTAGGGGTATACGTGTAAAACGATTCCTAATAATATAACAGAAGTTACAAAACTAGTGGCTTTGCAGCGCGGAAAGAGCAAAAGAGAGAGAAAGAAAGAATGATGAAGTTGAAGCTGAAGGTATATACCGATCAGATGTCGCAGCCATCGGTGATATCATAATATTTTGCAAGTAATTATGGATTTTTTTTTTTTGGAATTTCTCATATGGATTTCCATGTTTATTTTATTATTTTAGCTATTTTTGTTCATAATTTTCAAGGAATTTGTCTTACTAGTGTGATTCTGTTGACCTGAATTTGGTTTGGTTGATTTGGATTTAAGGATGAAACGGATTGATTTCTAGGAGGTGAGGATTGATCTCACCAAGGCCCCACAACGAAGTCCCGAATTCCAAGGTCTTTGATTTGTGAAATTCCTCTTTCTTTCTTTTTTTTTTTTTTTTTTTTGAATTTTTAGTTGAGATTTGAAAAGTACTGAAATTTGTGGAATTGGATCCCTCTTGCTTTCTTATTCAAAAAGATCAATTTTTTGTCTTGTTTCCAGGGAAATATTGTTTGTTGATTGCGCAGTGCTTTTGCAGAAATAAATCCGATGAGGCAAGTTCCGGCTAGCTGGGCAGGTTGAGCGCAGCTCCCGCCCAACTGGATACTCGGCCAGGTTGCCGGAGGTGATACTATCCAGAGGTCGAACGACGGTGGTAGAGCCCAGCTCCCACCAAGGAACCACGGAGGGCGGTTCTCAGGACGCCGGCGAAGACGCCGATGCTCCCGTTATGGTCGAGCACCCCTCCCACAATGACGGTGGCCTGCCCAACCGTTCACAGCCTCTGACCGTCCAAACTGATGGTCGCGAGGGGGAGCCGGGGATTGAACCATCTAGTCACGACCATGCTCGGATACCCAAGCGGCATGGAAGCACAGGCCTTCTGGCCCGACGTGTCGAGCAGTGGCAGGCCAAAGCCCCACGTGTTCCACGTGGCAGTTTTGGATTGGTCGATGTTTTGGAGCCTCGGAAAAAGGGTGCTGACGAGGTTGCTGCGCCTCGCCATACGTGTGCGTCCGAGGCTGTAGTGGATATCATGTCGGGCCCATCTTTTACCCCTGCTTCGTTGGACATGGACCCTTGCTTGCTGGATGGGCCGGGCTTCCAGTTCCAACAGGCCTTGGATGATTGCACAGAAGATCCGGTGCTGTTATGTGAGGTGGACCTTCAACCTGGGCTGAACCGCGAAGATGGGCCTGGACTGAACAACGAAGTTGGGCTTGTGACCAGGGCCGTTCGTGGGCTGACAGGGCCAAGCCTTTTTTAGGAGGTGCCAAACTTGGGCCGAGCATGGAGATGATTGTTAATCCTGGGCTCGCTCATTTGGGCCAGGAAAACCCTAAGTACAATGATACAAACTCAAGGCCGACTATGGAGCCACCCTTGGGTTTTTGTTGGGAATTTCTGGAGAAAGGTTGGGTACTGGCACCTGTTGTAGGGCAACCTTTTGGTACAGTGAATGGCTTTTTGGAGAATACCAAGAACATAGACGACTCTCTCTCTCCTTCAACTGTGAGGGAATCCCCTGATGTCAAATCCGATTCTGAGGACTCTGTTTCAGAATTTGAAGTCAATATCAGGAAGCTGTTGCCAGACCTGTACAGTGATGCTTAGGGTGTTGATCAGGGTCAGGCCCCGGGACCCTCAAAAGGCACTAGAAGAAGCGAACGAGCAAAGAAACCCTCCTCGCGCTTCAACAAGGAGGCAGGTTTTGTGGCGGAGCCCTCGAAGTCCACAAAGAGAAAGGGGCAACGCAACGTCACGGAGGAAGGTACTAGCTCTAAACCACTTCTCATTTCAGATTGGTCTAATGCTCAACTTGCTAAATACTGTGATGCTTGTGATATTACTTTTACCGATCCCATGAACGACTGCTTGAATCATATACATTTGCTAGAACAAACCCGCATGGCCCCAATTCGGGCACAGGCATCCTCTGAGGAGGATTGCGTTCCCCTAGGTGTTCAATGAACTTGATAACTTGGAATGTTAGGGGGTTAGGGAGACCGGCCAAGCGGTTTCTAGTTAAAAAAATTTTGCTCATGCATTTTGCTGATGTTTGTTGCCTTCAAGAATCTAAACTTGAAAAGATCTCGCCATGCATGTGGAGGGAGATCGGTGGAGGTCATCTAGACCAATTCTTCATGGTTGCGACTCGTGGGTCTGCTGGTTGCATTATCATCGGATAGAACAATGTGATCATGTCGGCTAGGCTACTAAGCGTTGGAACCTTCAGTTTAACTGTGGAATTCTGTTCAAACTGCAACAATTTGATTTGGAGATGCACCTCGGTTTATGGACCAAATGCTAGAAACCTCAAAATTGCCTTTTGGGAAGAGCTCAAGCAGAGTTCTGGACCCTGCAATGTGCCCTGGATCATTGGGGAGGGGCGATTTCAATGCTATCTTTGATGCTGGGGACAAACAATCTGGGGTACCAAATTTAGAGGACATCAGATTGGCAAACTCTTTCATTCATGATTTGGAGCTCATCGAACCCCCCCCCCCCCCCCCCCCCCCCCCCCCCCTCAATTGGGAGAAGATTTTCCTGGACAAACGGGCAAGTGGACCCGATATGGGTGAAACTTGATTGTTATATTGTTAATGGCGCGTGTGCCAGCATCTTCCCTAGTTTGTTGCAGATTAGCCTCCCGAGATTGGGGTCCGATCACGTGTCGATCAGATTGGAACTAGGTGCCCACCTGTCCAATCCTAGACCCTTTAGATACGAATTGGCCTGGGAGACCGCTGATGGCTTTCAGGATTTGGTCTCACATTGGTGGGCGAATTTTTCCCCCCATGACTGTGGGGCTTTTATCATGGCCAAAAAGTTGTCCAGACTTAAGGTTCACCTCCGACATTGGGCAAAATTCACCTTCGGCGCCATCAAACTCAGAAAGCTGAGCCTCTTACATGATTTGGAAAAAATGGACATTATGAAAGACCATAAAAAGGCTCACTAATGAGGAATGCGAGCGGGATGAGGCTCTTTTGTCTAGTATGAACGACATTCGAAAACAAGAGGAGTTATACTGAAAACAGAGGTCTAGACTCTAATGGCTGAAGGAAGGCGACGAAAACACAAGTTTTTTTCATGCGATGGCGAATGGCCGAAAAAATAGGAACTTCATCCCAAGTATTTGTCATAATGGGATGACCTTGATAGATCCAAGAGAAATTGGAAAATGCTTTACTCAACGATTCCTAAGTTAATTTGGTTGCAAAAGGCAATCGCGTCTTAGGATTGACCTTGTTAAGTTATTTGCAAATAGAACTACAATTGATTTGCCCTAGTTGGATGAGCCTTTCACACTGGCGGAGGTCAAAGCGGTGGTCTTTGACCTCGGAAAAGACAAAGCCCCGGGACCGGATGGGTTCCCTTTGCATTTTTTTTGCCAATTTTGGGAGACTATTAAATCAGACCTCTGGCAACTCTGCGATGACTTCTACTTCGATAGAGTAAACTTAGAAAGGATCAACTGGGCTAGCATTGTGCTTATCCCCAAGGTTGAGTTCCCGACGAGCTCTAGGGACTATCGACCAATAAGCCTAATTAACTCCTCTTTAAAGATCCTTTCTAAATTGCTTGCTTCGCGCCTGAGTAGAGTCCTGAGTTCCCTAGTGGATAAGGACCAGTCGGCTTTTTTGAAAGGTCGATGCATTTTGGATAATATCATTACAGTGGAAGAGATTCTCTTTAGCCTCCATAATCGTTGACTCCCAGGTCACATACTCTCAAAGTGGATTTTGCAAAAGCTTTTGACCTAGTAGACTGGGACTTTCTCTTCGACCTCCTCGTGGCTCGGGGGTTCGGGCAAAGATGGATCGAATGGATAAAAAGTATTCTCAGCTCGTCAAAGGCAACAATCCTTGTCAACGGATCCCCAAACGGGTATATTCGCTACAAAAGAAGACTGAGATAGGGTGACCCTCTATCTCCTCTTTTATTCATTCTGGTCACGGATGCTTTGAGTGCGATGTTCTCTCATGCGCTGAATTCTAAGATCTTGATTGGTGTCCCGTTTGATGGGACCGCCAGCATGTAGAATCTGCACTACACGGATGATCTCCTCCTCTTCACCACTGGTGGCCTCAAGGACCTCAGGATTATCAAACTCATCCTTTACATCTTTAAGGGGATGACGGGCCTGGAAACAAACTTCTCCAAAACTTGTCTTTATGTAAGCCGTTTGGGTGAGCTCCCTGGTCGGGCAGCTGCTAACACTCTTCATTGTGCGGTGGGGTCCTTTCCTGTTACCTATCTGGGAATCCCGATCTCTGGAAGGAGACTGTGTCGGTAGGTTTGGGAGGAACTTATTCTCAAAGTGCGTCGGGGCCTTTCATCGTGGAAAGTGCGAAACTTGTCTTTAGGGGGTCGCCTTACTCTAGTGAATTCTGTGTTGTCGGCCATTTCCACGTACTGGATGTTGCTCTTTAGGATTCCTCAATGGGCTATAAAAAAAATTGATAAAATCAGGAGAGATTTCCTGTGATCTGGTCCAGATTTTGATCACCCGCATTGTAGGTTGGTTGGATGGAAAAACATTTGTAAACCTCGAGACCAAGGAAGCTGGGGCATCTTGGATCTCTCCTACTTTAACAAGGTGCTTTTAGGGAAATGGTGGTCGAAATACATGACAGATGACTCCTGGAACGACGCGAAGGTGATCTTTGCGAACTATAGTTGGCAGAGGTGGCACCTCTTCCCCCCCAAATCTGGAAAGATCTTTTTTTTTAAAGGGGTGTTAAGCTGTCTACCTCCGTTCAGGAGTTGTATCCTACCAAAAGTCAACAATGGGGAGGAAACTCAGTTCTGGAAAGACCGGTGATTAGGTGGCATCGCCCCCATGAACCTTTGGCCAACAGATTTCAGTAACTGTCCTTGCCCTAATGGTACTGTCAAGGAACTTGCGCATCGTTTAGATGACCTACCTTTCAGGACCTGCGTGACCGCTTCAACCATTAGAAACAAGTTGAGAATCTCAACTAGGGAGGACCGGGACAAGAAAAGATGGATGCTCACCGGGAATGGTATCTTCACGGTCAAGTCCTACATTTTTTTAGCTGACGGAAGTTTGCGTTGTCCGATGGGGAGCATCTTCTGGAGTAACCGTTGCCCCAAAAAGATCAACCTTTTCAACTGGTTGGTATGGAAAAACAAAGTCCTTACGCTGAGAACCTAGCGCGTCGGCGTTGCAACAAATTACCAACTGACACCTGTGTGATGTGTCACACGGGAACAGAATGGCTGACCATCTTTTTCTCTGCTGCCCGTTTATCAAATTGATCTGGAACCACTTCACCCACATGCTTGATTGTCCTAGTCCTCCATGTACCTTGGACACTCTTTGGGGGACATGGAGGCGGAGAATGCCCCTAGCCAAAAAACCTGCGGGGGACCTTATTGTGAATGCAATAATTTGAAGTATTTGGCTTGCCTGTAACGATTGTATTTTTAACGCCAATGTCATGCATGCGAATACTGTTATCCTGAAAGTTGACCGATTATTTCTGTCTTGGTGCTCTTCAGTTAATGATGGTCCTCGTGAGAAGCTTGAAGATGCCGTCACTATTGTCAAGAGGAGTTTGGTGGGAGATATGCAGGATCCGCCGCCTCCTGAGGAGAGTCTCGAGTCCGCCATGGGTTAGGCACCTCTTGTTCTGTGTGGCCTTGAGGAGGGCCCTTGTTCCTCTTTTTGCTTTTTAGCTCTTGTTCTCGTGTCTATGGCTTCGGCTTCGTGTCTGTTTCTTACCACATCTAGTGGTATGCTTTTGTACCTTTCTAGTTCTTAATGGATGTGGTTTATCCACCTTTTTAAAAAAAAAAAAAAAAGTTCCGGCTATTGTTGATGAAAGGTTTATGCTGTTTCAGAGGTAATTCCAAGTTTTCTTTTGATTTTTGTAGCCTTTTGTTTGTTTTCATAACAATCTGTTTATGATTTCACTAATAGTCATAAGGGAGGGATAGAATATTGTGTTCATTCCTTGAAATTTCATTCTTATTTTGGCTAACACACTAGTTCACTTCTGCAAAGGATTTTTTTTTTTCTGCTTTGTTAGTTTAGATGCTGAATTTGTTATTCCTTGTATGCCATTGTTTATGAGCAGTCATGCAATTCTGAGGTATCTGACTAGTACATTCCCAGGAGTTCCGAACCACTGGTAATTTTCCATTTGAGATGTCCTTGTCTTAATTGGTTCTTTTTCATCTTTTGTTTAAAAGATAATTGTAATAATTATGATTGCAAGCTTGCAAACTATGAAGCTTGTTATTGATACATAAATCAATTTTGATGGCATTCACGACAAGGACTAGAATATCATCTTGCATGAATCTGAATGTCTTGTATGTTTAGCTGTGGAAAAAGTCCCTATCTTCAGAAATTTTCAGGATCAAATTAATAATGTTTTAATTACTCATGTGGTCATCAATGTCTCCTAGCATTGTCTCTTGTATAAAAATGTGATTGGTTAATGTGCTGAAATAAGCAAGGTAAGAAATCTGGGTGATGCCTTTCTTGTTAACTGCTGAATTGGAGCACCAAACCTGAGAGTGACATGTTTTCAAGCATTCTTGTTGGCTAATTTTTTACAAATGGTAATTTTTGGCCTCACCAGTAAAATACATTCTTTTTATATCATTCTTCACCTTTTGGAGCTCTGAGCTTATTTAATGGATATCTGTACCTTGTTGTTAGGTATCCTGCTGATGTTTCTAGCAGAGCTAGAATTGAGGCAATCTTGGATTGGCATCATTCAAACCTAAGGCGTGGTTCAAGTAGTAGAATACTTCAGTAATATCTAATTAACAACCTATACATTTGGTACTTCTTTCTTGTTCACTTCCATGTATATTGTGGTCAAACTTAAAAGCAGTTAAGTAGGCATTAAATCCTCTCTTGAAGTATAATTTAGGCCTCACGATCATAGTTTCTATTTTCGAGCATTCAACTTTTACTGCTGAAATGGAGAAAACTTATGAAATTTCATATACTTTTGGCCACAAATATCAGTTATCTGCTATATTTTCTAAACAAATCATCATTATGTGCTTCCCGTTGATTTGTTGAATACAGAAGTATATATATTAAGCATCTGTATCCATATGCTATTTGACAATGGATTTGCAACATTAGCAATGTTTTTGTGCTATTATGATGTCCATTTTTTTTCTGAATCATGTTTTATATATGATTTCGATGCGCAGCTACTCAATGAGGGGCTCGAAGTTATATGCTGTATTAGGCTCCATGATGGCAGTTTTTATATTTATTGTTAATTTAAATTCATGCTCCTCCAATTATTTAAGAAAAGAAAAATCCCCATTTAAAGATGGTTGATGTCATCTCAGAGGGCTTATAAGATTTACTGTCTTCCTGTGCAGCCTTCCTTGTTTTTAACAGTGTATTGGCACCAATACTTGGTCTTGCATTAAATCTGGATGTAGCAAAGGAAACACAGAAAATTCTGGACTCATCTCTCTCAAAAATCGAAAGCATTTGGCTTTAAGGAAACTCTTAAGTTCTTGTTGGGAAATTTTCAACCCTCTATTGTAGACCTTAGCCTTGCCTGTGAGATAATGCAATTGGAGGTTAGTTTATCAAACATAATAATATCATGCATTCATTTATTGTTAAGACATTCCTTGATGTTATGAGATCAGTGAAATTACTTTTGTCCACCACCACATCATTTGAGCCTAGTTATACTTTTCTTTGTTTGATGTTACAATATTTTAAGAATCAATATCAAATTTCAAATTTCCATTCAATATAATTTTTAAAAAATTTGATGAGTGCTGTCATGCTGGGGCTATTTATTAAATTATTTATTTTTCATTCTTCGTGCAATTTTTGGACAAAAAGAATCGGGAGAGAATATTAAATCCCCATAAAAAGATCTTAGAAATGGATAAAAATGTTAAAGCTGCAACAAATCCTCATTTTGAAGAAGTACATGTAGTGTTGTACAATGTAAAAGCGAAATTACATAGCAACCTATCATCAATGAGTGGTGAGTCTATAAAGTCTGGCACAAAAGTCAAACTATCACCAAAGCTTTGATAATTTCCAATGAATCATGTTCCTAGAATGTAATATCAATAAAATATAATTTTAATGCATCAATGGTGTTAGTGTTGCATGAATGAACTTTTTTCGCGTAAAAAATGAATGATTTATGATATTTAGTACATGAATTTTTATGTCTCATGTTATTCATGTAATGTATGATTCTAATGACATGCATCCATTGATGAAACTCTGTTCATTATCATTTAGTTTTGCATTAGCTTTGATGATATACTTGGGAAGTTAATGGGAATGTGCTTCATTTCAATTAATTTGCAATTAATGATTCAAATTTATATTATGGCTGTACCTTTCTGTAGTTATTTAGTTGTCCTTTATGCAGTTATAATTATATTAACACAGAAAATGATATTAGAGTAACTACTAACCAAAATCATTTAATTCAAATGGTTAACGGCACTAAAAAATAAGTCTCTCGTGTGATGTGCAAAAAAGTGAGGGTTCGAATTATCGTTGAAGAAATTAACTCATAAGTGATGTCGCAACCCACACTCACGTGCTATAGAGGCAAGTGCTTATCACCCTTTAAAAAAAAACTACTACAGGTTAGACCTACTAAACTAATTTTTAGCTCCACATTGATTGGTTTGTAATATAAGTATGATAACTAGGGTTATTTTTGGGTTGCTTTGCACTGTTTAATTATCCTAACCAAACCAAAAGATCTTTGGTCAAATGGTACTAACCTACTGCGAAAGATATCCTATGGGACTAATCTATTGCAAAACATATCCTATGGGACATTCATTGCCCAATGTTCAAAATTAAATTAATTTATAAAATTTGATCGAACACTAAAATAGCTTTAGAGTCATGTATATTTTGTTTAATCACAATCAATGAAAATAATTGTTTTACTTATATGGTTAAATTTAATAATCCTTCATTAGTATAAATCTTTGTGATTCCTATCATAAACTCCGTGATATATGTTTTTAAGTAGATTTTTTTTTTAAACATTATATTAGAGAAAATATCTAAATTCTAATAAATTTATAAAACAGGATGAAAGTGTTCTATTAACAACCACTACCTTTTGTAGTAGATTGTTACTTGAATGTTGAATAGGTAGATCTAAGGTCGAATCCCTGGATTGGTAATACTAATGCAGTATTGTGCAAATATTATAATACTGCATAAGTACTATAGCAGTATTGTTCATTCATTTCATTGGGTCCTTTGTAGGCGAAAGCCACCGTAATTTCTGCACCACCATACATATCATTCCCTTGACAACTCCTTTTATTTTCATTATTTTCATATTAGAAAGTTGCAGTTTAAGATATGACATAGTTTCAAGGTTCACATATCTTGACAATGATAGGCCTGACATCCCCCACTGAGGTTTTCTTATTTGCATTTTTTTTTTTTTTGATAAATACAACAAGCAAGGACGCATGGTTCGGATTGCAAGTTCAAGCCTGCATCAAAAACCCGTAACCATCATATTGCAATCGAGAAGATTTAAATTTGGGGCAATTAAAATCCCCTACAATCACCTTCTCCGAGTTGGGCAATGCCGTTGAACTCCTTGGCTTTGCATAATTTTTTGGGTGATTTTTTTTTCCCTTTTTTTTTTATGAAATTGAGACATTTGTGGTGTCCCGAATTAACTATTTCAGAGTTAGTTGAAGCCTCACCAGCACCCTTCCCCATCATCCAGTTCTTGGATGTTTCTTACCCTTGCCGCTGGTTACCCGCTTTGTCCTGTTTTATTTTGTTCCTACCCCGTTTTCACCTCTGATGGTCGGTCTGTGTTTGTTTATGTTGTTTCTCTGTCTTTGATCTTTTGTACTTGGTCTCTAGTTTTTGCAATGAATATGTGGTTCATCCATTTTTTTTTTTTTTAAATTGTTTTGGACTTTTTCAAACATAGGTTTTCTATGTGATGTAAGAAGACTTTGAGATAAGATTATAATCAATTTCTTTTAACTTATCTTCATTTTTCTATCAAATATACTCTTTAGTTGCGCATCAAGAGTAACCTAAAAAGTAAAGGAAAATTCAAATAAATTTAAAGAACACAAATAACGATGAATGTGGACAAAGAATTAATGATGCCTTATAAATTAAATATGTTTACCCTCCCATATATATATATATGTGTGTGTGTGTGTGTGTGTGTCTTATTATCTTAAAATAATTATGTTACTTGTTAACATATCATTTTTTTTTTATTTTGTGAAATTTTAACATATTTGTCTATTAAATTCTAGATTAAAAACACTAAAAAAACTCTAAAATAAATTTTGTAGTGTCAGCGAACAATATTGAAGAAGATATAAACCATACTTACGAGAAAAAGCATACTTTTCCACAAAGATTAGCACTTGGAGTTTGAAACTACACTTTATTGTGGAGCTGGGCTCCACAAGATGACTTCTCTTGAGTCTCTCTTGATTTTTTATAATTATTGAAAACTTTGAACTTTCAAAGTCTTGTTCATGGAAAATATCTACAGTTTTGGTGCTTTTAAAGAAATTTCAAATCTACGTTTCAATTAACAATTATTCACCATAATATAATACTCGAGAAACATTAATTATCCTAACCAAATTTGTTTATCCTCTCATAGATATGTATAGGTATCATTATTTTAAAATAATTATGTTACTTGTTAACATATCATTTTTTTTATTTTGTGAAATTTTAACATATTTGCCTATTAAACTCTAGAATTAATAACACTAAAAAAACTCCAAAATTAATTTTGTAATGTCAGCGAATAATATTGAAGAAGATATGAACCAAACTTATGAAGAAAAAGAGCATACTTTTCTACAAAAATTAGCATTTGGAATTTGAAACCACATTTTAATGTGGAGCTGGGCTCCACGAGATGACTTCTCTTAGGTCTCTCTTGATTTTTTTATAATTATTGAAGACTTCGAACTTCCAAAGTCTTGTTCATGAAAAATATCCATAGTTTTGGCTCTTTTAAAGAAATTTCAAATCTACGTTTCAGTTAACAGTTATTCACCGTAATATAATACTAGAGAAACATTAATTATCCTAACCAAATTTGTTTATCCTCTCATAGATGTATGTAGGTGTCTTTTTTTTTTAAATAATTACGTTACTTGTTAACATATCATTTTTTTTATTTTATGAAATTTTAACATATTTGTTTATTAAATTCTAGATTAAAAACACTAAAAAAATCCAAAATTAATTTTGTAGAGTCAGCGAATAGTATTGAAGAACATATGAACCATACTTATGAAGAAAAAGCATACTTATCCACAAAAATTAGCATTTGGAGTTTGAGATGACTTCTCTTGAGTCTCTCATGATTTTTTATAATTATTGAAAACTTTGAACTTTCAAAGTCTTGTTTATAGAAAATATCTACAGTTTTGGCGCTTTTAAAGAAATTTCAAATCAACGTTTCAATTAACAATTATTCACCATAATATAATACTAGAGAAACATTAATTATCCTAACCAAATTTGTTTATCCTCTCATAGATATGTATAGGTTTCATTATTTTAAAATAGTTATGTTACTTGTTAACATATCATTTTTTTTTATTTTGTGAAATTTTAACATATTTGCCTATTAAACTCTATAATTAATAACACTAAAAAAAACTCCAAAATTAATTTTGTAATGTCAGCGAATAATATTGAAGAAGATATGAACCAAACTTATGAAGAAAGAAAAAGAGCATACTTTTCTACAAAAATTAGCATTTGGAATTTGAAACCACACTTTAATGTGGAGCTGGGCTCCACGAGATGACTTCTCTTAGGTCTCTCTTGATTTTTTTATAATTATTGAAGACTTCGAACTTCCAAAGTCTTGTTCATGAAAAATATCCACAGTTTTGGCTCTTTTAAAGAAATTTCAAATCTACGTTTCAGTTAACAGTTATTCACCGTAATATAATACTAGAGAAACATTAATTATCCTAACCAAATTTGTTTATCCTCTCATAGATATATGTAGGTGTCTTTTTTTTTAAATAATTACGTTACTTGTTAACATATCATTTTTTTATTTTATGAAATTTTAACATATTTGTCTATTAAATTCTAGATTAAAAACACTAAAAAAATCCAAAATTAATTTTGTAGAGTCAGCGAATAGTATTGAAGAACATATGAACCATACTTATGAAGAAAAAGCATACTTATCCACAAAAATTAGCATTTGGAGTTTGAGATGACTTCTCTTGAGTCTCTCTTGATTTTTTATAATTATTGAAGACTTTGAACTTTCAAAGTCTTGTTTATAGAAAATATCTACAGTTTTGGCGCTTTTAAAGAAATTTCAAATCTACTTTTCAATTAACAATTATTCACCATAATATAATACTCGAGAAACATTAATTATCCTAACCAAATTTGTTTATCCTCTCATAGATATGTATAGGTTTCATTATTTTAAAATAAGTATGTTACTTGTTAACATATCATTTTTTTTTATTTTGTGAAATTTTAACATATTTGCCTATTAAACTCTAGAATTAATAACACTAAAAAAACTCCAAAATTAATTTTGTAATGTCAGCGAATAATATTGAAGAAGATATGAACCAAACTTATGAAGAAAAAGAGCATACTTTTCTACAAAAATTAGCATTTGGAATTTGAAACCACACTTTAATGTGGAGCTGGGCTCCACGAGATGACTTCTCTTAGGTCTTTCTTGATTTTTTTTTATAATTATTGAAGACTTCGAACTTCCAAAGTCTTGTTCATGAAAAATATCCATAGTTTTTGCTCTTTTAAAGAAATTTCAAATTTACGTTTCAGTTAACAATTATTCAGCTTAATATAATACTAGAGAAACTTCATTGTATTTGTATGCATCACATTTAAGTCTTTTTTTTTTAAAAAATATATATTAACTATAATTTTGAATTTTGTTAAAAAAGAAGAACCAACTACAAATGATCTCACAGAAGATACAACTTGCAAGTCACAGAATTTGCATCAATTGATGAATCATATCATAACCTGAATATTTTGGTTAGACGTACAAAACTAAATAGATTGGTTTTGATAAAATTGAAGATGAAGCTCTCTTGATTTGTTTACATTAAAATATAAGATATATAATGCTATCTTTATTTTTTAAAATAAAACAAGTACTTAACTAATTACTCCGTAATTAGCTCTAAAATATATTACATCATACATTACAAATTTACGGGCTTCTTTATTACCATATAATTTTTAGGTTTGACCACAGATCAACTAGCTTGATGACTTGAGATGTGCACACTGATGCATATATATATGGTTCAAATTGTTTAGTCCATGGAAAAATACTAGTCTTCTTCATTTAGAAAAAGAGAAGAGCATAAGAAAGTCTACAGAAATCAAACCATGGTTAAGTGACTTTTAAGTCTTTCTACTCTAGTCTTCTCATACTTTTATTAGTTTTCAATAATATTATCCTATAAAAAGTTAATTATACAATAGACCCCAAAATGCATAGAATTTCTCGGTAGACCAACTTCTCTATTTATCCCTTTCTTTTTCTCAATAATGTAAAGCACAAACAAACAATTTATTCGTAAAAAGTTTTTACATATGAGTTCTTAGAATATGTAGAAGAGCTCTTGTAGTCAAATTGTTTTGAAATTTTGAACTTTTGAGCCAAGCTCGAGTTTGGTTTTTGAGCTGAGCTCAAGCCAAGTAAGTTTTCGTTGAAGTTATCTCAATAATAAGAAATATATAAATATATAAATATATTACAATATTATTATGTTTATATAAGTAATATTATTATATTAAAAATATAGGCTATTTCCCCATATAGCCCCTATTTGTTATTTTATTGTCATAATGGCCTTAAGACCATTATATTTGTCAAAATGACCCTACTGCCATGAAATAATGACCTAGTCAGCACCCATAACTGTTTGCTGACTAGGCATTTTTTTGCATTCTGACCATTTTCTTTTTATGATTATTAAAATAACTTATTTGTGGCTTTTTTAACCGGTTTTTTTTTTAAATTGATTGCTTTTTCTAAAATTTATTATTTTTAAAAAACCATTTATTTCTAAAATAAAAATATATTATGATTAAAAATAAAATAGCAACCATTATTTGAAAAGTAAGGCTATTTCCGGTGATTTTTCAAAATTTAGTTAACACTTTATAACCATAATTTTGTTGGTGTGCACATATAAATATTGTAAAATTTAATTAACTATTATTGATACTATTATTTTATAAATTATAAATAGATTAATTTATTATTATTTTCAATAATGTGGTTTAAATACGATGAGCAATGACTAGTTTATATGTGTTCTCACCTCTTTAGTAGACTATAGGCCTTTATAGCTAAATCTATGCTCCATGGTTTTACATTGGTTTTAAACTACCAACAAGTTACTCACATAAAAGAAAATAAAAAAATTATTGGAAATTAATTGGGATTGAATCAATGAAAATGGCTTACATGCCAAATTTATGATTTTGAAAGCTATTAGGAAGAAAGAATAATAGTGTTATACAATGAGAGTGCTTTAACATTTGATAGAGAGAGCATAGACATTCAAAGACCTTGACTAATATTCACTGAGATAAATTTAGGTTAATTATTTTGTATACGATTATTAGAAACGTTCAAATATTCCAAGAAAAATTAATTGGGTTTGCATCAATTAAATTGATAATGGTTTTGAAAGCTATTAATTAGGAAGAAAGAACAATAATGTTATCCAATGAGAGTGCTTTAACCTTTGATAGGGAGAGCATAGACATTCAAAGACCTTGACTAATATTCACTGAGATAAATTTAGGTTAATTATTTTGTATACGATTACTAGAAACGTTCAAATATTCCAAAAAAAATTAATTGGGTTTTGCATCAATTAAATTGATAATGATTTTGAAAGCTACTAGGAAGAAAGAACAATCATGTTATCCAATGAGAGTACTTTAACCTTTGATAGTGAGAGCATAGACATTAGTCACATTACTTCATAGACCTTGACTTGTATTCACTAAGATATTATTGCATGTATTTCCTTTTGAGTTAATTAGTGATCAAGTTGTTCTATGGCAACTTAGTCCAAAAATCATAATTATTATTATTTTTATTCCACTTATATTTTCCCATGTTGATAATGGTCAAGATGTTCACTAACGACCAAATAGTCTATTGGTAATCGGGTCTTCATTAAAACCCTTCACAAGTGGTGAGAGTTCGAATCATGGGTGATGGCACATTTTCTAGAAATATGATAGTAATTGTGTGGGTCGTCTGAGAACCCATATGCACGAGGGCCTCACTCTCCTTTTGCTTTACCGAAGCTTGTGTGGCCACTAAGTCAAAATCAATGTTCATAGAAGAATACTAGTCTTCACTTTTATATTGCTCAATTTTTTTTTTTGTCACCATGTTAGGAAATGAGAGGAAATTAAAAATATGGTAGATACATAATTATATTTTTTAATTAGTAAACAATATTTTACCATTGTAATAATACCGTAATAACAAAATTGTTAAAACACTTGAATGTGGAATATTTAGTATTTTACTCCTTTCTAATACATCGGGTGAGACCTATATATATATATGTTTATGGTGGCTTATTCAAATTATCAGAAAAATATAGATTAATAGATTAATGAAAATAAACAATATTATGATTTGAGATGAAATCAAGTTAAAAAAATCCCACAATTTTTGCACAAAAAGGAAAATAACAAACGGGTTGCAGATTCCTGAAGAGTATGGAACACAAGGATTAGGACTTTACCAAAAGATTATTCAACAAAAAGCATCACATTTATTATCAAGGAAAAGTAGCATGACTATATATCTTAAGCACAGTCACAGAGACATCCTTGGATTTTGCCAAACAGATTAATGAATTATACAACTATTTGATGAAGGTACATCCTCGGAGTAATAAATTATATTGTAGTAAAAATTTGAATTAAAGAAACAAACATGATCATCAATAAGAGAAAGACAAATTTGCTGATTAAACTAGGCTTAGTTTTTAATCACAAAACAATGTACTCTGTTTTATTATATAAGTTGGACCAACTTGCCATGAATATTTATGTTCGTATCTTCTCCTAATTTTCTTTATTTCTGATCATATCACTCTTTAGAAGATTTATTATGCTGGACCCACATGTATAGAATAAATAAATAAATATAAATATAAACACTATTATGGTTTGAGATGATGAAATCGAGTTAAGGGGAAATACTGGACCCACACGCATAGAATCTTCCACACAAATACTCTGTTCTTGTCATCTCCTTATTTTCTTAATTTCTGATCACATTACTTTTTACCAAATTTATTATACTGGACCCACACGCATAGAATTTTCCAGGTTGTACATTTATATATATATAAAGAAATAATGTGAGAAAGGGGAACCAAAAAAATTATTACACATCTTTGAAAAGACAAATGCTTAAAATGGGAGTGATGAAGAAACATTTTCAATTAGCTCTAATGTTTTGCCTTCTTTGCTTGGAACTCGCTGGCTTTTGCAATTGTGGTGATGGTTCCATTTGCAGAGAAGTAGAAAGGAAGGCACTTGTTGATTTCAAAAATGGCCTTGAAGATCCCAATGGACGTCTCTCTTCTTGGATTGGCTTGGATTGTTGCTCTTGGACTGGCGTGCATTGCCACAACTACACTGGGCATGTTATAAGGCTTGATCTCCGTAGGTATGGTGGCGTCAATGAGTCCTTGGGAGGTGAGATCCGGCCTTCTTTGCTTGTTTTGAATCACTTAAGATATTTGGATCTTAGTCAGAACTCTTTTGAATTTACTAGAATTCCAACTTTTCTGGGTTCACTGGTGAGTCTTCGATATCTCAACCTTGCTTATGCTACCTTCAGTGGGCATGTACCACACCAACTTGGTAATCTGTCTAGGTTGCGCTATCTAGATCTTTCAGAAAATTCTCTTGATATGGTTGGAAGCCATTGGCTCACAAATCTTTCTTCTCTTCAATGTTTGAATTTGAATGGTGTGAATCTTTCCAAGGCAAAAAATGTGCTCAAATCACTCAACACCCTTCCTTTGATATCTGAGATAAGCTTATCGTTTTGTGCACTTCATATCCCTCTTTCACTTGGTGTTGAAATTAACTTAACAAATCTTCGATTCCTTGATCTTTCCTCCAATGACATTAACTCTACCATGCCTTTTTGGTTGTTCAAGTTGAGTAGCTTTGAGTATCTTTATCTTCAAGATAATAATTTTCAAGACCTTATCCCTTCTGATATTGGGCAACTTACTTCACTTAGGGTACTTGATCTCGCAAATAATGGTGTCCCAAGTGCTAGACTGCCAATTACTTTGGGGAAACTCTGTAACTTGAGCAAACTGTATCTCTCAGGGAATAAATATTTCTCTGGTGATCTTAATAGATTGGGAGAAACTTTTTCCGGGTGCTTGATAAACAGTTTAGAGGAGTTGTATTGGAGTGATTCAGCACTCAGCGGGCCATTGCCAAGTTGGTTGGGGAACCTTAAGTCTCTTAAGGCTCTTGACCTTTCTTACAACTCATTTTATGGTTCACTTCTTCAGCTCCGATTACCATATTTGCAGGCCTTGGATCTTTCTAATAATAATTGCAATGGAACTATTCCAAAATATTTGGGACAATTATGTCCAGAGCTGGACACGTTGGACCTTTCTTATAATAATATAGCAGTGAGACCTGATTGGGTTCCTCCACCTAAACTAGAATATTTGAATATGGTCAATTGCAAAGTAGGCCCGAGATTTCCATCATGGCTTCAGGATTTGAAAAATTTGTCTTCACTTACAATGTCAAATGCAAGTATTGTTGATGCGCTACCACTATGGTTTTGGAACTTCTCTTTGGCTATTGAAGACATAGATCTATCACACAATGAAATCAAAGGCAAGCTACCAGAAGTTTCATCAAAATTACCCGATCTTCAAAATTTAGATTTAAGTCATAATTATTTGGAAGGACAATTGCCACGCTTCTCATCAAAATTACCCAATCTTCAATTTTTAGATTTAAGTCATAATTATTTGGAAGGACAATTGCCACGCTTATCACCAAAATTAACCAATCTTGAAGTTTTGGATTTAAGTCATAATTATTTGGAAGGACAGTTGCCACAATTTTCTTCCGATGTAGTACATTTGGATCAGGCGCATGGCTTATTCTCAAGGTCCACTTTCTCTAATACAAGCATTATAGTGCCAAGCTTGACTCAATTGTTTATTTCTTCAAACAAAATAACGGGAAGTATTCCCAAAACATTATGCAAGCTAAACTTTTTGTCAGCCCTTGATCTCTCACATAATATGATTGAAGGAGTAGTTCCTGATTGTTGGAATCTTTCTTTAATTTATCGGTTGATTGTAATGGATTTGTCTCATAACAATTTATTTGGGATCATTCCCACCTCAATAAACTCCCTATATTTGGATACTTTGCATTTGAGTAATAATGCATTCTCTGGTGAGCTCCCAGCTTCTTTTAAAAATTGCACATCATTGTCTGTTTTAGATCTTGGATATAATAACATTAGTGGAAGCATACCAACATGGCTTGCAGAAAACTTAAAACTACACACGCTTGAGCTCCGAAATAATATGCTTACTGGATCTATTCCTCCACAATTGGCAAACCTCAGCCTTCTACATGTTATAGATGTTTCAAATAACCATCTATCAGGTGCCATACCACATAGTTTTGGCAACTTCAGTGCCATGAAAACTCAAGCCCAATTCGGGGAAGGCTTAATTCATTATGTCAACAACATTGAGATAAATTTGAAAGGAAGAGATGTTCAGTTGGAAAAGGTGTCTGCAATACTTATTTGCATTGACCTCTCGAATAACATGTTATCAGGAGAGATACCTGAAGAACTAGGACATCTTTCTTATCTGCAGAGCTTGAATTTATCAAGAAATCATTTATTAGGACAACTTTCAGAAAAAATCGGCCAGCTCAGGTGGTTGGAAGTTCTTGATTTATCGGTGAATAATCTTTCAGGGGTTCTTCCGGCATCATTGACCAACTTAACTTCATTGAATCACCTGAATCTATCATATAATAAATTCTATGGCAAAATTCCATATGGTGGTCAACTTCAAGCACTTCCAGATCCATCTATTTATTCTGGCAATCAAGGTCTATGTGGTTTTCCATTAGATAAAAAGTGTGAGATTACAGCACCAGCACAACCACCCTCTTTGCCAAACAATGAAGATGACGACAACTCTGAGAACATATGGTTTTATTTGAGCATGTCTTTGGGATTCATATTTGGGTTTTGGGCAATTTTTGGTGCATTGATTCTGAAAAAGAGGTGGAGGTATGCTTATTTTCGATTTGTTGATCATATTTATGATAAGATCTATGTTATTGTTGCTGTAAATGTAAAAAAAATGAAGAGAAAATGTGGCCTTGCTAGTGAATAGTGTTACCTTTTCTTCTTGGAGGCCAAAATAAAATATTACAATCCATATAAGTATAACAAGAGCAAGTAATTGGTGGTGTAAGGCTATCTAGAGTTCAATATTTTACTGCCTACTTGTATTAATTATATGCATAAACTGTCATGAGAACTCTTTTGAGAATGTAATTTTAATTTGTAATGAAATGTTATCCAGTGTATTTATTTATTTTCTTATGTTAATGTTAGTGTTAATAGAGTATATTATATATAAGTCGAACACATCAATGTGCTTGATCTTCCTGTGTTAGTGAAAGTTTTCAGTGAGTATATATATACTTGACAAAGCTTCTCAAAAGACAAAGCTTCAGCAGAAGTGATCCTGGTTTTCCACAAGTTCGCCTTAATTTCTCTTGAATACTTCATCATCAAAAATACTTGAGATATGTCCCATGTGGTTCTATAAATTACCTTTTCTAAGAGAATGGCAATTTGAATGAGCAAGCAATTTCTACAATATATATGATCTGCATGCCAACAATATAATACAGTACAAAGGTATGGGTCTATCTTCTATTTAATTAATTCTTACTATTAATGTAATTGATTACTCTACCATCAAATTAATTATAGTGTTTCTTTACATGGCCAAAGTTATAATAATTCTACTTTCTCATGCAGTGGCTTACAACCATATATCAACCATGATTTTACAAGGGAGATACATCCATATGTCTATTGGTCTGGCTCTTAATTAATAGGCATCAAAGCAAGCACACAACCGCACAAGCCCATTATTTGAATGCTTTTTGGTTGAGTATCACAGATCTTGCCTTCATTATTGTTGTGCCATTTTCATACTTCTCAGGGAAGTGAAGCACTAATTGTCCAGGTGATACAAGAGGTTTGTTAATTAGGACGTGCTTTTTTATTATCTGTACTTTAAATGTTAAGTAGGATAATTTTCACAAGATGATTGATTGATGGCTAATGAAATAATTCTTAGGACCCAAGCTCTAACTTTTGATAATTATTATTGATAATGAGGGTGTTTTTGCAAAATTTCATAACCCAATGTCCTTTTTGCATAAACACCCCGCAAGTTTGACTTTAATATTCTTCGTTTTGGTAGCAAATCATGAAATCATGCTACTTTTGTGAGAACACCCTCGTTTTGATTAGTAATTACTTGGGTTTGTTTCCATAAAATTGTAAAACTTTTTACTATTTATTCTGCAGAAATAAATCCCAATAACTTTGGTAAAATTATATTCATGTTTGAGGATTTATATGATAATAATGTCAGAAAAGTCACAATTAATTTGGTAATATTTGACTTTGACCGACTGTGTATACACCCAAATTTTTGGTTTTTTGTTTTTGTTTTTGTTTTTTTTTTTAATTCATGCGATGCTGAGACTGTGAGAGAGAAAGAATGGTGAAGCTGAAGGTCTACACCGATCGGGTGTCGCAGCCATCGCGAGCGATCCTCATTTTTTGCAGATTTCTGTTGATAATTCTCAATTTTTTTTAAAAAAAATATCATAATCTCAATACATTTCCTCTTTCTTTGTCTTCTTTGCAGATTTCTGTTGATAATTCTGAAAAAATTATTTCTCATACTTGTTTGCTTGAGCTCATATCTGCTTATTTTTTCTTCATTTATATATTCTCTTTTTAGGGTGAATGGGATTGATTTTGAGGAGGTGAGGGTGGATCTCTCCAAGGGCCATAATCGAAATCCCCAATTCCAAGGTATTTGCTTGGAAATCCTTCTCCAGATTTGTAGCTCATGAGAAATTTCATTTTAATCTGCATATTTGTTGCTGAAGTTTTGAAGTCTGTCAATTGGATCATTATCCTCTAGAAAAATCTTTTTTTTTTTAATTTTATTTCAGTAAAATATAAATTAATTGTTGTGCACTGCTTTTGCAGAAATAAATCCAATGAGACAAGTTCCAGCAATTGTTGATGGAAGGTTTAAGCTGTTTGAGAGGTAATTCATATTTTCTTCATTTGGATTCAGTTCTTTGTGTTCATTTTAGGTGTAAATATCAAAATTGTCCCTCTATTTTGCGATTTCCGACCTTTTAGCCCCTCTAATATAAAATCTGCCTTTTTGGTCCTTATATTTGCACATTTTCGTCCTTTAGCTGTGAAATTTGTTTTTTTGGTCCTCGTATTTGCACATTTTCATCTTTTTTGGTCCCTCTAATTTATCAGCCGAAAGGACCAAAATGGCTGATTCGTCAATTAGAAGGACTAAAAGGATTAAAATGTGTAAATACGAGGACCAAAAAAGCAGATTTTATATTAGAGTGCCTAAAAGGGCGGAAAACACAAAATAGAGGGACCATTTTAATATTTTGACCTTCGTCTTATTGACAGTTAAGGCTTATACAGTCATTGTTTCAATATTTCAATAAGCGATTGAACATTGTGAGTGTATTTTTGAATTTTGTTTTCTCCATATTCTTTTGTTAGTTCTTATTCTGACGTTATCATTATGTATTTGCAATTGTTTATGAGCAGCCATGCAATCCTGAAATATTTGGCTTGTGCATTCCCTGGAGTTTCAGAAAACTGGTAATATTGCAGTTTCCCTGGAGTTTTATTTTTAACTGGTTAATTTTTCCCATTTTATAAATGTAAGTTGTACTCGTTATGGCTGCAAATGCATGTCGATAATGATGAATTTTGTATCCTTTCTCCTTTCTGTTAGGTACCCTGCTGATCTTTCTATCAGAGCCAAAGTTGATGCAATCTTAGATTGGCACCATACAAACCTAAGGCTTGGAGCAGGTGCTATAATATTTGTCAAGTGAAATAACTGATAACTGACAATCTGTACATGTATTACTTTTCCTTGTGTGAGGCTTCATGATAAATATTGTGCTTTGCGCATTAACCGAAAATTTCCTGTTTATGACAGGATCTGATGTCTTTGAGGGTTTATAAGATTCTCTATGTTGATTTGCAGCTTCCCTCATTGTGAACAGGATAACAGGACCAGCACTTGGCCTTCCATTGAATCCAAAAGCAGCAAAGGAAGCTGAGAAAATTCTGGGCTCATCTCTTGCAAAAATTGAGACAATTTGGCTCAATGGAAATGCAAAATTTTTGCTAGGTAGTTCTCAGCCATCTATTGCAGATCTCAGTCTTGTTTGTGAGATAATGCAACTGGAGGTTAGTTTACTTAACACAATAACTTCAAGCATTTGGACCTTATGAGATAATTTGATTTGCATTCCTTAATACTAAACTGAAAAAAGCCTTTTTGGATTGGATTTTAGTTGCACATTGCTTATGAAATTTATTACTTCTTTTATCAACACAATCAACCAGATTAGTCCAACCTTTCGGTGTTAGATAAACTTTTTCTCCTGCTTCACTTTCTATAAGCTATTATGTCCTTGATCAAATCGAGTTGATTTTTTTTTGAAAAGGTGGATAAATCGAGTTGATTTTATCCAAGCTATTTTTCTCTGTCAGTGTTGCATTTTCAGAGTTGCATACATCTTTCTGTGATGCCTGTCAAATTTGATAAGGGTTCTTATTCTGTTTGATAAATTTGTTTTGTTTTCTTCCAATTTTTGGCCCAGATTTTGGATGAGAAAGATCATGAGAGAATATTAGGCCGCCATAGAAAGATTCTGGAATGGGTTGGAAATGTGAAAGCTGCAACAAGTCCTCGTTTTGAAGAAGTACATGCAGTTCTTTATAGACTTAAAGCGAAGTTGCAAAGGCAAAGGTCATCACCTAGTGATAAGGTTATGACATCCTTCACAGAAAGCAAGCTTCCATCAAAGCTTTAACATTTTTCTGTCACATTATTTTCCTGCAAAGTAATATTAGTTACGGTATGGTTCTGTTGTAACAAACAAGATAAATAAAGAAGTTTAAATTTTTGAAGATGATGCCACCAACAAGCACACAATGGAGCAGTTCAAAAGATACTTAGGCCCAAAACACACCCTTATTTCTCTACAAATGGTTTGGGATTAAATAGAAATCTAAGGACAATAGCATTTTGGAGATTGAAAAAAGCAGAGGAATTAAATCCAAAAACCTTTGGGGAAGATGTTCAAATTTTTTTAATATCAGTACTATGGGTAGGTAATAGGTGCATCAGTTCACAATATACCTTTGATAAAACAAATTTTAATTCATGTATAGATGGCTTAAAAAAAAAAATAACGAGTTCCAAATTTAAAAAGATTTTCTTAAATATATTCGCACCAAAAATATTAAGATTCTTCTAATTAATTAATTTTAGTATTTACCATTTTTACTATAAAATGATGGTAACTCTTCTTCCTCTCGAGTGAGAGGTTGAGTGATTAACTCTTGAGAACAAGTGGTTTGTATACTTTATTAAAAAATAATAATTTTATTGTTTAATAATGGACTATTGAAAAGTATAAATTAAATATATTATGTGTATATATGTTTTCCATTTTCAATTATAATTATTTATAAAACAAGTATATATTTTAATAATATTTTTATCTATAAAAAATATTAAAAAAAATACATAATGTTCACATTAGAAAGATAATAATTATTTCTCTTACCATCCCTCTCACACTAATGGTTGAAATCAGTAATTTACTGATATTAATAAAAAAAATTTAAAAAATTAATTAGCTCAAAGTATTTAATTGAAAATAAAAAAATTACGTTATAAATTAATTGAATGTAATAACTACACTTATTTTTTTTTTAAATGGATAAACTATATTCATTAAAAAAAACCGATACAGAAACAGAAACCTAAATTCAATAAAAACTCATTAAAAAATGGGGAAACAACAAAAAGACAAAAACCAACGAGAGCTGAAGGGCCCCTAAAAGAAGGAACTACACTAATTGTAGTGTGACACATAAATATATAAATGTAAAATCTCAATTATGTGTCATTTCTGTCAATTTTAGCTTCAGTGAAATGAAAGAAAAACGGGTAAAATAAAAAAATAAACATTTATAACAGTTGGTTAAGTTGGACAGTACATCAAGACTGATAACGATATTGTGTAATTCTGAATCTTTTAGGGGGTATACGTGTAAAAAGAATTCTTAATAACAGGACTGGTGGCTTTGCAGCGAGAGAGAGAGAGAATGATGAAGCTGATAAAAGTTTCATCATTCTCTCTAAAGATATTGTCCGGGAAAACTACTTCAGAAGCACCCCTATGTGGAATCTCTTTCATAGGCAGTGCAGTAGGCGTTCATTTTTCTGGAATGCCATCCTACACTCCCTCCCTGCCTTCAGAAAAAACTTGACCGCTCTGGTCTGAAACGGCGCCATAACACTCTTTTGGTTAGACAACTGGATAGATGGTCGGGCTCTACTGACATCTAGCCCCACATCTTTCATCTAACCCTTCATAAGGAGGCAACATTCAGTGAATATGCAAGTAGACCTCCAGTAATCCCCACGAATATTTTCCCGGAGTGGGTTAGCATCCTCAATTGCCTGAGAAGGACTCACCAACCTCCCATGGATGGCAAATGTTGGTCCCTAACGGCCAATGGCAAATTTTCAGTGAAATCTTTCTATAATTTCTTGAACGATGGGGGTTTGCATTGTCAGGGGACTTCTATCATTCTGAAAGGCCATTGCCAAAAAAAAAATCAACTTTTTCAATTGGTTAGCCTGGGGCAATAAGATCTTGACCCTTGATAACCTGGCTAGGCGGAGATGTAATCTATTATAATGTTCCACTTGTGTGATGTGCTTTGCGGGTACCGAAACTGCAGATCACCTCCTCCTCCACTGTCCCTTCGCATCACACATTTGGAACCACTTTGGACAAATTTTCGGGGTCAACAGCCCCCCCTCCCCTCCCTTCTAGACCTCTGGGGGGAGTGGAGACGAACATTATCTAAAAACACTTCTACTTTTTGGGATTTGCTAGTGCGAGCTATCAATTGGAATATCTGGATAGAGAGAAATGCACGCATTTTCAATTCCAATTGTTTATCGTCTGATTCTATTATTTTGAAGATTGATCGTATGATTCTCTCTTGGTATACTGCAGCTCCAGAGTCGAAGAAAGCGAAAATTGATGACTCAGTGGCAAAGATCAAGAGGATCCTGGACTTCCTGGTTTCCAGAGATGCGGTGCAGGGTGCTCCGCAAGCACGTTCCCCTACCCCCAGCAATGATTAGACGTTCTTCCTCTGTTCTCTAGGGGTCCTTTGTGACCTTTAGATTTTTATGTTTTCCGTGTTTCTTTTTGTCTGTTACCACCCCTGGTGGAATGTTGTGATCTTTTGTACTCATGTACGCTTTTCTTTTTTAATGCAAGTGGTTAATCCACCTTTTCAAAAAAAAAAAAAAAAAAAAACGAATGATGAAGCTGAAGTTGTACACCGATCGGATGTCGCAGCCATCGCGTGCGATCATAATATTTTGCAAGTAATTATCGATTTTTTTTGGAATTTCTCATCTGGATTTCCATGTTTTTTTGGTTATTTTAGCGACTTTTGTTCATAAATTTCAAGGAATTTGTCTTACTAGTGTGATTTTGTTGAGCTGAATTTGGGTTTGTTGATTTGGATTTTAGGATGAACCGGATTGATTTCGAGGAGGTGAGGACTGATCTCGCCAAGGCACAGCAACGAAGTTTTGAATTCCAAGGTCTTTGATTTGTGAAATTCCTTCTTTTTTGAATTCTTAGTTGAGATTTTAGTCTCTCTTGAGATGTTTGTAGAAAACTTGATTGTTGTTGAAAAGTATTGAAATTTGTGGGATTAGATCCCTCATGCTTTCCTATCCAAAACGATCAAATTTTTGTTTTGTTTGCAGGGAGATATTGTTTGTTAATTGTGCTGTGCTTTTGCAGAAATAAATCCGATGAGACAAGTTCCAGCTATTGTTGATGGAAGGTTTAAGCTGTTTGAGAGGTAATTCCAAGTTTTCTTTTGATTTTTGTTGGCTTTTGTTTGTTCATCTAATTGTTAAAAGCTTTCAAAACAATTCATTTATGATTTCACTATTGTCATAAAGAAGAAATTGGGTATTGTGATCATTCGTTGAAGTTTCATTCTTGTTTTGGTAATAGTTTTAAATCAATACACATTGGTTGACTTCTGCAGAGGTTTTTTTTTTTTTAATTTCTGCTTTGTTGGTTGTGATGCTGACTTTATTATTCCTTGTATTCCATTGTTTATGAACAGTCATGCAATTCTGAGGTACCTCATTTGTACATTCCCAGAAGTTCCGGACCACTGATAATTTTGCATTTGAGATGTCCTTGGCTTAATTGGTTCTTTTTCATCTTTTGTTTAAAAGATTATTATAATAATTATGATTGCAAGCTTGCAAACTATGAAGCTTGACATTGATACATAAATTGATTTTAATGGCATTCAGGGCAAGGACTAGAATATCCCCTCTTGTAGATTTAGATGTGGAAATAGTCCCTATCTTTAGGAATTTTCAGGATCAAATTAATTATATTTTAATGATTCATGTGGTCATCAATGTCTCCTACCATGGCCTCTTGTATAAAATCTGATTGGTTAATGTGCTGAAATAAGCAAGGGAAGAAACCTTTCTGTTAACTGCTGAATTGGAGCACCAAACCAGAGAATGACATGTTTTCAAGCATTCTTGTAGGCTAATTTTTTACAAATCGTGGTTTTTGGCCTCACTAGTATGATACATTATTTCTATATCATTCTTTACCTTTTTGGAGCTTCTGAGATTATTTAATGGATATCTGTAACCTTGTTGTTAGGTATCCTGCCGATGTTTCTAACAGAGCCAGAATTGAGGCAATCTTGGATTGGCATCATTCAAACTTAAGGCGTGGTTCAGGTACTAGAATATTTCATTAATATCTAATTAACAACCTATACATTTGGTACTTCTTTCTTCTTCACTTCCATGTATATTGTGGACAAACTTTAAAGCGTTTGAGTAGGCATTCAATCCTCTCTTGAAGTATAATTTAGACCTCAAGAACTCGGTTTATGTTTTTGAGAATTCAACTTTCACTGCTGAAATGGAGAAAATCTATGAAACCTGCACATACTTTTGATCACAAATATCAGTTAGCTACTATATTTTCTAAACAAATCATCATTATGTGCTTCACGTTGAATACAGCTGTATGTATTAAACATCCATATCCATATGCTATTTGGCAATGGATTTGTAACATTAGCAAAGTTCTTGTGCTATTATGATGTCCTTTTTTTCCCTATGGATCATGTTTTATATATGATTTCAATGCACAGCTACTCAATGAGGGGCTCGAAATTATATGCTGTATTAGGCTCCATAATGGCAGTTTTTATATTTATTGTTAATTTAAATTCTTGCTCCTCCAATTATTTTATAAAAATAAACCCCATTTAAAGGTGAGTAATGTCATCTTAAAAGGGCTTATAAGATTCACTATCTTCCTATGCAGTCTTCCATTGAATCTGGAAGCAGCAAAGGAAGCTGAGAAATTCTGGACTCATCTCTCTCAAAAATCGAAAGCATTTGGCTTAAAGGAAACTCTAAGTTCTTGTTGGGAAATTTTCAACCCTCTGTTGTAGATCTCAGCCTCATCTGTCAGATAATACAATTGGAGGTTAGTTTATGAAACACATTAACATCAAGCATTCATTTATTATTAAAACATTCCTGAGATTATTCGGCATGAGTTCCTTGATGCTGTTACGAGATTACTGAAATTACTTTTATCCACCACCGCATCATTTGAGCCTTGTTATACTTCTTCTTTGTTTGATGTTACAATATTTTGAGAATCAATTTTAAACTTCAAATTTGCATTCAATATAATTTTGAAAAAATTTGATGAGTGCTGTCATCCTGGGGCTATTTATTAAATTATTTATTTTTCATTCTTCATGCAGCTTTTGGACAAAAAGAATTGAGGGAGAATATTAAATCTCCATGAAAAGATCCTGCAATGGATCGAAAATGTTAAAGCTGCAACAAATCGTCATTTTGAAGAAGTACATGCAGTTTTTATACAAAGTAAAAGCGAAATTATACAATAACTAATCATCAATGAGTGATGAGGATATAAACTCTGGCCCAAAAGTCAAATTGTCGCTAAAGCTTTGATAAATTCCAATGAATTATATGATTTATATTCCTATAATGTAATATCACTAACAAGATGGTTCTAATTATATGATTAAATTTAATAATCCTCCATTAGTATAAATCTTTGTGATTCCTATCATAAATTCCATGGCTTATGTTTTTAATGTAGATATGAATATTTTGTTTAACATGATACTAGAGCAAAAAATCTTAACTCTAATAAATTTATATAATTGGATGAAAGTAGACCTTCATAGGAGGATTTCGTTTCTCTCCACTAAGATTGCATGGCAAGGGATTTATTAGTTCACTTTAATTTATGAAAATCTTTTGAGCATGCACATGGGGATTTATAGTTTAGTTTGATTCCTGAAAATTTTTTGAGCGCGCAGATGATAGGATTCCAATTCTCTTATGTGACGTTTGATCAAGTTAATAAATCTCTAAAGGGTTGATGAAGGGGCTGTAATTGGTGCACCATCATACCTGTATTTCTATTGACAATCCAGAAAGTAAAAAAAAATTTAGTAAATAAAAATATTTTAGTTTTCTTATTTTCATACTAGATAGTTGCAATTTAAGACATGACGTAATTTCAAGGTTCACGTGTATTGATAATGATTAGGCCCAACATCTTCCATTGAGGTCTTATTTGCATTTTTTTTTTTCTTGATAAATACAACAAGCACGGTTAATTGGGGGCATGTGTAAGATCAGAAATTAATCATCCAATTTTGCACTCTCACTCAGGGACACAAGGCAAGCTCGAGCTCACACTAGAAAACCATAACCACCATGTTGCAACCGGGAGAATTTAAACTTGAGGCAATTGAAATTCCCAACCATCATCTTTTGCAAGTGGATCATGACATTGAACCATAAGCTCGTTGGCTTTGCATAACATTTTGGGTGATTTTTTTTTTTTTTTTTTTTTTTTATGAAATTGAGATATTTGTGGTATCTTAAATTAATTGTTTCAAACTTTTTCAAACATAGATTTTCTATGCAAGAAGACTTTGAGATTTACCGAAAGAATTTGAGAACCAATTATGATCAAAAAAATTTTTTAATCTGTCTTCATTTTCTATCAAATATACTCTTTAGTTACCCATCAAGGGTAACCTAAAAAAGTAAGGGAAAATTTAAATAAATTAAAAGAACATAAATAATGATGAACATGGACAAAGAATTAATGACACTTTATAAATTAAATTTGTTCATCCTGTCATAGATATATATAGGTGTCATTATCTTAAAATAATTATGTTACTTGTTAATATATCATTTTTTTTTATTTTGTGAAACTTTAATATATTTGTCTCATATATATATATATCACTATTGAATTCTAGATGACAAACACTAAAAAAACTCCAAAATTAATTATGTAGTGTCAACAAATAATATTGAAGAAGATGTGAACCATACTTATGAAGAAAAAACATGCTTTTCCACAAAGATGTGAACCATACTTGTGAAGAAAAAACATGCTTTTCCACAAAGACCAGCATTTGGACTTTGTAGTCCAAATTCCCACTCCATTGTGGAGTACTTTGGGCTCCACGGGATGACTTCTCATAGGTCTCCCTTCATTTTGTATAATTATTGAAGACTTTGAACTTTGAAAGTCTTCTCTTCATACAATTGTTTTCAGACTGAACATCTTTGGAAGAATAATTTTTATGTGGTAAGTACTTGAATTAAGGGAACAAACATGATTATCAATAAGAAATAGGCAAATTTGTTGATCAAGGTTGGCAAATTTTTTTAATCACAAAAACATACACTCTGAAATGCCATCCATGAGACCTTTTATTTATTCTGCAGGTAGCTTGGTGCTTTTAGCCCAAGTAATCTTCTTTCCTATGTTCTATTGTATACAATGGGCAAATTTGTCATCAAAATTGAGAAGTCTTTCCTCTGTTCATGTCTTCTTCTAATTTTGTTAATTTCTGATGAAATTAAATTTCAGAAAAATTATTATACTGGACCCCACAAGCATAAAATTTAGATGAGAAGACTTGACTAAAGGTCGTGCATAGAATTTGGATGAAAAGACTTAACTAAAGGTCCTGCATATTTATACAGAGATAGTGTGCGAGGGGGGGAACCAGCAAAATTGAACGTCTTTCAAGAAACACACAAGCACATAATGAGAGTGATGAAGAGACAACATTCTCAATTATCTCTGATGCTTTGCTTTCTCTGCTTGGAAATTGTTTGTCTTTGCAATAGTGATGGTTCCATTTGCAGAGAGTTAGAAAGGAAGGCACTTGTTGATTTCAAACAGGGCCTTGAAGATCCTAATGGACTTCTCTCATCTTGGATTGGCTTGGACTGCTGCTCTTGGACTGGCGTGGGTTGTGACAACCACACCGGACATATTGTGAGGATTGATCTACACAACTTCATATTGGGAGGTGAGATCCGGCCTTCTGTGCTTGTCTTGAATCACTTGAGATACATGGACCTCAGCGGGAACTCCTTTGAAGATAATAGAATTCCAGCTTTTTTGGGTTCACTGGTGAGTCTTCAATATCTCAACCTTTCTTATGCTGGCTTCAGTGGGTATGTGCCACACCAACTTGGTAATTTGGCTAGACTGCACTATTTAGATCTTTCATCAAATTCTCTTCATGTGATTGGAAGCCATTGGCTCACAAATCTTTCTTCTCTTCAATACTTGAATTTGGATGGTGTGAATCATTCCAAGGCAACAAATGTTCTCAAAGTACTGAATACACTTCCTTTGATATCTGAGATACACTTGCATGGTTGTGAGCTTCATATCCCTCTTTCACTTGGTGCACACATTAACTTCACAAATCTTCGATTCCTTGATCTTGCCCATAATTACATTAACTCCACCATCCCTCTTTGGTTGTTCCAATTGAGTGGCCTTGAGTATCTTGATCTTAGTCATAATAATTTTCAAGATCTTATTCCTCATGCTATTGGGAAACTTACTTCTCTCAAGGTCCTCAACCTCAGAAATAATGGAGACCTCCAATATAACAAAGTCCCAAGTATTAGACTACCACCTACTCTAGGGGAACTTTGTAACTTGAGCATACTTACTCTCTCAGATAATAATTATATTCCAAGTGATCTAAATGGATTGGGGGAAATTTTTTCCGGGTGCATTAAAAATAGTTTGGAGGAGTTGTATTGGAGTGGTGCAAATCTCACTGGGCAGTTGCCAATTTGGCTAGCGAACCTCAAATCTCTCAAGACTCTTGATCTTTCTTTTAATTCATTGTATGGGTCATTTATTCAATTCCAACTACCATCTATGCAAGAGTTAAGCCTTGGGGAAAATCAATTGAATGGAACTATTCCAAAATATTTGGGGCAATTATTTCCAAAGTTGGTCAAATTAGATCTTTCATATAATAATCTGGCTGGCATTTTGACAGAAGCACACTTTGATAATCTCACAAAGCTGGAATCTCTAGACATGAATTCAAATGCATTTGAACTGATATTGAGACCAGAGTGGGTTCCTCCACTTGAGCTAAAATATTTGGATATGAGTGATTGCAAACTGGGACCAAAAATTTCCATCATGGCTTCAAAAGTTGAAGAACATTTTCTATCTTTCAATGTCAAATACAAGCATTATTGATGCATTACCAGTTTGGTTTTGGAACTTCTCTTCTAGCATTGAAAATGTAGATCTATCTCACAATGAAATTAGAGGCAAGCTACCAGCAGGTTCATCAAAATTAACCCATCTTCAAAGTTTGGATTTAAGTCATAATTATTTGGAAGGACAGTTGCCACAATTTTCATCAAATTTAGTAGATTTGGATCAGGCGCATGGCTTATTCTCAAGGTCCACTTTCTCTAATACAAGCATTATAGTGCCAAATTTGTATGAGTTGTATATTTCTTCAAAAAAAATAACGAGAAGTATTCCCAAAACATTATGCAAGCTAAACAATTTGGCAATCCTTGATCTCTCACATAATATGATTGAAGGAGTAGTTCCTGATTGTTGGAATCTTTCTTTATATTCACTGTTGGAAATAATGGATTTGTCTCATAACAACTTATCCGGGACCATTCCCACCTCCATTGGCTCAGAAATTTTGGGTTTTTTGCAGTTGAGTAATAATGCATTTTCTGGTGAGCTCCCAGCTTCTTTTAAAAATTGCGCATCATTGTCTGTTTTAGATCTTGGATATAACAACATTAGTGGAAGCATACCAACATGGCTCGCAGAAAATTCAAAAGATCTGGAGACGCTTGAACTCCGAAATAATATGCTTACTGGATCTATTCCTCCGCAATTGAGAAACCTCAGCTCTCTACATGTTATTGATGTTTCAAATAACCATCTATCAGGTGCCATACCATATAGTTTTGGCAACTTTAGTGCCATGAAAACTGGAACTGGATCTTTCTTTGGCTTTGATAATTATGTGAACAACATTGAGATAAATTTGAAAGGAAGAGATGTGCAGTTGGAACGGCTGTCTAGAATGCTTATTTGCATTGACCTCTCGAATAACATGTTATCAGGAGATATACCTGAAGAGCTAGGGCAACTTTCTTTGCTGCAGAGTTTGAATTTATCCAGAAATCAATTATCAGGACAACTTTAAGAAAAAATAGGCCAGCTCAGGTGGTTGGAAGTTCTTGATTTATCAATGAATAATCTTTCAGGGGTTCTTCCGCCATCATTGACCAACTTAACTTCATTGAATCACCTGAATCTATCTTACAACAATTTCTATGGCAAAATTCCTTATGGTGGTCAACTTCAAGCACTTCCAGATCCATCTATTTATTCTGGCAACCAAGGTCTATGTGGTTTTCCGTTAGATAAAAGGTGTGAGATTACAGCACCAGCACAACCACTCTCTTTTCTAAACAATGAAGACGACGACAACTCTGAGACCATATGGTTTTATTTGAGCATGTCTCTGGGATTCATATTTGGGTTTTGGGCAATTTCTAGTTCATTGATTCTGAAAAAGAGGTGGAGGTATGCTTATTTTCGATTTGTTGATCATATTTATGATAAGATCTATGTGATGGTTGCTGTAAATCTAAAAAAAATGAAGAGAAAATGTAGCCTTGCAAGTGAATAGTGTTACCTTGTCTTCTTGGAGGCCAAAATAAACGATTGCATTCCATATTAGTATAACAAGAGCAAGTGATTGGCGGTACAAGGTTATTTAGAGTTTTACATTTTACTGCCTACTTGTATTAATTATATGCATAAACTGTCATGAGAAATCTTTTGAAAATGTAATTTTAATTTGTTATGAAATGTACGTTATCCAGTGTATTTATTTATTCTATTATGTTAATGTTAGTGTTAATATAGCATATTATATATAAGTCAAACACATCAACATGCTTGATCTTCCTGTGTTAGTGAAAGTTTTCGGTGAGTATATACTTGACAAAGCTTCTCAAAAGACGAAGCTTCTGCTGTGGTTTCTATGCTGGTTCTTCAATTCTTCCACTAGTTTCTATATATGCTTTCCACAAGTTCGCCTTAATTTTTCTAAGACAATGACAATTTGAGCGAATTGGCAATTTCCTGCAATATGATCTGCATGCCATCAATATAATACAGTACAATTAAAGGTATGTGTCTATCTTCTGTTTAATTAATTCTTATTATTAATGTAAGTGATTTTTCTGCCATCTAATAAATTAGATTGTTCCTTTACATGGCCAAGTTGTAATAATTCTACTTTCTCAAGCAGTGGCATACAACCATATATCAACCATGATTTTTACAAGGGAGATACATCGATATATCTATTGTTCTGACTCTTAATTAATATGCATCAAAGCATGCCCACAAGCCCATATATTTACATGGATGTAGCAATTACAAAAAGGATCCATCATTTGATTGCATTTGGGTTGAGGATCATGAACTTAATAAACACAGAGCTTGCCTTCATTGTTGTTGTGGCATGTTCACACTTCTCTTGGGAATTGTCCAAGTGGTATAATTGGTTTGTTGATTAGGACATGCTTTTTTATCATCTGTGCTTTAAATGTTTACTAGGATAATTTTTTTGACAAGATGATTGATTGATGGTTAACAAGCAAGATTTGTGCATTTTGGTTTCATCATCTTCTTCCTCGTTTTTTTAAAAGGAAATCAGCTCACTGAGCTCTGGTCCACCGCATGTTGGCCAAACTGTAAATAATTTGTAGGACCAAAGCTCTTCTGCAGAAATAAATCCCAATAACTTTGGTAAAATTACATTCATCTTTGAGGATTTATAAGATAATAATGTCACAATTAATTTGGTAATATTTGACTTTGACTGACAGTGCACACACTCAAATTTTTGGAGTTTTTTTTTTCATGCGATGCTGAGATTGAGTTGAGTGAGTGAGTGAGAAAATTGGTGAAGCTGAAGGTCTACGCTGATCAGGTGTCGCAGCAACTCGATCCTCGATTTTTCCAAGCAATTCTCAAATTTTAACAATATCATTGTCTCAATTTCCTCTTTCTTTGTCTTCTTTGCCAATTTCTGTTGTTAATTCTCAAAGTATGTCTCATACTTGTTTGCTTGAGCTCATATCTGCTAATTTTTCTTTATATATATATATATATATATATATATATATATATATATATATATATATATATACATTCTCTTTTTAAGGTCAATGGGATCTCTACAAGGGCCGTCATCGAAATCCCCAATTCCATGGTATTTGCTTGGAAATCCTTCTCCAGATTCATAGTTCATGATAAATTTCATTTTAATCTGCATATTTGTTGCTCAAGTTTTGAAGTCTGTCAATTGGATTATTATCCTCTAGAAAAATCATTTTTTTCTTATTTTATTTCAGTAAAATATAAGTTGCTGTTTGTGCACTGTTTTTGCACAAATAAATTCAATGAGACAAGTTCCAGCAATTGTTGATGGAAGGTTTAAGCATTGAATTTTTTAAATTTTGTTGTCTCTATATTCTTTTGTTAGTGCTTATTTTGACTTTATCATTATGCATTTGCAAGTGTTTATGGGCAGCCGTGCAATCCTGAAATATTTGTCTTGTACATTGACTAGAGTCTCAGACAGTTGGTAATATTACATTTGTTAATGTTAGCCCTAGCCCCAATGCGTTGATCTGAACCTTTATTAGTTATATGTTTTTTAATAAAACCTGACTTGTTTTATCTTACTACATTTCTGTGCATGTATGCTTGGATAGAACTATCCCTGAGAGTTTGTTCCGCACAAGTTGTCGAATACGTGATTCGGGCAGTAAAACCTTGGTCCGTAAAGGAACAACTTTCTAAACATCCCTAGTCAATTACTGTCATGGGAATGATAGTAAACTAAGACTAGTATGCCTATTATGTGATGATCATGTTTTACGGATTATAGGACATGTGATGTCAATCAATAGACATAGACACGTGTTAGTGAACAGCGTGTCTGGATCAATCTGCTCACGAGATCACTACATGGTTGCAAAGTCATAAGTGGTTCTCATGTAACGCTATGGAGCTTGGATAAACAGAGTGACAAGTGTGGGTATGATTGGGCGCATCGAGATTCATAGCGAGTAACATTTGCGATGCGAGGGGATTGCCACTCTTTGAGGAGAGAGAATATCACCGGCCACTTGATCGGTGAAACTGAGTAGTGCGTGGCCACGTCCAAGTGCAATGGTAAGGGTTATCATTTATTTGACCTAGTCAGTTCACCGAGGATCAAGAAATCGATCGACAAATAAGTAAGGGTGACTAAGCTCCATGCCTTATGTTGATCGAGATATTCAATTAGCAAAGGAATCATATAAGGTTACGAGGTTAGTTGATTACCCAGTCGACCTCCGTTTTAATTCGGGTAGTCACATTGTCATGCTAGACGGCATTTGTGATTTATGGGCCTTAACGAGGTTAAAATCCCATTGCCTATTTTAAAACAGGCCTACAGGATCGCACACGTAAAAGCCGTGAAATCCGGACTCAATCTAATGAGTCGAATGGCTAAATGGTGTATAGATAAATCAAGAGTTGATTTGGTCTAACTGCGAATGTGTAAGGATTGAGTTATGAGATAACTTAAAAATTGAGGGACTTAATTAGAAATTAAGTGTTAGCTTATTGGATCTAATATGAATAATATCCAATAAGAGGAATCAATAGTTGATATTGCATTGGGATTGGTTTTAGGGTTTTATAAATACATATGTATTAGAGAAAACCCTAACCTTAATATTTCCTCTCCCTCTCTTCCTCAAAAGAGACCGCCGGTCCGCCCTAGCCAAGAAGATGCCGCCGCCGCCGGTCCGCCCAAGCCGAGGCCGCCGTCGGGTCCAATTGTTGGTCGCTGTCATCCTTTGCAAAGGTGTTGTCCGCCTTTCCCCCCCTTTTTGGAGAAAGTTTTCTCCATCCTGATTGCCATTACTCGGCTCCGGCGAAGATATAGGTCGACACCCCTTTGATCTTTCTTATTTATTCATGTATGTTAGTTCACAGGCCGGCTTTTTCATTGATATTTCTTTATCAATGGAGATCACCGGAGTGAGAACCTTTTGAGATTATTTCATAATGGTTGTGGAATTTTTCTCAAAAGATTCTCACATGTGAAACATTCGCCGAGTGTCGGTTTTGGATTTACAATTCCTTACACATGTTTACGATTAGTTTTTGAGATCTAATTTTAATTGCTATTCGTATTTCTCGATAAGAGTTATCGTTGGATACTAGCAATCCATGCCGGATTGTTTCCGGCTTGTGTGTGTGTGAGAGTAGAGGGGAGTCGCGTATATGCAGTCCCTTTTTCAACTACACCATTGGAATTGTATTTATTTATTTATTTTAGATTTTTATATCTTTTTTCGCTTCCATTGCATGCTAGGGTCCATGCTAGTTTTGTTTGTTATCCGCTGTGCATATTTTGCTTCTAGTATGCTCGTAGACCCTTGTCGATCCCAACAGCATTTTCCCTGGAGTTTTATTTTAAATTGGTTAAACTTTCCATTTTATAAATGTAAGCTGTACTCGTTATGAATGCAAATGCATGTTGATAATGATGAATAATCTGATTTTCATGTTATTCTTCGCAAGGTCAACAAATTCATCTTACAATGAATGTTTAACAGAACTGATGTCTTTGAGAACTGATCAAGAATGTTTTGATGATGCATATGTATATTGGTGCAGTTTTTTGTATGAAATTGTTCGAGTTTTGCAGTAAAACAAACAAGAAAACAAAGATGGTCAATGCTTCTGATTAACCTGCAAATTGGAGCGCACAGCTAAAGAGAGATATCTTTTGGAGCATTCTTATAGGTTAACTTGGTACAAAGGATGATCTTTTTTCAATATGATCCATATGTGTGTGTGTGTGTTTATCACTATACCCTTCCTCTACATTTTGGGACTCGCTTTGATTAATTTTTGTATCCTTTCTTTCTTTCTTTCTTTCTTTCTTTCTGTTAGGTATGGCCTGCTGATCTTTCTATCAGAGCTATAGTTGATGCATATCTTAGATTGGCACCATACAAACCCAAGGCTTGGAGCAGGTACTATAATATTTGTCAAATGAAATAACTAGTAACTTACAATCTGTACATGTGTTACTTTTCCTTTTGTGAGGTTTCATATTAAATATTATGCTTTGCGCGTTGAATATTCCTAAAATTTTCTTATTTTATCAGAGTATCTGATGTCTTTGTGGGCTTATAAGATTCTCTACATTGATTTGCAGCCTTCCTTATTGTGAACAGCATAACAGGACCAGCACTTGGCCTTCCATTGAATCCAAAAGCAGCAAAGCAAGCTGAGAAAATTCTAGGCTCATCTCTTGCAAAAATTGAGACAATTTGGCTCGAAGGAAATGCAAAATTTTTGCTAGGTAATTCTCAGCCATCTATTGCAGATCTCAGTCTTGGTTGTGAGATAATGCAACTGGATGTTAGTTTACTTAACACAATAACTTCAAGCATTCACTTATCATTCAGACCTCATGAGATAATTTGATTTGTATTCCTTAATGATACACTGAAAAAAGGTTTTGGATTGCATTTTAGTTGTAGATTGCTTATGAAATATATTACTTCTTTATCAATACAATCAACCAGACTAGTCCAACCTTCCAGTGCTAGATAAAGTTTTTCTCCTGCTTGTGAGAAATTTATTCACTTTCTATAAGCTATTATGACCTTGATCAAATCAAGTTGATTTTATCCAAGCTATTTTTCTATGTCAATGTTTCTTTTTCAAAGTTGCATACAACTTTCTGTGATGCCTGTCAAATTCGATAAGGGCCCTTATTCTGTTTGATAAATTTGTTTTGTTTTCCTCCAATTTTTGGCCCAAATTTTGGATGAGAAAGATCATGAGAGAATATTAGGCTGCCATGGAAGGATTCTGGAATGGGCTGGAAATGTGAAAGCCGCAACAAGTCCTCATTTTGAAGAAGTACATGCAGTCGTTTATAGACTTAAAGTGAAGTTGCAAAGGCAAAGGTCATCAGTGAGTGATAAGATTATTACATCCTTCACAGAAGGCAAGCTTCCATCAAAACTTAAACATTTTGTGTCAAATTGTTTTCTTGCAAAGTATTATTGGTAATGGTATGATTCTGTTGTAGCAAACAAAGACAAAAAAATATGTTTAAATTCTTAAGGATGAATGCCACCTACAAGCGGACAATGGAGCAGTCCAAAAGGTATTTGGTGCCAAAACACACCCTTATTTCTCTACAAATGGTTTGAAATTAAATAGAAATCAAGAAAAATGGAGAAATTGAATCCAAAACAGGGGAAGATGTTCAATTTTTAATATCACTACTATGAGTAGGCATAGGTGCATCAAGTTTTTTTTGAAAAAAATAAATAAACCACAACTTTATTAAAGAAAAGCGAAACAACATATATAAGAAAATTATGAGTGCCTCAATTGGGTTTATAGGTGCATCAGTTCACAATAAACCTTTACTAAAACAAATTTTAATTATGTATAGATGGCTTAAAAAAAATAACAAGTTCTAAATTTAAAAAGATTTTCTTAAATATATTCACACCAAAAATATTAATATTCTTCTAATTAACTAATTTAGTATTTACCACTTTTATTATAAAACAATGGTAACTCTTCTCCCTTCCGAGTGAGAGGTTGAGTGATTACCTCTCTCCCACGACAGTTGAGATTAGTGGTTTGTCCACATTATTAAAAAAAAAAATTAATTTTACCATTATATTTAATAATGGACTTTTGAAAGGTATAAAATTAATATATCATACGTATATATATTTCCCTTGCAATTATTACTATTTATAAAACAAGTATATATTTTAAAAATGTTTTTTTATTTGTATAACTATTTTATTTAAATATTTATGAAATACTTAAAAAAAATTAAAATTCATATTAGAAAGATATAAAAATAAAAAAATAAACTAAATATTTACAACAGTTGGTTAAGTTGGACAGTAGATTAAGAATGATAAAGATTTTGTGTAATTCTGAATATTTAAGGGGGTATATGTGTAAAAAGAACCCTACATAATAACAGAACTAGTGGCTTTGCAGCCATCGCGTGCGATTATAATACTTTGCAAGTAATTATAGATTTTTTTTTTTTTGTTGGAATTCCTCATCTGGATTTCATGTTTATTTTGTTTTCTTTTCCATGCCACCTTTGTGAGAACACCCTCATTCTATTAATAATTACTTGAGGTTGTTTTCATAAAATTTTTTTTTTCTTTTTTGAAAAGGTGGATAAACCACATGTATTAAAGAACGAAAGGTAGCAAATAACAGGCACCCCCATGGCGAGAACAGTACAACAAAATAAAAGCTACCGCAAGCTGCGGGAGCAATACATCAAAGACACAACGAAGACCCAACAAAAAGGAACCAGCCACGGAAAGGCACCTAGCCGCAAAAACACCCAAAATCACCTACTCAGCAGCGCAGTCATGATCCTCCTCCGACTGCGGGGTCGCATCGAAAAATTATAAACTGTTAATTTTTCATAAAATTGTAAATTGTTTCTTCTGTAGAAATCCCAAAAACTTTGGTAAAATTATATTCATCTTTGAGGATTTTAATGCCAGAATTAATTCATTGAGTGAGACTGAGAGAGAAAGAATGGTGAAGTTGATGGTCTATGCCGATCGGGTGTCGCAGAGCTATCCTCATTATTTGCAAGTATCCAAGATCAAACGAAGCCCGGAGTTTTTGTCTATCCGAGCTCCTAAGCAGGACGACTCAGCCACACCACCCCCGGGCGAGATCTAGCACTGGATTTTGCTCTTCCTCTTTAGGATTTCTTCTCTTCTAGCGGTTACCTCTTTTCCGCTTTTGTTTTGTTTTGTTTTCTGTACCCCACTCCTAGAGGACGTTTTATTTTGAGCTTCGGCTCCTGTTCTGTCCTTTTCTTTCTTTATACTGTTTTTTCACTTTTAATAATTGTGGTTTATCTACCCTTAAAAAAAAATCGTCTTTCTTTTTCTTCTTTGCCAATTTCTGTTGATAATCCTGAAAAAAGTAGTTCTCATATCTGCTTATTTTTCTTCGTGTGTGTGTGTGTATATATATATATATATATCCTCAAAATCAATCCCATGGGTTAATTTTTCAGAAAGTCACCAAACTTTGTCTTATTATCACTTCAGTCATCCAACTTCAAAACGTATCAAAGTGATCACTCAAATTCTAATTCATATCATTGGACAGTCATCCGTGGTCTTTTAGCCCAAATTAGTCTACGTGGCCGCCAAAGTTTGGCTGCCACGTAGACTAATTTGGGCTGAAAAACCGCGGGTGACTATGGTACCTCAGTTTTTCGGCGGCCACATAGACTAATTTGGGCTAGAAAGCCACGAGTGACTGCCCGATGATATGAATTAGAATTTGAGTGACCACTTTGATACGTTTTGAAGCTGGATGACCGAAGTGATAATAAGTCAAAGTTTGGTGACTTCCTGAAAAATTAACCCTCAATCCCATTCATCCTAAAAAGAGAATATAACTATTGGGAAGTATCTGGAGGTCTTAGCCAAAGGGAAAACATATGATAAAAAGAGAATATAACTATTGGGAAGTATCTGGAGGTCTTAGCCAAAGGGAAAACATCTGAGGCCATTGCCAAGCTCATGGACTTGACCCCTGAAACTGCAACTTTGTTAACTTACGACAGTGAAGGAAATGCACTTAATGAGACAGAGATTGATAGTCGGTTGATACAGAAGAATGATGTGATTAAAATTGTACCCGGTGGTAAAGTGGCATTCTGATGGTGTTGTTATATGGGGCAAGAGCCATGTCAATGAGAGCATGATAACAGGTGAAGCTCGCCCTGTTGCAAAAAGGAAGGGTCATACTGTGATAGGTGGAACTGTGAATGAAAATGGTGTCTTGCATGTTCAGACGACACACATTGGATCTGAAAGTGCTCTAGCTCAAATTGTCCGGCTTATAGAATCAGCACAAATGGCCAAAGCTCCTATTCAGAAGTTTGCGGATCGCATTTCTATGTATTTTGTGCCCATGGTTAGTAATTCTGCTCTCCCTCTCTCTTCTGTTTTTATTCTCTTCGATTTTAAATTAAACATTCATGATAGAAAGCGCTCATGTCTAGCATCCCATATGCATGATAATGAAAGTTCAGCCATTAGTATGACAAAATTTTTTGCCATATTGAACATAATGAGTGTAAATTTAGGTGTTTATATGTGCATTATACTTAATTGTGTTAGAAGTTTATGACCCAACCTTGGGGCCACTAGTGGCTTTAACTTATCTAAGAAAGTTAATGTTGGTTGAAGATGAGCAACAGCTGAATAACTTGATTTTTTTGCACCTACAGGTCATATATCCTTTGCGTTCATCACTTGGCTTTCATGGTTTTTAGCTGGAAAACTCCACAACTACCCTGGATCTTGGGTTCCATCTTCCATGGATTCCTTCCAACTTTCTCTCCAGTTTGGCATAGCAGTTGTGGTCATAGCTTGTCCATGTGCTCTTGGCCTTGCGACTCCCACAGCTGTAATGGTGGCTACTGGTGTGGGTGCTTCACAAGGTGTTCTAATTAAAGGGGGTCAAGCATTGGAGAGCACACACAAGGTATGCATGTAATCTCTCCTGACTGTTTTGAAAAAGTTGACTTACAGAATGTTGTATAGAATAGATTATACAGATCTTTCTGGCAAGTGTTTTTGCCTGCCTAGTAGTGTTCCTTGTGGCCTTTTTGATGACTTTATCCGCTTGCGTGCTCATTGGTTTCTTGATACATCCATAGATTTAAATACCTTAGTGTGTTTACTAACAAACTACTTGGTTTTGGATATAACCAATGATAATCTTTTGTTTTATATACTTATTGAGAAACTACTAAAATCTCCGGAATCATCTGTGAGGTCAGATTATCTGTTATAGTGGAAATTCCTTGTTGAAGCAGAGGCTGAACTTCTTTGCAGGTGAACTGCATTGTGTTCGACAAGACAGGCACACTGACCACAGGGAAGCCAATTGTCGTCAGCACAAGGTTGTTGAAGAAGTTGGAATTGACACTGTTGTTGCTGAAACTAGACCTGAACAGAAAGCTGAGAAAGTCAAAGAACTGCAGGTATGGCTTTATCATCTTATAGAAAAACACGACTTGTTACTCAGATATTGCATATTTGGATAGCTTGTTTAAAACACTGGATGTAACTTCTTCAAAGTAAACACAATTATACCAGTGATGCCATATGTATTTTTGTTGGCTTTAAAATTGTTAATTATGCTCACATGTTCAAGATATGTTTTAAAAGTTTCATTTTCATATACATTCGGAATAGTATGTTTCCTTTTACCCTTCAATTCAGTAATACAACTACTATTCTTAATTTATCTGCCTTGGCTTTCACCCACACCAAAGTTTCACTTGATGCTCTTCACTAGTTGGCCAAGGAACTTTATCTTATTATTTACTTCTTCGTTTTGATCTTCTTTTCTTGGCATATATCTTATTTATATTATGTTTAAAGATGTTATTAGTCCATAAATTTGAGCCATTGTTTGCTTTAGTTCCTCAACTGAACAACTTTCTTTGTTCCATCACCGTGAGTGAGACTGTCCAACATAATTTACTTGCTTGGACATTAAAAATGAATGCACATGTGGAAAACTTATCCACTTGTGCATCTAGTCTTCGCATCTAAATCACAATTTTGGACGAAGGAAACAAAATGAACAAAATGGAGAAGCAAAACATAGTTGAAGAAACAGCAGTGGCCTTGATCCTTTATTTTACTGATTTTTGAAAGAAGTATACAGTTATACACTAAAACTAGTTTGTCATTTCACCCAAAAACAACAGATGTATCTAATTTATGCACATTCAAGTCTATTCATTACCATTCATTCAATTCATCATTCTGTTTGCAGACGTATGGTTTTACTGTGGCAATGGTTGGGGATGGCAATAGGTGCTGGAACAGACATAGCTATTGAAGCAGCTGACATTGTTCTCATGAAGAGCAACTTAGAAGATGTCATAATTGCAATAGATCTCTCCAGGAAGATGACGCAGCGGATACGTAGTTCTAATCCAAGAACTCACTCAAAATAGAGTAAACGCGAAAATTAATTTCCAATTCATTGATTTCTTTTCACAAACCCTAAAACAATATTTATAGAGACCTAAACTAAGGACAAAATAGTAAATATAATTAAAATAATTACAAATTACTGGATAATAAACTAACTAATAAATCTAAGATAATTACAAAATAATTAAATAAAACTATTTTGAATATTTAAATTCAAAATACTAAAATTATTGGGCACCATGCTACGTCATTCACCCCCACTCGCGAGAAACTCGACCTCGAGTTTTAATCTGGGCAACAAAGCTTGTAATTGAATATTTCAACAACCCATCCCCATTCCAAAATTTAAACTTCTTATTCTTGAATTCTTCCCATTTACTAGCTTTCTTTTTCTTCTTCTTTGAAAAAGACCACACCTTTAGTTTTGATTCTTCGTGAAACTCAGAAAAGTGCTTTTCATCATTCTTCTTTCTCTCATCAACACTCTTGCAATCAACTTGTTTATCTTTATCCTCAGTTTTAGATGCGTCTTTAATTATATTTTCACAACTTCTGTAGAACGGAACACTTTATGTTTAAGCAACTGATGGCTTTGAATCTGCTCTTCATGTTTGGGAGTTGATATTATTGGCCTTATAAGATAAATTTGCCTCTCATCTGCTTCATATTCATCTTCCTCATCACCATCTGGCTCACAAATAATTTCTTTATTCTTCTCTATAATGTTCACGGTCTTCCTCAAGGGAAATTCATTTGATTTGTGTCCAGGTTGATTACACCTAAAACACTTCCCTATAGTAGGTTTTGTATAGGGATTTTCTGTTTTCCTAATTTCTTTATCTTTTCCTTCTTGATCTTTCCCTACAGTCTCTGTTGTCTTGTTCCTTCTGTATTGGATGTTGTTTTTATTAGTACGATCTTCAAACTCCTCTGTGGACTCTTCAGATTTATAATCTTCATGATTCCTCCAACCTCGCTTTTGTTGCATTAATTCCGCCTTTAGGGCCATATTCTTCGCCTCGGATAAGGTTCTGATAACTTGTACACCAATTCTGTCTTTGAGTGATGGCCTCAAACCCTCCAAATACCTTGCAACCTGCTGCCCTTCTGACTCAATGAGGTTGTTTCTTTCAGCCAATCTCATGAATTCTGTAGTGTATTCATAGACAGACCGACTTCCCTGTTGACAACATTGGTATTATTGAAACAGGATCTGCTCAAAATCTGGGGGTAGAAACTCCCTTTTCAATAAATACTTCATCCTATACCAAGTTCGTACAGGACCTTTACCTTCTCTTTCTCTCCTAGATTGAATCCGTTCCCACCATGCCGATGCTCCCCCTTTCAAAGGGCATGCAACCAATCTAACCCGTTTCTCTGGAGGGGTCTCCATGTAGTCAAAGAATCTGTCAATTTCAGCAATCCAATCTAGAAATTCTTCTATGGCCAAGCTTCCGTTGAAAGACGGGATATCCACCCTTAACCGGAAATCTCCACTATCCCTTTCAACACGGCCATAATTATTTCTCGCCCTTTGTCCTTCATATGGTTGATGACGTCCGAACCAATTTGGTTCAAAATCGTCTTCTTCCTCCGAATCTTCATCATAGACATATTGTCTATAAATAGGGATAGGACGACGTCTGTCAATAGGAACACCACGAGCCAACTCCACCCCTGGCCTTCTATTGTCATTCTGTCTCCTATGTGCATCAATTTGTAGAGCATTCAGACGATTTATAATTTCTTCAAAGCGCTCATCAAAACGCCGGAATCTGAGATCCATCCGTTGCTCTAAACGTCGCTCCAATCGTTGCAACGCTTCGTCCTCCAAAGGGGCTCTAGCCTCCTGATCAACGTCACGAAGACCATCACCGTCGCCACCAGTTGACATCCTCGCTTTGATACCACCTGACGCAGCGGATACGTAGTTCTAATCCAAGAACTCACTCAAAATAGAGTAAACGCGAAAATTAATTTCCAATTCATTGATTTCTTTTCACAAACCCTAAAACAATATTTATAGAGACCTAAACTAAGGACAAAATAGTAAATATAATTAAAATAATTACAAATTACTAGATAATAAACTAACTAATAAATCTAAGATAATTACAAAATAATTAAATAAAACTATTTTGAATATTTAAATTCAAAATACTAAAATTATTGGGCACCATGCTACGTCAGAAGACCTTCTCAAGAATAAGGCTAAACTATATCTGGGCTCTTGGTTATAACATCCTCGGAATACCGATTGCTGCCGGAGTTCTCTTTCCTTTCACCAGGTTCCGACTTCCACCTTGGATTGCTGGTGCAGCAATGGCAGCATCCTCAGTTAGTGTAGTCCTCTGTTCACTGTTATTGAAGAATTACAAGAGGCCAAAGATGTTGAATAATATGCAGATCAGAGGAATCATGGTGGAGTAAATTTGTGCAGCCATTTGTTCAAATGAATAATGGCCGCAAACCCTTTCTAATAAATGTGGTTTATTCATTTTTTTTAAAATAAAAAATAAAAAAAATATTGTAAATAGTTTTTGTATGATTGGATGGTAATAATGTTCTTTGTAGATGGTTCATGTCGTGTTTTTCTTTTCAGTTGAAGTTTTTTGCTATTTGAGTGTGGCCATTTGGGGGCATTCTCTATAAATTTTCAAAAATAATGACTTTAAATGTTGCGCGCTTTGTATAAATGGATTATGATGTTCTCTTTGTTGGAAATACGGTGTCGATGTTTGAATTTAGATAAAATTGCTATAGTGGCCTGTAAAAATGGGTAATTGTTAATGAAAATCATATTTTTCTTATGTTTCACAAAACATATTTATTTATTTATTTATATGTTTATTTATATAGTTTTATATTTTTTACAGTTAATAATTAGATTATAAATTAATTTTAATTTCAATTTTATTATATATTTTTAAAGATTTTTCGCAAAATGGATAAATTGTATTTATTAAAAAATACAAAAAGATTTCAAGTTACAGCAAAAAAAAAAAGTGACATCATGATGGGAAAGAGGATAAAAAGATATTAGGAATACCGTACGGGTTGCTTGGTCTTTTACAAAATTTTAGGTTTTACTTTAATTAGAGCCTTTGATTAATTGATAAAAATAAAAATGAAATGATTTTTATATAATACACAGAAGTAAAATTAATAAATAAATAAATGAAATATTTGAAATAATTTGAGTTGAGTTAAAGTTCACTAATAGCCAACCTAAGACAATAAAATTTTTACTCTAGACAATTTGGCTGCTAGGGGATATAATAAGTTGCCCACAACTTCCTGCACCCTTTATCACAGTGCTATTGAAACAATGAACATTTATTCTTCTGTTGGCTTGCGGCAACATCCACTTAAAATCAGTTTGTGCAAAAGATTTTCATGACCCAGATCTCGATGGCCAGTTTCTGGGACAATTGGTATAGGGAGTTGGGCCGTCAGCACAAATTGCCATGCTCCTTGCTCACAAAGGGGAATTATTTGGTAAATTTGGTTTGCAAAAAATAAATGCATTTCAATTGTGTTTTGATCCCATTATTTTCCTTATCTTTGCAAATATGTCACATGTTTCTCTTTTGGGTGTCCGCAATACCTACAATTGAAAAACAAAATTTGAAAGATTAGTTCACAGTGATTATGAGGGTATTCAATTTCAGGGCCTTCTATATGTGATGAGTGCGACCCAAATGGTGGTCAAAATGATGTTGCCAGCTAATCTTCTTCTCTCATTATTCTTGTCCCCTAGGAGGAACCCTCTCTACACCTAGCTAGAGGCCTTCCTATTCAATTGTTTTTTATTTTATTTTATTTATTTTTATTGTTGTTGTTGTATCCACAATTGGTGCATTTTTTTGTTTCCTTCCTTTATGTTGTTTTGGTTTATGGTTTGTTTTTAGACTTGTGTACCTTTTTTTTAATTAATGTCTTTGTGGTTTATTCACTTTATTAAGAAAAAAAAAAAAGTCTGTTATTAGGTTGCATGGAGAGGCACTGTGTAACTTATACATTGCATATTGCATTTTTTAATACTTTACTGTACTTATTAAAATTCATGCTTTATTTTTATAGCTTTTACTTTCTATCACATTAAAAATTAGTATATCAACAACCATGATGCCAACGATCACATGGTCTATTGGTACACGGGTCCCCGATAGAACTCTTTACCGAGTGGTGAGAGTTCGATTCTCGGGTGAGGGCACATTTCTGGGAGATGTGAGCAGTGGTTGTGCGCGGGTGATCCCTGCGCCCATGTGTGCGTGGGCCCCGCCTCCACTTACTCCATCGAGGCTTGTGCACGCCCTTGACTGTCTAACAGGGCCTACGGGCTGTCTGTACCTCATGTTAAAAAAAAAAAAAAAAAAAAAAAAAAAAAAAAAACCACCATATGATGTAGTAGATTGTTATTTGAATGATGAATTGGCAGGCCTAAGGTTGATGTTTAAAAATAAAACTTTGTTGTGCAGTATTTTGGACTAACCATTTCTTCTTTTTGGGGAAAGATCATTAATCCCAAATGAAATATATGAAGCAATGGCTTGCTAAAAGCCTAGAAGCTTCGCTTGATTTTTGGTCAGTTTTTTAAAAACAGTTTGTGTTTTTTCCTTTTTGAAATAAAATAGGATTTATTATTATTTTTTTTTTGTTTCTAGTAAAAAATGAATAAATTATAATTATGTTTATTAAGGATAAAAGAGTTACAAAACTAAGAACTTGAGCGAGCTTACTTTATAAGATATAGCCATGTTATAAGATAAATCGAAGGGAACAAATAAACACTAGATATTAGTGACATTCAAGAAACAATAGATATGAGAGAACAAGTTTTTTCCTTTTTTATATTTACGAAAATTTTCATCTTTTTATTTTATTTTATTTCATGGTTTTTTTTTTTCTACATTCCCAACAACTAAATAAATTGATGTTAGAATATATGTTACAATTGTATATATGTTTTTTCATCTTCTGTTTTGTTTATCATTACGTGGTTTCTCTATGTTTTTTTTAAAAAAATTAACGGTGTCACCATGGGCAAATGCTAAGTTTGGACGCTTATAAATTCCATAGTTTTATAGTCACTTCTTTAATTATAATTTAATTATATCTTAATTGCCTAACTTTTTCCAACATGCAACAAATCTATTTAAGACAATATAATTTTTAATTTGATTAAATGCTAAAATATTCCAAAAAAAATTAATTGGGCCTTGAAAGTACCTTAAATGAAGAGGTAAAAGCTAGAGGATTCTATCTGCATTGTGAAAAGAATCCTAGAATTTTTTAAATTCCATGCGAGTCGTAATCACAATGACTAAATTGCAAAAGTGGATTGATCTTGGAGAATTGATGACCAACCTCGGCCTCGATTAATCTCAAGTTCAATGCTAACATATGACATTGTAGAGGGATATTTTATCTTTTGTCTTTTTTTTTTTTGTTGGTGTACACTTCTAGTAGGCTTTACTTTTATGGTCATTCTCCTCTTTTATTTATAATAAAAAAAAATCAATGAAATTGATTTGTAGACCAAATTTATGTGTTTGAAAGCTATTAAAAGAAAGAAAATACTCAATGAGAGTGATTTAACCTTTGATAGTGGGAACATAGATATTCAAAGAGCTTAATTAGTATTATCATATATATATATATATATATATATATATATATATATATATATTACTCAAATTGATCAGTTCATGGAAAAATACTAGTCTTCTTCATTCATTTATGATAGTACTAATGCTTGCTAAACAAGTTAGAAAATGAGAAGAGTATAAGAAAGTCTAGAGAAATCGAAGCATGGTTAATTGACTTAAGTCTTTGTTTTTTTTCTAAACGCCCTTTAGATAACTTAAGTTGTTCTACTCCTCTAGTCTTCTCATAATTATATAATAAACCCCAAAATACATAGAATTTCCATGTAGACGGGTTTCTCTATTTATCCTTTTTTTCTCATTAATGTAAGCGCAAATAAAAAAATTTATTCTTAGAAAGTTTTTACATATTAATTCCAACAATAGGCTAGAAGAGCTTTCGTCTTCAATTCTAATTCCAACAATTTTTTTTATATTTATATCGACAATATTATTATACTAAAAATATTATATAATTTATATTATTTGTCTTTAAAAGCCAAAATCAAGTGATATATAAAGTTTTAGTTCCAAACAAAATCTAATTGAATTTGAATTCTCATAAATAAATCTAATTAATTTTAATTTAGTTTTCAAAAAAGATTTTACTATTTCTATTTTATTTTTTCCATGTTGTTTTATGGCGCATTTTCAACACTTAGATTTATAGCTACTAGAATTCAATAGGCTATTGGATACCTTGTTTATATACAACTATGGATTTATTCTCAAAGAAAATATATTAAAAAAATTCTAGTTTCTTTTAGGAAAATCCTTAAGCTTAGTATTTTTTAATAATAATAATAATAATAATAATAATAATAATAATAATAATAATCCTAAAACTTTGATTATACAATTGGGAGGAGAATAAAAGACTAAGTCTATTTTTGTAGGGTTAGATATTATTATTTATCACTTGGAGTCTTCGATGATATTGAGCATTATAACCTTGCCCATACGCTAAGTTTAAATATTGAATTCAATGCATTTATAAATCGCCTCTTTAATTTTTTTTTTCTTTTAATGCATTTATGATTGCAAAATTTTTTCCAACATAAAATCTGTCTATTTAACACTATGAATAAAATTAGGTTAAATTATTTGATTTATGATTCGGAGAAATGTTCAAATATTCCAAGAAAAATTAATTGGGATTGAATAAATGAAAATGAGTTGCATACCAAATTTATGATTTTGAAAGCTAACAATAATGTTAACCAATGGGAGTGCTTTAACCTTTGAAAGTGAGAGCATAGACATTCTAAAGACCTTGACTAATATTCACCAAGATAAATTTAGGTTAATTATTTTGTATATGATTACTAGAAACGTTCAAATATTTCAAGAAAAATTAATTAGGTTTGCATCAATTAAATTTGATAATGATTTCAAAAGCTATTAGGAAGAAAGAACATTAATGTTTCCAATGAGTGGGTTTTAACCTTTGATAGTGAGAGCATAGACATTACTTCATAGACCTTGACTAATATTTACCAAGATAAATTTAGTTTGATAGTGGGAGCATAGACATTCAAAGACCTTGACTAATATTCACCAAGATAAATTTACGTTAATTATTTTGTTTATGGTTTGTAGAAACGTTCAAATATTCCAAGGCAAATTAATTGGGTTTGATAGTGAGAGCATAGACATTACTTCAAGGTAACCCTTGATGGTGAGAGCACAGACATTACTACAAAGACCTTGACTAATATACCTAGATAGATATTATTGTATGTATATCTTTTTAAGAGAATTGGTGGTCAAGTTGTTCTATATATGACAACTAAGTCAAAAACCATTATTATTATTATTATTATTATTATTATTATCTATTGGAAAAATAGTTCTCTTCATTTTTGTACTATAAAAGTTCATCTATCATATTCGAAAATGAGAATAAAACTAAAAACACAGTAAAATGTTGAAATGCATATTTCAATCTATAAACAATAATCTGAACTGAGGTGAAATGGCAATCAACAATCCCACAATTTGAGCATGCAAAGACAAATAGTAAATGCTTGTAGATTCCTGTAGAGAATGGAACAGGGATGATAAGGACTTTGGAGCCAAAAATTATTCAACTAACAAGAACCTATCAAGAAAAATTAGTATATCTGTATACCATAAGTTTAGCAACAGAGACATACTTGACTTTTGCCAAGCCATCATTTATGAACCATACAAGTGTTTTCTGACTGAGCACCCTTCGTAGAATGATTTTTACTATGGCAACAACTTGAATTTATGGAACAAAACATGATCATCAATAAGAAATAGGCAAATTTGCTGATCATGATTGGCTAAGTTTTTTATCACAAAAACATTCATTCTGAAATACCATCCATTAGGCCTTTTTATTTATTTTGAAGGCAGCTTGGTGCTTGTAGCCCTAAGTAATTTTCTTTCCTCTGTTCTATTGTATAAGTTGGGCAAATTTGTCATCACAATTGAACAGTCTTTCCTCTGTTCTTGTCTTCTCCTAATTTATTAATTTCGGATGAAATTAAATTTCAAAAAATTTATTATATTGGACCCCACACGCATAGAATTTTCGATGAGAAAACTTGATTGAAGGTTGTGCCTATTTATACAGAGCGAGTGTACGAGAGGGGGAACCAGGAAAATTGAACTTCTTTCAAAAAAACACAAATGCACATAATGGGAGCGATGAAGAGACGTTCTCAATTAGCTCTGATGCTTTGCTTTCTCTGCTTGGAAATTGTTTGTCTTTGCAAAAGTGATGGTTCCATTTGCAGAGAATTAGAAAGGAAGGCACTTGTTGATTTCAAACAGGGCCTTGAAGATTATAGTGGAGAACTTCTCTCATCTTGGGTAGGCTTGGACTGCTGCTCTTGGACCGGCGTGCGCTGTGACAACCACACCGGACATATTGTAAGGATTGATTTTAATGGGCAATTGTTGGGAGGTGAGATCCGGCCTTCTCTACTTGTCTTGAATCACTTGAGATACTTGGACCTCAGTGGGAACTCCTTTGAAGATAATAGAATTCCAGTTTTTCTGGGTTCACTGGTGAGTCTTCAATATCTCAACCTTAATGATGCTGGCTTCAGTGGGCATGTGCCACACCAACTTGGTAATTTGTCTAGACTGCGCTATTTAGATCTTTCAAAAAATTATCTTCATGTGATTGGAAGCCATTGGCTCACAAATCTTTCTTCTCTTCAATACTTGAATTTGGATGGTGTGAATCATTCCAAGGCAACAAATGTTCTCAAAGTACTGAATACACTTCCTTTGATATCTGAGATACACTTGCATGGTTGTGAGCTTCATATCCCTCTTTCACTTGGTGCACACATCAACTTCACAAATCTTCAATTCCTTGATCTTTCCTTTAACCGCGTTAACTCTATTGTCCCTCTTTGGTTGTTTCAATTGAGTGGCCTTGTGCATCTTGATCTTAGTTATAATAAGTTTCAAGATATTATCCCTCTTTCACTTGGTGCACACATCAACTTCACAAATCTTCAATTCCTTGATCTTTCCTTTAACGGCATTAACTCTACTGTCCCTCTTTGGTTGTTCCAGTTGAGTGGCCTTGAGTATCTTGATCTTGGTGGTAATAATTTTCAAGATCTTATTCCTCCTGCTATTGGGCAACTTGCTTCTCTCAGGGTCCTCAACCTCGACGATAATGGAGACTGCCAATGTAACGAAATCTCAAGTATTAGACTGCCACCTACTCTAGGGGAACTTTGTAACTTGAGCATACTTACTCTCTCGGGGAATAATTATATTCCAAGTGATCTAGATGGATTGGGAGAAATTTTTTCGGGGTGCATTAAAAATAATTTGGAGGAGTTGTATTGGTATGGTGCAAATCTCGCTGGGCAGTTACCAAGTTGGCTAGGGAACCTCAAATCTCTTAAAACTCTTGATCTTTCTTTCAATTCATTTTATGGGTCATTTATTCAATTCCAACTACCATCTGTGCAAGAGTTAAGATTTTCTAGAAATCAATTGAATGGAACTATTCCAAAATATTTGGGGCAATTATTTCCAGAGTTGGTTGAATTAGATCTTTCGTATAATAATCTGGCTGGCATTTTGACAGAAGCACACTTTGATAATCTCACGAAGCTGGAATCTCTAGACATGAATTCAAATGCATTTGAACTAATACTGAGACCTGAGTGGGTTCCTCCATTTGAACTAAATTATTTGGATATGAGTGGTTGTAAATTGGGACCGAAATTTCCATCATGGCTTCAAAACGTGAAGAACATAGTTTCCCATATTACAATGTCAAATACAAGCATTGCCGATGCACTACCAGTTTGGTTTTGGGACTTCTCTTCTAATATTGTAAAGTTAGATCTATCTCACAATGATATTAGAGGCAAGCTACCGACAAGTTCATCAAAAGTATCCAATCTTAGACGTTTGGATCTAAGGCATAATTATTTGGAAGGACAGTTGCCACAATTTTCATCAAATTTAGTAGATTTGGATCAGGCCCATGGCTTATTCTCAACGTCCACTTTCTCTAATACAAGCATTATAGTGCCAAATTTGTATGGGTTGTATATTTCTTCAAACAAAATAACCGGAAGTATTCCCAAAACATTATGCAAGCTAAATTATTTGCAAATCCTTGATCTCTCACATAATATGATTGAAGGAGTAGTTCCCGATTGTTGGAATCTTTCTGACTTCTTCTGGGTAATGGATTTGTCGCATAACAATTTATCTGGGATCATTCCCGCCTCCATCAGCTCCACAAATTTGAGATTTTTGTATTTGAGTAATAATGCATTTTTTGGTGAGCTCCCAGTTTCTTTTAAAAATTGCACATCATTGTCTGTTTTAGATCTTGGATATAATAACATTAGTGGAAGCATACCAACATGGCTTGCAGAAAACTCAAAAGATCTGGAGATGCTTGAGCTCCGAAATAATATGCTTACTGGATCTATTCCTCCAGAATTGGGAAACCTCAGCCATCTACATGTTATTGATGTTTCAAATAACCATCTATCAGGTGCCATACCACATAGTTTTGGCAACTTCACCGATATGAAAATTGGAATTGGATATAGAACAAGCTATGATCATTATGTGAACAACATTGAGATAAATTTGAAAGGAAGAGATGTGCAGTTGGAAAGGCTGTCTGAAATACTTTTTTTAATTGACCTTTCGAATAACATGTTATCAGGAGAGATACCTGAAGAACTAGGTCAACTTTCTTTTCTGCAGAGTTTGAATTTATCCAGAAATCAATTATCAGGACAACTTTCAGAAAAAATAGGCCAGCTCAGGTGGTTGGAAGTTCTTGATTTATCAATGAATAATCTTTCAGGGGTTCTTCCGCCATCATTGACCAACTTAACTTCATTGAATCACCTGAATCTATCTTACAACAATTTCTATGGTGAAATTCCTTATGGTGGTCAACTTCAAGCACTTCCAGATCCATCTATTTATTCTGGCAACCAAGGTCTGTGTGGTTTTCCATTAGATAAAAAGTGTGAGATTACAGCACCAACACAACCACCCTCTTTACCAAACAATGAAGATGACGACAACTCTGAGAACATATGGTTTTATTTGAGCATGTCTCTGGGATTCATATTTGGGTTTTGGGCAATTTTTGGTGCATTGATTCTGAAAAAGAGGTGGAGGTATGCTTATTTTCGATTTGTTGATCATATTTATGATAAGATCTATGTTATTGTTGTTGTAAATGTAAAAAAAATGAAGAGAAAATGTGGCCTTGCTAGTGAATAGTGTTACCTTTTCTTCTTGGAGGCCAAATAAAATATTACAATCCATATAAGTAAAACAAGAGCAAGTAATTGGTGGTGTAAGGTTATCTAGAGTTCAATATTTTACTGCCTACTTGTATTAATTATATGCATAAACCGTCATGAGAACTCTTTCGAGAATGTAATTTTAATTTGTAATGAAATGTTATCCAGTGTATTTATTTATTCTCTTATGTTAATGTTAGTGTTAATAGAGCATATTATATATAAGTCGAACACATCAATGTGCTTGATCTTCCTGTGTTAGTGAAAGTTTTTAGTGAGTATATATATACTTGACAAAGCTTCAGCAGAAGTGATCCTGGTTTTCTTCAATTCTTCGACTAGTTTCTATGTTTTCCGCAAGTTCGCCTTAATTTCTCTTGAATACCTCATCATCAATAATACTTGAGATATGCCCCATGTGGTTCTATAAATTACCTTTTATAAGACAATGGCAATTTGAGCGAGCAAGCAATTTTCTGCAATATATATGATCTGCATGCCAACAATATAATACAGTACAAAGGTATGGGTCTATCTTCTGTTTAATTAATTCTTATTATTAATGTAATTGATTACTCTGCCATCAAATTAATTATAGTGTTTCATTACATGGCCAAAGTTATAATAATTCTACTTTCTTATGCAGTGGCATACAACCATATATTAACCACGATTTTACAAGGGAGATGCGTCCATATATCTATTGGTCTGGCTCTTAATTAATAAGTGTCAAAGCAAGCACACAACTGCACAAGCCCATATATTTACATGGATGTGGCAATTACAAAAAGGATCCATCGTTTGAATGCTTTTTGGTTGAGTATCACAGATCTTGCCTTCATTATTGTTGTGGCGTTTTCATACTTCTCTGGGGAGTGAAGCACTAATTGTCCAGGTGATATAAGAGGTTTGTTAATTAGGACGTGCTTTTTTATTATCTGTACTTTAAATGTTAAGTAGGATAATTTTCACAAGATGATTGATTGATGGCTAATGAAATAATTTTTAGGACCCAAGATCTAACTTTTGATAATTATCATTGATAATGAGGGTGTTTTTGCAAAATTTCAAAACACAATTTCCTTTTTGCATAAACACCCAGCAAGTTTGACTTTAATATTCTTCGTTTTGGTAGCAAATCATGAAATCCATGCTACTTTTGAGAGAACACCCTCGTTTAGTAATTACTTGGGTTTGTTTCCATAAAATTGTAAAACTTTTTACTATTTATTCTGCAGAAATAAATCCCAATAACTTTGGTAAAATTATATTCATGTTTGAGGATTTATATGATAATAATGTTAGAAAAGTCACAATTAATTTGGTAATATTTGACTTTGGCGGACTGTGTATACACTCAAATTTTTGGTTTTTTTTTTCATTCATGCGATGCTGAGATTGAGTGGGTGAGACTGTGAGAGAGAAAGAATGGTGAAGCTGAAGGTCTACGCCGATCGGGTGTCGCAGCCATCGCGAGCGATCCTCATTTTTTGCAAGTAATTTTCCAAATTTTAACAATATCATGGTTTCAATTTCCTCTTTCCTTGTCTTGTTTGGCAATTTCTGTTGATAATTATGAAAGTATTTCTCATATTTGTTTGCTTGAGCTCATATCTGCTTATTAGGGTGAATGGGATTGATTTTGAGGAGGTGAGGGTGGATCTCTCCAAGGGCCATCATCGAAATCCCCAATTCCAAGGTATTAGCTCGGAAATCCTTTTCCAGATTGTAGTTCATGAGAAATTTCATTTCAATCTGCATAGTTGTTGCTGAAGTTTTGAAGTCTGTCAATTGGATCATTATCCTCTAGAAAAATCAATTTTTTCTTAATTTTATTTCAATAAAATATAAATTGATGGTTGTGCACTGCTTTTGCAGAAATAAATCCAATGAGACAAGTTCCAGCAATTGTTGATGGAAGATTTAAGCTGTTTGAGAGGTAATCCATATTTTCATTTGAATTCCCTTTTTTTTTTTTTTTGGTTCATTTTGTTTACAATTAAAGCTTATGCAATCATTGATTGCAAAGTCATTGAACATTGTAATTGAATTTTTAAATTTTGTTTTCTCTATTTTCTTTTGTTAGTTCTTATTCTGACTTTATCATCATGCATTTGAATTTGTTTATGGGCAGCCATGCAATCCTGAAATATTTGTCTTGTACATTCCCTGAAGTCTCAGACAGCTGGTAATATTGTATTTTCCTTGGAGTTTTATCTTAAATTGGCTGATTTTCCCATTTTATAAATGTAAGCTATACTCTGCTGCAAATGCGTGTTGATAATGATGAATAATATGATTTTCATGTTAATCTTGGCAAGGTCAACAAATTCATCTTACAATTGATGTTTAAAAGAATTGATGTCTTAGAGAACTGATCAAGAATGTTTTGATGATGTATATTTCTTGGTGTGGTTTTTTGTATGAAAATTGTTCACGTTTTGTTGTAAAACAAGCAAGAAACAAAGATGGTGAATGCCTTTGATTAACCAGCAAATTGGAGTGCACAACTAAAGAGAGACATCTTTTGGAGCACTCTTGTTTGTTAACTTGGTACAAAGAATGATCTTTTTTTCAAAATGATCCATATGTGTGTGTGTGTGTCTATGTGTTTATCACTATACCTTTCCTCTGCATTTTGGAACTCGCTTTGATTGATTTTTGTATCCTTTCTTCCTTTCTGTTAGGTATCCTGCTGATCTTTCTATCAGAGCTAAAGTTGATGCAATCTTAGATTGGCACCATTCGAACCTAAGGCTAGGAGCAGGTGCTATAATATTTGTTGAGTAAAATAACTAATAACTGGCAATCTGTATATGAATTACTTTTCCTTGTGTGGCTCCATGATAAATATTATGCTTTGCGCATTGAATATTCCTAAAAGTTTCCTATTTTATCAGAGTATCTGATGTCTTTGAGGGCTTATAAGATTCTCTACATTGATTTGTAGCCTCCCTCATTGTGAACAGCATAACAGGACCAGCACTTGGCCTTCCGCTGAATTCAAAAGCAGCAAAGGAAGCTGAGAAAATTCTGGGCTCATCTCTTGCAAAAATTGAGACAATTTGGCTCAAAGGAAATGCAAAATTTTTGCTAGGTAGTTCTCAGCCATCTATTGCAGATCTCAGTCTTGTTTGTGAGATAATGCAACTGGAGGTTAGTTTACTTAACACAATGACTTCAAGCATTCACTTGTTGTTTAGACCTTATGAGATAATTTGATTTGCATTCCTTAATACTAAACTGAAGAAAAGGATTTTGGATTGCATTTTAGTTGTAGATTGCTTATGAAATTTATTACTTCTTTATCAATACAATCAACCAGACTAGTCCACCATTTGGTGTTAGATAAAACTTTTTTCTTGCGTCTCTTTTTATAAGTTAATATGCCCTTGATCAAATCAAGTTGATCTTATCCAAGCTATTTTTCTGTGTCAGTGTTACATTTTTAGAGTTGCATACATCTTTCTGTGATGGCTATCAAATTTTTGATAAGGACTCTTATTCTGTTTGATAAATTTGTTTTGTTGTCTTCCAATTTTTGGCCCAGATTTTGGATGAGAAAGATCATGAGAGAATATTAGGCCACCATGGAAAGATTCTGGAATGGGTTGGAAATGTGAAAGCTGCAACAAGTCCTCATTTTGAAGAAGTACATGCAGTCCTATATAGACTTAAAGCGAAGTTGCAAAGGCAAAGGGCATCAATGAGTGATAAGATTATGACATCCTTCGCAGAAGGCAAGCTTCCGTCAAAGCTTTAACATTTTCTGTCAAATTATTTTCCTGCAAAGTAATATTAGTTATGATATGGTTCTGTTGTAACAAACAAGATAAAAAGATGTTTAAATTCTTGAAGATGAATACCACCAATAAGCACACAATGGAGTAGTTCAAAAGATACTTAGGTCCAAAACACACCGTTATTTCTCTACAAATGGTTTGGGATTAAATAGAAATCTAAGGACAATAGCATTTTGGAGATTGAAAAAAGCAAAGGAATTGAATCCAAAAAACCTTTGTGGAAGATGTTCAAATTTTTTTAATATCAGTACTATGGGTAGGTATAGGTGCACTTAATTTAACTGAAACTTGAATTATTAGTTCTTATCAATCATTGAAGAAATGAAAGAAAGGGATTCAAACTCCAAGTCTTAAATGAAACGATCGGGGGTGGAATTCAGAAGTCTCTGAGTATGGTAGTAAAGAACTAAAATAATATTCTAGTTCTTTACTGCTATCTAATCCACTATTCTATAGTTGTATAGTATTTTTTTTTTAATTTAAAGTTGTATACTATGGGTAGGTATAGGTGCATCAGTTGACAATAGACCTTTGGTAAAACAAATTTTAATTCATGTATAGATGGCTTAAAAAATATAACAAGATCCAAATTTAAGAAGATTTTCTTAAATATATTCACACCAAAAATATTAAGATTCTTTTAATTAACTAATTTTAGTATTTATCATTTTTACTATAAAATGATGGTAACTGTTCTCCCTCCTGACTGAGAGGTGGAGTGATTAACTTTTAAGAACAAGTGGTTTGTATACTTTATTAAAAAATAATTTATTGTTTAATAATGGACTATTGAAAAGTATAAATTAAATATATTATGTGTATATTTTTTCCATTTTAAATTATAATTATTTATAAAACAAGTATATATTTTAATAATATTTTTTATCTATAAAAAATATCAAAAAAATACGTAATGTTAACGTTAGAAAGATAGTAATTATTTCTCTTACTCTCACTGGGTTAAAATGAGTAATTTATTGATATTAATAAAAAAAATTTAAAAATTAATTAACTCAAAGTATTTAATTGAAAATAAAAAATCACATTATAAATTAATTGAATGTAATAACTACATTTATTTTTTTTTAAAGGTGGATAAACCATATTTATTAAAAAAAAATAGATACAAAAACAAAAGCCTAAATTCGGTAAAAACTCACTAAAGAGCGGGGAAACAACAAAACGACAAAAACCAACAAAGAGCTAAAGGGTCTAAAAGAAGGAATTACACTAAGTGTAGGGTGACACATAAATATATAAATATAAAATCTCAGTTATATGTCATTTTTGTCAAATTGTCAAATTACAAGTGTTCACCGCTAGTAATTTTTTATGTCTCAGATTGTCTATATATCTAACTAATTTAAAATTTAGTATTTATATTTAAATTAATCAATTTATTTAAATACATTGTTCTATTTTTTTTTTTTGAAAAGGTGGATAAACCATAATTTTAGCTTCAATGAAGGGAAACAAAAACGGGTAAAATAAAAAAAAATTAAATATTTATAACAGTTGGTTAATTGGACAGGAGTCACAGGACATCAAGAATGATAAAGATATTGTGTAATTCTGAATCTTTTAGGGGTATACGTGTAAAAAGAACCCTTAATAACAGAACTGGTGGCTTTGCAGCGAACAGACGGGAAAGAGAGAGAGAGAGAGAGAGAGAGAGAGTGATGAAGCTGAAGGTGTACACCGATCGGATGTCGCAGCCATCGCGTGCGATCATAATATTTTGCAAGTAATTATTGATTTTTTTTTTGGAATTCCTCATATGGATTTCCATGATTATTTTGTTAATTTATCGATTTTTGTTCATAAATCTCAAGGAATTTGTCTTACTAGTGTGATTTTGTTGAGCTGAATTAGGGTTTGTTGATTTGGATTTTAGGATGAACCGGATTGATTTCGAGGAGGTGAGGACTGATCTCGCCAAGGCCCAGCAACGAAGTCCCGAATTCCAAGGTCTTTGATTGTGAAATTCCTTCTTTTTTGAATTCTTAGTTGAGATTTTAATCTCTCTTGAGATGTTTGTAGAAAACGTGATAGTTGTTGAAAAGTATTGAAATTTGTGGGATTGGATCCCTCATGCTTTCCTATCCAAAACGATCAAATTTTTGTTTTGTTTGCAGGGAGATATTATTTGTTAATTGTGCTGTGCTTTTGCAGAAATAAATCCGATGAGACAAGTTCCAGCTATTGTTGATGGAAGGTTTAAGCTGTTTGAGAGGTAATTCCAAGTTTTCTTTTGATTTTTGTTGGCTTTTGTTTGTTCATCTAATTGTTAAAGCTTTCAAAACAATTCATTTATGATTTCACTATTGTCATAAAGAAGAAATTGGGTATTGTGATCATTAGTTGAAGTTTCATTCTTGTTTTGGTAATAGTTTTAAATCAATACACATTGGTTGACTTCTGCAGAGTTTTTTTTTATTTTTTATTTCTGCTTTGTTAGTTGTGATGCTGACTTTATTATTCCTTGTATTCCATTGTTTATGAACAGTCATGCAATTCTGAGGTACCTGGTTTGTACATTCCCTGGAGTTCCGGACCACTGGTAATTTTGCACTTGAGATGTCCTTGTCTTAATTGGTTCTTTTTTCATCTTTTGTTTAAAAGATTATTATAATAATTATGATTGCAAGCTTGCAAACTATGAAGCTTGACATTGATACATAAATTGATTTTAATGGCATTCACGGCAAGGACTAGAATATCCCCTCTTGTAGATTTAGATGTGGAAATAGTCCCTATCTTTAGGAATTTTCAGGATCAAATTAATAATGTTTTAATGAGTCATGTGGTCATCAATGTCTCCTACCATGGCCTCTTGTATAAAACCTGATTGGTTAATGTGCTGAAATAAGCAAGGGAAGAAATCTGGGTGATGCCTTTCTGTTAACTGCTGAATTGGAGCACCAAACCAGAGAATGGCATGTTTTCAAGCATTCTTGTAGGCTAATTTTTTACAAATCGTGGTTTTTGGCCTCACTAGTATGATACATTATTTTTATATCATTCTTCGCCTTTTGGAGCTTCTGAGATTATTTAATGGATATCTGTAACCTTGTTGTTAGGTATCCTGCCGATGTTTCTAACAGAGCCAGAATTGAGGCAATCTTGGATTGGCATCATTCAAACCTAAGGCGTGGTTCAGGTACTAGAGTATTTCATTAATATCTAATTAACAACCTATACATTGGTACTTCTTTCTTGTTCACTTCCATGTATATCGTGGACAAACTTAAAGCAGTTAAGTAGGCATTCAATCCTCTCTTGAAGTATAATTTAAACCTCAAGATCTCAGTTTTTGTTTTCAAGCATTCAACTTTCACTGCTGAAATGGAGAAAACCTATGAAACTTTCATATACTTTTGATCACAAATATCAGTTAGCTGCTATATTTTCTAAACAAATCATCATTATGTGCTTCACGTTGAATACAGTTGTATGTATTAAGCATCTGTATCCATATGCTATTTGACAATGGATTTGTAACTTTAGCAAAGTTATTGTGCTATTATGATGTCCTTTTTTTTTTTTTTTCTATGAATCATGTTATATATATGATTTCAATGCACAGCTACTCAATGAGGGGCTTGAAATTATATGTTGAAATTATATGATCTCCATGATGGCAGTTTTTATATTTATTGTTAATTAAATTCATGCTCCTCCACTTATTTTATAAAAAAAAACCCATTTAAAGGTGGGTAATGTCATCTTAAAAGGGCTTATAAATACACTGTCTTCCTATGCAGCCTCCCTTGTTTTTAACAGTGTATTGGCACCAATATTTGGTCTTCCATTGAATCTGGAAGCAGCAAAGGAAGCAGAGAAAATTCTGGACTCATCTCTCTCAAAAATCGAAAGCATTTGGCTTAAAGGAAACTCTAAGTTCCTGTTGGGAAATTTTCAACCCTCTATTGCAGACCTCAGCCTCGTTTGTGAGATAATGCAATTGGAGGTTAGTTTATCAAACATAATAATATCTAGCATTCACTTATTGTTAAGACATTCCTGAGATTATTCGGCATGAATTCCTTGATGCTGTTATGAGATTACTAAAATTACTTTTATCCATCACCGCATCATTTGAGCCTTGTTACACTTTTTCTTTGTTTGATGTTACAATATTTTGAGAATCAATATCAAACTTCAAATTTCCATTCAATATAATCTTTGAAAAATTTGATGAGTGCTGTCATACTGGGACTATTTATTAAATTATTTATATTTCATTCTTCGTGCAGCTCTTGGACAAAAAGGATCGGGAGAGAATATTAAATCCCCATAAAAAGATCCTACAATGGATTGAAAATGTTAAATCTGCAACAAATCCTCATTTTGAAGAAGTACATGCAGTGCTGTACAAAGTAAAAGCGAAATTACAGAGTAACCCATTATCGATGAGTGGTGAGTCTATAAAGTCTAGACCAAAAGTCAAACTGTCACCAAAGCTTTGATAATTTCCAATAAATCATGTTCCTAGAATGTAATATCAATAACAATATGGTTCTAATGCATCGATGGTGTTAGTGTTACATGACCGAACCCTTTTTGCACAAAAAAATGAATAATTAATAATATTTAGCTCATGAATTTCTACGTATCGTGTTATTCACTGATAAAGTTTGTCATATAAACTATAAAGCTTGTGAGCTACCATCAAGGCTACTTGTTTGATATAATGTATGCTTCTAATGGCATGCTTCCATTGATGAAACTCTGGTTCAATATCATTTAGTTTTGCATTATCTTTGATGATAAACAGGGGAAATTAATGGGAATGCGCTTAGTTTCAATTACTTTGCAATCAATGATTCAAAATTATATTATGGTTGTACCAGTGCAGTGTCTCTGAACTCTGAAGCATTTAGTTGTCCTTTTGGTAGTTATAATTATATTAACACAGAAAATGATATTAGAGTAACTAATAGCCCGTGTTAGTAAGGCAATTTATGTTTGGTTTGAATTAAGTAATGCCAATATAAAATGCCTGTTTAAAAATAAATTAATACAGGTCAAGGGGCATACTAAACTAAGTTTTAGCTCGAAATTCATTGTTTGTAAATATAAGTATGACAACTCGAGGGTTATTTTTGTGGTTGGTTTGCACTAACTGATGATTATTAAGTATCCTATATATGTAGGGTCAAATAATAGAAATAAGGTGGTTACAATGTCTAAAGATGGTATTCTTTTCCTTTGAAAAAGAACAAGGACAGCCAATATCTCACATGATATCCTATCCCCTATTAAAGAATTAAGTTATTAAATCAATAATTATCAGTTATAATAGAAGTTCCTTTTTTAGAAAATCATATCTTTCTTCATGTGAGCAGTGTCCCACATGCATCTAGAATGTCCAAAAACACACAGAATTGTTTGCTGATCTTGCAACTCTGAGATAATATAGATAAAAGGTACATTATTAGTATCCAAATTCAATGGAAAATGGACAGAGTGCATGAACCAGACAGAGTACACAAACAACATTTATATATTTCTGTCCATATATTCCTTTCTTTTTAGTCAGATTAATGCACATGTACATGCAATTCTGCTTATTATTTTACTGTATCACAATTACCTATTGAGCATTCATCCCCTTCCCAAAATCATTGCCTTTAATCTTCTCCTTATCTCTTTCCTGGAAAATAAAAACATAAACAGAAAAAGAAAGACATGAAAACCATGCTGATACTTGGATAGAGGATAGACGAAAAAATTTATTTCTCATATTTCATTTTGAATTGTACCTCATGAGTTGCCTGTCCAAAGTGGAAGCAGAGAGGAAGCCTCTGTTCTCCTCAGCCCTGCGGAGAAGGTAAGGGATGACTTGATCCACAGGTCCAAAAGGCAAGTACTTACTCACTTGGTAACCAGCATTACTCAATCCTATTGACAGTGCTTCAGCCATTCCTTTCAGCTGTGCAAATTGCAGTTTCTGATTTCCTTTATCAATCCCCAATTCTTCAGCTTTTGCTGCTGCAAATTTTCCTATATATCACTGATAACATTAAGTTAATCGAGCTCAGATAATATGTGTTTTTGTTTTGGTAAAAAGAGATCTTAATTACCTGAGTCAAAATTATGTGTGGCAAGCACAACAGAACCAGACCCACTGACAACCTTTCCAAGCATGAAGGAGGTGCAGTCATTGTAACATGCATGTGTTTTTTCTATACTGCTGTGAATGGGTGAAGCTGCACCTAAAGATGAAGCCAGGTCTCTTTCTCTTGTTAAGTAAGCACCTCTGACCAACTTGAAACCTATGGAAATTCTCTCCTTCTCAGCAGCCTCCACTGCAAGCATCAACCTCTCTTTGGCATCCCTTAAGTAGGCCTGAATTGTACCGTAAACGATAGGCCGGTCATCGTGGTTGAACCTGAGCATTGCTGAGTATGTTAAGTAGTCAATGGCTGGTTGCACTGAGGTGTACTCTGCATCAATGAGTAGAGGGACATTGAAGTCTCTGCATCTCAAGGAGAGGGTGGTTAGTCTTTCTTCGGCAAGCCGGAGGTCTTGTTCTTCGGTTTCTGATAGAGGTGGAGGAGAGGAAGGGGTGTGGTAGAGAGGGCTGGAAGGTGAAAGGATTGGAAGAGAGTGTGACTTCCATGGGAGGTCTATTGTTTTCTTCTTCTGCTCCCATCTTAGTAAATCACTCACTCTTTCTAGCAATGTTATTGGGCATATTGCTGTAATCTTCACACATGCAAAGCTCACCTGTTACAGTATCAGAATTAATCATATGAATATATGATTGTTACCAACTAAAAAAAACAGAAATAAAAGATGAAAAAAAAAATAGAAATGTAGGATTTTATTGACTTGTTTACGTAAGTTCATTGCTGTCAAAATTGAGAGTATAAATTCACTTATGAAAAGAGATGCTTTTGGAGCACTTTTGGAGACATTTGCTATATAACTGATGCGTAACTAGTGCTAAATTTGGCTCCACATGCTAGTTCTATGGTTATTAAAAATGGTATGAAAAAAGTTTATTCTCCACCAATGACTGAGATGTGACCAAAGTTCAAATGGCATTTGGGGAGCTTTTTTACTGTTAAAAGGGGAGAACTTTTGGGTTGCGTATCACACTATAAACACCCTTAATTAGTCAAATCTATGGATAGGGATGTAGAAGTAGAACATATAACTTATATATACATATATATGATGTGGCAAGAATATCAACTTCCTTGTTTATGTGTTTAAATGTAGGAAATTAGTGCCATCAAGTGGCAATCACAAATTTCTTTCCTTTGAATAATCTAAAATTTATTTATAATCTCTTAAAATTTTCAACTTTGCTTGTGAACTCTCCAACTTCCATAGATAGAAATTTCAATGTGGTCCTAAATATTACTTCAACAATATATATAAAAATTCATTTTTATCTATTAGCCTTCAAAACCAACTTTTCTTACCACCCTACGATAAAACAGTTAAAATTTCATTTCTCTCCCAATTTAAATATCCCATCACTTATCTTCATTTATATAAAGAAAATAAAATCTTGCATAATAACCCAAAAAGATTATTGTTAAAAAGAAAATATTGTTTTATAAAGAAAGAAAAAAAACAAAATATTTGGACAAACACGAGTTAAAATTTTTTCGAATTGATAAAATTATTTTAATAATCTTTTTATTTTTTAAATTTATTTTTTACTCCATTTACTTTAAATTATAATCTTTTAATCTTCCATGTCAGTCTTTAAAAATTTAAAATTAGAGGTCAAGGTTTGAAAAGCTAAATTAAAATACTAGATAGAGTAAAAGTTACAGTAAAGACGTAAGTTTGGAGAATTAGATGGATTGTTAAGTAAATTATACTTTTCTTGTTTATATAAATAAAATTTAAAAAAAAAAAAAAAACAGTGAATCAAATCAGCACCACAAACTCATCTTGAGATGAGAAACAAACACTGATCCAAGAAAACGAAAACGAAAACGAAAACGAGGGCATGGAATCTCTCCGGATCTCTCGGTAACAAACAAAAGGAATCTCAGACAAAAAAAACCAAAGTGAATCACGATTCAAGGAAAACTCACCGAATCGCGCGGGAGCGATGACGTCATCTCGACGGTGTGAAGGAATCCGGCCAAGTTCCGATCACAGGCGGCGTTATCCTCAGCGTCCTCAAGCCCATAATCCAAGATCCCGCGCATCCCACGACCCCAGAGCTCCGTCAGCGTCTTCGCCGCCGACTCCGCGTCCTCGCCGGCGCAGAAGCGAGCGTAGGCCGTGGCCTTGATTGCGCGCCGCCCGATCTCGGTCCCCGAGATCAATCGAGATCGGAGAGCGGTGATGCCAAGATCGACGAGAGGAGAGAAGGCCATGGCGTAGAGATGGGAGAGGGAGGAGATGAGGGAGGAGGTGGGGATGGAGGAGAAGAGGCGGTGGGTGTCATCGAAGTCTAGGGTTTGGGAGGAGGTTGGGGTGATGGCGGTGAGGTTGAGGGCGGAGGAGTGGAGGAGAGGGATGGATTTGGGGCGATTGAGAGGAAGACGTCGGACGATGGGGAACATGACCAAGTGTTGGCAAAAAGGATTTGAATTGATTAGTAGAGGTTTCTTTGTGTCATGATATCTTTATATATATTTCTTTGTGTCATGATATCTTTATATATATATATAGGAATTATTATGTTTTTTTTTTTTTTTTTTTTTTTTTTTTGTACAATAGACTATAAGCGCTCCCACCTAAAGGTAGTCAGGGACGGACACATAAGAGAGCAGCGCTCACCACCCAACCGTGCCCTCACTTTACGCGTGATAGGTTTCAAACCCTGGCAAAGCGTCCAGCTCGACACCTGAGGCGAAGACCCTACGCAAGGGACCTGATGTCAATTGACCCAAGGGCCGTTGGCAGGAATTATTTTGTATATATAGGTCTATATATAAATTTTTTATATTTAGTAAAAAAAGATTAATTTTTTATTTATGTCAAGGTACTTTTTTAGTTATATTTGGCATAAATAAAAAATTAATCTGGTGTTTATTGGTATTGCTGGTTATCTTTTATAAGATGTTTGTTTTAGGAAGGATTTAATAAAGTTTAAAGTCTATATAAAGTAAAGGCACATATGTGTTGAGATATTAACTTTACGTGTGTATATATACATTTTTTTATATTTAATAAAAAAATAATTTTTTATTTATACCGAGGTATTTTTTTTAGTTATATTTAACATAAATAAAAAATTATTCTGGTGTTTATTGGTACTGCTGGTTATCTTTTATAAGATGTTCGTTTTATGAAAGATTTAATAAAGTTTAAAGCTTATATAAAGTGAGGACACATGTGTGTTGAGATATTAACTTTATGTGTATATGTTCTTTTTTAAATGAGTGTGCTTGTTACCTATTTATTAAATTTAAATATAACTAACAAAATTGATCCAAATGAGAGAGGCTTAGTTTACAAATTTCGTTCAACTATGTCACATCGATTGTGTTGTGGATGATTTGTAGGCATATAAAAAGTTGGACAAATCTCTCTATCATGCTACTATTTTAAGTTAGGGACAAGTTCGAATTTGAGTATCTATTTATGCAAAATAAAATTAATGGGAGAGGTCTATTTTTAGTGGTCAATAAATAATTATATATATAATAAAAATATTATTAATTTTTAAAATTAATTCGCAAGCAACTTATGGAAAATAGAAGAAAAAAAGTTAATGCGTTGGCAAGTGATGACTCATAGCATTGTTGGCATTGAGGATAAGGTATGTTGCTATCTTATTCATTCCTCACACTGATGGCTTCCCTCCACTTTAATAAATACTAAATTTTAATTCTATTTCTCACTCAAATCACGTTTGTCTAATGGATGAATCAAAGGTCAATGGTATGACAAGGCTTGCCTCGGTCTTGCTAATATAGAAATTTGATCACCTATTCAAATTTCTAAGATAGATTAAATTAATACATATTTATATAAATATATAAATCTTGATCACGGTAAAAAAAATTGAAGTAAATTTGCATTAGTAGTTTGAATACAAAATATAGGTTTTGGACAAGTAAGGGCATTTTTTTGGTTTATGAATTATATTTAAAAGTTCATTTTAATGTTAATAGCAATGATTTAAAAAGGTCAACGAACCTGTTGACCAACCAGTTCACGGTTCAACTGATTCAACCGGCCTGTTCAACGGTTTTCTATTTTTTTTAATTTTTTTAAATAAATAAAATTTCAAAAAAAAAAGAAATTTTCAAAAAATTATAAAAAAATCTCTAGGCCTCATCAAGGTTCTGTGTGTTTCAACTTTCAATCATCTATCATTTAGCAGGGCATAACACATCACCAAAGCTCTCTTTCATGCAGCTCCTGCAGAAAAGGCCATCAATTGCCAGCTTTGAGTGAAAAATACAACATGTCCATTAACCATTGCACAGAATAATCCAAAAAGAAAATAGATCACTCTGGAAAAAGCAATGAACAGATCTATAATTCTCAGCATTGGGTTCTTTAGAAATCAAGCTGAGAAATACTCATTCATGAGGGATCCATATAAGTTTTCAACAAAGAGATTAAAGTTTTATGCTATATGGTAAAATTTTTTATAATTTCTTATTAAGAAAAAGAGCTTTCAAAAAAAGAAAAATAAACATGGGCTAATATACCCGTTTAAACAAAACCAAAAACCTAACATGATAAGAGTTTAGTAAATATCTATAGAAAAATTCTATTTTAATAATTATATAATTGATTTATTTATTATTATTTTTTTGTAAAATGGTCAAATCACTATCTATAATAAATCACCATGTTAGGGAGAGATTTGAACCCTCACCTCCCATATAGACTCTTATGCCCTTAATAATATTATTTTAAAAAAAAAATTTTAAAAATAAAATTAGAAAAATGAGAATTGTGAGAAAAAAAGACAAATAACTAAATGGTCATTTATTTTTTGGTTTGTTTCTATTTCGATCATATTCTTTACAAAGTTATAATTTAGTTCATTACATTTAGTTTTTGTTATAATAAGGTCATTTGGGCTTATCGTGTTAACGGTGATCATAAGTGGTTTATCGTATTATAAGTCACGTAGACCCTTATAAGTAATTTTATTGTAAATCACATAAAATCGTTGTTAACACCATAAGATGAGGTGATTTTATTGTACAAAAAACTAAATGTAAAGTTAAACTACCAAAATAGATATATACATATATATATATATATATGGCATAAGTCATACGGGGGAGTTCTTAGAATATTCCCAGATTTGAAAATGTCAAAATATCAAAATAGTCTATTTATTTTGTGTTTTTCACCCTTTTAGTCCCTCTAATATAAAATCCTTTTTTTTTGGCCTCATATTTGCACATTTATATTCTTTTGGTCCTTTCAATTGACGGATCTGCCCTTTTGGTTTTTCATGAACTAGAGAGATAAAAAATGATGAAAATGTGCAAATCCGAAGACCAAAAAGGTGGATTTTATATTAGAGAGACTAAAAGTGTGAAAAACATAAAATAAAAGGACCATTTTAATATTTACACTTATTTGAAAAAAAAAAAAAAGAGAAATAAGGAAAACAAATTTAGAAAGAGAATGTAACATAAACATGAATAGTTGTCAAACTAGTGTACCAACAACCAACTGGTTATGCTATTATTCAGCTGATCAAATGGTAGCAGACCAACGGTTGATAACCAACTTGTAAATTTGAGAATGTGTATAGATGACTATATATTCATATTGCTGCAGAAAAAACAAAGGTAAAAGAGAAATTAGAAGAGAGTGACAAAGATGAAGAGATAGGATAGACAATAACAACAAAGAATAATTGCTGATGGTTGCATAGGGTTAAAAAAAGAGTGGGTAGGTTGGTTAGTTGGTTTTTAAAAAAAAATTCTGACAGAAAAACTATTAACTGCACTGTACTATTTATACGTATGAATGATTTATAGCCGTTAAATTCAAATCCAATTACAGATTGAAGAAGGTATGTAGAATTATTTTTAAAAAAATCCGTGATAGACTGGTGGCCTGTACATATGTAAACATATGTATCAACACAGACAAGTAGACAAATGCTTCCAATCTCACTGATGACTTCAGGTCTGAAATGACCCCAGAAGCATCTGGAAACAATAAACAAAGAAATGGAATTAATGCGAACTCGTCGACGTGATTCCCTCGCAGCCGAGCAACTTACACGCGTAATTATGAAACACGTGGCACGGCCGCAGCAACTCATGTAATGACCCACTTAAACCCGTTCACATTGTAAGCACGACTCGAATATATATGTGCTCATTTACTCATTTATCCTTTATATTTATTTGTATATTAAACGGTTTTTAATTAGGGTTAAAAATCATCCAGTGACTAATCCATTTTTTTTTAAATAAAAAAAATATTTATTTTTAAAATATTACAGCTAAAATAATCTTATGCATAGCATATGTTTGTTTTGACATTTAGGTTATAAGTATCTCCTATTAAAAATGTTAAAAAGTCATATGTAATGTATGTTAATATGATATATCAAATAATATAATTTAACAATGGTAACCTCCTTGATATACAATTTTAAAAAGTTAAAAATTCCACTATTTTCATAAACAACCTACACTGAAATTTAATATATAGTATTATATAAATAATACTTTAAACATTACAGTCCATGGTATAGTACAATTTTGGAATGGTAAAAAACAATGATAATTTTTAATATTTTTAAATATTTATTATTATTTTTACATAAATATTTATTAAACAAAATTTGTAATTTAAAAAAAATTCTATATTTGTTTCTCTCAGATGTTGACAACCAGATGACTAGTGAGGAGCCACTTGCTATGTATTAATATCACTTTGGTTTTCTTTCTCAAATGGTTCTTTTGTATTTCTTTTGTTTTTATTTTTTTTTATAGATAAATCACATGTATTAAAACTTAAAAGAGATAACAGAAACAATTCACTAGTAGTGAAGTCTAACAAGATACAACATAGAAAAGAGAAAAAACAACAAAAACCAACAAAATAACAAAAATAAAAAGCACACAGACCCCTAGCCCACAATATTAGAAAGTAGGGAAGACTAGAAACCTCACTCTCTACTTAACTGATTGCTCGTCGTCTAGGATTAAATGATGTCTTAGGAACTTCAAACTGTGTTTGGCTATCATAGTCGAGTCTTCCAACCTTTCTTTCTTAGTCTTTGAAACTTCGGAGGATTCAGAGATTGTTGTTATCTATAAAGTTATGTTTTTTTCTTCTATAATTTTTTTTTTTTTTTTGTTAGTATAAATAGTCTTGCCGTTTGGGGTCTCATTATTAGTTGTCCATACCTAATGGTTGCATGTAGATTTTTTCAAAATATAATCTATATACAACATTATTATTATTATCATTATTATTATTAGTGTACATTTTAAACAATTACTACCCATTGAAAGAACCCATGAAATTACCGTTACATGTCTCTAAAATTTTACACATATTTTGAGTGAGGTTATCCATGTAAATAAGAGAAGTTGCTGAGGGTAAAGACATCCATCCAACATTTTTAGAATTATATAATAATATATTATTTTTATTTTTTTATAAATGGGAAAAAAAGGAAGATCTTTTTCATTCATCGCTTATGCTTTGCCCTCTTCGTCGCTTCTCGTTGCGCTTCGTTCCAGGGCTCGCTTCCTCTTCGATCCCTTCGCTTAAACCCTTGCTCTCTGTTCCTCAAATCCATCCTTGCGTGTTGAGCTCTAGCTCTAGGGCTTCTCCCCTCTGTTTTGCTGCTCATTCTTATCGTCAATCGTCCGCTTTTTACTCTACATCGACTCCCGAGATGGCCCAGTCTGCTTCGTCTGTCCATGACTTCACTGTCAAGGTATGATGCCTTGATTTTGCTCCAGTGTTTGATTTCTAGTTGATTTCAGGGTGATTTTGTTCTTTGAGGCGAAATTTTGGTATAATTATTGCCGGATGACTGTTGAATTTGTTGAAATTTATGATTTTTATTGCTTTATTTTTGGGGGAAATAAAATCGGATTAGATTTCTGGTTAAAGTTATTGGCTTGAGGATTTTAGGTTTATCATGTGCTTTTTAGATAATTGTCCAACTTTTTTTTTTAAGAAGAAGAAGAAAGATTGGAGCTTTTTGTTAATTTTGCTTTCCTTTGATTTTGAACGGCCTCAATTGGGAACGAATGTTGCCAGTTGTCCTTGGGAAAGTTTAGTTTGTGCATCAAACTGCTTACTTCTTGGAGGATGCATGTGTTGTTTGGGAGGAATGGGGTTTTGTTATATATAGGATGATATATGTTTTTGATTCCTGTTCATTGTGCAGGATGCTAAAGGAAATGATGTGGATCTCAGCACCTACAAGGGGAAGGTCTTGCTCATTGTGAATGTGGCTTCTCAATGGTAAAGCTTTATTCTTGTGGTTTGTCTTTCTTATTGTTTGAAGGAATTGGTCCAAAAACTACTCAACAGGTTTTTTTTTATAAGGTTTTGAGGCTATGAATCATGTCATTGTTTAAATTGATGCAATGGCTTCTCAATGGTAAAGCATTATTCCTGTAGTTTGTCTTTCTGATTGTTTGAAGAAATTGGTCCAAAAACTACTCAACAGATGTTTTTTAAAGGTTTTGAGGCTATGAATCATGTCATTGTTTAAAAGTGATACAATGGCTTCTCAATGGTAAAGCATTATTCCTGTAGTTTGTCTTTCTGATTGTTTGAAGGAATTGGTCCAAAAACTATTCAACAGATGTTTTTATAAGGTTCTGAGGCTATGAATCATGTCATTGTTTAAAAGTGATACAACTCCAAACCTTTTGCTTAATAAGCTTAAGCCTTGTTGCCTGCCTCTTATTTATGCTAATATAGATATAATATCTCTAATTTGTTTTTGTTTGTTGCCTTTGCAGTGGGTTCACAAACACAAACTATACAGAGCTCAGTCAGCTGTATGAGAAATACAAGGACAATGGTATGGTGCCCTTGCCCTTTTTTTTGGGATGTTTGTTACTTGTTTCTTATTCTTTGCTCTACTCTATCTATGTTTTATCAAGTCCATGTTCACATAAGCATGCTAGCAAAATTTGCAATTCATCCTTGATGATAATTCTAACCTTATTTTTATAAGTTATCATAATAAAACAACCTATATGTTGAACTGTTCTAGCTTCTTTTACAGGGTGAGTACATTAGCATGATTTATTATATTAGATGGATGAATCAAGTAATCAACTATTAGCTTCTTAAAAGTGACCACTCAAAATCCCATGGCAATTTTGCACTTCGACTTGTCCTTGCTTCTTTTTATTGTTTACAGATTTTGATAATACTTGCTAGTAGTAGATCACGTATGATTAGAGAGCAGGAAAATCATGCTCAATGAGAGAATCAGAGAGTTGAATGTTGAAGTTTTCACATTTCAATTTTCTTGCTCCTCCAGCAAATCACTTCAAGTCGATTTGTCTTACGCTGACATAGACCTTGTTCTTAACTTGCAGGGTTTGAGATATTGGCTTTCCCTTGCAATCAATTTGGGGGACAGGAGCCAGGAACCAATGAGGAGATCCTTCAATTTGCTTGCACCCGCTTCAAGGCAGAATATCCTATATTTGATAAGGTAACAGCTAATGAATGTCTTCATATTCGATAACCAAATCAGAATTCATAATCATTTGCTCTTGGCTTCACTCAAAAGTTGATCATGTTAGTGTTATACGATTTATTTCCTTATTCTTCGCATGCCTAGCAGATAAATATTCTATCATGTTAGTATATTATTCTTTGCCTTTCAAGAACTGAATTGTGAAGACACAGACCATTCACCGTACTCTAATTCTACATGTTATTCCCTTCAGGTTGATGTGAATGGCAGCAATGCTGCTCCAATTTACAAGTTCCTGAAGTCCAGCAAGGGCAGCATATTTGGCGACAGCATCAAATGGAACTTCTCCAAGTTTTTGGTCGACAAAGACGGTAATGTCATAGACCGCTATGCCCCGACCACTTCCCCGCTCAGCATCGAGGTAAACATCCCTATACCTGTACTGTAAATACGGCTTTTTACCGGAAAGATACTTACAAGAATTTCCTTTATTTTTTCAGAAAGATATCAAAAAGCTGCTTGGGATCGCCTAAAACTTTGTGATGAAGGAGTAACTATGCAATAATGGATCAATGTTTGGTCTTTGGATGCTATCTTTCTGCCTGCTAAGGTTTCCTCAAATATGTAATAAATAAATACCTCAATCTGAAGCTTGTTTCTTTTGCCGTTTGTACAGTTGTGCTTGGAAATGTAGCTAACTATTATGGTGTGGTTTTATGACTAGATGTTTTCTGGTTGTAATTCAAATGGAATGGCTATCTTTATTTTGAAAAGAGATAATTAATTTTTATAGTGATAAATGTTCAAAACATGCAAAATGAAATCATCACAATCCCAAAGCTTCAAATCGAACATTTTCTCTTTTTGTTGCAGTGTTGTTGAGAGCTTCAAAATGTGTTTGTGGTTTACCTGGAGATAGAAGTCATCACAAACCCAAAGCAATATATGATATTAATTTAATCTTAAATTTTGATTGTATTTTCACCAATGTTGTAAGCATGGTTCACTGTAAAGAATAATTAAATTTATGTTAATTTAAAAGTTATACTATTAATTTAACAATAAACATGGTTGTTAGCATGGTTAACTGTAAGCATGGTTCAATTAAGTTGACAGTTATTTTTCAAGATATTTTAAGTAAGAACTACAATGAATAAGAACAACAATTAACGATATTGCTATGAATCCTATGGTCCAATTTGATATATAATCAACAAAACATTACAACCTTCCACAATCATCAACTTTCACATAGCTTTTATCATGTTTGAGACAAATATAAACTAATCTCAAAAAACAAAAACATCACTACAGACAGGATGCTTCCTTCCTTCAAGGTTGAAGGGTTTATGTAAGTACATCATTTATCCTACTAATTTGTTATGTTTTTTTTTACACGAAGAACAAACAGCCCAAAGGCCTATTAGTTAGTCAGGAGCTTGCACAAGTCTCGGTGGAGCAAGTGGGCTCACATAGGCATTGGGACCACTTGCGCACAACCACAACTCAAATCTCCCAGAAATATGCCATCACCCAAGAATACTTTGTTGTGTTAATAAATTTACAATTTCTCTTGTGGTGGAGCCACTTGGGAAGGTCGTTGCACTTGCAACAGTGGTGGAGGCCGCTGCACACGAGGGTATGGAGGTCACCAGAGTCAGGAGGGTGGAGATCGTAGAGAATTCTTCACGGGGCCAACAAATTATTAGGGATTCTAATGCAAGATAGCAGTGGTTGCTGGAAAACTTCAGAGAAAAGGAAGAGAGAAGCGGAAGAAGAAAGGAAGAGAAAGAGAATAGAGAGGGAGAGATAGTGGAGAATAGAATTAGCTGGCCAAAGATGCCTTGTTTTCCCCTCATTCCTCATTCATATATTGTGATTCTTACAATCATTGTAACTGAATTTCCGTACAGATATTATAACAAACACCTTGCCTGCCAGGACATTGAAAAATGAAATAACAACCTTGCTGTCTACTAGATTCCTTCTCACAAAGTCCTTGAACTTGGGATGCAAATGCTTCTGAACCATCCTCGCTCTTCTCTTGGTGGTTTCTCAGTCAGTCTTCGCAGCAGCACTCCCCTTGGAGATGTCACAGCAGGTCCCATTATCAACTGCTGCATCAATTGCCCCACTCTTCGAAGTATCCTTGTCCTCAAGGATGATGAATTCTGGATAAGCCTTTTTAAAATCAACTAGATTCTCACAAGTGGCATCCTCCTCAGGCTAATTCTCCCATTGAACTAAAACTTCTGAATTAACCCATTGTCCCTTTATCACCTCCCTGGACTTTAATATCTTCTTTTGCGCCAAAACCGGTTGCTGATTTAAAAATTCATCCGGTATTGGATTAACCAAAACAGACGGGTCCCCACGAATCGTTTGAGCTTTGAGACATGGAACACTGCGTGAAGCTTCGCCGTGGCGGGTAACTGCAGTCGATACGCAACGGCGCCCACATGCTCCAAATTTGATACGGCCCATAGAAACGACGGGATAGCTTGTAAGATGCCCGTCGTGCCAGTGAGGATTGCCGATAAGGTTGCAGCTTGAGCCAAACCAGTCCCCAGGTTGAAATTGAATATCAGTGCGGCCTGAATTGGCCTGATTGCGCATTCGATCCTGAGCCCGTTGCAAATTCTCCCGTAAGGATGTCAAGAGTGATGCCCTGTCAACCAAAAACTCCTCCACTGCTGCCATAGTGGATGACCCAGCCATATAATCAATTAGTAAAGGCGGAGGCCTCGCGAAAATAGCTTCGAAGGGTGTCATCCGAATTGCAGAGTGCCAAGCGGTATTGTAGTGCCATTCCGCCCATGGCAAGTAGCGCGTCCACAGCCGAGGATTGTCGGTAGTGAAGCATCTCAAGAAATCCTCCAAATATCTATTTAATACCTCGGTTTGGCCGTCTGTTTGTGGGTGATAGGCGTTGCTCATCGCCAGCATAGTTCCCTGCAACTTAAGCAATTCCTGCCAGAAGCTCGACATGAATACTGGGTCCCGATCGGAGATTATTTGAGCTGGAACTCCATGCAACTTAATAACATCTTGCACCATGATTTCCGCTACCTGCGGAGCAGAGAATCCTGTTCCCGGAGCCGAGAAGTGCTCGTGCTTGGACAAACGGTCCGCTATAACCATGATGGTTGTCTTTCCATTGGACGGTGGCAATGCAGTTATAAAATCCATAGAAATGGAGTGCCATATTTTCCCCGGAATAGGAAGAGGCTGCAACAATCCTTGGGGTGCTCGATTAAACAGCTTCTTTGCTTGGAAAACAGAGGACTTGGAGACATACTCCTGGACTGATCACCAGAGATCTTGCCAATAAAAGACACTGGTGATGCGCGCTAATGTGCGCTGTACCCCAGCATGCCCCCTATGGGAGTTAAGTGGAATTTCGCCAGGAGGAGAGGCTGCAGTGCGGAATTCGGTGGAATCCAGAGTTTGCCCTTGAAGAACAAGATACCGTCACGTAGTGTGAAATTGGGATGGTTTCCAGGATCGCGAGCTACCTCTCCCAACAATGCTGTTGCTTCAGGGTGTGATTCATACACTCTGTGAATTGCATCCCAGAGTACCGGTTGTGGCCGAGATTCGGTAGACAGAGCATGACATGAAACACGATGCAAGCGAGACAGGGCATCGGCGGGTCTGTTTAAAATTCCCGGCTTATACTCAATATCAAAGTCGTATCCCACTAGTTTACAGAGCCACCTCTATTACTCCGGAGTTTGAATAGTTTGGTGAAGCAATGCTCGCAAGCTTCTGTGATCAGTTTGGATTGCGAAACGCCGGCCTAGCAAATACTGGCACCATTTCTTTATGGCTTCAGTGATGGCGAACATCTCCCTGGCATAGGTGGAGGATGCCTGTAATCGAGGAGTTGGATGCTTGCTAAAATATGCAATTGGATGGCCCTGCTGCAACAACACTGCTCCCACCCCGGTTCCGGAGGCGTCTGTTTGAACCACAGCTTAAAATTGGGCAATTGAAGAACAGGGGTCGTCATCAAGGCCGCTTGCAAGTTGTGAAAGGCTTGGGTGGTCGTGGGAGTCCAAACAAATGCATCTTTTCTTAGTAAGTTTGTTAATGGTGCTGCTAGCGCTGCATAGTGTGCTACAAATCTCCGGTAATAGCCGCATAATCCCAGAAAACTCAGCAAGGCCTTGACAGAGGATAGTACGAGCCATTCTCTGATCGCCTGAATCTTGTCAGGATCCACAGAGACCCCCTCTCCAGATATAATGTGGCCTAGATAACCCAAGGATTCACATCCAAACTCACACTTCGACAGCTTTGCAAACAGCTTGTGGTCGCGAAGGCGAGAGAAAACCTCGCGAAGATGAAGCAAATGGGACTCCCAGTTATCGCTATAAATCAAAATATCATCGAAGAAAATAAGGACAAATTTACGCAAAACTTTCCTGAAAGATGAATTCATTAGCGATTGGAAGGTTGACGGAGCATTTGACAGGCCGAATGGCATTACGAGGAACTCGTAATGCCCCTCATGGGTTCTGAAAGCCGTCTTCTTGATGTCACTTGGATGAATTCGTATTTGGTGATACCCGGCGCGGAGGTCAAGCTTGGAGAAAATGCGTATGCCGGCGATTTCATCCAATAATTCGTCCACTGTGGGAATTGGGAAACGCTCTTTCACCGTGACGGCGTTTAATGCCTAGTAATCGACGCAGAAGCGCCAAGAGCCGTCCTTCTTCACGAGCAGTACTAGAGATGAGAAGGGACTGGTATTTGGGTGAATTATTCAATCCGCCAACATCTCGTTAACTAATTTCTCAATCTCCGATTTCTTAAAATGAGGATATCGGTACGGCCGGACGTTCACTGGACCGACACCAGGAAGCAAAGGAATCCGGTGATCCTGTTCTCTCACTGGCGGCAATCCTGATGGTGTTTGGAAAACCTCGGCAAACTCTGAAAACAGAGACTGCATTTCTTTGAGGAAGACGACGGGTGAGTTAAGTCTGATCCGCGGGTTCGGATCGCTCTTAGTTGACTCCACCGTTAATTGGTAGAATTGAGCTCCATCTGGACTAGTCTTCCGAATGGATGCGGCCCGCGCTGCATCATAATGTGGATTCGTTAGCCCTCTCAAACGGATCCGGGTCCCGTGATACGTGAACTCCATCCATAATTGGCTGTAATCAAATAAAATGGGGCCCAACTGCTGCATCCACTGAACCCCTAAGACGCAATCAGCACCGTAGATGGGTAACAGAATCAAATCAATGGTGAAGATTGCGTCGTCTAGCTTCAGCTAAACTCCCGTGCACTCTCCTCCACACGTGAGAGCATCTCCATTGCCCACAGTGACTTTGAGGTGAGACGATGGTTGCACCACGAGGTTCAAGTGATTTTCCAGACGAGATTTAATGAAGTTATTTGTCGAATCTCCGTCGACCAGCACCGTGGCCTCCTTCCCATTAATCGATCCGGCCAATTTCAATGTGGAGGGAACAACCTTTCCCATAAGTGCATGAAATGATATACATGGAGTCGATTCACTGGGACCTATGTCTGTGAAAACCTCTGCTGATTGTGGTGGTGGCTCAAGAGCTGGATCCCCGTCCAGATGCTCATCTTCATCTTGTTCTATAATTAAACAGAGGAATAAAGCTGGTTTGCATTTGTGACCTGGAGTAAATTGAGAATCACAATTGAAGCAGAGTCCTTTGCCCGTCGAGCAGCCATCTCTGCCGGGGTGAGACGCTTGATTGGTAAAGGATTTGGACGGGGGGTGACATGTTGGATAGCCGGGGCTGGTGGTCTGGAGAAAACATGGCACTGTACTGGTGGTCGGCTTGCCAGGAGTTTATCTTCAATTAATTTTACCATTCCCACCGCATCATGGAGATTTCCAGGCTTCAATATGTAAAGTTCCCTTTGGATCTCATCCTTCAATCCAGAAAGAAAGCAATTCAATAGGCTCAATTGACTCAAACCTGTCACCCAAGTGGAGAGACACTCAAATTCATGTAGATAAGCATCGATCGTCGTCACTTGCTTCAATTTGAAAAGATTGGCCTTGTGATTGATGAATGATGAAGGACCAAACCTTAATTCCATCTTCCAAGCAAAGTCTTCCCAACTAGAGAGCTGCGCGGTCGCTTGGAGCCACTGATACCATTGCAGAGCAGAGCCTCCCATATAGAAGGCCGCAATGGTAACTCACTGATCTTCAGGAATTTGATTGAAAAAGAAGTAGTGATTGATCAGGAATAGCCATCCTAAAACATCCTCACCGGTGAAGATGGAAACCTCGATCTTCGGGGGCCGAGTAGCTTGAATGGAAGGTAGAGGATGTGCGTTCACAGAAGTGTGATGCGGTGACGCAAAGGCCTCAGGAAGAGGCAATAACGCAGGCTGTGCCGATGCTGTGATTGCCGGAGGAGCAGCTTTGTCTAATTGCTGCAGTTTCACCATCATTTACGCCATTACTGACTGCTGCGCGGCCAGCGTATTGCGGAGGATGTCAAAAGATTCAGCATGACTTTTACAAAGAAGCTCAAAGGAATCCGAATGATGTTGTACTGTAGAACAGAGGTATTCGATCTTTGTAAACACTGAAACATGACGAGCGACATGATCGGCCAACGTCGAGAGTTGATCATCAATAGCGCGGGCTCGTGTGACCATTCCCTCAGTCATAGCGTCAATGAAAGCACCAAATTGATGCAAGATAGCAGTGGTTGCTGGAAAACTTCAGAGAAAAAAAAGAGAGAAGGGGAAGAAGAAAGGAAGAGAAAGAGAATAGAGAGGGAGAGATAGTGGAGAATAGAATTAGCTGGCCAAAGATGCCTTGTTTTCCCCTCATTCCTCATTCATATATTGTGATTCTTACAATCATTGTAACTGAATTTCCGTACAGGCATTATAACAAACACCTTGCCTGCCACGACATTGAAAAATGAAATAACAACCTTGTTGTCTCCTAGATTCCTCCTAATTACAAACATTCATTTCGAAGCTATTATTTCTTAACTAACAATCAGTAATTACATCACAAAGTCCTTGAACTTGGGATGCGAATGCTTCTGAACCATCCTCGCGCTTCTCCTGGTGGTTTCTTGGTCAGTCTTCGCAGCAGCACTCCCCTTGGAGATGTCACAGCAGGTCCCATTATCCACTGCTGCATCAGATTCAGAGGGATTGGATTCGGATCCCAAAGACGACAAGATCTAAAACTTTGGAATTATTTTAATATTACTTTTACCTTTCTCTAATTTTTTATTATTAAATATGCCATGTCAACAAATACAAGATGGCTAAGGTAACGGACATCAAGACTGAAAATTCCCAAATATAAAAATAAAGGGAAAAAAAATTTATATTAAAAAAATTTAAAGGGTAAAATTTAACCAATAGATGGACTATTTTAATATTTTGAACTAAATTTTTTATTTTTAGGGACTGTACTTTTAAAATTATACATACCTTTCTTATTGTATTGTAAAGTATCTTCTTTAATGCATACTTACACATTCATACATATACTCTGAAATTTCTGAAATTTTCAGATGTATATTCTTGAGTTAAATACGCTGCTATTATCAATTATTTATGGATGAAAATATGTGAAATGCCTCTAATACTTTTTGCTTGTACATTTTTGACGCAACATTTTATATATACCTCTATGACTTGTGTAGTTATGATTTTATTTTAAACTTAATTAATAATCATAATAAAAAAACACTAAAATGACATATATTTAATATTCTTATAAAACTTTGTAAGAAAAACAGAAATTTAGGTTAGCAAAACTTGAACTAAAAAGGTATTTTTAAAGGAAAAAATTTACACTCGAACACAATTTCCAGACTGGCTGTGCCAATCAGTAGGTCAATAACCGTGTTGCAACTTATCCAAATAGCAACCAAAAAGATACATGTACATATATACATATATATGTATGAATATAATCAAATATGATTTTTCTCATTCTCAAAACAAGTCTCTGTCTATTATAATGAGTAACTACAAGCAGCTTGAAATGCAATAGACTCTAAACTGAACATTCAACAAAGACTCATTCCCTTCCCATCAATCAGGGTTCACATAAACATGCAAATAAAAATCCATCATGGAAACACAGAAATCTTCTGTCCTTTTGATTGGCTGCAATTCGATTCGATTCACTGACATTATCGCTTCCGAGAACCGATATATAATCAGCAAAAAGATAAGAGTTTCTAACTTAAAACGGCGAAAAAGGACTGACATTGCAAGACAAGATTCAAATGAAAAGGTATACAACTATCATAACTTTACATCAGCATAAATTCTCTCCAAGAGGCAGTACCTCATTGCAGAAACATGTTAGCACAAAAGGTGCGAGTTCCGGAATGACTCACAGCATCGATGACGGTTACCTCCTTCCCCAGCTTGAACCTTTTCTTAGCTTAAATCCCGAATTTACACGAGCCTGCCCATTCGGATTAAAACCAGACTACCTAACCTCGCGTTAAGTCAATGTCGATATGGGCATTTCTCATGTCTATCTGTCTTGAACCAGGCCATGTCATCACCGGCGGGGGACTCTGAATCGGCAGTCCACCGGATGTTGTGCCTGGTTTATCGCCAATCTGCAGTTCTGAATCCATGCCTGGGTCTTGATTAGTTTTTGCCTTGCTCTTCTGCTTCGATCCACCATAAATAAAACTCCCGACTACCACCTGTAGGCTCGCAAACATCATGGCATGGTTAAATCACAAACATGACAAGTTAACTTTATCGGCTTTTTAGCAGCAATTTCTTAACACTAGTTTCACTGCTTTCAGCAGAAACTTTGAAGAACATTTCTAAGTATTTAGATAATAACAATCTATATCACTTTCGCTGAAAAGAAAATAATGATGTTTTGTACACTACTCTGATAAAATGCTGAGATCACATGTCTTACCGTCAGACATCATTACAAGCTAATCAATATTCAAACAATACGTTTATTCCTTATACATGCGATTAATTTTATAATCATTAAATGGCAAAAAAAATTGCACTTTAGCCCACAAGTATATAGATACAAATTTAGAAATTTATTTCTTTCTTGACCAAAAGAGACTATACCTGAACATTGCTTGCAGCTATGAGCAAACCTCCAACACCACCACCAATAACCCGGCCATCAGGGCTGGCAAGGGAGATGCTCAGTCCTCCACTTCGGTTACGTGATCCACCACCGTCAGTCATTAAATAAGATCCAGACAAGGAGAGAATTTCAAATCGACCCTGCGTGAAGAGAAGCCTCAGTGATATTGAATATAACTCAACACAATTGAGTTCCTTATAAGTAGCTATATATGCATTGACTGAGAAAAAATTGTTGTGAATTATTAGTCCGTCAGTATTTAAGAGTTTTTTTAATAATGTGTATCGTTCTGGCTAATTTAACAAGACTAACCCAAAATGCAAAATTGTATTGCCAAATGACAGAAAATAAGTGTAAACTAGGGTAATCAAACACATACAAAAGCATCAACTGAGAAAGGGGCACTGATATAAAAGTTTAGAAGATTTCTAAACTATCATATACATAGATGGTAAAATTTTTTAAAATCAAACCAAAAGATTGGCATTGCCTTTTCAAGAATTTCCTTCAGGCACAATCTAAAAGAATAACCACTTGAGAAAAAATTAAAAGGCAGCAAAACCAAAGATTAACTGCAAAACCAAAGATTATCTGAGAGTGCTTGCAATTTGATTAAACAAAAATTATAAAATACAAACACATGAAATACTTGGAAGCAAATATCAAACATCTGGAAAAAACAAACTCAAACATCTAGAAAAACAAACATCAAAACTGATATTCTTCATCAAACATCAAAACATTCTTTCCTTTCTACAAAAAAACATCAAAACAAACTCCGTGATGTCTCATACAGCATTGTCCTATATGATGAAATGCAAGAGTTACCTTTTGCATATCATTCTTCATCAAAAAAACATTCTTTCCTTTCTACAATCAGCTGTGACACACTTAATAATGCAATCTTGACATTTCTAGATGCCAAATTTGGATCAACAATGTCGTCCAAATTCGGTCAGATGTAAGCAAAGACAAAAATGCCCAACTGATATTCTTCCAATAGGAGCTAAAAACACAAGAAGCTTACAAACTATATAAATGGACAATCATAGCCATTTATATACAACATCCATGTCTGATGGAAGTATTAACATTGTGAATGCTTCATGTAAAACTCCAGAGGTAATCATCAGTTGTTCAACTGATATCTTGGTTGATGCAATATATGATAAAAATGCGATAAATCAACTTGATCCCTTCTAAACATTCAAATTCATTTTACTATGACAATAAAAGCCTTCATTTGTACAATACCAGAGACTTCCAAACTGATGGTTCATATCATTCTTCATCCAAAAAACATTCTTTTATTCCTACGATCAGCTGTGACACACTTAATAATGCAGGCTCGACATTTCTAGATGCCAAATTTGGATCAACAATGTCGTCCAAATACAAAGAGACATAAGCAAAGACAAAAATGCCCAACCGATATTCTTCCAATAGGTGCTAAACCACAAGAAGCTTGCAAACTATATAAATGGCCAATCATGGCCATTTATGTACAACATCTATGTCTGATGAAGTATTAACAAGCCGAATGCTTCATGTAAAATTCCAGAGGTAATCAGTTGTTCAACTCTTACCTTGGTTGATGCAATACATGAAAAAAATGAGGTAAATCAAATTGAACCCTTCCGAACGTTCAAATTCATTTTACTATGACATTGCAAGCCTTCACTTGCACAATACCAGACACTTCCAAACTGTGATGGTTCTGGCCAATACAGTAACAATTTGTAAAATTGCAAATTGGAAATAAGGTTACGCATGTATATGCAAGTGGATCCTATTGATCTTAAAAAAATTTTTTTTAAAAAAAAAATCATTTCTTGAAGTTGCACATAATGAAATGAATATGAAGTTGTTTCTCCATCACATATTGTTATCGATGCTTGGAAATTTGACTTCAGCATCATATTGTAGTTCAAATAAAATAATTGCTCAAATTAGCAAGCATCTCCTAAATTGCTATAACCGTAGAACTGTCTTAATAAAAATAATCAACCATCTCATGAAGAGAATGCCTTGGATGACCAGATTCACTATCCTAGCAACATATGCAATAACTAGCTTAGACGAACACAAAAAGACAGTACCATTTGGTCAAGCTTTTCAGGAAAATGGCACGACTTGAGCAGAATTTCTAGTATTAAATTAGACACATTGAAGATGCTTTGCAATTCTTCTTTCAATGAACTAGATTATTACAAGAAAGGGCAAACATGTGGACCTCATATGTTACAGCACCACCAGAAGTTGAAGATTGCCGAAGCATCACTGTTGAAACAGAACCAGTTGCTGATAAGATGCAGATAGCACGTGGACCTTGCTGTGAGAAAGACATTATCTTTGATGCGATGTCCTGCACATGAAGACAGCCTTTCATGTTACATGGAGAATTACGGGATCCAAATAATGATCATAACTTTTGCAACCTAAGTACCTACACATGAAAACCTCGAAAATTTTTGCCCGCCATAGCCATAAAAGAGCTCTAAAATTGAGAAAAAATACCCAACATACAAAGTCTTAAACAAAAGAGTTTCATTGCCAAATGATTTTTAGCAGGCCAAATCCTAACCACAACAGAACTGTCACTATCTCAATAAAAGGTGGCTACACATCATATGACGAAATATACAACATTGCACAGTATCATGCACTAACACCAATCTTGGGCAGTGTGGAACCTACAATTTTGACTTGTGATAAGAGAAACCCATGGAAAATGAACATAATAAACAGATGCAAAGACAACATCAGCGCAGAAATCCAAGAGATGTACAAATAGTTGAATAAATAGGGGTGTGTGTGTGTGTGTGCATATATAAGAAATATGGATATCTGATTGTCAATATTACCCTTTAACAAATTGCATCCTATCTTCAACCTAAAATCACCAAGGGACTTCTCCGGTATGTAATTTTGTTCAATGGGTTGGAACTTGGAAATGGAAGGCATTTATATATTATTCTCAGTCAAATATGACAACATAGAACTTTCTCTCATCAAATAATTCTTTCACATAAGGCTCTCATAAAACAAGTCACTACTATGTGATCACAAACATATTACTCATGAGTCTTTCATGTTCTAGACTCGGTAGAACACAGCCAGCTTGTCAACAAAAATGGGAAATTGGCAAGAGGCACTCAAGCGACTAAAACAGAAAACTAACATCAAAAGCTCCAACCTATTACAAACTAAACCTATCATGTTGGGACCACAACACCAAGCACATTTTCAAATCTTAGGAGAGTAAGGTACTCTCACACTTCATAGCCTAAAATAGAAAATAATATGTAGCTGAAGGCAGCCATTAATATTGTAATGTAGAGACTAATTTTATGCTTAGAGGACAAATCTCTATTAGTTATGTGCCTGTCAAAATAGAAAGCTGTTAGAATGCATACCAAATACACAATCTTACAGATAGCTGACAAAAGAAATGCATAAATTTAGAAAGATTATGAATGAACAGATTCAAAACTTCATCCGTCTATATAAACAAAAGCTTTACAACAACAAGAGAAACATCTTCCAATAAAAGAACACTGTCCAAACTGTTTTAAATATTGGTACAGAACCATTTATTCCGACTCCAAGTGCAGATCAAGCTTGCTAGGAGAAAAGATAAGACTAGTTATACCTCTCCTACTGCAATTGTGATGATATGCGGAGTAAAACCCATTCCAGCTGAGCCAACAATCCATTCCCCTGAAAGGAAGAGCATAACCACTAATTTAGTATTAAGATATAAAAGTAAACAATTGAATAGTTGAACATGTCATTAGGATTGAGACATCTACAAAAGCTATAAAAGGAATATTATAATCAAACAAGTAGCATCTTCTACACATTTGGAAATTTATCTACACACTAGGAAATTTACAAATGGTGATGCCACTCTAATAATGTGTCTACTAAGAGTTAATAATCTACATGCACCCAGAGTGAAAAATTGATCGCATGTAAGATGTTCTGAGAAACAATTGAATGTACAGCAACATGTGCCCAAACCTTACCCATTAAAACTAGCCAGCATCACTAAAGGAAAAAAAAAATACATAGTAGACTAGTACCAAGGGCTAGCTACAAGCAGGACCACACAGACATGACAAAGACATCACCCATTTACAAATCACATTAATTCCTCAGAATACTTTCCGGTTCCTCCACAGCAAAGCCATGCAAATTTTCCGTCAAAGAGATTGGAATAAAAACACAGCTCTAAAAGAACATGAGTTGTCAAAAATCTTCAAACAGTTGCCTACACAAAAAAGTTTCCAGATTCACTAAAATTAAGTCAGGACCTCATCTTATAAAGCTTTCCCAAGGCACTAAACAAAAAGAAACCAACTTTGATCACTCAATGCAGCATATTTCCGAATGATAATGTTGTTTATGAACTTCAACCACAGAAACAAGACTCTTCTGATAACTAGAACAGAGTTTCCCACCTCATTCCCACATATAAATTATTCCAACATCAAGAATAAGATAAAAGTAGTAGAATGTCACACTTAAATAAAATATCAACACTAAAGCATTATTCTATTCAGACACATGAATCAGAACAATAACATACTAGCAATAGAAAATAACCAGTAAGAATATACTAATCAAGTTATCTTTTTTAAAACACGCAAAGAGGAAAAAAAATGCTAACCAAGAGAAGCGAGAAGCTGCTTCCTGCCAGTGCCCGGAGGCCGGCCTCTCCCTCGTTTCTCCGGCGCTCCAGAGCTCATCCCAGGCGCTGATCCTGAGGCCATTCCCGAACCCGGAGGTGAAGAAGACATCGGAGATAGAGCCAAAGAAACACTCCCACCAGGACCATACTTCCTTGGCCTCCCTCTCTTCCTTTTCACTGGCTCACCCGGGCCCCCTGCACCCGCCCCACCACCACCACCTCCGGCGGCGCCTACATTCACACCATGCTGCGAAATAGAAGGTGGGGATTCAACCTGGAACCCTGATCCAATGGATCCCCCACCAGGACCTCCTCCTATGCTCGAAGACTGCTGAACTTGCAAATTAGAGCCAGGATTTGCAGACATCGGCCGCAAACCATGCAATCCCTGTTGCTGCTGCTGCTGTTGCTGCTGAGGCGACCCCGTCCCTGGCCCTATACCGATCCCTCTGTACAGATGGTATGAAGCCATAGCTTCTCTCCCCTCCATGCATGGAGATCTCAAAAACCCCTAAAAAAATCTCAAGAAAACAACTCAAAACCCCCTCAAAATCCAACCTTTCAGCAGAAATGCAAGAACAAGAGCTCAAATTCACGCTAAAAATCAGATCTTTCGAACCGAAAAAGAAGCAACGGAGAAACCAAAGCAAGGGCCCAGCTCTTCGTGCGAGGAGGAACTATGGCAGTGAAGAGCGCCCGTGAAATGCCTGCTCTCTTTGGGATACCAGAGAGACGGTCTGTGAAATTACCAAAAAGGACACCATGGAGAAAACCCAATCCACCTTCCTTTTTCTTTCTTTCCTTTTTTCCAATTTTAATTTTTTAAAAAAAATATATTCGCTGAAAAAGATATTTTGTTTGGATAATTATCAAATTCCTTCTTATCTTTTTCAAGCCCAAAAAAAAAAACAAAAAAAAAAAATCACCAAAAATCCATCGAGTGGTTAACTTTGTTTAGTAAAAGCAACAGCATTATCCGGATCCGAGAACGCTTTCGGAGCTCCGATATGTACGAAAATCCGAATTGACACGTGGCGGATCTTGATTGGCTGGGAATCCAGAACTAGGATAGAAGACAGAAGATAAGATGTTTGAACGCGTGCATCCGACCGTTGGATTATAAGCCTGAGTTTCAGGATCGTGGGGCCCAGACTGAGGCACGCTGCTGTGGGTCTGGCCCACGTGCGAATCACGTGGTGTTCGGCTTGTCACTATCGGCGGGGGGGTGGAAGACAGCTGGGATCGAGCCACGAGAATCGGGCCCCACCGTATTGCGTTCCTGACCGTCCGATCCTGTGCGGATGACGCATCGACGGATGAGATCATCGGGCGCGGACGCGAGAAGGAGTTATTAAATTTTGCTTTTTTTTTTTTTCGGTGAGAGGATCTGGTACGACTCATGTTACATAAATTGTGGTACTTCTAAGGCCTGAGAGGATGACACGTGGATGATGGGAAAAATACACGAGGCTGGAAGGCAAGTTGGGTTTGGGTTTTCGATGGTCGTGATGGCGTGTCCTTTTCGTTGCCTTTCTAACCTTCAATCATGGCGTGAGAGGAGATGTCTTTTCAAAGTTTTTGAAAATCAAATGGATGGGCCCCACCTCAATCCATCCTCATGCATTAAAAAAAAATTTCTTTAAAATAAATAAATAAAATAAATTTTCTATTTTTTTTTATCATGAATTTTAAAATATTACGTAACCCGGAATCAAATTTTATGACGGGTTAATAAATTTTAAAATAATTAATAAATCACTAATAATAAGCGCATCATAAACTAGACAACTATTTAATAGGCCGTGCTTGTTATTTTTGTTAAAAAAAAATATCACGTCTCGAAACCAAATTTATGATGTGTTAATAAATTTATAGATATTAGATAAATTTACCGTTAATAAATTTATATGATGTGTTAATAAATTTATAGATATTAATGTCACATCTTCAAACCAAACTTTGAGACTGATAACCAAATTAATAAATTTTTAGATAATCGATAAATTACTATGATGAATGTAATCTAGTTAATAATTTACCATTTAGTTGGACAGTATTTATTAGTTTGGTAAAAAAAATTAATTTGTGAGAACAAAAATTAACATAGTATTCAATATTTTTAAATTAAGAAATGCTAAATTTTCACTATTTATATATTTTTTTAATTTTTTTTATTAATTGTGGCTTTATTGATTAAAAAATTGGTCGGCAAATTATTAATTAGAAATTTTATGAGGCACATATTAAGCGTCAATAATTAGACGAGGGTAGAATTGGCATTTGGCTACTCTGACATGATTAAGGTTATATAATATTTGTATATTGGATTTTTATCAAAATTTATATTTCTTGACATTTTTTTAAAATTATTACTTTATATTAGTCGGGTATTATTGCAGAGGAAAATAATTAAATATAAAAAAATATCCAAATTTGACCTTTTTTGCCCTAACAAGGCATGCCATAACAAGGCATTGGTTAATAGAGTGATCAACCAAATGATATTGCTATTTAGAATAATTGAGCAATTGTTATTCAGAGTAATAATATATATACTTTAATAATATATATCATTAGAATAGTATATCTATATTCTTCGCAACCATTAGAACTAAAGATTAAAATAATTTGCAAAATATTATTTGTCTCACATTATTTTGAGATGAAAGAGAAAGAAGGGAATATACTCATGAGTCAATGATAACTATTATTTAAAACTAATTGATAAAGTGATATCATAAATTCTTATTTAAAACATATTATTTGATTTAGAGAGTATTTATTTATTTTAATAACATAAATAAATATAAATATGATAGCGTGCTAGTTTAGAATATTATAAAATAAAATAAAATATTATTATTTTATAGCACGAATCAAAACTAAGAATTTTCATAGAAGACTTCTAACTCACTAGATTTGGTGACATTTTTTAATAGTTTTTTCCTTTAATTCAAACCCTAAATTATTACACAAAATGACTTTTTTACAAAATATTTTCAAAAGTGATCCTTTATGGTGACAGATAGCTTTTAATATATACATATATACATGGTAGATATCCTTATCAGATAACAAACCTAGGAATTTTTCTTTAACGTTTATTATTAAAATTTAATATTTTGGGTTTTTAAATTATAAATTATTGCCAACGGTTTCTTGACTTATTGTTATTTGATTGTCCATATATATAATTTGTTTGAATTGAAACAAATTATTTAAATTTAAGATATTTTTTGTTTTAACATATTTTTGTAACGGATAACCACGGCACTAACGGAATAAAATCGAATACAAATATGAATTATAGAGATTATATTAAATATTTAAAAAAATGAATGAAAATAAACACTCTAGTGAAATTAAATAAAAAAATGTCTTTTCCAAAAAAAAACTTCATAAATAGGTAACATCTTCGGCTTGAATAAAAAGGGAAACATTAAAAAAAAGTTTTTTTTTTGCAGGTGAGACTTCTTTAAAAAGTATATAAATGAAAAGTCAACAGTTTCATTTAATTATAAACGTCAAGCAATCCTAGGGTCACTTTACCATCCTATATCAAATTAATTAATTAACTAATTTAAATAAGGTTTAGAAAATTCTGCAAGACAAAAAATAATAATTTTTTACATGAATTAAATCAAATAATTATGAATGGAATCAAAGTTGTAATAAAATATTCTAATTTTCTCCTCATCAATGTCTCTCATTAAATAGGAAGGGCCTTTACGTGCATCCTTCAAAGAGACACCAGTATGTCATCCTAGGTTGTGCTCATTAAAATAAGTTTTATATATATATATAGCAACTTAAGCAATGATAAATTTATGAATTTTATTAATTAATTAATGTTCCAAGGACAAGAGTCACAGATACATTAATTAAAGCAATTTATATAAATTATATACACACACAACGATACTCATCCGTAGCTTTCTCTTATTAATCTCGTAAGAGACTGAATTTTTTTAATAAATAAATAAATCAATCAATAATTTATTAAAATAAGGTAAAATACAAAGAAAGTAAAAATATAGAATTGCAAGAGGAGCTACAGAGACACCAATACATGCAAGAAAGCAGACATTAGCACAATAAAACACAAGACAAAAAGAGAAGATCATTAGAAGTAAAATGCTCCTAGACGCAATTGACCACAAACCATAGAAAGAAACACACACATAAAACTAACTAAACATATGAGTTGTGGGAATAACTGTCGTGTGGCTGGCCAACTCATTTAGCATAAAAAAGGAGTTCACTTTGCTATAGGCTATGAGGCCAGAGGCCTAGAACTAATTACAGTGCTAGCGCTAAGGAAGTATAGAGAGCACTTGAGTGAGTGGACTAAATCGACTAAGAGTGCTACTACGGGTTGCGAACTACATAAGTCCATGAAAGGGACAAGTGAATAATTTTGAAAATAATCGAGAAGGGGGAAACACACAATGCTTGAATATTTTCATGTTCCTTTCAAGCCAGATATTGCAAAGGGCCGCTCTTGAGAGGAGGTCCCACAAATCTCTTTGTTTGGTTTTTAATGTTGAGTGCTAGAAAGTCCAGACATGCGACATGAAATGCAAAAAATTATGCATAATGAGGATTTGGCAAAGAAATACCAAATTCGCTCAGTGAATCTATAGTTGAGGAAATGTGATCGGTGGTCTCAATAGCACCATGACAAAAAAAATGTAGGTGGCAATAACACATTGATTGTAACCTGCTCAGCAAGATTGTCAAGGGTAAGGATTTTGTTGTTATATACTAGCCAGCAAAAATGAGTAATTTTATTCGAACTATTAGCTTTCCAAAACTTAGGATACAGAGGATATTATAAAACTCCATTTGAGAGGAACAAGTTAAAGAAATAAACTTAGAAGATACGATTATTTTCCAAGTTCCAAACCTTTACGTCATCCTGGTTGTCTGAATACTCCAGAAATTTAGGAATGGGAGAATGTTTACACTTGAGATGGACTGAAAAAAAGGTCAACAATGAGGTGGAATCTAAAATAAACTACCTAATTGAAATCCAAGGTGCGTTGCAATTGTTGGGAATGTCTAACCAATTGTCTTTAGGAGGCTCTACGTTCTAGCCATTTGTCGAACCAGAGCAAAGAAGACTCACCGTCTTTGATAATCTGGGAAGAACAAGTTCAACTTGCTGGCAAGAAAGGGGTAATCCTACCTAGAAGAAAGATTTCTTTCTAGGTAATAACAATGTAAAGACCAGGGTGTGTCTTGGTTTAGGTAATTAAAATAGATAACTGTGCACCAGCAACCCTTTTAGCCTCGATATAACTTCCACCACCATTTTCCAAGAAAGCACCATTTTGTCTTTGAGGTTTAAAATTCCCCATTCTCCATTTTTGCAAGGTCTACAGATTATTCACGATATCACTTCCTCCGTAGCTACAATATTATTCACGATACATTTTCCCTCAATAAAAGTTGATTGAGAATCATCAACTAGTTTATGCAACACTAAACTCACTAGATTAGCTAGGATTTTGGAAATGATCTTACAGGATGAGTTGATGAGGCTAATAGGGTGAAAACCTGAAACGCTTTTTTGGAGCATTTGTTTTCTCTAAGAGGCAATGCTAGTACAATTAAGGAGTAGAGATTCACTGTCTGATTAGGGTCTAGACTCACAAATAGAATCCAAGGAGTCTAGTTCTAGGAATAGAGATTTTTTGTATTGAGCACAGACCCAAAGGAATTCAAGGTCTAAGACCGAAGGTGTAAGGTGGACAAGTTTGTTAGCCAGGATAAAAGTGCCTCATCCCTCAGGATTAATTTCTCCCCACTATTCCTTAATGAGTTCTCCTAGATGGTCATTCGAACCTTAAGTTTTCTCAAAATGGAAGATTTGGAAACATGTAGAATGGGTCCCAAAATCCAAATAGATTGGTGAGTGATTAGACCCAAAGTTATGAAAAGGGAATTGAAAAGCCCTTGCGAAACAACAAAGACCATTAATTGGAGAAAAGGAAGTAATCAAGGGCAACTCATAAGGGATCCGACTGATTGTTGGTCCAAATAAAACCTCTGCCATGGAGGGGTGGGTCAATGAGATCCAAATCCTATAGGAGACTAAAGAAATTTGAAAAACCTATAAAAATAAGGGAACCCTTATTTTTGTCTTAGGGAGAGAAAGTAACATTAGAGTTCCACAGATGATCCAGGGAAGAGGACTTAGGCTTCTTATAGAATAGGTTTTTTTTTTTTTTGCTAAAAATTCATTTTGAGAGAGCGAGCGTTGGAACTATAGATTGAAGTATAGACACAACGGATATTATTATTGCGGCTCATAAAAGTCACTAAAGGAAGTAAGATTCTACATAAAGTAAAGAACCACATATCGAGAGTCATACCAAACAATGATGAAACCTCTTACAAAGCCAGAGGTTGGGATGAATTCATATGAATCAAGTCAGCAAAGTCCTATCATCCTGCAGAGAGAGAAATGGATTTGCTAAAGTTTGGATTCCTGGATACAGACAATATTGGCTTTGGAAGAAAGAAGGAAATCCTCACCTAAGTGACATTTACTCAGTCTACCTAGGCCTCTCACAATCCTAGTTAGAATTTTCATGGAGAAGAGATGTTGGTTTGGTTTGCGAACCTTGTGGAGGTCTCCACTACAGAAGAAGAGTGTTAAGATCTAGAGATTTCCATATTACAAACTATGTACCTTAAGCCATTTGGATTTATGATTAGGTGACCCCTAGGAAATTTACTTCGCAAGCTTTGCTATAATTTAAAATGTGAGTATCATACCAAGAACAAAGAATAGAGGAATTCTTAGGGAGTGTATCTTCCCAGTGGTATTCATATGTTTTCTTTTCAGGAAGATCTAGAGAGTGGGGACTCAGCTGGCATTGCTCCGGCTAGTCCAAAGATCAAGGGTCAATGGGTTCGACCGGGTCTAACCAAGGTCAATAATACAATATTAAAAATATATAATAATAATTAGTAATGATAAAAAATAATATAAATTATATTTTAATAATTAAAAAACACAATTAATTTAATATGAGATAAAATTTATATATTTTCTTTGATTTTAAGATATGTGAAAGATAAATTTAATATTTGAAATTTTAGTTTTATTATATACTATCATTTATCATTGATTTTTAAAAAATATAAAATATTTTAAAAAGGGTCTCGTTAAGATTACATTGGGACTCACAAAAATAAAAATAAAATAAAAAAAACCACATGCTCTCTCTCTCTCTCCTTGACTTCCTCTCTGTTAGCCATTCTTTCTCTTTTGCCTGTCTTCCTCTCTCTCAGCCACCCTCTCGATCTCTTGTCTTCTCCCTGACTTCCTCTCTTCTTTTTTTTGAAAAAAATTATTTTTTTCAACCCATTAATCCGGCCTGATCAACCGGTTTTCTAGTCAACTGGCCGGGTCACTAGGTTTTTGGCTAGCTTGCTTCAAAGGCGAGTCAATGGATGTAGATGGACCGGCTTCATGGCCAGTTCTCGGTTTTTTTTGGTCGAATAGGCTGGGCCAGTCAGGGTTTAACAACATTGAACAAGAGATGAAATCAATATTGAAAAATGAAAATGTTCTAGGGTATATTGAAATTCCTCAAGGACATGCAGGCCATTTCCCTCTTGATTAGAAGTTTGGTTTGCATGAAATAAAAAACAGAAACAAATATGAAGACCAAGAAACAATGAGAGAGAAAAATTGGAGCAAACTAAACGATTTATTCTTAACTTGTGACAATGAAACTTATTAGAACATCAATTTAAATAGTTCCACTTCACACCTACTAACAACCCCAAGTAACCACATGTTTGACACTATCAAAACAAAATAAAAAATTAGCAATACCTATATATCTTGATAATAACAAAATAACAAACCAAATCACATATGTTTGACCTAGTAAACAACCACTAGATAAACACAAGTCTAGGAATAAAAAAAACAACTGCCACATTTAGGAAGTTGCCCTGATTGTGACACTTCTCCTTAGTGCAGAGCATCCCAAAAAAAGTTGAAACTCGGGCTTCTCCAAAGCTTTAGTGAATATATCAACCACCTGATCATTGGTGCAAACTCCCAATAGCTCAATTTCTTATTTTAGAACTTTTTCTCGAAGAAAGTGATAACACACCTCTATATGCTTTGTTCTTGCATGGAAAATTGGATTTGATGCAAGTTTAAGAGCACTTTCATTATCACACTTGATTTGGATTGCATAGTCACCTTCACATAGCATGTTCCTAATCAGCCTCTGCAACCAAATACACTCTTATGTAGCCATGGTTGCTGCCACATACTCAGCTTCAGTGCTAGATAAAGTAACAATGTCTTGCTTCTTATTGCACCATGAAACTACAGTTGAACCATTATTAAAACAATAACCAGAAGTTGAATGATGGTTATTTGTATTTCCAGCCTAGTCTGCATATGTAAATCCACTTAGCAACAAACCATTACACCTAGTGTACAGAAGACCATAACCAAGGGTTCCTTTTATATATCACAAAATCCTTTTTGCAGTATCTAGATGAGGAATTATAGGATTTTGCATAAACTGAGAAACAACACCAACAGAATATGAAATTTCTGGCCTTGTGACTATTTGATAAATTAAGCTTCCAACCAGTTGTCTGAACTTCCTCGCATCTTGTAACAGCTTCCCTTTATCTTTCTTCAACTTGAGATTTGGCTCTATTAGAGTAGCCTTCTCCTTTGACTCTCTCTTGCCAAAACAATCCAAAAGATTCTTTTCATAGCTAAGAAAACAATCAATCTCCCCCAGATTTTTCATCTCAAAACGAACAGAAAAGGTCACTTCTCAAATTATAGATTTTTGACTCATTATCTCCGGTTATTATCATATCATCAACATATAATAATACCAGGAGATGCACATTCGATCCTAATTTTATAAATAAACTAGAATCTTAATAAAAAACTGTAACATCCCAAAAGATGAGATATTGAGCAACTTTACCATTCAATGCTTTCTTCAACCAACAAACATGGTTTGGAAACTGCTTGGATGCAAAGCTTGGGGGTTGCTCCATAAATACTTCATGATCAACTCTCCACAAAGAAATGCATTCTTTACATCAAGTTGCCACAACTTCCAATCTTTAAACACAACAAGTGAAATAAGTGACCTTACTGTCACCATTTTTGCCATTGGGTTGAACGTCTCCTTATAGTCCAGTCCATAGTTTTGAGAAAACTCACAAGCAACTAGGCAAGATTTAAACCTGTCAATAGTGCCATATGATCTGCTTTCAAGCAATAAACCCATTTGCAAGTGGCCAGCTCACACTTTTCTGGTCTGGGCACTAACTTCCATACCTCATTCTTATTTAATGCTTTGATCTCTTCTTGTGTTGCTTTTTCCCAATTTGGACAACCTTTTGTTGTGTTCTAATTTGTTGGTTCCTCTACAACTAATGCTCTTGCAAAGAAACATGAAGTCTCCAAACAATTGTTAATTTCTACCTCAAACTCATTGAGATAGTATGGCTACCTTTTCTCCCTTGTTGACCTTCTCATAACTTGCTGATGACCATTTTCTATTCTTGTAACATTCTAAACTGGGGGTGTATTTGGTGCCTCTTCATCACAAGGTGCTTGCGCATTTGCTGTAGGGAATAGAAGCTCCAAATTGGCTTGATCGTCATCAAGAGCAACGATCTATGGTGTACTAAATAAAGATGATGCTTCATTAAACACTACATCTCTAGAAATAATAAACTTCTTTATGTCTGGGTCCATACATCTCCAACCCTTCCTATAAGAATCATAGCCAACAAATACACACTTCTTTGCTTTCGGGTCAAGTTTGGTTCTATTAGATTTAGGAATATAAACATAACAAATAGATCCAAACACCCGAAAATAATTAACATTTGGCTTCTCACCATATACAATTTCTAAGGAAGATATTTGTGCACCTGCTTAAAGAGCCAACCTATTAGATACATGGCATGCACATTGGATAGCTTCTGCCCAAAGTTCTTGAGGAATATTCTTGTCATGTAGGCATGAAAGACATATTGAAGCAAGATAGCCAAGCTTCCTTTCTACAACTCCATTCTGTTGAGGAGTGTCAAGACAAGTCATTTGGCGAAGAATACTATTATCATCACAATATTGGAAGAAATCATCTGACATGTATTCACCACTATTGTCACTCAGAAGACATTTTATCTTTTTCCGAACTCCTTTTCAATGGCATATTTGAACTCCACAAACTTGGATAGTGCTTCACTCTTCTCTTTCAAAATTTTACCCGAGTGGACCTGGAATGATCATCCACCAACACCATAATATAACGATGCCTACTATAGCTTGATGTTCTCATAAACCCCATCAAATTTATATGAACTAATCCGAACAATGTAGATCTCCAATTTGATGAACTTTTGAAAGGCAGATGATGAGATTTGCCATAATGAAAACTTTGAAAAATCATATCTTCACGAACATTCTTCAAAGTTGGCATACCATCTACACACTTTTTAGAAGAAACCAATTGCAAAAAGAGGGAGATATTTTCTGATTGAGCATGCCATTAACTTCACTATCTTTGATTCATTACTTTAACATTAATTTTCTTTAAGATTGAACATTAATTGAAGTAATTGATAACCAGTGTCTTGAATGTATAAATTTAGTTTTATATAGTTCACCATAGTATAACGTGAGCTTTAAGGTTTATATTTGTGACAATTCTTATGTTTTCATAAGCTACTGCCATTTTTGTCTTTGATATCTTTATTAAAGTAGACTTTGAGCTAATTTTTCTGAAACTTGTTTATTTGTTACCAAGCTTAATTAGTTTATATAGTGGAAGACATCAACCTTAAGGAAAACTATATTCTCAAGTAAATAACTGCTGTGTAACATAATGAACCAGACTACAATTAGTACTAATTAATGCAGTTTATTTCTTTTGATCTGATCTAAAATTATATACTCAAGTTACTACCTGCTGTGTAACCATATATGAAGAAACATGACTGTTATGAATAGCTTAATTTAATCAAGCTTGCATGACAATATAAAACATCAGAAGAAGAGAATCCAGAAAGATACACAATAGAGCTGATCATAAGTTATTCTCAAGTAAAATTAAGTTCTCATAATTATCTCAAAGCTAGCCAATTCTTCTCTCTTTCTCCGTAGATCTTCTTCAGCTTCAAATTTGGTTATGTTTCCTGTGATATAATCAGGTAAGCCTTGTCCCATTCATCTTAAATTTTTCGTCTTGTTCACATTCACATGTACGCATTTTTATCTACAATTTGATATTGAGTGTTTAGTGCAGTGGTAGTAAAAGAAACTCTTGATTCCTTTTTATCTATATATGCACTACCATGCATGTGAAGTTGACAGCCTTGTCCCATACCTTATACTTTCACTAATGGTAAAAGATATTTTTGTGTGCCCTATGTCTACAATAGCATGCAAACAGACCTTTAGTGTGGGTGGGAACATATTGGGCACGACACGTTCGTAGTTGACCCCAAAAAATATTGAAATTCAAGTTTGCAAGGATGATTGGAAATGTGCTCAAGTTCGGTAACAAAAAGAAAAACAAGAAAGTCCAGATGGTAGTGATTTCTTCTACATAAATAACATGATGAGCACACATGGCGTGACAACAGCCAATGAGTCTGACCAAGACCTAGATGATAACGAATAGGTAAATGGGTAAAAACAGTTATACAAGGTAAGAGAACTACGCGGGCTTTGATTCCTCTCGCTAGGAGGATACATAGGCAACTTAATTCGACAGGTAAACGAATTAAGTGCAAGTCATTCATTTTTTGAATTTACGGTGTTTTCAATTTTTCTAAATTTTTGTTAATTAATTTAATTCTTTTCTTTTTTCTCTGAATTTTTAGAAAATTTTTATTATTTTCTATTTTTTCTATATTTTCAGGAATTTTTTTTTTATTTTTCAGAAACTTTCTACTTTTTCTATTTTTTTTTCTGAATTTTCAGAAATTTTCAGATTTTTATTCTATTTTTTTTCTAAAATTTCAGAAATTTTTTTATTTTTTCCCTATTTTTTTTGAATTTTTACAAATTTTCAGAATTTTTTTAGCGGGTGGTTTTAAAGTCATTTAGCGGCGGTTATAACTGCCGCTAAATGAAACCAATGGTAGTTACAAAACCGCCGTGTTTACCAACGCCGCAAATCAGTTAACGACGGTTTTATAGAACGGCCTGTACAACCGCCGTGAATTGGTACGACAATTCTCGGCAGTTATTTAACGGCCACAAAAGTATGGAGAATGACTCCCATTTGAAGACATTGAAAATCTCGGCGGTTTGTGCTTAAACCGCCGTGGATATGGATTTTTTTAAAATCATTTTTTTATTTAATTATATATATATATATATATATATATATATATATATATATATATATATATATATATATATATATATATATATATCAATCAATCCTGTGCATTAAACTCATTCAATTAATATTTAAAAATAATAAAATTTTTATTTATAACTCATTAATAATTAAGTCAAATTTACAAATTTGTTTTCTCTCAAAGTTACAAACATATTATAATATTATATATTAGCAATGCAAATCATAATATTAATTATGAGCACCCTTACAACCACCACCCCTGCTATGATCACAAGAGTTGTTGTGCTGAGCATGACTCCCATTTGAAGAAGCTGGTTCTGTTTCTCATCAAGCATGATGTTGATGTAATCGTAAGTGTCATCCATACTCTCGCAGCTTCAAAAAATATCACAAGAGATTGCCTTCACCTTATCATCAGATGTTAATATTTTAAATGCTTCCACAACCTGATAAGACACATGAAACATAGATATATTAATTAAGGAATGAGAAAGCATTTTTGCGCAACCAAGAAAAAAAAAAAGCTATTAGTAATATTCAACAGAAACATATGAAATTCAGTTGATAAAGTTCTGTGTTACAGTGTCATTCCGGGTAAATTTTTTGCTAGGATACCAAACTATAGTCTGTTTTTATTTTGGGGTCCAAACTTCAATTTGAATCAAAATGATTACCCAATTTTAATTTTGTTTCACTGGGTGGTCACCCGAGAGATTTGATCTATTTTCGATGATTTGATGTTAGAAATTTCTATCAGAATGTGAGATAGAATTGTTAATTAGGTGTTCAATGTGTCATGCATATATTGACAGAGAATTTTTGGCATCTATATCATCAAGAAAATAGGTTGGAATCTCTCGGGTAACCACTTGGTAAAACAAAATTAAAGTTAGGTAATCATTTTGATTCAAATTGAAGTTTGGACCCCATAATGAAAAAGGGCTATAGTTTGGTACCCTGTCAAAAAATTTACCCGTGTCATTCCACTTCATTTAAAAAGTAAAACTTATATAGTATTTGAGTCAGTAATAAGTTAACAACAACAAAAATTAAAACAGAGATAATATAGAACAGAAATTTGGACCTGGCCTTCTGAAATTTGGACCGGGCCCAACCTACCAATCAGCCCAACCCACCAAGCTTGCCCGCTAGGTCAACATGGAAGCCGGGCCAGCCCGGCGGGTTCTACACCCTAGCTAAGCCCAGTCCAGGTTGGGGGACCGGTGAACCACAACTCGGAGGATCGTGTGGACCCCACCCATGCTTAAAAACCTAACTTAGCCTTTAAAACCTCATGTTTCTCCCTTAACCCTTCTCCTTGGCTTCTTGCTGTGAAATCCTTGCAATGAAGAATTCTCGGAGGGATTTCCAGGCACCATCCCATCCTTACCTCCTAGTTTTACTCCTCCTATGACCATCATCTTCCTCCTTTCTTCCATCTCCATCCTTTCTCTCCATTCTCCCACTCCACCTAGCTCTCTTTGGGAGGTTGAAGAAGAGTGTGTCCATTGCCGGAGCTCGGGTTTCTACTGGAGTTCTTGTCATCCGGATGCGAGATGAAAAGGAGCAACGAGCCACCAATGCTTCCACGAAGGCTAGATAGGTTTCTTACTCTCTTGTTGGTAGTAGAGTTGATGCTTGAGTAGTATAAGAAGTTTGCTTAGCATGTTTGTAGGCTAAATTCTGGTGTGAAGCATGTTTGGAAGCTTTTAGTTGCATGATGCCTAGTGGGTGGTTATCTTAGTGCAAAGCTTGTTCATGTTAGCTAATCTATAGCCTTTGTTTATACTCACCTTTGTGGGCATCCATGCTTTTATTTTCCTAAAGAGCTACACTCTTTGATTGATTTTTGGGTGTGTTTATGCATGAAACCTTGTCTTCTTATGTTGGAAAAACACCTTTGTGGAACCATCTCCATATATATATATACATATATGTTTGAAACCATTCATACTTAAGGAGGAAACCACGTCTTCATTGCATGAAACCATGTTTACACCCTTGAAAACCAGCCTGCATGATACATGCATCGGTGTATGGGTTTCACATGCATATACCTGCCTTTATATATATATGGTTTATATGTATTTGATATGTGTGCATGTGTGTATTAAAATAGTTTTTAAGTGGGTCTGCATCCTGGTTATGATATAGTGAATTTAATTATATTGGCATAGTTAAACCACTACTCTAGTTAGAGCTTGAGTTGTGTTAAGTTAAATTTAGCCATGGATGCTTTGCTTTTGTTTCTTCCTTTGAAGCTATAGGTTCTGATTGTGGTTAGAAAGGCTATGTTTTGTTGTCAAAGTGTTGCTATTTAGGTTGGCCTAACTTTACTCTTATACATGAACTCTCCATACTTAAGTATTCTCATTTTTTTTTATTGGTTTTTCTTTGAGTTATAGGGACCGCCCTTGAGAGATAACCTTGGATTTCTATTGGATTTAGGAGTTCATCAAGTAAGTAATCCCCTCAAACCTTTGTATTTATTTTTTTAATTCTTATAAAATTTCAAAATTTGATTTCAGGTTATTCCTTATAATTATTAGTTTGAGAGTGTCATCTTATTTTGGAAGTATCATCCTATTTTTATGAATTATGTTTTAGTTGGATAATTCCTAAACTCAAATGGAACCATGTTGTTGTTGTTACTTGCAAATGTTTATATATGTTTATTTTCCATCATTATTAATTTTGTATATTTATATATCTATTTTCAGCCGACCAATATTTGATTCCTTTCAAACCTTGGTTAAATTTGAGTGATGGTTTATATTAATATTATTATTTCCTTTCCATGCAATTATGCAATGTATTTACTTTTGAAAATTTATTTTTTTTCTTCAAAGTGGAAATCAGGTTTGAAAAGCTTGTATACTCCTGGGTTGTTTTTCTCATTTTATTTTATTTTATTTTATTTATTTAATTGCTTTTTGTTGTTACATTCATTTGTTTTTGGCAAAATAATTGTGAATTGTTGTTATTAAATCTTCAAAATGGGAACCAAGATAACGCTCGGAAAAGTTGGTACATTCTTTTTCATTTAATTATTTATTTAATTAATCTTTATTTATTTATTTATTTGCTTTATATTATTATATGAATTTTTCGATGATACTTGTGAATATTCTGTATTTTTGATTTTGAAATATGTCTGAATATTTTGGTCTCCAAATGAGCGATACGCAACCCTGTCAGTGGGGGGATTAAATCCTAACCTTGTCGACATGAAGTTCTGGAAAATGAGACTAAAGTTTCGTACCGTGTCTGTTCGGTGAAATAATCAACGACCATATGATATTAAGTCTCGAGTCACCGACGGTAAATAAATGACGTCTGTTATTCTAGCTTGGGTCACCGAGGGTAAATAAATGACCTATGGCATCTATAGTGAATTTGGAGACACACTCAGGAATTTGTTTCATTCTGCTTCGTCTTTTGATATTGTTTACACTATTTTTGTGTTTCTGATTTTTGTGCAAGTTTCAGATTTGAAATTTCGTTTTAGTTTAATTTTTTGGATTACTTATTGGGCTAGTGAGCTCATGGATTTATTTTAAATCCTTTTCAGATCAAGAGCAGTAGACCCAGGAATCTTCAAAAGCTTACAGTAGACGATTTCCTTTGGAGTTGTGTTGTATGTCTGTTTATCAGTTGTATGGTTGTTTAAGAATCTCTTTGTGGGCCATTCTGTATTTTCTTTCCTCTGTATTTGAACATGGTTGTAACCTTTACAATGTACTTGTATTTTGTATTTCTGTCAGTTTATCTTCTATCTTCGCTCTTGATAAGTGCTTGTGTTATAGTAACGCGAAGCGTTATTATCTTACAATGAACATATCTTTTATCAGATTTTGTCACTAAATAATGTGCATTTGTGTATTCTTGTGCATTGTAGGTTTGTGGAGCCAAGTTAGAGAAGAAGAACGAAGTTAGATCGTGTTCGCCGTTGTTGGGAAGTTTTTGGACCAAGCAAGGAACAAGGCACGAGATTACAACAGATTCGGGAGCATTTCGGTGAGTTACTGTAGCAATCTACTGTTTACTTTCGGCCGAATTTCAGACTTCCAAAGAATTCACACGGGCGTGTGGAAATTCCACATGGCCATGTGAATTAATTTTTCAGCAGACAGAAACTTGACACGCCCGTGTGTTAATTCCACACGGCCGTGTGAAGTCCCGATAAGTCCAAAATTTAAAGCCGCACTCAGCATTATAAAAGCCCGATTTGGAGACTTTTTACAGATCTTTTTGACCTATCTTTCTCCCCAACTTCTGGAGAGTGCGGCTAGGTTTCGGAGAGAACTTTCTGGAGGATTGGAGCGCGTCATCGGCATCGACATCGACGTTCGACGGCCGCACAAGACCACGGCCACACCATACGCAAGGGGGTTTTCATCAATGCTTTTGTTTTGTTCTTTCTTTCATATTTTGATGAACATGTATAGCTCCATGAGGAGCTAAACCCCTCTTGGGTATTCGGACTTGTAAACCCTAGGATTATTATTTTTCTATGACATTGTTATTATGCTTTTCCATTATTGATGAATAAATTCGAGTTTGAATTTTAATTATCTTGTGCTATTGTTTTCCCTTAGCCGTGACACTAAGGTTGAGAGCAATCTAGGTTATCCTTTGGAGGTGTGACAACTCCTATAGGGTTAGACTCCTTAAGATTGAAAAGGGTTGAGAGGGAGAGTTGTGAGGTAGCAATGTACCCCTTTCCCTTTCGGTGTGATTTCTCCCTACCTCCATTTCCTTGATTTATTAGCGGTCGAGATAGAGTATTAGGGCTTAATTTAGACCAGGGTTCTTTCACCTGGACCAAAGGGTTATAACTACATATAGAAACAAGTTTTATCACTAGGAATCCCTAGAGCTTAAAGCAATCCCATGTAGTGTTAGGGTTAGGAAGATAGACTCCCCTGGGGCTTAGTTGACAGGTCAACAAGAGTCAAGGGTCGTAGTGAATCCTAATGCCGGGACATAGTGTTGGGGTTAGTCACGATTGACCTTAGGTTTGGGACCGTGTGTTTAAGGATATCCTCGACTCAATTAACACCAATAGGAAAGTATAATAGCATAGTCTTGCACTAGAAGCATAAGTCCTAGAGGTAACTTGTCCGGATACCCTATTCTCATTCATTGCTAGTCTTTCTCCTTCCACTTTTACTTGCACTCTCTTTCCTTTCATCCTTCTATTTACTTTCTTGTCTTTTATTTTAATTGATTCCATAATTCTCTCATCAATCCAATTATCACTTTTCATACACCGCATAACTAAATAGTAAAACTTTGCATCTTAAATCCCTATTCCCTGTAGATTCGACTATCCACTCACCAGGGTTAAATTTATTACTTCGACAAGCCCGTGCACTTGCGGGACACACGCAAGGGGTCGTGTCAGCTCTGTTTTAGGTTTTGAGGTCTTGCAAATTCACTGGGCTCCCTCCTTGTGGGTCTGATGTGGTTTGTCTGAGTAGATTCACTAGGTTCAAGGTGTGACAGGTCGGGTCCATCAGGCTGGTTAATCGGCCCGTGCCCACCTCTAGTTCATATACTTCCTTGCTATGGCTTCAAGTATTTAATTAAACAGTGATATTTAACTACCAACTAGTTGCATGGTTACCAATTTCATTCTTATCTCAAGGGATTCAAGGTATTTGTAGGAATTAATGCATCATCATTACTTATAATTTATAGACTGTTTTGATTTATCCAATATTAATGACACCAATAATTATACATCTGTTATATATGCCTAATATATTAATGACTGATTTTTAACGGCATTAGTATATATAATGATCCCTAAAACATTTTATGTTTGATTAAAATTATACATATGGTAATGAAAATTGAAAATAGGGACACTAATGTGCTTAAATTATATATTAATTCATGCTATTATATTAACAAATAAAAGACTTTTATTTTTGAATGAGTTTCATGACGCATTACACTAAGCTATTGTTTACGAGTGCAGTGTGATGTTTAATACTCTACAAATTGTAGAATGGCTGTATGGAGATTTTTTTGTCTTTGTCCGAGTACTAAATCCTATTGGCAGTACTCTCGGTTACAATTATGTATAAATATCTTTGACATTACTCGTGGCTATTGCTAAGGAAAACTGGCGGTACAAAAAAAAAGTCGGCTATGCGATGCAGGGGTTTCACCATTCGAGAAATATGGTGGGTTATATGTTATGATTTTTCAATTGTTATTGGGACCCTTCAAATTTATTTAACACTTTTACCTTTCTTCCAATCTTGCATTGACCAGATCATATCATATATAAATGATGAAGCTGATTGATCAAGCTGGCTTCACCAGCTAATTTATTAGCTCTTCTGCTTTATTTAATTTTTTGTATTTTAGAGTTTTGTAATTTCGGTTCTTTTGTTTGTATTGTTGGTTCAGATTGTTTTTAACTCTTTGTAAACTTGTTATTTTTTTTTAATAATATTTAGCTACTTCGGTAGCTCTTCCCAAAAAAAAAAAAAAATTCATAAAGTTCTAATAATTTCATGAGCTCATCTTGCTCAAAACTCTACACTATTGGGATGATACAACCAAACATTAAGGGTCCGTTTGGCAACCTGGATATCCCGGGATGAGGATGGGATATCCAGAGCTATAGGCCCATCCGGTTGTTTGGTTTCCCGGATGGGCCTGGATGGGGATGGTCCCCATCCTTGAAAATTGGATGAGTGGCATCCCACCAAATTGGTGGGATGCCACTCATCCCTTGGTTGTCTCTATCCTTCATCCCTCTCCCATCCATCTTCATCCCTCTCCCATGGTTTTTTTTTATTTATGTGTTTATAAAGATTAAGTTTAAAAATATACATTATGATTTAATTATTTGTTATTAACTTCACTTATAATTATTTTGTCATTAGCTACAAGAATTAAGTTAATTTTTTATTTTTTTACATTATGATTTAATTGTTTATCAATTAATACTATTTAAATGTTTATTTAACTTGATTTTTTGAATTAAATTCAATTCGAAAAATCAAGTTAAATAATAAATTGATATGTTATTCATTAAATAGTCCATTACAAATTTTTCATGCTTAATAAATAAAAACTTTATTTATTAATATCCGTTATTTAAATTAAATACTTACATAAAATATTTAAAAATAATTTAAAAATAATAATTGAATTTAAAAATAATATCCGTTATTTTCATTAAAAAATAAATTTCTCTAATAATCCACTAATAATTGAATTTAATTAAACAATTTAAAAATATATTTAAAAAATAATTAATTACATAAAGGGGGTAAGTTCATCTCCTCATGAATAGGGTTATCATACCACTCTCATATCCATCCAACCAAACATTTAAAAATGGATATTCAAAATTTTACATATCCTTATCCCTCTAACCAAACACCAAATAATCTTTATCCCTACTATTAAATCCCTCCAACCAAACACTTACATATGGATATTCTCATCCATGGATATTTCATCCATGGATATCCCTATCCATGAGAATATAATATCCCATTATCTAAACGCATCCTAATTATTCTTCACAAAATTTTTAAAACGAACATATTACATAATTTTAGTGATTATATAAATAACAATATACTCACTACTTGAATCCACTAATATAATTAATAAAAGCCAAAAGTTGTTCAAAAGATGATCCTCCTTCAATACCATCCCTTATTTTCTCTCCCAATTCCTTGGCCCTTCTCCTAATCTCCAAACCCTCCTCATCCACCATCACTTTCCGGATAGCCTCATCCACCTTCTCCCACTTCAAAACCTCATCTCTTTTCTCCCACTCCCTCACCATCACCCCCACCTTCAAATACTCAGTTATCATCCGTGCATTACTTGGTTGGTCGGAATGCATTGGCCAAGTCAGCATGGCCACTCCCATGCTCATCCCTTCCATGCATGAGTTCCATCCACAGTGACTCATGAAAGCTGCTGTTGAACCATGAGCTAGTATATCTAGCTGTGGTGCCCATCCTCTCACCACCATTCCCATTCCTTCAACTCTCTTATCGAAGTCCAACAGCAAGCTCTTCACCCTCTCAAGCTCCGCTTCCTGACTTACATCCCCTCTATCAGCATCCCTTAGAACCCATATAAACCTCTGCTTGCTTTTCTCCAATCCTATTGCTATCTGCTCTATCTGCTCAACTGGAATTGTTGTTGAGCTTCCAAAGGCTACATACACAACTGACTTGGGCGGTTGCTTGTCCAACCATTCAAGACATGGATGACGAGGTCCAGATTTATTATCCATTACAGTAAGTGGACTCACAGGTCCCACTGCAAAAATCTTCTTACCAACAAAGTCATCTTGTTTGGCAAGAAGATCAATGAAAGGTTCTTCAATGGCAAGTGACGTGTTGAAGAGTATCCCTTCGCATGGGGTGTCATAGTAAAGTTTCTTAAAGAAGGTACTGACCTCTTCAGGGACGATGTCGGGTAAGGGAGAGAAAAACATGTTATTATCCGGCCATGGTTTGGAGGTGCTTTCACAGAGGTAGGGGAGTAAAAAGTTGGCAGGGACGCACTGGAACTTGAAGGTATGGATGGAGGGGATGGAGGCGGCTTCAGCAATGACGAAGGACATGACATGGTCGTGGATGAGGATGAGAGGAGAAGAGGAGGAGAGGGAGTGGAGAAGAGAGGAGATTGGAGAACGGAGGTGGTGGATGACGAACTCCCAAATAGGGACTAAGTGGGAAGGGAAGTTGTGAGTGGAGTTGGGGTTGGGAGTGGATGGAGGAAGAGAAGGGATGGGGATATCATGGAAGGTGATGTTGTGGAGTGATGCAGAGGTCCAGCCTTGGAGACGGTGGCGAGCTTGGTGGTTGTGGATGGAAGAGGAGGAGAAGTGGACGGGGAGGCCTTGGGATGAGAGGAGGAGGGAGAAATGGAGGAGCGTGTTAAGGTGGCCTTGTTCTGGGAATGGAACTACAAGAATGGGGATTTTGTTATCCCGGTTTGGAAATTCCATGTCTTGGGATGATGATGATGCTTTGAGTGGAGGAATGCAGAGTGGTCTGATTATATAAAGAAGGTGGCGGCTGGGTAACTGGGCCGTTGAGCCGGAGGTCCTGGACCTCGTGATTTTTGCTGGGATAGCTGGACTAAGCGCTTGGCGCCTTTTACTTGGGAAAGAGGAAAGACATGGTTGACTGAATTGGCTTGGGAAACAAGAAAGCTTACAGAATAGTGTTGAATTCAACTTAACCGTGCTGGTGTTTCAAGCTTTTATATTATATATACATATATTATTTTCTATTATGAGGTGCATGGTGATGGTGATATATATTATGGGATTATTAAATGAAAATAGGTATATAGATGTAAGTATTATAATATTATGAATTCTTGCTTTAGAAAACCTATAAAAATTTATTATTACAATGATAGTGTCATTTAAGTCTAATATAAAAAAATATATTCAATAATTTTTTCAATGATTGTGGCTTATTTGAAGTGGTTTGTTCACGAGTAATACTATATAAAACAAAAATCTTATTCGAAATACTTGCACGACTAACGTGCACACCATTCTCTCTCCTAATCAGCCACTTAAAAAGAAAAACAACAACAAAGCTTTCCTCTTTCCTTAATTCCTCTTTCTCACTTTGTTTTCGCTGGGCACTAAACTTGTTGCTCGCACCTATTGCCAACGACGGCGACAAGCACAGCGTGACGAGGTTCAGCCATTGGCAACGAGCACAATACGGTGAGGTTCAGTTGCTGGCGATTGGCACAAGTTGGCCTAGGATGGAAACTTTGTTAATCATGAGTAAATTCCCACTAAATGTTGAGCTGGAGGAATCAAGGTGGATTTCTTTCACAATGAAAAATTGATCCCATTAAACAACTAATTCAATAATAATAACAATTATAGAGAACATAGCATACATAACACAATCATATATTTAGCTCTCCCTAAAAGAAAGGTAACATGCCACCAAAAATTTGCCTTCATGGTCGCAGATAAATATGGTTTTTTTATTATCTAACAAATTTAAATTTCCATTGCAACTAACAATAAACACTGTATTATGTTATTTCAGATCAGAAATCATATAAGGTTTACAGCCTTTCATAATTTACTTGAAAAAGGGTTTATCATTTCAAAATTCAAAAGAGATGAGGAAATTGTCGAAGGATCTTTGAGTAAAGGTAAAGAAAGAATGGAAAATGAGAAGCAGTAGAAAACAATCAAGTGAAAAAAGCTGACACACTTTTAGGGGATGCTTGTCTAAGTTGATAAAAATGATGGCTCAAATGGATTTCACTCTTTGATAACAAAGATGACAAGCTTTAAAGAAGAATTCCAACCATCAAATTTCAGAGGTGGTAGAGAAAACACAATCACATCAAGCGACGAGGTTGGTGACATGCTCATGATGAATTTGGATGGCACCGGAGAGGAGAGGTTTGGAGACGAAGGGCAACGAGTGCGAGCGACGAGCTTGGTGGCCGACGAAGACGAAGTGAGAAAGAGAAACTAGGGAAAAAGGAAAGCTTTGCTGTTTTTGTTTAAGTGGCTGATTAGGAGAGAGAAAATGGTGTACACGCCAGTCGTGCAAACATTTCGGACAAGATATTCGTTTTATATAGCATTACTCATAAAAATTTTTATGTGTAATTGTTAGCAACTACTTAATAAATTATTTTTTTATTTTGAATATATATATATATATATATATATATATATATATATATATTATGTGTGTGTGCGCACGAGTATTTATTGTGAAACATTTTAAATGTATTTAAAATTTTACAGGAATGAATAAAAAATGGTATATTTATGTAAAAAATGATATAAATATCTTGAGTGGACACTGAACTTTGAGTATTGAATTTTAATTTATATCATTTCAATCACTTCATCGGGAGAATACCGAGAACTCTCTGGTATGATTTTACCAATGTGGCTGTCGGAATTGTTGTGTCAGTCTTAGTTCGTTGTGTTATCATACTTATGTGTCTATGCCACGTCAACATTAACTGCCATGTGACCCACCACCATGCCACGTCAGAAGCCACTTAATCCCTATAAACATCTCCATCGTCCCCACAGTCTTCCCCCTTTTCCCCTTCTTCACCCGAGCAAAGTCCTCATGGCCTCAGACAGCCTAGTACCTATGCCTTCTTTTTTCAAGTGGAGATCTCGACGTTGGAGTCTGATAATGCTTGAAGTCGTTGATGAAAGTGAAGGATTTTTTTGGTAAATGATCCAAAGAACAAGGAGTTGGGTCTCTCTTCTAGCTTCTATTTTCATCATCGATAAGCTTCTCAATAGTAACCATGTTGCAGTGATTTTCATGCATGAGAGAGAGTGTTTAGAGGATGTAATAAGTCGTATGATAGTTTCTTTTTCTTTGATTACCAAAAAAACAATGTAATGTTTGTTGTTATGCATAAAATGGGCTAAGAAAGTGTATTAGTTATAACTCATGATTGAATTTTTATCATAATGAAGTTATTGGTCACGCTGGATGGATAGACTCATGGGTCATTCTTTAACAATATGAACTTGAAGAATATAAAAGGTCCAATAAATTCACCACAGGAATTTTACAAGAAAATATAAAGGTGCAACATGATCCTACATGAAATTTGAACAATTACCAGTTACCATTTAATCTACAGATAATGAATTCGTAGGAAATTAATTTAATAAATGTTCCTAGTTGTCTCAAAGGATTTGCAGAGTCTTGCTTCTAGAATAATATAAGTTTATCCACTAAAAAAACCATGCTAATTCACAGAAACATCTTGATAAAACAACAAATTTATTTAACATTTCAAAGTCGAGACACAAAAAATTCCATCAGTGAAGTAACTTTACAAAACTTTGTATTTCATTTAACATATTTGAGAATTGAAGTATCTTTAAAAAAAAAGATTTAGACAATGAAGACATCAACATTTACATCAAATACAAAAAAAATAAAAAAAAATAAAAAATAACATAGTATGCCAAAGTCTAACTTTTGAAAAACTCCAAAATAGTACATAATATCTTTTATTTTGCTATCCCTGTAATAGGACCTCTAGCTCCTTAAGAACCTGTTAGACCCATACATTTCTTTTCTTTCCTGCTAGTCCATCTTTGTTTTTATCTTCTGTATATTTATCCTTGGGTGGAAGCCTTATCCTAGGTGTTAAGGCTGCAAGGTCTTTTTGGTAAGGATCTTTTATCTTTCAGACTCCACAGTGAGTTGTTCTTTACCTTTTTCCTTCGCAGTTTCTTTGGGGTCCACTTCAGTTGTGTCCTTTTTTTCTTCCCTACCCTTGTATTAATTTTCTTTCCACTCCTAGTACTTTCAATTGGTGTTGAGGAAATATGGAGACCTTGTTCAGTAGTGTTATTAATAACCTGCCATATTCAAAGTCATATTTATTCAATTTTGTGATGCTTGTCAAAGAATGTTTTGGTGCTGAATTTTAAGAAGCTCACCTGTGACATGGGTTCTTCTTGATCATGTGCATTTGTTGTTTGCTTTTCACTCTCCTTGGCTGTTTGCTTTTCACTCTCCTTGGCTTCAATTATGGCATCAACCTAATGGTGTACATACAACACCGTTTAGTCCTAAAAGTTCAGAGTATGATGGCATGTGAGGTGGCAACTTTATTATTCTCTTCATTATGCAATTGAGGTGCCATTATCAAGAGTTCATCTCCTCTGGTTCTGGAACCAGAGAATACCTTGGTTCCATCCTGTCATATTTTGACACGTGTCCCATGTGATGTTATTATATTTTTTCTATTGTGATTGGGGACACATGTCAGATTTTAATAGGGTGGGATCAGGGTATTTCTTGGTTCCAGAACCAGGGGAAATGACTTCCATTATCAAAGCATCTGCATCATCCTTAATTTCTGTCAAACCCATTGTGCTACTCCCATGATCTAACACCAGAATCTAATTCCTTACTCATTTAATACCATTTCCTTTGTCATGCCTATAATTTCTAATTTACACTTATATGCACAATAGTAGTTAGCATATCTTGCTATTTTAAGGCCATAGAACTTGTGCACATCACCAAATGTGTAATACAACTTTATTGTGAAGTACTCTTTGCTGGGTGCTGACATAAACTTGTCCAATTGCTAATAAATTAGCTCAACCCAGGAGTCTAGAAATAAAATTAACTTGTACACTAACATACAAACAACTCCAAAATGGTAAGTTATCCACTCCAACATTGTTTCTCCAACTTACATTTTATATGATATGATTGAAGGCAAAGAAAAAGGGAACAAAAACCACATAGTCTAGGATGAGAGAAAGTGCAACTAACTACATGCATATTTAAGTAGATATCTTTATTTCAAGATTCTTAAACAATTCGACATGGATTATAGGTGGCATAAAATCAATTCTCCTTGCTGCAAGTGTTTAATACACAAAAAAAATAAATTAAATTAAAATAAAATAAAAATGTTATACTCATCACGTGCAATCTAATATGTTTCTATTAATAATCATGTAAAATTGTTAGAGCAAGTGAGTAATAATATAAACAGTTCTCCGCAAATCAGTAAAGGACAAATATACAAATTCCCATGGAGAATTCCTTAAGTTAATAATCATAAGGTAAAAAACCAATAATAATTAACAAGTTGCCATGCATACATTGATACATAATTAGTATGTATGTATGTATGCTCTTCAACACTAGATATATACTGAGTTGACAATGTTATTGATGACATCACATATAATAAATATAAGGCAAACTTCTTAGAACTCAAATTAAACAACATTTAATTTTTACATTGTATCAACAATTGAAATTCACAAGCAATGAATATTTGGTAAGTAAGAATGTCTACATTCTTTTTGTTGACTTAATAAATGTGAAAAGGTCAAATATAATGTATACATCCATGGTGCATGAGGCCGTAAGAAGGAAATGTAGGGCTTCTTTTTCTACAAAAATTTACACTAGAATACAATTTTACAACAATAAAAATAGGAAGTGTAAGGCATTGCTGCAATTGATGAACAGTTCATCTATCCAAAATGTGGTTTTAAAATTAAACTATAACCCTAAAGTCAATCTTCAATTCAATTAACAAGCCAACTTACAGTAACTTGGTGGTTCCTCTGATGGTGGTCTTATCGTGCAGTCAACTTCCATGTTGCGCCAAGTGCTCGTCATTCATCGGCAGTTACGTGAGATTCTCTAACGGCCAAGCTGTAAATGTTGGTCCAAGAAGGAAGACGATGTCTTCGACCTTAGAAGACAATGGACTGATGAGCCGGCTACCAGCTGAGTGGGGTTTTGCACGAGTGGAGAAGAAAGGTAAAAATGGGAGAAAAAGCAAGAAGATGGTGGGGACAATAGAGATTTTTAAATCGCTTATGTGGCTTTTGATGTGGCATGGGAGTGGGCCATATGGCAGTTAATGTTAAAGTGGCACGGGTACATAAGTATGCTGATGCAATGAAATAACACTGATATAACATTTTCAGGAGCCACGTCGGTAGGATTTTCCTATTAAAGTTCACGCACCTCTCAGTGAAATGAAATTGAAGTTAAATGATTAAAATAATATAAATTAAAGTTCAAAATTCAAAATGAAATTTGACCAAAGTAATTCGATACCCACTCAAAACATTTATCCTATGCAGTTGAAAATGTTGTAATTGTGAAAATTAATTTGAAGGCCTTTTACTATTCCATTATACCTTTAAGCACTTAAATTGAAAATGTGAATCCATGTAAGCACTTAAATGTGGATAGGCAACTGCATAAAAATTTATGTATTTCAAATATATATATATATAAAGAAAGTTCATATTTGAGGTAAAATTTTTTTATATTGCATCAAACTATTACCTTTTTTATTTTTGGGATCCAAACTTCAATTTAAATCAAAATGATTATCTAACTTTAATTTTATTTCACTGGGTAGTCACCCGAGGGAATACAGTCTATGTTCGATGATCTGATGTTGAAAATTTTTTGTCAACAAATGAGATGGAATTGCCAATTGGATGGACAATGTGTCATGTATGTCCTGATAGAGAATTCTGGTATTTATCATAAAAAAAAAAGGCCGGAATCTCTTGGGTTACCATCCAATAAAACAAAATTGAAGTTAGGTAACAATTTTAATTTAAATTGAAGTCTGGATTCCAAAATAAGAAAAATGCAATAGTTTGGTACTCTGCCAAACAATTTACCCTTCGCAAGGTCAAAAAGATTAAAAAAAAAAAAAAAAAACAAAACAAAAGTTAGTCATTCACAACAATACTGTCGAGGAAAGGATTCAAATCCTTGCTCGGCCTCCCCCTTGCACTCTTGTGTCATACAATTGGGTTATCCAATTATTTGAAAACAATTGATGAAGGATTTCTACAAAAGTTATATCTTATAGAGTTATATATGCATAGATACACTTTTGCAAAGGTATATATATATACACGTGAAAATATGAACTTTTATCCATGCAAACCTAATTTCTATAAGGTTGCAAATGTAAATAACAATTATAGGGTTGCATATGCAAATATTAACGTCAAGGGAGTGCATGGATTAATGAAACGATTATTATAAAGTTTGGACATAAATATTAATTGTTATGGAGGTATAAATGCAAATATGAATTGTTTCTGTAGGAAGCAAGTTTGAAAGATTCAAAAATAGAATCATTTAATTTAATTCGTTCAGGAGATGATGATTATCTTAGTGTGATTCTTTTGTCAATTGATGCTCCTATTCCACTCATAGTCACTAAAGGAGAATGACATATTATGTAGCATCTATATCAATAATTTAAGTATTGCATACATCATTAGTTCGATCTTTTGTTAGTGCCAGATGTAATATTGATTGTACAAAATGATCTATTCATCATAAAGAGGCAACAAAAACAATATTGTTATGAAATATACTAAGCATATATGTGATTATAAAAGTGCATATTTTCATACACATACAATTAAAAATATATATGTATGTACATCTTTATAAATGTATACACCTATATAGGCATGCATGTATGCATACTTCAGATATAAATTATATTAAGTAAATACACCAAAGATCATATAAGTAAACAACCTCTTATAGTAACGTAATATACAGCTTTTTATGTCACACCCCGAGCCCGATGCATCGACAAACAGGCACACACCTACAAGGCCATAACTAAGTAGGCACGCAAGGCAACAACAAGTGTCTCATACTAGAGAAAAATATCTAACATAAGTATTAATTCCAAAAGCAAAGGAAGCTACAATATTTGAAATACAATGATATCAAATAAAAACAAGAAGATTTAATTCCACATGAAAGGGAATTTATTAACTCTCTAAACAACTAGACGGCAACTTGCTTAACAACTCCGCTAAGTTGTCCACCACTCAACTCTATTCCTGATCTGAAACAGAAAGAGAACAACTTAATGAGCTTGGGAGCCCAATAAGGAACTATAATAAATATCGGGATCACGTACAGTCTAATAATTTCAAAAACATACTCAAGTGTGACATTGCACGATAAATATCAGAATAAAACCCATAAATTAGAATCTTCCAAAACAGATATGATTTATCAAATGCATGAGCATATAAATCCACAAAATAACTAATGCAAAACAAAAGGTCAGAATTCTTTTGTTTAAATTAGGTGACCTGAGTAAAATTTCAGAACTCATCTATTTACTATCGGTGACTTAAGTCAAAATGTTAGAGGCTATTATTCTTCACCGACAGAATGGTGCAAACTATAGTTTCTATGTTAGAAGTACATGTCGACATGATCAGTGTTTAATTTCCAGTGATAGAGTTAGTACATAGTTAAATGGGGACTAAATTTCTATGTCAAAATATTTTATGTACGCAAAATAACATGTATCAAAGTTAAGACATACCAAGTACATAGAAATCTGCTAAGAAAAAATTTCAGTATTTGTATAATCCCTATGTATATCAAAATAATTAATTATTTAAACTTGAACCGATAATTTATAAAAAATTATCAAATAACTTAATAATCCATATAACTAAAAAATATAATTAATCAGAATACTATATATATATATATATATAATTTTCTAGCAATTCAAAGAAATGTAAATAATCATAAATTAAATAAATAAAATAACTCAGAAAAGATATCATAAATCCACATATTCTAAAAAACCAAAATGAATAACTAAATGAGCCGAGTTAACATAAAATCCCTAAATAAGCAAAAATATCATAAATCAAATAGATAAAAAATATGAATATACTAAATGCTAAAAGTAATGATAACCATACCCACATGCAAAAGTAAGAATCTAAACCTTTGAAAAATATATGAATGGTTTTAACAGTAAAATCCAAATTAATTAAATAATTATGTAGATCATTCACGGATATATATATATATATATATATATATATATATAGTTTACTTCCTGGAGAAAACTACCGAGCTCTAGAACCGACTCAGACACTAAAATTAGAATTTGAACAAAGGCCCTAAAACATGAGCATTACATCTTACTTAGATTACAAAGCATAATTATAAGATAGCCATCTACTAACAAATGTTAAGGTTTTAAGGCACTAAAAAGCAAACACATAGCGAAGGACACCAACAATTACATCGTACATAGTTAGTGGTCGCCAACAATTCAGTCAATTATTTAACAAAGTTGTATAGTGAATTAACTTTTATACTAACAAGGTGTGTTAAATTACTGGATGCAGACACACCGGAATCCAATTCCACATTCAAATGAAAAATAGAAATTAGAAAAATCCGATTTTCCCAAACAAAGGATAATGCTTTTAAATCATAAAGAACTTGTGCATGAACGAAGGCAACATCATGCTCACAAATCAATGTAGATAATTCATTGCGTAACATCGCAAATAAAAATCACATTAATGGCCGGTTTAATCCTGAGATATTCAAACCACTAAACACATAACATAAACCCTAAACAAGAACATCAAACAAAACCCTTAAAAAAACACTTCCTTTCTGCAATCAAATCAAAAGGCAACACACCAGCAAAAGCTAAAAGAACAAAAACATATCAAGATCTAGAAAACAACAATGAAAAGTCTATAACTTGACCAAAGATCCAAGGAAGAGGATGCTTACCTCAAGTCCGACACCACCCTAAAATAAAGGAAGAAAGATGAGGCTAGGTCTCTCTTTTTCCTAATTGGTGATCTTAAACGGAATGAGGCAAAGAGACGGCTAGGATTTCAAAAGCTGAAAAGAAATAGAATATAAAAGGGTTTTTTTTTTAATGTAACCGCCTTGCATTAACATTTAAAATAAAATAAAAATAAAAAATTCTTGGTGGGTCCCACAAACTCCTCCCTCTTAAAAAAAGTTTAGTCCTCTAAACTCTTACTTGATCAGATGAAAAGATATGGGTAACTCTCTCTCATCTCCGATTCTAACTTACATATTGCTTCACGCTCTGAATGATTGCTTCCTGAACTTACATATGGAATAATCCATCTTCTCAAATCTTGCCCCTTGAAATCCACGATCTTTACAGGACGCTCCTCATTTGCCATATCATTGTTAAGTTCAAAATTTGAAAACTATATCACATGATCAATATTTGCGATGAACTTCTTCAACATATAAACGTTGAATACATTATGCACATGGGAAAGACCTGGTGGTAGTGCAAGCCAATATGCCACCTCACCAATGTGCTCTAAAATCTCAAATGGGCTAATAAATCAAGGATTGAGCTTTCATCTAACTCCGAAGTGAATTACTCCTTTTGTTTGAGCTAGCCTTAAGAAAACATGATCTCTAACCTAAAACTCCAAGCTTCTTCTTCTATTATCTACATAACTTTTTTGTCTGCTCTAAGATGTTCGTAAATGATCTCTGATCAGTCAGACTTTCTCTACTGTCATTTGCATAATCTCTGGCCATAACAATCTTCTCTCTCCCACATCGTCCCAGCAAATAGGTGATATGCATCTTCTACCATATAATACCTCATAGGGAACCATTTGAATACTTGCATAATAGCTATTGTTATAAGCAAACTCAATCAAAAGCAAGTGTTGATCCCAAGAACCCCAAAATCAAGCATGCATGCATGAAGCATATCCTCCAGAATCTGAATCATCCTCTCAGACTGCCCATCCATTTACTGGTGAAAGGCTGTGTTGAATGTCAACTTGGTTCCCAAAGCCTTGTTCAAACTCTTCCAGAAATGTGCCACAAATATGGAGTCCCTATCGGACACAATCATCGCCGATACACCATGAAGTCTCACCATCTGGTCAATATATAACTATGCTAGCTTCTCTGAGGGCATGCCAATCTTGATAGCCAAGAAATATGCTGACTTGGTCAATTTGTCAACCACTACCCACACACTGTCAAAACTCTTGTTATTTCTAGGAAATCCGGACACAAAATCCATAGTGATGTTCTCCTACTTCCACTCGGGGATCGAAAGTGGTTGAAGAAGTTCTGTTGGTCTCGGTGATCTACCTTAACCTGCCGATAGGCTAAATACTATGCCACAAATTGAGCAATCTCATGCTTCATATTATTCCACCAGAAAGTACTCTTCAAATCCTTATACATCTTAGTGCTACCGGGGTGAACTGAGTAATTGGTGCAGCGAGCTTCCTCCATGATTTCTTGCTTTAACTCTAAGTTATTTGGGACACAAACTTGATCTCCAAATGTTATAGATCCATCATGATGAATTCTGAACTGAGCCTGGTTGCCAGCTTCAACTTCATGTCAAATCTTTTGGAAATAGCCGTCTTTTTCTTATGCTATTTTAATTATTTCCAATAGAGTCGACCGCACCACTAAACTTGCCAAAAAAAGCTCCTATACCCTGCAAGGCTCCATTATCCTCATATCTCCTAGAATGGGCCTCTGGGAAGTGATCAACATTGCTGCACTACCGAAAGAATTCCTACTAAGTGCATCAACTACCACATTTGCCATCCAAGGATGATAAATGATAGTCAGGTCATAATCTTTTAATAACTCCAACCATTTTCTCTATCTCATATTCAGTTTCTTTTGAGTGAAAATATACTTGAGTCTCTTGTGATCTGTAAACACTTCACAATCCTCACCATACAAATAATGCCTCTAAGTCTTTAAGGCAAAAATCATAGCAGCTAGCTCCATATCATAAGTGGCATAATTTACCTCAGAAGGCTTCAACGGTCTAGAAGCATACGCCATCACATGCCCATTCTGCATCAAAACACACCGCAAACCAATTTTACAAGCATCACTATAGATAGTAAACTCTTCACCAGAAGATAGAAGTGCTAGAATAGGTGCAGGCACTAATCGATGCTTCAACTCTTGGAAACACTACTCACACTCATCTGACCATTGAAAACTTGTTCCCTTCCTGATGAGTTTTGTCAATGGTGTTGCTAACATTGAAAAACCCTCCATAAACCGTCTATAATAACTAGCTAACCCAAAAAAAATACGGATCTCAGTTACATTGGTAAGCCTTTTCCACTCAGCAATTGCCTCAACGTTCTTGGGATCAACAAAAATCCCATCATTGGTTATAACATGACCAAGGAAAGCTACTTTATCCAACCAAAACTCACACTTCGAAAATTTTGCAAACAACTTCCTCTCCCTCAAGATCCCCAGCATAATCCTCAAATACACCTCATGCTCTTCTCGGCTTTTTGAATACACCAAAATGTCATCAATAAGAACAACCACAAACCTATCCAAAAAGGGTTTGAAGGTCCTATTCATCAAGTCCATGAAAGCAACCAGTACATTTGTCAACCTAAATGGAATTACAAGAAACTCATAATATCCATAGCGAGTTTGAAATGTAGATTTCGGTACATCTTCTGACTTGATCTTTAACTATTGGTATCCTAATCAGAGGTTAATCTTTGAAAATACTTGAGAACCCTACAACTAATTGAAAAGATCATTGATACGTGGTAGCGGGTATATGTTTTTCATTTTCACCTTGTTCAGCTCTTGATAGTCTATACATAACTGCAACGTGCCATCCTTTTCTTCACAAATAACACTGGAACACCCCATGAAGAAACACTGGGCCGAATAAAACCTTTCTTAAGAAGTTCCTTAATTTTATTCTTCATCTTATTTAATTCAGCAGGTGCCATTCTATAAGGAGCTTTAGAGATGTCGTGGGTTCCCAGAACTAAATCAATAACAAACACCGTTTCTCTATCTGAAGGTAAATCAGGGAGATCTTTGGGAAAGACATTAAAAAACTCATTGACCACCAGAATATCCTCCAACACTTGCCTTTCTAATTTTTCTTCAACCACTATTGCAAGAAATCCTGAGCACCCACCTAAAAGTAATTTCTGAGCTTGTAAGGTAGACATCACACGAGGTGGTGACGCAAAATCACCATGAAAGGTGAACTCTGCTTCTCCAGGGATTTTAAAGACTATCCTTTTTGTATGATAATCAACTATAGCATGGTAAATGGATAGAAAATCCATTCCCAAAATAATATCAAAGTCACTCATGCTCATAGCATGCAGACGAGACAGTAACTCATGACCACCAATAATTGTTGGATATATAATTCTCACAGGCTTTATCAAGAACAACATCTACTCCGGGTTGGCAACACACAAATCATATTCCATAGCTATAACAGGTAAAGCATACTTTAGAATGAATACAGATGAGATAAACGAATGCGTAGCTACGGAATCAAATAATACACAAGAATATGCAGAATAAATTGATAAGTTACTTGACATTATTGCATTAGAGGCGAATGCATCCTCTTGAGTTATTACATAAACATTCCCTTACGTCTTTGGCTTTCCCACCTTCTTCTAAGTGGAGGAAGTTGGCTGCTAACTGGCTACTTGTTTCTCGGCACGGTGGCCTGAAATTGCTTGAGGCTTAGGTGCTAATATATGTCTCAAATTTTGCACACTAGATGCCCTCCGTGCTCTAGAAAACTGCTGTGAACACTTAGCAATACGATGCTCCAAACTGCCACACCTGAAACAAGCCCCACTAGTACGTCTATAATCTTCAATTGCATGTACACCTCTACAAGTAGCACATCTTTTGCTATAACGAGAAAGAACAAGTCCAAACCCTCGAGATCACTGTAATGGTAGCCCGTCGATAGTCTGAGATGCTCCTCATCTCACCTCCAACCTAGGTTTTCCTCTACTTCCAGACTGACCGTTCCTCTAATTGTTAAAATTTTTGTCCCTTTTTTTTTTTGTAACTTTCAATTTTGATCTCTAGGATCACTCTAGACAATGTCCAAGGACTTGGTAAGACTCACAACTTCTGCATAACTAGTCAGGTGTAACGCAGCCAACCCCCTACGAATGTGTGCCTACAATCCTCCCTCAAAATGTTGGGCCCTGCTTTGATCATCGTCCACCAACTTCGAAGAATATATGGAAAGTCTGTCAAACTCCATTTCATACTCGTTTACTGTCATGCTGACTTAAGTAAGATTGATGAACTTCTTCTCAAACTTGACCATCTTATCCTTAGTGAAGTATTTGCAGAAAAAAGCATCTCTTAATTTTCAACCTAGAACAAAACTGCTGCCCCTTGACAAGTGCGAAGCTCCCCTTGGTACCAGTGATTTGCAGGACCTTTGAGCATGTATACACCAAACCTAAGCTTCTTTTATTTAGTACATTTCATCACAGTAAAAGCCTTCTCCATTTCTTTCACCCAGACTTCCACTTCATCTGGATTAGTAGTACCCTCGAATGGCGGTGGACCAGATCTTTTGAATTCGATGATGGTCTTCTCCTTAGCCTCTTGAGGGAGAGGCAGATAAGAAGAAGGCAGTGGTGGTGGTGGTGGTGCTGCTGATGCATGTCATTTTCTTTGATCACGCACCAACCTTTCCACTTCTCAAACCAAATCCAACAGAGTTTCATGGTTGTTAACCCCATCAGTCCCTTCTTTAGTAGGAATTTCACTGTCATATGAGGGCTTTCACAGTAAATCAGCAACAATTCTGCTAGCAGTTCTATGGGGAGGAATTCTGCAAGGTAAACCCAATTGGAATCAAATAATCACAAATAGAGTGGCCCTATCAGATCAACTAGCATCTAAGGATGGCAAGCTAAACTCAAGTCAAATAGCCCTATCACACTAAATCAGAAGATTCTGCTTGGAATGCTAGGATCAGAACTAACTAAAAACAAGGGCTTTGATATCACTTAGATTTGTCATGGCCCAAGCCTAAAGTGTCGCCAAACGACAGCATAGTTACAAAGCTGTAACCAAGTAGGCACACAAGGCCACAGTACTTGTCTCACACTAGAGAAAAACATCTAACAGAAGTACTTATTCCAAAAGCAAAGAAAAGCTATAATTTTTGAAATACAACGAAATAAAATAACAATAACAATGTCTGAATAACAAATAAACAAAAACAAGAAGATTTAAGTCCACATGAAAGGCAATTTATTAACTCACTAAACAACTAGATAGAAATTTGCTCAAAGACCCCGCTAAGCTATCCATCACTCAACTCTACTCCTGATCTGAAAGAAAAGGAGAACAACTTAATGAGCTTGGGAGCCTAGTAAGAAACCACTAAAAATATCGGGATAACATAAAGTTCAATAATTACAAAAACATACTCAGGTGTGACATTACACAATAAATATCAGAATAAAACCCAGAAATTAGAATATTTTAAAATAGATATGATTTATCAAAAGCAAAAGCATATAAGTCCCCCAAATAACTAATGCCAAAACAAAACATCAGAATTCATTTGTTTAAACTTGGTGACCAGAGTCAAATTTCGGATCTCGTCTATTTACCCTCGGTGACCCGAGCCAGAATGTCAAAGGCCGTTATTCTTCAATAATGAAACATTGTGAAACTATAGTTTCTATGTTAGAAGTACATGTCGACATGGTCAGTGTTTAATCCCCAGTGACAGAGTTAGTGCATAGTTAAATGGGGAGTAAATTTCTGCCAAAATATTTGATGTTTGCAAAATAACATCTATCAAACTAAAGACCGAACAAGTCCATAAAAATCCGGCAAACAAAAATTTCAGTGTTCATATGATCCCTGTTTATATCAAAATAATCAATTATTTAAACTTGAACCGACAATTTATAAAAAATTATCAAATAACAGAATAATCTATATAACTCAAAATAATCTTCCACCAATTCAAAGAAATATAAATAATCATAAATGAAATAAATAAATTAACTCAAAAAAGGTATCATAAATCGGCATATTCCAAAAAATAAAATAAATAACTAAATAACTAAATGAGCTGAGTTACCATAAAATCCTTAAATAAGCAAAATATCATAAATCAAATAAATACAAAAAAAATGAATTGTACTAAATGCTGAAAGTAATGATCAACATACCCACAAAATTCATAATCTAAACCTTTTGAAAAGTATATTAATGGTTTTAACAGTAAAATCTAAATTAATTAAATAATTATGTAGATTATTTACGGAAATCAGAAATTTGCATATATATATATATAAGTGGTTTACTTATCTGAAGAAATCCCTCGAGCTTTAGAATCTACTTGGACACTAAAATCACTACAACAAAAAAGGCTTATTTTGACATTTTTGAAACAACAATTTTGATAAATGTTACTGTAAACCATTAAAATGACTTTTAAGCGGTAGTTGTAATAAATGTTGGTATACTTTTATTTGTTCCTACATTTATAATGACATTTCTATTTATAGTCACAATAGCTTTTTGTTTTGTGATATTTTTGAAAATTTTAGGGTCGTTAAAAGAAATGTTGGTACAATATTATTTATTAAGACACATATGACGACCTTTGTAACAAATGTCATAATTCAATATGACTTTTATTACATCAATTTGTTATGACATATTTGAAAACGTTATTTTAAGTTAGTATATATATATACAAGATAATTTGAAATAAAAAAAATGATAAAAACGTTATTTTAAGTTAGTATATATATATATATATATATTCAAAAAATATGAAAGATAATTTGAAATAAAAAAAATGATATTTAAGGATAAATCGATAATATTTTGAATTTCAAAACCTACATGCACGGCCTATATATACAAGATCTATTAGATAAGAAAGAAACCATCATAATGTAAAAGACCAAAAGTAACTTGTCAGGAGAAAAAGTAAGTACCTCATTTTTTCTTTATTCCATCATATTTTTTGCATTGTTTTCTTGTAATATTATTAAAATATATATTTTTTTTTTTTTGTTAACTATGGATGATTGATAGATGATTATTTTTTTAATTAGTTTTTGTTATAAAAAATATGAGAATTTTAATTAATCTAATCCTAGGGTTTTATAATATTTTTTTATATAAAAAAAAGGAGATTAAATTTAATTGGGATGAGATCGCCCAAAATATCCTATATTTTTGTTGGAAATTAAAATGTGTTTTAGCTTTTTTTATTGTTTTTTATTTAACCATAGTTTGTTGAAGCTTTAGAATTACCTATGTTTTTTTAAATTTTAATTTTTTATAAGGTTCTTGCTATGGGACACTCATAGCTTTGATGAAGTTTTGCAATTTGCCCCTTATATATTTTTTATTTTTTATACGGTTATCGTTATAGTTATGACTCACATATCGGTGATAGGTTTGTTAAAGTTTTATATTTTATCCTTTTTTTCTAAGTTAATTTGTTGAAGGGTTCTTGTTATAGTACAAATCATATATTATCCATTTAAATAAAAAAAGTTTATTTGTATTCTTTTTATGCAAATTATATATCATCTACATAGTTTTTTTTTATATTTTAAATTAGTATATTATTAATTTTAATGTATCATATATGTTGATATTTAATTTAATTTAATTTTTATTGTTTTATTATGTCGATTTTGTTAAATATAAAAATTATTGTAGTTTGGAGATACTTGAAGTAGTCTTTATTCTCAATTAACTGCTCAATTTCATCATAATGATAATGATCCAATTATGATTTTTATAATATTATCTAATTATATTTTAAAATTTTAAAATTTATTAGTTATTAATCACTTTTTTAAATTGATTTTGATATCTACTAATATATTTGTATATTTTATTTTTGCAGATAAAAAGCCACCATGATAAATTTAAAGACAATTTCAAGGATTGAAAGATTAGCTTTATTATAATTTTTGAAAACTATTTTTTTTTTCGATTTGTAGTTCATGTTAGCATTATTTTAATTAGTAATTATGTTTTTAAATTTTATTATTTATTCATCACCTTTTTTTAAAAAAATTGGTTTGGATATCAACTAATGTATTTATATATTTTATTTTGCAGATAAGAGACCACCATGATAAATTTGAAGACAATTCGAATGACTGAAGCATTAGCTTTATTATAGTGGTTGAAAGCTATTTCTTTGAGATTTGTAGATCCGTATTTTAATTAGTGGTTTAGTGCTAGGTGGGATTTTTGTATTTTTGATAAATAATTTTAATTACTATTTTATTATATTATCTAAATTAATTTTATAGAATTTAAATTTTATCTCATATTTATATATTTAAATTGTATATAAATAATATTTAATTAATATCTTGCGAATGTTGTATTTTATTGTTATCCATAAATACTATATGGCTAAAATAACAATAATGAAATATCGACATAAGAGTTTTAAGAAACACTTAACAAATGTTACTGAATAATTTTTGTATAAACATTTATAAATGAAATCTAATTTTAAAATTAAATATGATGAATAACTTTTACTAACATTTAAAAATATCGACTTTAATTGGGATTTAAAATTTCTATTTTGTTAAACCAATATTTACAAAAGGTTAATATAATTAATTTAAGAGACTTTTAACAAATGTTACTATATAATCTCTATAACAACAATTACAAATGTTGTAATATTTCAAAATTAATGTGATAAAAAGTTATGGTGGCATCTGCAAATGTTGCATAAAATAAAAAAGGTGTTGCTCAAGCCATATACAAATGTTGGAATAAAATTCATATTGAGACTGTTTACAAATGATGGGAAAATATCACTATAAATGTCGGAATAAATAGGTACCGAAGTTTCATGGAAATGTCACAACAAAGTATACCGACTATGGTAATTACAACATATAATCGACATTTGCTACAAAAGTTGGTATAGAGCTATTGCGATGGTTTTTGGCTATTTTACAACACATGGCAAATGTCACAAAAACCCATTTTTGGTGTAGTGAATCAGAATTTGAACAAAGGCCTTAAAACATGAGCATTACATCTTACTTAGATTCCGAAACTTAATTATAAGATAACCATTGGCTAACAAACGTTAAGGTTTTAAGGCACTTAAAACCAAACGCATAGCCAAGGACACCACTACAACATAGAATGGCCAGTGGCCGCCAACAATTCAGTCAACTATTTAACAGGGTTGTACAATGAACTAACTTTTATACTAACAGCCAAAGAACCTAAAACAACTAAAAACTAATATATATTATGTGTGTGTGTGTTAAGTTATTCGACCCCAGCACACTGTAACCCAATTTCACATTCAAATGAATAACAAAAATGAGAAAAATTTGATTTTCCCAAACAAAGGATAATGCGTTTGAATCATAAAGAACTTGTGCATGAACGAAGGCAACATCAAGCTCACAAATCAATGTAGATAATTTACTGTATAACATCCCAAATAAAAAAAATCACGTCAATTGCCGGTTTAATCCTGAGATATTCAAACCACTAAACGCATAACATGAACACTAAACAAATACACCAAACAAAACCCTTAAAAGAACACTTCCTTTCTGCAATCAAATCAAAAGGCAACACACCAGCAAAAGATAAAAGAACAAAACCATATCAAGATCTAGAAAACAACAATGAAAATTATATAACTCGACCAAAGATCCAAGAAAGAGGATGCTTACCTCAACAATAAAAGTGAACCATCTCTTAATGGCGAAACCCTTCTCTTGTTCTCACTGTTAACACCACTCAGAAATAGGGGAAAAAAGATGAACCTAGGTTTCTCTATTTTTCCTAAATTATGATCTAAAATGGAAGGAGGCGAAGAGATAGTTAGGGTGTCAAAAACTGGAAAAAAAAAATATATATATATATATATATATATATATATAAAGGTTATTTTTTACATAACCCTTTAGCATTAACATTAAAAATAAAAATTTCTTAGTGGGTCCCATTAAAGAGACGGTGCAAATACAATTTTTATAGGTTTACAGGCTCACATATATGAATTTCTAAAAGAGTTAATTTGTAAATATGAATGTTTATATGGGTATAGGTATTAAATAAACTTTTAGGAAGATGTGATGATAAATATCCTTGCCACCTTTGTTCGACCACACTATCAAAATTATTTAATATTTTAATTAAATTAATGAAATAAGTGAGTCTCACAGACAAAGCGAGTATAATGGAGTGCTTGTGGGTCATTTCGAACACAATTTAAGTTTAATAATAAAATATTTTTTTAAAAATAGTTTAAAGATTGAATGTACATTTCAAAGATTACAATATAAAAGTGAGGCGGACTGAGTGGGGATATGAAGGATCGAATCCCTCTGCCGTTGGTAATGTAGTAGCATCGTGTAATATTATAAAATTAGTATCATAGAATACTATCTAGTAGTTCACTAGGTTTTTTCTGGGAGGAGTCATATTCTTCACCTTTCTAATGTTGCAAGACAGGAGATATTTATTATTATAGGGCTATAGTTCCAAATATATATATATATATCATTTTGGTGGCGCATGTGGCAAGCCATTATTATCCCTCGTGTTAGCTCCTCACATAGTAAATTTCTAAAGGGTCATTAAGCCATTGTAATTGGTGCACCTAATGTGATTGGGGGACCATCCCCAGCCCTACCGTCCCTCCTCCACCCCTTTTCCCCACTGTCTCACAACCCTCTACTACTCAACCTATGTCCGCCTCTTGGGGTAGTGGGATAGGGGGTAGTCAACCTTTGTCCCAGGAGGAGTCCATGGACCCCTTGCCCTACTGTCCCTCTGCCCCCTGAGTCCCTCTCCTCCGCTCCGCAACCCTCAATTGCTCCACCTTTGTCCGCCTTTTCCCTGGGTGATTCCAAGCCAAGGGACAGTCAAATTAATCACAGATATTAATATATAAACGTGATTTATGTATATATATGCACGCATAACCCTAAATCCTTGATAAAATATAAAATTGTGAAATAACCCATTTAAATTTCTCATCCGATCTTTCTGAAGAGATGAAGTTATTTATATATTTACTTATCTTGAGTTATAGTAAAGACAAGTCAGGAAAGAAGAGAAAAAGAAAGATTCTTACCCTAAAAGGTCTTCCGAGTCTTTTTGACAAGTCTTCTACTCAAAGGGCCAAGAAAGCTGGAAGCAAAGGCTAAGGATTAACTCGGGAATTCTTTTTGTATTATAAAAGAGGTTCTGAGATGTCGGAACTATATCCCGATTACAAGAGAAGGTCTCCTTATATAGAAGGAGAGCTTTAACACATTTACATAATTACCCCTTTTTTTTTTGCTACAGGCAAGGGTAATTTAGACTAACACATTTACATAATTACCTCTTTCTTTTTGCTACAGTCAAGGGTTATTTAGACTTTAACAACTGTTTTCTAGAAACAGAATCTTCGCTGTTGGAGTCGCTATCGGAGTCAAGTCAGTAGAGGCTTGGTCAAGTTCCATTTCATTAGTTAAATCTAATGGTTGAACTAATGAAAACCCTTCAGGCTGCCTTCCTGGGATGCTAGTTACACTTCTGCATCTTGCAGCTATGCCATGTAGTACCCAAAGCTTAGCTGTCAGTGTTTCACCTAATAATTCCCAATCTTCTGATGGTCCCTCGAAATTCACAAAATAATCAGAGTAATAGCTATTTTCCCCTATGTGTGTTAGCTTAAAAGGTCCTGTTGAATAATTTAACCATCTTGGGAATGTGTGACTTAGTAAGACCGATCTTGTTTATATGTTTTTTTTTATTTGGGAGATTATTTTATGTTGAGTTAGAGATTTTTAGAAAGTTTTTGAAAATTTGTTAAAATGTTTGTAATCGATTAATATGAATTAATTTTAGGAATTTGAGAAATATTAAAAATAAAATTTATGACTACATCAATAGGGACACCTCTTAATAATTAAAAAAATGAATAGTTTATTGTTAAAAATATATTATTATTTTAAATAAAAGTTTAAATACAAGTTATGACTTTCTAAAGATATCACTTTCAAATACAAGTTTATCTGTATTATTTTAAAATTTTAAATTATTAAAATTTTGTTAATTATTTTTTTGAAAATTTATAATTCGCCCTCTTTCTCTATATTTTCGGGCTCCACTTCATCATATTTGTTTATCCCTAACAACTTTTTTTTATGGGGATACTTGTGGGCTTTGTAAAAAACTATGAGCTATCTTTCTTGCTCTACTTTCTACGCCTAACACCGTGTAATTATTCAAGGTATTATATAAATACATATATACATATGCATGGGCTATTTGAACAAATATAATAGCTGTGGGTCATATCAATTAATAAAAACAAAAAATAAAATATCAACTGATACTTTTGAGATGTTTATTTCTTGAAGTCCAATTTTAGTCAGTCCTCGGTGACCACTCCATTTAATTAATTTTTAATTATGATGTCGATCATTTTCCAGGTCTACTTCATCCATTTCATATACAAATATAAAATAAGATAAAAACAGACTTATCTAAACAATATAAAAACATGGACTAGCAATCCATTATTGACTAGATTCACTGTGTGATTGATACGTACCCCCATGGAAAATAATAAAATTATATAAATAGGGATTCGGATCCAGTAAACTATATTTTCTAAATAATATGAAACCAACATCAGTATTACCTGTGGTCCAACTATTAAAGTGATGTATAATATTTTATATTATAATTAAAATAGAGTCATGGAAGAAACATCAGACGATTAAAGAAAAGAATAATAAGAAATTGAAGAAACATTTCAACACAGGAATCCACGTCCATAAAATTTAGAGTATGGGGCACAAGGCAAAAGTCGTCATTAATGGAATGTCCTAAATAGAATATACCGATATTTTAAAAACCGGACTGGTTATTGACCCGATTTGATAACTGATTCATGGTATAACCAGTTCAACCGGTTGGACCGACCGTTTGATCGGATTTAATATTTTTCAAATAAATAAATTTTTGAAAATTAAAACATAAGTAAAAAATAATTTAAAAAATAAGAAAAAATTTAAAAAATAAAAAATTACATATTGCAAAGTTATATTGTCTTTATAAAGTCATAAAGTGTCAACTCTACATAAAATTAAATTTTTTAAAACACAATTATACAAGGATAAAACCATACAACAAATATTCAAAAAATAAATAATTAAATAAAATATAAGTATACAACAACAAAAATAACAAAAACAACAATAAAAAATGAGGAATAAAATAAAATACAAGTATATAATCTTGTTTTTTTTTTGGAACAAATTTAATTTTAAAATTTTAAAATAAACAAATTAACCGGCCGATCCGGTCCAACCGGTTCAACGGTTGGACCGATTGAACTGGCCGGTCCATTTTTTTTGTGTTTTATGAGACTAATCGGACCGGTTTACCTACTAGTTCCCAGTTGAACAGGTTGAACCGGCCAGTCCAATCCGGTTTTTACAACATTGTAATATACAAAAGAGAATATACAAAAGTATGCTAATTGCCTCTTTAATGCCTTCCGTTAGAGCCATGTATCCGGCTTCTATAGTAGACAAAGCAATAGTGGATTGCAACATTGCTTTTCAACTAATTGCACATCCGCCTAAAGTGAAAACATAACTGGTTAAAGACAGTCTCTTATCAAGGTCACCATAAAGTCTAAATCAACATAACCTATCAGCTTTGTATCATCTTCCCAAACTCCAAACAATTATATACAATACCTTTCAAAAACCGAAGGATCCACTTAAACTACATCCTAATGTTGCTTACTGGGACATGATAAATAGCGACTCACCAAGCTGATAGCATGAGCAATATCAGGCCTAGTGCAAACCATCAAGTACATGATACTTCTAATTGCACTAGAATATGGAACTTGCGACATGTAACTCTCTTCATTTGCAATTTTCGGACTCAAGCTGCACATCATTTATCCTGAACCGATTTAACACATGTTAAACAAAACTCTTTTGTGAAAGATATAACTTGCCATTGAGCTATCCTTGGTGATCTCCATCCTGAGAATTCTTTTGGCAACCCCCAGATCCTTCATCTCAAATTCTGAGCTTAACTGATCTTTTACCTTCTTAATCTCCTCTTTATTTGATGCTGTGACCAGCATGTCATCCAAATAGAGAAGTAGATATATCAAGCTCTTATTCGGTAACTTCTTGAAGTAAACACAACTATCATAATTAGATTTAGAAAACCCAACCTTTGCCACAAAAGAGTCACCATGCAAGAATATAGTCTTCACATCAACCTCATAGCCCTTGCGTTGTTGCATGTAGATTTTCTCCTTAAGGTCACCATACAAGAACGTAGTCTTCACATCCAGCTACTCTAACTCCAAATTTTTTATAGCAACCAATGAAAATAAAATTCGGCTAGATGTATGTTTTAACATTGGTGAGAAGATTTCATTGAAATACACACCTTCTATTTGACTATAACCTTTAGGCACCAATCTTGCCTTGTATCGGATACCAGTAGTATCATCTTTCTTCTTAAACACTCACTTGCATCCAACAATTTTTAGGTGGCTCAACAAGTGTCCAAGTCTTATTCTTGTGAAGAACTTTGATCTCTTTGTCCATAGCATCAATCCACTTCATTGCATCACATGAAGATATTGCATCTTTATAGTTTGAGGGATCACCAAACTTTATCTCTTCTGCCATAGCCAAATAGTAAGAAAAAGCCGAATACCCATGCCTTGTAAGTTGTTGAATTTCCATCCTAGCTCGACCTCTCACTAAAGCATATGATTATTGCTTTTCTGGGCCTAATGAGTGTACAATGTTCTATTATTTCATATCACTTTGTACACTCATTTGGCTTTTATTAGGATCATATTGTGAAATTCGGTGCTAAACTTAGTGTATTTTTTTTCTTAGGTTATGGAAGCACTTAAAGATGAGAGAGAGCCAAAATGAAAAAGCTAGAGCTCTCTCAGCATCAATTAAATAGGGACAAGTCAAACTTGATGGCTTACGAGCAACTTACGACCTAGCTTACGGTTGTAAGTACTTTCCAAAGAACCTTGTGGGCATGGTTATGCCCGAAAGGAGAAGTTTAGAACCAAATCAGAGGACCTTATGGGCAGGACTTATGCCAATAAGGATGCCCGTAAGGACCATCAAAAGGAGCTTACAACCAGAGCTTTTACTTGCAAGGGTAGTAGCAAGTGACAGCATAGTGAAGCTTACAGTCTAGTGCTAATGGTCGTAAGCTGGACTGTAACACAAAAAAAATACCTTACGGATGGGACTTACGGCCATAAGTGTTCCCATAAGGCTTGTAGCCCATCTTCTCTAGCTCCTTATGGCCACGTCCTTACGCCCGTACGTAACTAGTAAGCAACCAAGTATAAATAGATCTGATGAGGATTTTTAGGGTATTCTTTGAATTTTATCATTCTTTGAAGACCTCATCCTTCTCAATTCTCCTAAGTGAGTTAATGAGTATCTCCGTGCTCTTTGCAATCATGTGGAGTAAATTTTAGGAGAAATAGCATCTCTACTCTGTATTTGGATAAGAATCTCTCTTCATAAGGGAGACTATCTACTTCAGAGATTCTCATTGGCTTATGGTGAGGTTTCATTGAGTGTTAATGTGATTGTGTGGATGTATGGATCAACTCTGCACCGATTAAGTTACTCGATCTTCACCCTTTACCGAGGGGTTTAGTATAATTCTGCAAACCTCCCTGTTTAAATAGAATTGTATACATAGACAACCTTTGTCTTGCATTTTATCAAACCCTAGAGGGATGCTATGGTCGAACATAATATCTTCCACTGATTTCTCTCCTATTTTATTTCCGTGTGTTAGTTCCGCCGGTTAGAGTTTGTGAACTTAGAGAAACACTCACTCACTTAAGCACTCAAGAATAGCACACACAAACCACATAAGAGAAGACACAAGACGTTGGTAACTCAGTTCGGTGATACTTGCCTACATCTGGGGGGCCAAGCCCGGAGATCAACAATCCACTAAAAAGAGATAAAAGATAGAAGAGTACAAAACACACTTGTCACTCTCTCACAATACAAGAATACTACCCTCTCTAGATTGTCCGGTACCTCCCTACTCCCTCTTTCAAGAGTCGTACCCAATCCTAGACCAAGGTAGTATATATAGACGCCTCAACGTCCCAAATATAGCGCATACCCCTTTTAGAATCTCCGTGACTTCTAACTTTAGAACCTTCCGAAATTAGATTGTAACATAAGTTGCGACATGGCCCTGGCTGCTGGCTTGGCTGATTTCTGGCTCCATTGCTAAGCGACCTCAAGACCCTCCGTCCGAGTCGATGCAGCCCATCATCTGATCCGAACCACCAGCAACTAACCTCCCTCTTCAGCTCCTCACCACACAACCCCCTCGCAAGGGGCGCACGTCCTATATGCGTCTTCATGAAACTTGCCAAACTTAGTCTTCACTTCACCCAAGTTTGGTCTTCAAATCTTCTACAAAGATCTTCATTCAATCAGCTGAATTTTGCCAACAATAGGCGCATCTTCAAACATACCCTTAATAGACTTCATATCATCTCTATTAGGGTTCTTCAAATCTTGCCTTCAATAGTCTTCAAAATCATACCATTAATAGGATATTTTTTCATTTAGCTTTCACCCATATTTAGTCTTCAAAACATATCTTCTAAATGTGATCTTGATGAGATCTTGACTCCATGATATTGCTTGCTTGATCATCTTGCCTAAAATAGATTCAACAAGATCTTCATTTAATCTTCATGAGAGTTGTAACTTCTTGCCAAAAATAACTTCTTCAAGATCTCCCATGATATATTCCACCTAGCCAAGTCTTCTTGCCATGTCACCATCTTTGCCACGTCATTATCCATGCCATGTCATCATGCTTGCCATGTCACTTTGACTAGGTGTCAAATTATGCCAATCATTAAAGTGCATTTGCACTAACACCATATTTCTTGTTTTTTTCTCTCTTTTGTTCACACACATCACTTGATTAGTTAGGCTAATTTTTGAAATTAAGGTGAGTACTAGAAATCTCATTCTTCCCTGTGGACTAACATCTTGCTGTATGCATACTTAGAGGTCGTTTGGCATTGTTGTCAGTTTTTGTTTTTTGTTTTCAATTTCATGTTTTGGAAACAAAACTGAGAAACCATGTTTGGCAGCTTGTTTTTGTCTTCAAAAATTTTGGCAACAATCCTCATATTTCGTAAAAAATAGAAAACAACAATTTTATGTTTTCAACTGTTTTGGAAACGTTTTCAAAACTCTTACTCTCACCATAAAACCCTTCTTGTTCTATTACTTTCTCTCTCTTCTTTTAATTTTTAATTTTTATTTTTGTAAAAGATATCAATTTTTTTACAAATTAATAATAATAATTAAAAAAATATTTATAAGATTTATTATTTTGGCTTTATATTTTACAAATTAGTTTATATAGTATAAAAAATTATATTTTTAGAAATTATTTGTGAAAATAATTGTTTGACCCTTGATTTTGAGAAATTATTATTTAATAATATAATCAAATAAACTAATATGAAAAATAAAGTTTTATAAAAAAAAAATTAAAATATGGATTTGAAAAAAAGATAAAAAAATCGCTATAATAATTTTATGCTAACCGTGTTTTTGTTTACAATTTTTTAAAGTACATAATAGTTAGTGTATCCAAACGTGTTTTTGTTTTTAAAAAATTGAAAATAAAACAAAAACGAAGCAAAAACAAAACAAAAGCAAAACAAAAACCAAAAACGATGCCAAAAGACCCTTTAATTGCACGATCGGTACGTACACTTCTGTCCCCATCACCATGCAACCAAAGAAAAAAAAATATAATATAAAACAAAAAAATAACAAGCTGCCAAGCTATAAAATACTCTCAACTTCAAAATAACAAGCTGCTAAAAAATAACAGGCAGTCCTTATCTACAAGACTACAACAACCAGCTCATTTTTCACAGTACGCTTTGCCAAAAATTTCAACATCATAAATTCAAAATCAGAACCAAACAGATTAACTATAAAAAAACTTACGATTTACTAATCAAATTCACAAAATCATCACAAACCAAATTAACTATTACCAAATAGCTAGCCCAATAAAAATCTTGCATTGACTAATCAAATTTCACAAAATTTCAACATCAAAACCAAAACCAACCTTGATCAAACAGGCCAACTCTGCTAGTTCAATAGTCTGGCAAGAATGGAATGGTGATAGTCTGAACCTAAAAAAGAAACAGAAAGGAGAAACCTTGAGTGCGAACTAAAAGATAGAAAAGAGAGAAAAAGAGTGGTTGTGAGGGAGAGAGAGAGAGATTGACAGAAAAAGGGAAGTGGAGAAGAAAGAGTAGGACCGGAAAAGAGAAGTAAGAGATGAAATAGGTAGTGTCGGAGTGGTTGTGAGTGAAGGAATGCTTAATGTGAAGTGAAGGGTTGTGTCAGACGAAATGGGCAGTGTTGGAGTAGCGTCAAAGTAATGGGTGGTGTCGGAGTAGCGTCGGAGTATTAGCCTGTGTCTATGAAGAAATGGTGATTTCGTCGTGGTTGTGGAAAAGCGGAAGCGACGTGGTTGTGGTTGTGGGTGAAATGAAAGTCTAAACTTTGAAGAGAACCAATTGAATTAGGAATTTAGGGTTTTGTTTTGATTAGAATTTAAAATAAAAATAATAAATTAATTGAATTATTTTCGCAGGTCATATACAGTCTCATTTTGACACGAGACACGTTTACCATTTCTATTAAATAGGTTAATCGTGTCATAAACGGGTGACATGTTTATGACACGAATTTGTTCAATTTTAATGTGTCATAAACGTGTCAAAAATTGCCACTCCTAGATTTTATACATCTACTTTAATAATATGTATAGATAATAATAATAATAATTTACATAAATAATATCTCTATGAACAAATTTGCTCAACAAACAATGTGGACAAATTGCATGATTCCATTAATTCATATAAATGTTATTTGGTCCACACTGTACATCAGTACATGTTTGTGTCTGCGCATGTGCGGGTGTCCTGAATCTCCTGATTCATAGGATCACATATAAACGCATGAATGAGTTGCACATTTGATATATGTTCAGGATACATACATGCATGAACAAGTGGTTCATATACTTCCTTGCTATGACTTCAAGTATTTAATTGAACGGTGATATTTAACTACCGACCAGTTGCATGGTTACTAATTTCATTCTAATCTCAAGGGATTCAAGATATTTGTAGGAGTTAATGCATCATCATTACTTATAATTTGTAGACTGTTTTGATTTATCTAATATTAATGACACCAATAATTGTACATCTGTTATATATGCCTAATATATTAATGACTGGTTTTTAACTGCATTAGTATATATAATGATCCTTAATACATTTATGTTTGATTAAAAATATACATATGGTAATGAAAATTGAAAATAGGGACACTAATGTGCTTAAATTATATATTAATTCATGTTTATTATATTAACAAATAAAAGGCTTATTTTGGAATGAGTTTCATGAGACTAAGTTATTATTTATGACTGCAGTGTGATATTTAATGCTCTACAAATTGTAGAATGACTGGACGAAGATTTTTTTGTTTTTGTCCGATTACTAAATCATATTTTTAGTACTCTCAGTTACAATTGTGTATAAATATCCTTGACATTCCTCATGGCTATTGCTAAGGAAAGCGGGCGGTACCAAATAAAAATCGGCTAAGCGATGCAGTGGTTCTACCATTTGAGAAATAGAGTGGGCTATGTGTTATGATTTTTCAATTGTTATGTCACGCCCCAAACCAGACTCAACTTGGGACACCGACAAACAGCAGTACACCTATAAGCCTAAAGCCAAGTAGACATACAAGGCCTCAAAACCTGATCCAAAACAGAATAAAGAATCAGACTATATGTGTTTTGCAAAAACAATACAAACTTTTCCAAATAAAACCCAGGCCCACAATAAACGAAAATTATCAGAAGCTAATTATTTGGCGATTGTCCAACGATCCCTGCTAAGCTATACGCCATTCAACTCTACTCCTAATTAGAAAAAAGATATCAACAACATTTTTGAGCTTGACAGCCCAATAAGCAACCGCAAAAAATATTGGGATCATAAAAAGTCTCAAAATTCAGAATAAAAAAATCAATAATATGATTTTCTTAATACCGCTCCTAATCCTGCCTCCAAACTCCTTAGCTCTTCTCCTTATCTCCGCCCATCATGAACCATCAGATACTTAGTTATCATCAGTGCATTCCTTGGTTGGTCCGAATCCACGGGCCATGTCATCATGGCCACTCCAATATGCATGAGTTCTATCTACAATGGCTCATGAAAGCTGTTGTTGATGATGAGCCAGTATATCCAATTGTGGTATCCATCCTCTCACTAGCATCCCCCACCCTTCAACTCTTTTATCAAAATCCAAAAGCGGGCTCTTCTCCTTTGCAAGTTCCACTTCCTTACTTATATCTCCTCTATCAGCTTCTCTCAAAGTTAAACCCATATAATCCTCTGCTTGCTTTTCTCCAATCCCAGTGCTATCTCTTTCAACTGCTCATCTGACATTGTTGTTGTGTTTTCAAAAGCAGCATACACCACTGACGTCACTTGCTTGGTTGCTTGTATAACCATTCAAGACATGGATGACGAGGTCTAGATTTATGACTACTTACAATTGTAGAAAGATGTCATTTAATTTGTTGGAGGCTATTGCTAGGACAACTGGTGGCACTTGCTGGAGAATAATTCAAAATTATTAGTTAATATCTTAGATTTTGTTTTAGTTGTTTGGATTATTTGTTCTTTAGTTTAGATATTATGAATTCGATGTATTGTCTATTTAAAGTGCTGAATTATTATTCTTAGGGGAAATGCCCACAATAAAATGATTCTTAAAAGACCCTATGTTTTTTTTTTATTTTATTATTATTTTTTTTCTCAAAATTTCAACATGGTATCAGAGATATAGAGAAGAAAAAAAAGATCCTGACAAAAGCAGTCATAGTGGGACGCAATAAAAATAAAAGGCCTAGAGGTTCTAGTGAAAGAGGAACATAGGCCAGTTAAATAAAGCCTCCTAGTAAAAATAGACCTCTGAGACACAAGGTGTACAAGTCTAAGCAAGTTCAACTGGTAAGGAAATAACCCAGTTAAACTTGATCAAACTTGTACACCTTGTGTCTCAGATGTCTATTTTTACTAGGAGGCTATTTAACTGGCTTGTGTTCCTCTTTAAGTGGAACCTCAAAAGGCTTTTTTTTTTTACTGGGTCCCACTATAACCGGTTTTATCATGATCTTTTTTCCTTCAATGTATCTCTAATACCGTGTTGAACTTTTAATAAGTGCATTAGTGGGCCTTATTTGGGGGTTTTACATAGGCTTAGGGGTCTTACACCAAAAAACCTCAAGTGGTCTTTTTTTTATTCCATGTATCCCTAATACCATGTTGAACTTTTAATAATGCACTGGATCTTTTTTTTTTATAGATCTTAGAAGACCTATGGATGATCAAGCTGGTTAGTAGCAATACGACAGCTTTGACCAGGGTGAAGAGAATGATTGTTGGCCAAAAAGGAAAATCTCAATGTTTCAAATGCAAAAGATTCAAGCATCTACAAAAATAAATAAATAAATAAATAAAAAATTGTAAAAGATGTGCAAATTTAGTAAAAGTGGATGAAGGAGAAACTATTTTTTAAATTAATTGGTGAGAAGTGCACCAAGAAGTTTTTTTGAAGATATATGTTCTAATAATTGCAGGTTGGTGAGAAGTACATCATATAATGAAGAGAAGTGCTTCACGAATATTAGAAGCATGGAGAGAAGTACTCCATAATGTTTGAAGTTTGAAGTTTTATGAAATTTTGCAACTTTTAATTAAAGGAGTGTGTTGGAGAATAATTCAATCTTAGATTTTCTTGAAGTTGTTCGGATTTCTATTCTTTAGTTTAGATATTATAAATTCGATGTATTGTCTATTTAAAGACATGTTGAATTATTATTTTTATGGGTAAAGGCCACAATAAACTTATTCTTAGAAGACCCTATGTTTTTTTTAATCCTTTAATTCAAAATTACAAAATTTCATAAAACTTCAAACTTCAAACATTATAGAGCACTTCTCTCAATACTTCTAATATTCGTGGAGCACTTCTCTTCACTATATGATGCACTTCTCACTAACCTGCAATTATTAGAACATATATCTTAAAAAACTTCTTGGTGCACTTCTTATAAATTAATCAAAAAAATAGTTTTTGCTTCATCCACTTTTGCTTAATTTGCACATTCTTTTGCAATTTTATTTTGTAGATGCTCCAATCTATTGCATTTGTAGTACATTTGGTTTCCCCTTCTGCCAACAATCCTTCTTTTCACCCTGGTCAGAGCTTCTATATTGCTACTGACCGTCTTGATCATCCACATGTCCTCTAAGGAAATAACCCAATTGAATTTGAGAAAGGGTGCTGAAATTAAAAAAACTATAATCTCACATTGGTTGATGTAAGGAAATTAAATGGGTTTATATATAGGTATAAGAGTTGAGCTACTAAGCCTTAAGGTTTTTTGGTGTAAGACCTCTAAACCTATGTAACACCTCCAAATAGGGCCCACTAATGCACTTATTAAAAGTTCAACAGTCCTGAATATAAATCGGACACTGTGATGCAAGAGTTCTACTATTCTAGTGAAATTAGGGTGAGCTATATGCATGTTATGATTTTTAAATTGTTATACGGTCTTTCCCAATTTATTAAACATTTTGACCTTAATCCCAATCTTGCATTGATCAAATCATATAATAATAATAATAATATATATATATATATATATATATATATATATATATATAAAATTATAATTAATAAGTTCATGCGCTCATCTTTCTCAGAACTCAACATTATTATCCTGGAATGATACAAACCAAACTTTAATTATTCTTCATAAAAATTTTCATATATATAAAATTCTAAATAATAAGTTCATGCGCTCATCTTTCTCAAAACTCAACATTATTATACTGGGATGATACAAACCAAACATTAATTATTCTTCATAAAAATTTTCAAACCAAAATATGACATAATTTTAGTGATTATATAAATAACAATATAATCACTACTTAAATTCACTAATATAATTAATAAAAGCCAAAAGTTGTTCATAAGATGATCCTCCTTCAATACCAGCCCTTATTTTCTCTCCCAATTCCTTGGCCCTTCTCCTAATCTCCAAACCCTCCTCATCCACCATCACTTTCCGAATAGCCTCATCCACCTTCTCCCACGTCAAAACCTCATCTCTTTTCTCCCATTCCCTCACCATCACTCCCACCTTCAAATACTTAGTTATCAGCAGTGCATTCCTTGGTTGTTCCGAATGAATGGGCCACGTCAGCATGGCAACTCCCATGCTCATCGCTTCCATGCATGAGTTCCACCCACAGTGACTCATGAAAGCTGCTGTTGAACCATGAGCTAGTACATCCAGTTGTGGAGCCCATCCTCTCACCACCATTCCCATCCCTTCAACTCTCTTCTCGAAGTCCAACAGCAAGCTCTTCACCTTCTCAGGCTCTGCTTCCTGACTTACATCCCCTCTATCAGCATCCCTTACAACCCATATAAATCTCTGCTTGCTTTTCTCCAATCCCAATGCTATCTGCTCTATCTGCTCAACCGGAATTGTTGTTGAGCTTCCAAAAGCTACATATACCACTGACTTGGGCGGTTGCTTGTCCAACCATTCAAGACATGAATGACGAGGTCCAGATTTATTATCCGTTACAGTAAGTGGACTCACAGGTCCCACTGCAAAAATCTTCTTACCTGCAACAAAGTCATCTTGTTTGGCAAGAAGATCAATGAAAGCTTCTTCAATGGCAAGTGACGTGTTGAAGAGCATCCCATCGCATGGGGTCTCATAGTAATGTTTTTTACAGAAGGTAATGACCTCTTCAGGGACGGTGTCGTGTAAGGGAGAGGGAGAGGGAGAGGGAGAGAAGAGGATGTGGTTATCCGACCATGTTTTGGATGTGCTTTCGTAGAGGTAGGAGAGTACAAAGTTGGCAGGGACGCACTGGAAATTGAAGGTGTGGATGGAGGGAATGGAGGCGGCTTCATCACTGACGAAGGACATGAGAGGGTCGTGGATGAGGATGAGGGAGGAGGAGGAGGAGGAGAGGGAGTGAAGGAGAGAGGAGATAGGAGAACGGAGGTGGTGGATGACGAACTCCCAAATAGGGACTAAGTGAGAAGGGAAGCTGTGAGTGGAGTTGGGGTTGGGAGTGGATGGAGGAAGAGAAGGGATGGGGATATCATGGAAGGTGATGTTGTGGAGTGATGCAGAGGTCCAGCCTTGGAGACGGTGGCGAGCTTGGTGGTTGTGGATGGAGGAGGAGGCGAAGTGGACGGGGAGGCCATGGGATGAGAGAAGGAGTGAGAAATGGAGGAGCGAGTTAAGGTGGCCTTGTGCTGGGAATGGAACTACTAGAATTGGGATTTTGCTATCCCGGTTTGGAAATTCCATTTCTTGAAACGATGAATTGATGATGATTATGATTAGTTTGCTTGTAGAGTAAGAATGCAAAGTAGGCTGATTATATAAAGAGAAGGTGAAGTCAGAAAAGTGGAAACATGTGTTTGATAGATTGGTGTGGGAGACAAGAAACATTAATCGAGTGTGCAGAGAGCTCTTAACTGTGTGGTATTCCACTTCGCTTCGTGGACGTTTCTCACGTGTTGTTTGTCTTTGTTTTCGTTGGTTGAGTGGAGGACAATGGCCGCTGGAGAATATAAAATTGAATTTATGCACCTTGATGGTGCATGGTCATGCGTAGATTATAGGTTTATACCATGAAAATAAAAAATATAAGTAATATTATTATAATTTGAATGATTTTTAATTGACAAGGTGAATAGAAATTTTATTGTGCAAATTGTTATTTGAATGATGAGCTATATGACAGAAGATTTATTGGCTCAATTTAGTTTTTAAAAACTTTTACTTTTCGTGTGTATGTGGTAAAACTTTAATTTAGCTATATGATATTTTACAAAATTAATAAATCCTTAAGGGTCAACCAAGTCACCATAACTGATGCATTATTGCATCTATCTGTTCATTCACAGTCTCTTTGTGAAACAACGCTTGTTATTTTAATAAAAAAAAAATATTGTGCATGTAAGATTTGTAAATTTATTGTAAGTTTATAAAGATATGTATTTTATAGAAGTGGTAATATGGTTACAAATGCAAATACAAACTTTTATACAAGTTTTACATGCACATAATGAATTCCTGCAAGAGTTTATAGGTAAATATGAATTTTATGACGGTTCATATACAAATATGAACTTTAGGGATGATGTGGAAATGTGAAGTTTTATGAAGGGTGTATTTGCAAATATGAAAGAGAGTTGAAGGCGGCTTGCCACCTTAATTTGTTCGATCAGTATTTTCAAAATAATTAATGTTTTAATTAAATTAATAAAATAAGTAAGTCTGCAAAGGTCAAAGTTGGGATAATGGAAGTGGATGAGGGGTCTAAGTCAGAACCTGACTTAGGTTTAAGGATAAAATTATTCTTTAAAAAGTATCAACAGTACATGTTAAAAAAATTTAAAAAAATAAAAATATTCAATTGGAAAATTTTTTTTAAAAAAATCAATCATAAAAATTCAAAAGAAAAAAAATGTATAATACTTTTGGGTATACATATGGTAGAACTCTAATCGCCCTATGTGATATTTGGCCTAATTAATAAGTTTTTAGAGGGTCATTAAATCACCGTAACTGGTGTATCGTACATGTTTATTCATTTACACTCGTGGGACAATGTTGTGCAAGAGAAAATGTGATTGTTCCTTTTAGTCCAGATGTTCCAACAAATTACTCAAACAATGAGGTTTCCCATACCATGTAAACTTAAAGAGTTCCTAAGAATACCAAATCTCCTTGAGGGTAATCATAATGTTTACGACGTTGACTAACGCTAAGTAATGAGCCCAATTCTCTAAAGTGATTGGGCAATCTTGGAGCAAATGGTCCACAGTTTCTACAGCTGTGTGCTATCCATAGGACCATAGGTGGTTGAAGAAATTATGTTGCAGACACATTTTTGCTAAAGTTTCCTTAGTTATCAAGTTATCTATGGCAAGCCAAGTGGAAATTTTAACTTTGAGTGTGCAAGCTCCTTTCCATAAGGATTTACTACATTAAAAAAAATAAAAAATTGTAGTCTTGAAATTGCATTTTCTGTTTTGCTTATTTAGTTTAGAAACATATTAGAAACAAAATTTTTTATTTTTCTAAAAACGCTTAAATCAATTTCAAAATTTAGAAACAAATTTATAATTGAATAATTTTTTTTTTAAATTTGAAAATAAAAACAAATATTATTCCATTTTAAATCTGTTTCTAAATTCTAAAAACGGAGGTTGTTATTTGAAATGGGCAATAAAAATATAAAAAATAAATTATATTTTAAAACAAATTCATATGTTACCATTTCGTTTGCTAAATCCCAAATTAAAAAAAAAAATTGAAATAATACTTTTATTTTGATAATTTATATAAATAACATCTGTATCAACAAATTTGTTATACCAACAATGTGGGACAAATTGCATTATCCCATTAATTCATATAAATGTTATTTGGTCCACACTGGACATGTATCTGTGTGCGCGTGTCCTGATTCTAAGGATCACATGTAAAAGCATGAATGAGTTGTACGTTTGGTATATGTTCAGGATACACACATGCATGAACAAGTGATTCATATGCTTCGTTGCAATGACATCAAGTCTTTAATTAAACAATGATATTTAACCACCCAGTCATGGTCATTTGTTTCATTATAATCTCAAGGGATTCAAGAAATTTGTAGGAGTTAACGCATATCATTATTTTTGAGTTGTAGACTGATTTGATTTGTCTAATATTAATGACACCAATAATTGTGAGTTATATATACATGTCTAATATATTAATGACTGATTTATAATGATCCTTAATACAGTTATGTTTGATTAACAATATATATATATGGTAATGAAAATTTTAAATAGGGACATAATGTACTTAATTATATATTAATTCATACTTGTTATATTAACAAATAAAAAACTCTTTTTTTAGAACTAGTTTTATGACACATTAGACTAAGTTATTATTTATGAGTGTAATGTTTAGTACTCTACCAATTGTGTTTTGCTTTTGTTCTATTGTCATAATTGTGAAAAGCTATCCTTGATGTTCCTAGAAGCTATTGTCGAGGAAAACAGGTGGAATCAAATGGAAATTAGACACTATTGTTGAAGAAAGCGTGTGGTACTGAACGGAAATTGGACACTATTGCTGAGAAAAACGGGTGATACTGAATGGAAATTGAACACCGTGATGCAGGGGTTCTACCATTCCAGGAATAGGGTGGGTTATATTTTATGATTTTTCAATTGTTATATGGTTCTCCCCAATTTATTTAACACTTTTACCTTGCTCCCAATCTTGCATTGATCAACCCATATAATATATATATATATTTCATAAAATTCTAAAAATTTCATCTGCTCATCTTTCTCAGAACTCATTGGGATGATAAAAACCAAACATTATTCTTCACAAAAATTTGAAAACGAACATATTACATAATTTTAGTGATTATATAAATAACAATATAATCACTACTTAAATCCACTAATATAATCAATAAAAGCCGAAAGTTGTTCATGAGATGACCCTCCTTCCATGGTACCACTTCTAATGCTCTCTCCCAACTCCTTAGCCCTTCTCCTTATCTCCACCCCTTCTTCATGCACCATCACCTTCCGGATGGTCTCATCCACCTTCTCCCACTTCAAAACCTCATCTCTTTTCTCCCACTCCCTCACCATCACCCCCACCTTCAAATACTCAGTTATCAGCAGTGCATTCCTTGGTTGATCCGTATGCATGGGCCACGTCAGCATGGCAAGTCCCATGCTCATCCCTTCCATGCATGAGTTCCATCCGCAGTGACTCATGAAAGCTGCTGTTGAGCCATGGGCTAATATTTCCAGTTGTGGTGCCCATCCTCTCACCACCATTCCCATCCCTTCAACTCTCTTCTCAAATTCCAACAGCAAGCTCTTCGCCACGTCCAGCTCCGTTTCGTTACTTACATCCGCTCTATCAGCATCCCTTACAACCCATATAAACCTCTGCTTGCTTTTCTCCAAACCCAGTGCTATCTCCTTTAACTGCCCATCTGACATTGTTATTGTGCTTCCAAAAGCTACATACACCACTGACTTGGGTGGTTGCCTGTCCAACCATTCAAGACATGGATGACGAGGTCCAGACATACGATCAGTTACAGTGAGTGGACTTACAGGACCCACTGTAAAAATCTTCTTGCCAACAAAGTTATCTTCTTTGGCAAGAAGATCAATGAAAGGTTCTTCAATGGCGTGTGACGTGTTGATGAGCACCCCTTCGTAGGGGCTCTCATAATCATGTTTCCTATGAAAGGTCCACAACTCTTCAGGGCAGCTGTTGGGTAAGGGGGAGAAGAGGATGTGGTTGTCCTGAGGGGATGGTTTGGAGCTGAGTTCGTAGATGAGCGCTAGTTGAGTGAAGGCAGGGACGCACTGGAACTTGAATGTGTGGATAAAAGAGATGAAAGAGGCATCATGGCCAATGAAGGACATGAGAGGGTCGTGGATGAGGATGAGAGGGGAGGAGGAAGAGGAGAGGGAGTGGAGCAGAGAGGAGATAGGAGAACGAAGGTGGTGGATGACGGAATCTAAAACAGGGATTATGTGGGAAGGGAAGTTGTGAATGGAGTTGGGGTTGGGGGTGGATGGAGGAAGAGAAGGGATGGGAATATCATGGAAGGTGATGTTGTGAAGTGATGCAGAGGTCCAGCCTTGGAGACGGTGACGGGCTTGGTGGTTGTGGATGGAGGAGGAGGCGAAGTGGACGGGGAAGCCATGGGATGACAGAAGGAGGGAGAAGTGGAGGAGCTGGTTCATGTGGCCTTGTGCTGGGAATGGGACTACTAGAATTGGGATTTTGTTATCCCGGTTTGGAAATCCCATTTCTTGAAATGATGAATTCATGATGATTATGATTATGATTGGGTTGTTTTGAGAGTAAGAATGCAAAGCAGTGTGATTCTATATATAGAGAAGGTGATGCCATAAAAGTCGAAACATGAGTTTGATAGATTAGCGTGGGAAAGAAGAAACATTAAAGGCATGACCCATACGATAACATTTTCTTATTAGCCTATGTTTAGATAGGCTAATAACAAATCAACTAGCAAAATAAGTTAAAGTAATAAGGTAATATTTTAAAATTACCTTAAAATTTTGAGTCTCCCATTTATTGTCAATCAACCATAGCCAATCATCTTCTTCCACATCCTTTGGACAATGTTTGCTCTTGATATAGCTTTGGTGCAATGAAACTGCCTATTTTTGTATTGTGCTTGCATTTGTTTCATCACATAAGGCTGCACTTTATTTGAGAAATTGAATTTATCCTGAAAATTGTATTAAAAAAAAATATAGTTTTAATTTTTTCCTAAAAACTTAAATAATTCCAATAATCAATTTTTAAGCAAAAAAACTTTAATTTGTAAATTCAGATATCATTTCATCAAGTGGAAAAGGATGTACAACCAACCATGTTAATAATTATATCTATAAATCATTTACATGCCCCGCACTTATAATCATTGTGCATACTTACTAACAAATAGGTTTCAATTAAATTTGGTTTAAAAACAAGGTATGGTTCAAATTCTTCAAAAGCAAATTATCCTATCTATTTTGGTATTACCTACTCTTTATTTCCAAACAAATATGCGAGTAAATACTATATCTATAAAGTTGCATTTGTTTCATGCTAAATTGGTTGAAAATTATTAAGATGACTCTGATTCTCTACCCCAACAAGATACCTTAAATAAGGTAGATTTTTTTAATAGCTAACTAAGTGTATCATATCAAAATAGTAGGATATGGTTGTAAAGTATCAAAAAATAATTCTAAATTCTAACTTTGAAATTTGTACAATAAATATTTAATCTTACCTTTAAAAATATTCACATTACCTTCATATCATATTTTGGAATCTCTTTCCAACCAGGGACCCGAAGTGGTGCGAGTTGTCTAATCAAAATGGTGACTTCTGATTTGAAAAGCTTAGCATGCTTGCCACATACCTTATAGTATGGAGGAGGAAACTGAACATCAGTTTGTTGGCCATTGGCTTTACACTTCATGAATCTACATTAGCAGATGATAACGATGTAATATCTCAATGATAATGAGCAAAATCTAGCAAGTGAAGATAAGGAAAATAATGATGTCAGTGATTGAGCACCAGCTAGGATTTTTTTAAGGGAAAAAAAATTAAGAGATTAACACTTTTTGCCTAATATTTTGGAATAAGACTTATCATTATATTTTTACATATATTATCATTTTTCATTATATTTATACATCTATTATTGATTTTTTTTGTTGTTGTGAAGTTTCAAAGTTATCTATTAACCTACAAGATTTAAGACAATTAGTGGCAATCTAAATATAATGAAAGGTAAAAACGTATTATGCTAATTTCATGACAATTTTGGAAAAAAAAATCTACCAATACCAAGATTAGCATGAACAACATGATGTAATGATCAAACTAATGAAAGTTAACTAGTTGGAATAAGATCACACTAGAAAAAAAAAGGCAAACATATGAATTCAAAAAGGATTTTAAAATAATAAAGAAATGTAAAACTATTTTAAAGCGGTCCATAAAAAGTAAGATAAATACTATGTTTAGTAGAACTATGCATGTGTTTGTGCTTGCATTGCTCCTTCAAATTATTGTTGAAGTGGTGGCACATTAATTATCCTGAAAACCTATGCAAAAATAATAGTTGTCCAAGCAATTGAAATGTGAGATAAGCAAATATAACAGAAAAACTATTTTTTTTTTTTTTTTTTGAAAAACAAGAGTAGCATGGAAGAGAACATAATAATAAAAGGTTATTTTCTTTATATAGATTATTTTGAATTTAAATTTAAATTTAATTGAAATATCATAAAAGAAGTAAAGTGAATGTAGTTGTATTGTTCAAATGATAAAAATATATAATTTAATTACTTAAATAAACATGTTTGTTTAATATTTATAACTAAAATGAATATTTATATAGAGAGTTTGTAAATTAATTGTAGAAATGCTTGTTTTGAACCGTTAATTATACAAATTTTTTTGTTTGTTTTGATCCCTGTTAAATTATTAACCAATAAAGGCTAGTCCAAATAGTAGGGTGTAGCTTGTTATCAGTTAGGCTTTCAGTATCTCATCTTGAATTAGTTTAGATCCCATAATTCTTAATAAACGGATATATACATTTTTTTCCTTTGTTTTTGATCCGATTACTCTATTTGGAAGTTATTTAATTTAATTTTAATAAATAAATACATACATTTTTGCATGGGCATCAATACCGCTTAAAGAATAACAGATATTACCATTGCAAATGACTTGATGTTGATCTCTATAAAAAAAAAATATATGTTTAGTTGGAAGAATATTTTATTAATAATAAAAAAAAGAGGGTGAGAGAATGGGACAAAATACCTTTGTACCATTAATACGCAAATAATTTTGATAATGAACTATATTTAATAATAAATAAATTTTTAATTATAAAATATTTTGAATATCATTATTGATATCAACTATTATACTTAAATATTCAAATTAAATATCTTATTTAAACTATCATGAGTTTTAATCTCAATCAGAGAAATGTCATAACAAATTAATAATAATTTTAAATTTAAACAAACAATTAATTTTGATAGTTCCGTCAATGTGATTTGTGGCTTAGAAGAACACTCAAACACTCAAGGAAAAACTCACACAAACCAAACAAGAGAAGACACAAGAAGTTGGTAACCCAGTTCGGCGTCAACTCACCTACGTCTAGGGGGCCAAGCCCAAAGATAAGCAATCCACTAAAAGAGGTGATAAAACATAAGAACAAACACTTGTCACTCACACTCACAAATAAAGAACACTACCCTCTCTAGATTGTCTAGTGCCTCTCTACTCCCTCTTTAAAGAGTCGCACACAATCTTAGACCAAGGTAGTATATATAGACGCCTTAACATCCCAAATATAGTCCATACCTATTTTAGAATCTCTGTGACTACTAACTTTAGAAACTTCCTAAAATAGCTGTTGCAACTCCTGTTGTAACACGACTTGCAATATGGCCCTGACTGCTGACTTGACTGAGTTCTGGTTACGTTGCGAAGCGACCTCAAGACCCATCAACTAGCCTACCTCCTCAGCTCCTCATCACACAATCCCCTCGCAAGAGGAGCACGCCTTTGTGCGTCTTCATGAAACTTTCCAAACTTGATTTTCAATTCATCCAAGTTTGGTCTTCAAAGATTCTCCAAACTTGATCTTCGATTCACCCAAGTTTGGTCTTCAAATCTAGATCTTCAATCAATCATCTCAATCATGCCATCAATAGGCATGTCATCAATCATACCCTTAATAGTCTTCAATAATATATATTAAAGTTCTTCAAATCATATCTTCAATAGCCTTCAAATCATATCATTGATAGATGTTTCTTCATTTAAGCTACATTCATATTTAGTCTTCAATCACATCTTCTAAATATAGTCTTGATGAGATCTTGCCTTCAAGTTGTAGCTTTTACCAAAAATAGCTTCATCAAGATCTTCCAAGATTTTTTACTCCTAGCCAAGTCTCCTTGCCATGTCACCATACTTTCCATGTCATCATTTATGCCACATCATTATGGTTGCCACGTCTCCTTGACTAGGTGTCAAATTATGCCAACTTAAAGTGCTTTCGCACTAACAAATTTAATTTAATTAAATTAAATCTCCACTAAGGAGCTAACGCATCATTTCAATTTAATTTCTATAATAATTACAGATATATATTAAATAATTTATGTTAATTATTATTTAAATTAGTTATTATATTTAAATTGATAATTTTTATTTTATTAAATATTCACCCGAGTAAAAGTGCATATTTCTACAATAACACTATTTATTCTTTATATAATACGGTAATTGATCCAAACATGGGACATACATTATTGAAGGAAATGATTGCCATTCCTACAATATCCATCACTCCCTCCATGATTACATTTGTTTCAAGACATAAAGTAATAGTCACCATATTACACATAAACCCCTCATGATTAAATAATTACACGAAACTCATTAGTTACATCCAAGAAAACTTATTAATAAATTGAAACTGTGTCTATTAATGGTGTATTAATTCGCCATTGAACTTGTGAAGGCATAATGTAGTTCTCAGTTTGAGATTTTAGTTTATTATTTTTCCGGATTTTTAAAATAAGTTGAGACTATAGAACCTTGAGCAAACTTTATAGTGAAGAAGATGTTCATCAAAAAAATAAAAAAATAAATAAATAATAAAATTTGCAATAATATGTATGTAATAGGTTGCTTGAAGTTATAAATTATAACAATATTTAGTAGTCACTAAATTGTTGAATTATTTTGTGACAAAAGTGTTGTCACAAAAAATAGATGTAGAGTGACAACAATATGTCTTGTCACAGTTACACATTATTCTCAAAAAAAAAATTTTGACATCAAATCTCATATGCTTTTAATGACGAGCATTGGACACAAAATTTTTTTTGACACTATTAATATATAAAAAGTGACGACTTAATTGTGACAAACTAAAATGTCACAATTATCATTGTAGTAGTGATGAAATCATAAATTATCACAATTAATTTAAATAATAGTGTCGGTTAACTTTTTTGACACAAAAAATCTAATATTTGTGAAAAAATATCAAATAGACACAAAAAAAGTTGTCACTAAAAGTCTTAACTCTTGTAGTGTAATAAGGTAGTTCGTAGTTGAGTAACCAAGCAAAAGCAGGAGAATATATTCATTGTGAATGACTTGTTCAACAAAAACATAAGCCACAAATAGAGAACCCCACCACCATGTGCAAATGTACAATTATGAGTGCTGAACAACATAATAAAGGTGATTTTAAAGGTCTTATATATCCACAAAGAGTAACTAGTAATGCTAATTTTACATAGTTCATCATCAACTAATTTTAACTTTTATATTAATCAGGATTAACTATCAAATTTTGAGAAGCCTTAGGTGTTTCCTGAATCTTGGTTTTTGAAGTTTGGATTTCACTGTCATGCGATTATCAATCATGATATATGGGGATTAAATAGCAGATGCCTCCTGATCAAGAATGTTTCATCAAGCTCAGAGAGAATATTGATTAATGGAAAGATAGAGCAATGTATAAATTTATATGGCTATGCGAACCATGATGTATGGAAAAGGAGATTGATTCATGGAAAGATGAAAGGACTATATTTTATCTCCATCAATCAAAGCCCATCTACATAAATAACACAAAACATGACATCATGCTCATCAAGGAATCACCAAACAACAATAAAGAATACAATGAAGCAAGAACCAAATCGAATAATCATAGGAAAGTATGATGATGGGTATTTGGGAACAAACCTGGATTGAATGGAGGTCAGATGGTTGTTGAAATTGGATTGCTTCTACTTCCGAGGAAGACCTAAAATGCTCCAGAAACCCTATCGGGAGAACGAAAGACAAGTTCAAAAGAAATTTCGCATATTACACCCTGTATTATGTTTAAAATTATTTTTTAAAAATAAGGGTATATTTGACCAAAAAAAATTATCAGATTACCATTAACTTGGTAATCTCGAATAGCCACCTAATTTGGTGGTAATGAGATTACCAAGTTTCTTGGTAATATTCTAATGCTAGTAATCTTATATTACTATCAGCATTGCCATTGTCCCATATCCAAACATGGTAATATCTTCAGATTACCATGTAACAGGCAGTAATGTTTTCACATTACTGCCAACCAAACGGCCCCTAAGAGTTATGTAAATATGAATTTTATAATGGTCATATGCAAATATGAACTTTAGGGATGATGTGGAAATGTGAAGTTTTATGAAGGGTATATTTGCAAATATGAATTTGAGTTGAATGGAGATTGCCACCTTAATATTGTTGGATCCGTATTATCAAAATAATTAATATTTTAGTTAAATTAATAAAATAAGTCTGACAATAAATTCCGTTGGTAAAATTAAAATATAAAAATAAATAATATTTTAGAACAGATTAATCCCTAATCTCTAATTCAAAATAAAATACAATAATGATTTATTTTAATAATTCATATAAATAACATATGTATCAATAAATTTGGTCAACCAATAACGCTGACAAATTACATTATTCCATTAATTTATATAAGAGAAATTGTTCAAATAGTCCCTCCATCTTTTCATTTGATCAAAAAGTCCCTGAACCATTTCATATCCCCAAAGTAGCCCCTCCTTTTTGACATTTGGACTTTATTGTCCAAGAAGACCTTAACGAGGTTAGATTGATAGTGATGTTCCAATTTTGTCCCCTTGTGAGAGTTTGTAAAGTAAAAACAGTTTTTGAAATTGTTCACCAATTAATGCCTATCACATCTCTTCACCTCCCGAGAAGCTTCATCGGTTCCATCACCTCTCTTCTCCCTTAGTTCAAAGGCAACACAGGAGCTTGCCCTCGCCAGAGAAAGACATCACCGGAGGGAGAAAGAAATCACCATGGAGGAGGATGGTCTTGTGCTCTTTTCACGGTGTAGCTTGCGTCCCGGGTTGAACAAGTGGGAAAAGGAAACGATCGCACTAAGAAAAGGTGAAGATAAAGCCGCACACCTGTGGACCATCATCCCTATACTCCCAAGGCTAAGAGGTATGATGGTCTGATGCCATCTAAGGTCACTGTAATTTTTTTTTAGTTCAAGATTGTGCAATACTAGTTAAAAAAGTTTTTTTTGCCCTAATTCGAGTAAGAGATGAGCAAAGGTTTATTGATTAGTTTTTATTTTCACATAGTTTCTATTTAGGGTTTAGAACAATATAGGAATCCTGAAAATTTTCAGTGTAAATGTGGAGTTGCTGTCCTGAAATTTTTTGGTTTGGAATGATTTAATTTGAGAATGTTCTTCTGTTTCACGCGACTCTGATTATTTGTAGTATTTTTACACTTGAAATTTCCATTCCTGTACAACATAAATGTAAAACAGTTACAATCAATTTTTAATATGTAGTTATATATTCTTTGTTTACTTTCCGTATTTTCTGTTTATAATTTAATTTTTGGCAATGACATAACGAATGCTCGGTTCAGTACTTTAGTAATGTAATTAGCACCATTTGCAATGTGTACATGAACTAAAATCAAATGTTTTGATTGTGCATGTTAGAGGAAGATGGCCAACAAGTCCATCTATTATGTGAATGGACAATGTTTCTTGGCACCAATTGTGTCTACCATAAGCGATTTAAAAGAGAAAATGAGACACAAACACTGGGAAATACTCCGACGGACACCTTTTAGCCATTTCATGGACTTGGAACCCATAACCCAAGAACGACCTGTATTGGACATGCTTATGCAAGTGTTTGATGGAAGCACTAAAATGGTCAAGCTAGGTAATAGTTATTTCCAATTTAGGCCAAAGGATGTAGCGCAAAAACTAGGGTAACATTGTGATGGTGATGCCATAAATTTCAAAAAAAGTAAGGAACGCTACGCACTTGAGGAGGCGTACTTCACAAAGGGAGTAGATCGATCTAGGGGATGCCTAGTCAGAACTTTAATGAAGTTAGTAGAGGAAAAAGAAGCTAAGAAGGAGAGTAGTTTATCAAGTTACTATTGGTGTACATCCTGGGCAATTTGCTTTTCCCAACCACCACGTGTTCAGTACCTTAGTAGCTAGCATACTATATGGATGATCTATCAAAGTTGGATCAGTATACATGGGCAGGAGTCACTAACAAATGGCTCATGGAGGATGTGCCTAGTACAATCGCACGAGTGAAGGTTAGGTGTTCTGGGAAGACAATAAGGATGGGATATCTAAAGGGTTGTGTTATTGCTCTTAATGTTTGGTTTTATGAGATAACAGAAACAGGGAAAAAATTGCAGTTTGGAAAAATACCACTCATTCTCTGCTATGGCCAGAATACTACATGAAAGAAGCTTGTATGACTGCCTTGGTTGAGTCTCTAGAGGGAAGCAAAGTAAACAATTGTTTTACATATGTTAGATTGGAATTACTCATAGGAGTTGCTATTCCATCATTTTATTCATGCATAATACACTATAAATGGTTAACATTTTATGATTATGTTTTTAAAATTGCTTTATGCTTTAAGGTGGTAATATATCTTTATGTAACAAAATAACTATTTGACTTTTTGATGAAGTGCTTATCATTTTGAATAAATATTCATTTATTTAAAAAACCATGTAGATTTATATACTTACATTGTCTAATATTTGACAATTTGTCCATGTTTCATATGTTGATATAGTCAAACCATTTTCTTTCTTTATTGCTAATACTTATTGTTCTCTGTAAGTTCTTTGAATTGACTCCAATGAACCAGACTAAGTCTGAGTTCATTGCTTCTAGACAAATTAGGGCACGGATTGGTCAAAAGGCTGTTGCCGAGGCATCTACCGATCCTCGCGCATCAAGCTTTAGTAAGTTAAGATACAACAAAGATAAGGAAGATGTGAAGAAAAGGGCTTCTCACCCCAATGATCCGCAACCTATGCAATCAGAGCCTTCCCAATTGAAGATTGGCATGCATTCCCAGTCCTCAAGTACCGAGGAAAAAGATACCGCAAGTGACAAATTTCAGTTGATGTTGTTGAATAAAATTAGAGCTCTTAGGATAGTAGTCAAAAATCTTGAAGAAAGAGTGGACGCACTTGATGAAAATCAAGATGCGCCATCACAAGTAATCCAGACAAGCTCTAGTCAATCACAAGAAGGCAACTTTGCCCCATCTCCGAAGATGGTTAAGAAAGTTTCCAATAAACCATAGAACCCCCCAGTTCAGAAGAAAGAAAGCAAGACCTAATATGAGAAGCCTGTCACACGAGGTGCAAGGGTAAGAGGAGCATAGTTAGCATGCCCTGCGCCTAAGCCCCTGAAGAAAGAAAAAAATTGATACAAAAGAAAGGGAGAAAAAGAAAACTACACAAAAACCATCTGAGTTAAATGTAGTAGTTGCAGAAGCAATCAATGATATTGGGAAAATAATAGAGCCACTCGCAACCCTGTAAAATGTGCAACTGGTTTCCGTCAATGATGCTCCTTCATTGACAGTAACTGAAATCAGCCAACATGATAGTGGTGCAACACAGAATATAGTCATAAACTCATGTGTAAATTTCATTCCTCCAAACAAGCGGCCTACGGGGTTTACACGCCTCGACAAGATGCAGCAAATGACTGTGTCTATTTTCTTAAATTCATGCATAGACAAGTAAGCTTTTGTTATCTTAATACATTTTTGTCCATTACGCATGGCATGCCTTTATATTTAAAATTCTGTAGAAACAATTAGTATATTAGGGGGGAGAGGGTTGTGGGTGTTGGTTGTCTTAATTCTATAGAATGCATATAAAAGCATGAATGAGTTTTCTGCTTGATCTATGTTACCCATACAATGGTGGATACAGAAATTAAATTTGGGTGGGTGGCGCATAAAGAATCAATTATTATTATTATTATTTTTGGTGGGAGAGGGGAGGGGTTGTGGATAAAGAGGTAAAAATATTAACTTATTAATAAATATAAATATATTAAATAGTGTGTGCTTGAAATATTAAGGTTTATTTATCTGTTTTATTATGGTTTTATTTTTTAATGTTGATGCATCTATTTTGCTAAAGTATTATATTTTAACTGTGTTTGATTTAACCATATATTATTGTTATTGTTATTATTATATTAAGTTTTATTATTACCATTACTATTTTTAAAATAATATCATAATTTTATTTTATTGATTTTTTATATTTATTATTATATTATTTTTAATCCTTCATAGGGATTTCCGTCTTGGCTAGAAATGAGAGTTGTCTCCTCCATACCCAATTTGGGATGGGGATGGAAAACTCTACCCAAGACAGAGGAGTGAGTGCAGAGAGACTCTCTTTATTGAATTTAATATACATGAAATATTTTTGAATTCTCTCTCTCTCTCTCCCCCCCTATATATATATATTGAGAGGGTTAAATTTTCCATACATAATGAAATAGATTTGAATTCTATATCCATATAAATTAATGCATATATCTATATATAGAATGTATTTCAATTCTCTAAAATATCTCTGTCTCTCAATGATAGGGATGCAAGTGTACGTGTCGATCGTGTAATAGAGTGCTAAAAAGCGGGATGTCGGTCCACAAGGAAGAATGAGATTACTAGTAGTAACCTTAGTTCCCAAAATTAGCCTAACCAAAAGAGTGATGTGTGTAAACAAAAGAAAGTAAAAAACAAGAAGTGTGGAATAAAGTGTAGAGAAATCAGGAGAAGAAATGATGTTCGAGCATAGCACCCTTCTAGGGTTTTGTAAAGTGTAGGACAAAAGTTGTCTAAGCATGCAATCCTATTCGAACTGAGAGGCTTCCTAAATCATACTAAACCCTTCTTTCAATGGTGAATAGTAACTGAATCGATGTAGTGTTGATGCAATTATCACATAATCACATTAACACTCCATAAAACCAAAATGTGAGTTAATAAGAATTTCTTAAATAGGTAATCTCTCTTCACACAAGAGAGATTACCTCTAATCCGAATACAGAATAAAGATGTGATTTCTCCTAAAATTTATTCCACATGATTGAAAAGATCACTAAAATTCTCATTAACACACTTGGGAGAATTAAGGGTGACGAGGTTTCCAAAGTACCTCTCTCTAGACTTACTCATAATTCTCTCTAATCACGGTATATCTATGGTAGGTGGGTATTTCTACTCGTCGCAAAGCACATCAAGTATGATAACTAGGGTTTTCTCCACAATAGCAATTAAGCATTCAAACACGCAATTAGACTCAAATAACATGGTTTGCAATAAGGAAAACAAGTAAATCACATAAATCCACAACCAATGTCAAAAGATTACCCCTAGAGTTCATCTATACCTAAACATCTAACAAATTAGCCCTCCATTAATGGAAGGCAAGCATCTAATATACAAGAAACAATGAGAATGAATGTAAACATAGAAACCCCATTCTCAATCGCACCAAATATAGATCGCCGAAAAACTCCAAAGAACCTTCCGCAACTGCTGCCTAGGTAAGCTTGACGGCTACAATCTCTGTCTCCTTGATGTTGGATTCAAATCTCCTCCAAAAATCGCATATGAAGCTCCAGAGATTCGCCTCCTTTTTCCCTTAACCTTGCCTCCAAGAAAAGATTCTAAGATTGCCCTAAAAAACCTCATCTGGTCTATTTATACTCAGTTGCTTACGGGCTGCTTACAGGCGTAAGGACGTGGCTTTAAAGAGCTGGAGAAGATGGGTCGCGAGCTTTATGGAACACTTACAGTCATAACTCTCATTCGTAAGGCCTTCTGTTTGTGTTACGGTTTAGCTTATGGCCGTAAGCGTTGGACTGTAAGCTTCATTGTGTTGCCCTTACGACTACCCTTACGGGGGTAAACTCTAGTTGTAAGCTCCTCTGAATGGTTCTTATGGGCATCCTTATGGGCGCAAGTCGTGCCCGTAAGGTCCTTTGGTATGGTTCTGAAATTCCCCTTACTTGCATAAGCATGCCCACAAGGTTCTATGGAAGATGCTTACGCCCGTAAGACAGTCTATAAGCTGCCTATAAGCTATCCTATTTGCCTTGTCCTTATTCAATTGATGTTGAGAGAGCTCCATTTTCTTCATTTTAGGTCTGGAGTGCTTCTTTTGGATCTCTCTCGTCTTAAAGTGCTATCCAAAGTATGAGAATGCAAAACACACTATGTTTAGCACAGAATTCCATAATATGTTTCTAAAACATGCCTAATCAGTGTACAAAATGATATGAAATAATAGAATATTGTACACTCATCACTCTGTATACATAGAAACATGTGTGTGTGTGTGTCCGTTACATACATGCATGAACAAGTGGTTCAAATACTTTTTTGGTATAAATGTAAGTCTTTAATTTAATAGTGATATTTAACAACCCAATTGCACAGTTATTAATTTCATTATAATCTGAAGGGATTGAAAAAATTTATAGGAGTTAATGCATCATCATTAATTATAATTTATAGTCTGATTTTGATTTGTCTAATATCAATGACACCAATAATTGTACATGTGTTATATATGTCTAATATATTACTCCCTCCAGTTCATTTTAACTAATTCCCATAGATTAAAAAAACCTGTTAAAATTAATTGCTAATCTAAAATTTATAAAAGATTATATTAACTTCCAAGATTACCCTTATTTAAAATATGATTTAATATAATGTGTACTTGAATATGATTTATTGGAAGTTGTAGAAGTACATTAAATATAAAAGTTAACTTTGGAAAAACAATATTTAATGCTACATAAATTTTCTAAATGTATAATTAAAAAGAACAAAAGAAATCTTTATATTGGAAAAAGTAAAAAGAACCGGAGGGTGTAATGACTAATTTTTAGCAAAATTAGTATAATGATCCTTAAAACAATTATGTTTGATTAACAATATACATATGGTAATGAAAATTGAAAATAGAGCCACTAACATGCATAAATTATTAACAAATGAAAAACTCTTATTGGAAATGAGTTTCATGACACATTAGACTAAGTTATTATTTATGAGTGTGATGTTTAGTACTCTACATATTGTAGAATGACTTGATTGAGAAGTTTTTGTTTTTGTCCCATTTCCAAATCATATAGTTAATACTCTCGGTTACAATTGTGGATAGATATCATTAAAGTTCATGGAGGCAATTGCTGAGGAAAGCGAGTAGTAGTGAATCAAAATTGGGCACTGATGAAGGGGTTCTACCATTCTAGGGATAGCTAAGGTGGGCTTATGATTTTTCAATTGTTACATGATCCTTCTCAATTTTTCTAAAATGTTTACCTTACTCCCAATCTTGCATTTATCAAACCGTACAATATACATATAAATTTCATAAAATTCTAATAATTTCATGTGCTTATCTTAATTTCTTAGATCTCAACATTATTGGGATGATACAAACCAAACATTATTCTTCACAAAAATTTGAAAATGAACATATTGCATAATTTTAGTGGTTATATAAATTATAACAATATAATCACCGCTAAAAACTATTAATATAATCAATAAAATCCAAAAGTTATTCATAAGATGACCCTCCTTTAGTACCACCCCTTATCCTTTCATTCTTCCAACTCCTTAACCCTTCTCCTTATCTCCACCCCTTCTTCATGCACCATCACTTTCCGGATAGCCTCATCCACCTTCTTCCACTTCAAAACCTCATCTCTTTTCTTCCACTTCCTCATTATCACCCCCATCTTCAAATACTCAGTTATCAGCAGTGTATTACTTGGTTGGTTAGAATGCATGAGCCATGTTAGCATGGCCACTCCCATACTCATCCCTTCCATGCACGAGTTCCATCCGCAGTGACATATGAAAGATACTGTTGAACCATGGGCTAATATATCTAGTTGTGGTGCCCATCCTCTCACCACTATTCCAATCCCTTCAACTCTCTTCTCAAAGTTCAACAACAAGCTCTTCGCCATCTCATGCTCGGTTTCCTTACTTACATCCCATCTATCAACATCCCTTACAACACATATAAGCCTCTACTTACTTTTCTCCAATCCTAATGCGATATGCTCTATCTGCTCAACCTGAATTGTTGTTGTGCTTCCAAAAGCTACATACACCGCTGACTTGGGCGGTTCCTCATCCAACCATTCAAGACATGGATGACAAGGTCTAGATTTATGATCAGTTATAGCAAGCGGACTCACCGGGCCCATTGTAAAAATCTTCTTCCCATCAAAGCCATCTTCTTTGCCAAGAAGATTAATGAAAGGTCTGTCAATGGTTCTTAAAGTGTTAGAGAGCATCCCTTTGTCATGCCTCGAACCCAGCTCACCAGACCCGGTGCGTCGATAAACAACCGCACACCTATAATGCCTAATACAATAGGCATTCAAGGCCTCAGAACCTATCTCAAGACAGAACATACAATGTAACAAAATCTGTAAATTCAAAAAGTCAAAATCCGAAATATACTAAATTTACTAAATACAAGCTTAGAGTTTACAATACAGAGAAAATTATAGCTTAAAATACACCAGGGATTGGCTTGCTACTTGTTCGCTCCCGCTAAGCTATTATACTCTTGATCTGAATAAAAGTCAACAACCGGATTATGAACTTGACAGCCCGTAAGTAACCCACTAAAATTAACCAGGATCATGCAGGGTTTCATAGATTTAAAATCATGAAAGAATAATAAAACATAGATAATGTTTACAAAACATAGTTCATGAAATTAGACTAATTCAACTAAGTCAACGGAATACAAATTATAAGATAATAAAAAATATACGTCTCCCAATTTACTATGGTGAAAACAAAATATCAGAGATCATTTGTTTAAACTAGGTGACCCAAGTCAGATTTTCAGAGACTATTTTTTTGCTCTCAGATTTTCAAAGTCAGATTATTAGAAACCATTATTCTTTCACCGACGGCATTGTACGAAACTATAGTCTCTTATCAGAATTTCATATTGACATGATCAAAGTTTAACCCCAAATGATAGGGTTAGTGCATAGTTAATTGGAGACTAAATTTACTTATTTCAAAATAACTTTGTTATTTGAAAACAAAATAGGATATCAGAATTTCAGACAGAATTTCAGACAGAATTTCAAACAGGTTAGTATTTGTATAATAATTCATCGAGCAAACATACTAACATATGCATGATCCATTTTTTATAATAAAAATAATTCAGTTATATTCAAAACAATTAACAAACTTAGTATATCAAAGATTAACAAATATAATAGAGATGTGGGAATTTATGTTTCATGGTAAGAAAAATAATTCAAAATTTTAATATATATATAATATCAGAAAATTAATCAAAGTCCAACAATGGTTTTAAAATTTAAAAAAAACTTTAAAAATAATTTAAATAAATAAATGAACAAATTCATAATATCAGTAATTAGAAATTGTATATATATACATTGATATATAGTGTTAGTTACCTGATTAACGCCTAAAAACTCTGAATCCCAAATCTAACAAGTTTCCTTAGAATACCCTATATTTGAGAGTAAATTCCAAGGATATCGAAAATCTTTTTTAACACTAGCAAGAAAATTGAAAGAAGTGCTAAGCCAACCTAACTTCTAAAGCTTGCAACAATATCAGAAGATCATGCATAGCACTGGATTATTAACCACTTAACTAGAGTGATTAATTCTCCCAACTTGAACAATCAAACATTATGTATATTAACAAAGGAACTCACTAGAATATAAATATATATAAAAAGATTAACAAATGCATGATTCAAGTAGGACTCATACCATTTAGAACTGAATCTAACATAACTTTTTTTATACTTTCCCAAATCACAAAATTCAAGATTCTGAGAAGAGTAGACACCTAAAATTATGACATATTTGAAATTCAAAAATTTAGACATACTTTTTCTAACAAGAATATCTCACAGCATAACCCTTCAAATAAAATCAAACTTTAGGAACAAATAACTAACTCAAAAATTTTTTATTTGAGAATGTGACTTGATTACAAATTTAAGACAATGAAATTGTCAAACCAATCTTCAAGTTTTTTGAAGAAATGTCATTTGAGCACAAGTATAGTAATATGGCTATAACTCAAACATTATAGAGGCACAAATTCTAAAATTTTGCAGATCCATAAACAATGTCGACTTCCACAACTTTCCTATATAATTCTATATCTAATTCAAACTCTAGAGTCATAAAAAAAAAATCAATAACTAATCAAAGTTGATCGACGTTAAGTAGATGCACGCAAGCGGGCGCGTGAATCGAAGTAATACATGCAAAGCAAGGTCGAATCCACAGAGACTAGATAGTACTAGTACTAACCTTATCTTCGTTAGCTAACTAAAACAAGGTTCAAGATTAATCCAAAAAGGGAAAGAAATAATAAAAACAAGTGAAAAGGCTAAGCAAGGAAGAACAAGTAATTGAATCAATGAATGAAGACAGTGCCCGGATCAATTTCACTTAGGATGATAAGGATTAAGGATATTGCAATTTAAAATAGAATAAACCTTAGCTAGCCGGAAGGAAGGAAACCAAAAATAGACCAAGTGCTCTCTCAAGACTCCCTAGTGTCTAATCCTATGCTAAAGCTTGAAGTGAATCTCTCCTACTCCTACCCTCACACGATTGCAATGAGTTCTAGAGTTTCCATTTTAAGAATTAGGGATTAACCACCGAAATTCTAATCGAAAGGCACATGGCGCCCTTACTATCTCTAGCGAGCATCAATGATACCTATTCAACGAAGTGTGTTCTAATTGTAAGGATCTCTCAATACACAAGCAATAACAATAAGGAAGTTGATACACCTTTTGCGTAACCACAAGTGCATGGATCATACAAGTAGTAAAGTATACCTAAATGGGCCGGGAAGTCAAATCCATAGGGACTGGTAAGCTTTCAGTACTCATTGCTCTTCTAATATCTAGCCGGAACCAAAGGTTCAAAGAGTGCAATTGAACTAAGGCTTGACTAAGGTAAATGTAGGACTGGAAGTGAACTAGGTGAGAATCACCGAGATAGAACAGTACCTCGGACTATTCCCCTCGACAAATGTATTGACTAACTAATACTTACATGTATATTTCCTTGGACCGTGGTGAAAACCTACACAGGGTTTGATAACGTATGACCTTACCTAGGTTCAGTGCAGACTCAACCTCATCCCTAATATGTTCCCTAGCTAGATGAATCTCTTGATCATCATCTAGACAACAATGTGCAAGTATGGCTAACATGCTTCTTGACTACAATTACAACTACGGCGAACATGCTCTCCAAATCAATGCTCATGCAGCTAGCGGCAATTCCACCGTCAAGTTTTAAAACATACAACATCAAGGTAATTAACACAAGAATTGCAACCAAGATAAGCAAAAGGTAAATCACAAGGAAACTAAATAATCAAAGCTACAAACTCAATACATCACATGTCAAGGATTATGATCCAGGGTACCGAATGACGGTTAGCCCTCATAGTTTTACAAACCTATGAAAGACTAAAGAAAACAAAAGAGAAAGAATCCATGAAAACCGCCCTTTATGCTTCCAAACCACTATGACAGTGCTACGATGAAGTCCCGTCAATGTTGCTCCACTCTACTCGGTGTCCTAGCACCTCAAATTTGTCTCCAATCCATCAACAATGAAGCTCCACCACAATCTCAGCTCAGATATGGAAAAATCCTAGCCAAAATGTCCCCTTGAAAACCCAACTTTGGGGCTTAAAAAGGCATTCCTGAGGCAAGCACTATTGTGCCCTTGGCCATGCTTTTGATCATGCTTTTTATAGGAAAGTCTTTTGCACTGTTTTAAATTAAAAGATGCAAACCCTATAATCTGCATAGACAGAAGCACGGTCGTGCTTCCCATAACCACGCCCCATGCTCAGGGCATCGAAGCCGTGCTTTTTCTTCCGTTACTACAATAACTGTGCTACAGAGCCATGCTACATTATTTTACTTCAGTACTGTACTTCTCTTCTCTAAAAACACCTATAATTTGCAAGGGTAAAGCACGAGCATGCTTTTGACCGTACTTCACGTGCTACAGTGCTCCTATGTTACAGTTCCCGTGCTTAGCCAAATGAGGATTTTTTCATAAAGTGCATCGGCATAAGCACGGGCGTGCTTCTGCCCATGCTTCCCTTGCAATTTGCATTTTAGCTCTATTTCGCGCATGATTTATTTCAAAACTCATTCTTTCATCCCAAGACCTAATTGCCTGGACAATTAAACACAAATACCCAAAGTAGCATGGATTTACACCAAAATATATGCCAAAAGACAAACTAATCATGCAATAGGATATGCAAAATGTCTATATCAAATACACTCATCAAAAGTGCCACTTTTTGATATGCAAATCCAACAAATAAAATGAGGCTAAATCCGGAAGCAAAAGGTAGTTCTATATTAAGAAGCAATCAAAAGATAAAAACAATTCCCAAGCTACATCAATCCGGTTACCCACGGAAGTTAGCCCTTCATGGGGCTCATGTTCATCAATACAAGATTAAACTCAATCCCTAAAACCATAAACATGTAATGGAAAACTCCCTTTCTCAATGTCGTGTGGTTGGAGATGATGTGAGCAGCTATTGTCACCAATTAATCACCACTCCAACGACTCCTTCAAACTCCTTCCTCAATGGTTCAAGACCTCCTTCAACCACAGCCAAAGAGCTCCATAAATTTTCTCCCAAAAATCAGCTAAAACATGGATACCCTAAAACCTCTTTAAAATCTCTATTTATACTAGCTGGACCCGACCGTTGCACGAGCAGGTACACGGGAGTGTTCCTTGCCTGTGTAACTCCCAGGAGAATCCCAAACTTCTCTGAAAACTCGATGTACACGGGTCACTGTACATGGTGGGGTTCTTCTGACTTTGGCTATGTATCTCCTAGGAATTCCTCTTCTTCGGTTCTTCAGTCACACGCTCATTCAACCATTCTTCTACCCGTGCTCTTGTATGGGATGCGCTCTGTGATCCTTCAAGTGTACATAGGCGTGTACTTGGTTTACATGAGTGTGTTCCTCTTGGCAAGATATGACTGAGAGGCCTGTGAGTGATCCACATGGTGCTTGTGCAGCTGCTTTGGAAGAGATGTACATGGGCAGGTACACGTACGTGTACCCTGGCCGTGTATTCACTATTTGCTAGTTTAAGCACCAAATTACTCCAAAATTACTCCCCTTGACTCTTCTTGTGCTTCATTTAACCTGTGATACAAAGTGAACAAATAAGTACCAGTTATCTATAAAAATAAAGCTTAAGATAGTCGAGTAAGTGATAAACAATATAGATCAAATACATACAAAATAGCACTTATCAAAGGTCTGCACAAAAGTCTTAACAACACATGAATTTAAAGGATTTAAATTACATATACATATGCAGAAAATCTGAAATTTTGCAGTAAACTAGTTAAGATTAAAATCTACAAATTCTGTATTTTTATCTCATCCAAATTCGGTCCCTAAGTATTTCAAATTAAAGAGGGATCTCTGCTATGCTAAAAGTAATTTCTAAATCTTATCCTCAAATAAATCAAATCCTTCATATAAGAAGCATGGATGGTTCAGGCATTTCCTTCTAATCTAAGCTAATATCAATTTTAAGATGATTAGAACAGAAATCCGAGACAAAAGAATTTTTATAAGATTAAAGCTTGTTTGGATAACCCAAAAATATGCCATAATCCGTACAATATGGCATATTTTACCATTTTCACATAATTATGGCATAATGGTTGTTTAGGTACTTATTTTACACTACAAATTTATGTTATAATGAGGGTGTTATGGCATAAAAAAATATTCCACTATGAGTGGAATATTTTCTCAATATAAAAAGTCTCTCTCTTTTTCTTGATCCAAGCATCGCCCACAGGTCCACCGGCGGTCCGGAAACCATTTAGCCAACCTCCGGTGACCAGCCACCGGTCCACCACGCGGTCTGGCCATCGTCTGACCGGCCTCTAATGACTCACCGGTAGTCCAACCGACCTCCTGCAACCCGCTACTAGTTCACCGGCGGTCCGATCATTGGTCGATGATAAGTGCTCGTGTTATACTAATACGAAGTATTATTATCTTACATTGAGCATTATTTTTATCAGATTTTATCATTAATTTGTGTGCATTTGTGTGCTTTTGTGCATTGTAGGATTGTGGAGCCAATTTGGAGAAGAAAGAAGCAAGAATAGGTTATGTTCGCCATTGTTAAGGAGTTCTCGGACCAAGCAAGGAACAAGGCACGAGTCTAGACTTGTAGGTGTGTGCCAACCGCCATTGGAGGGGCACAAGGCCAGTTACATTCACAAAAGTTTGACTCGTGTAGCATTGGAGAACTTCGCTAATGAAGAGAAGTGAAATAATTGACATGATCTAACGTTGATTGTGCGCCCAATTCAATGGCCTCGATGAAGAACGATGAATTACTGTAGCAAAATATTGTAGCAAGTTACTGTTCACTGTCAACCAAAAATCAGAAAAACAGAAAATCCACATGGGCGTGTGAAGTCCCGATTTCAGCCTATAAATAGCTCAGATCTATTTGGGGACCCCCCCTTCTATCTCTTGCCTATCTTTTGGGGGGCTTTCGGCTAGGGTTTGGAGAGGTTCTTGGAGGTCTTTGGATGCGATTATACCGCATCGGCATCGACATCCTTTGGAAGAAAGCTATTGGGGGTGCTTTCGTCGACATCGATTCGGCGAGGTGTGCCCTAGGATTAACAAGGGATTCGTGGAGAATATTAAGCGGCTCCACAAGACCATCGATACGATCTACAAAGGGGTTTTCTTTATGGTTTTTATGCATATGTTCTTAAACTCGTTATTTATTTTGTATTACTCCATGGAGAGCTAAACCCCTAGTGGGTATTCGGACTTGTGAACCCTAGGATGCTTGTGTTTCTATAACTTTTATTAAGCTTTATTAATTTGATGTTTTCTTATTGAGTTCCAATCTTGCATGCCGATTGTATGAGATATTCCTTTAGCCATGACACTAGGGTTGAGAATCTATTAGGTTAACCTTTGAGAGTGTGACAACCTCTATAGGATTAGACTACACAAGGTTGGAGAGGGTTGAGAGGGTGAGTCGAGAGGTAGCGAAGCGTCCCTTTTCCCCTCCGGTGTGAACTTCCCTATCTCCTTATCCCAAGAGTTAATCGCGATTGAAGTAGAGTGAAGTACTAGGAGATGAACTCCTTTGCAAAGGGTTGAGTGAATCCTAAGACTGGGACTTAACTTAGATTAGGGTTGTTCCACCTGGACCAAAAGGTTAGAACTATAATTAGGTATAGGGTCTTTCACTTGGAATCCCTAGAACCCCAAGAAGTTCCACGTAGTGTGAAGCTTAGGATGATGGACTCACCTGGGGCTTAGTTGACAGGTCAACGAGAGTTAAGGGTCGTAGTGAAACCTAATGCCGGGGCATAATGTTGGAACTAGTCACGGTTGACCTTAGGTTTGGGACCGTGTGTTTAAGGATTTCCACGACTCATTAGACATCAATTAGAGGGTATAATACTAGTCTTGCACTAGAAGCATTAGTCATAGGGGGAATTTTGTCCGGGTACCCCATCTTTATATCGATTACCTCTCCTACCTTTATTGCTCTTCTTGTATTATTTTACTTTCTTTTCTATCTATGCATATATATTTCTCTCACCATCGATTCCCTTCATAGCTAAATAGCGATAATATTTGTTTCTGAACACTATTCCCTGTGGATACGACTACCTACTCACTAGGGTATTTTATTACTTTGACAACTTGTGCACTTGTGGGATACACGCAAGGGGTCGTGTCAATCGACCGGTTTTCGTAATTTTTTTTTATTTTATTAACTAAAGACTCATTCTATAGGAATAAAATATGCGAAAATTTCTATAATAATCACTTGTACTTCCTACATAATAAAATTATGTCATATTTTTTTATTTTGTAACTAAACATACCCTAACATAACTGTAAGAACAAGACAGTCAAATCAAGGTTCTCACCAAACCCTAACCCGAACTAGTATCGCTTCACAAACAATCATAATAAAGTGAAGAAAAGAATAAATTGGAACCTTACCTCAACCACTCCAAATCATGCACCCGCGGAGATGACTTCCTCATCTTTGTCACCAGAACCATGTTATAACCAGGGAGAGATGTTAGGTATCACTTTTCTTAAACAGAAATACTAAATCAGAAGGAGACAAAGAGCGTGAGATCGTGGAAGAAGACGCAGCTAGGGTTTCCAAAAAAAATTGAAAACATAAAATATAAAAAATAATATTTAAACGTAACCGCCCAACAACATTAAAATTTAAAAGAAAATTTTGGTGGGGCCCACAACCCCCCCTCCCCCTCTTTCTTTAAAAAGAGGTTAGTCCTCTAAACTCAAATTTGATTAGTCAAAGTAGGCTGTCAATAAGATTCGGATCATGTTATAGTTTGAGTGTCATCCGACTAGCATAAAATTCAAAAACCAAGGGATTCAAACAAAACTTGACTGATGATATTACACTGAGAATGATGATCACAATAAATGAACAACACACATATCTTGAGTTTGGCTCCAACTTATATCGAGCATCACTTCCAAATCAATGCCCCTTGACAACCTCTATTAATCATCAATCTAAGGATATGTTATCATGTTACTTGTCATCCAACTCTCAAATAGGACTTAAATCACAATGACATTACCACCATCGCATTCCATCAAAATCCCTCATTTAGAAACACCAATGCTTGTAGCCTCCCATACATATGATGACTAAACAAAATAAGTTTTGAAAACATTAAATTCATAGTTTATTTTTCATCAACTAAAATCCATGTCACCTACTCAAAGCCACCTGACATAATCATCAAAGATCAAAATTTACATCCATCAGGCATCTCTCAAAAATGAGGGAGAACATCAAATTGTACGTATACTCAAGTGCAAAATAATATCATAACACTCTCAATTTTCTTGCTGATTAAAACTAAATGCCAAAAACTAAGCAAACCCATCTTTCAAAAACCTCACTTAGATGGAAGTAAAAGACCATTCCTGTAATTTACAAAAGTCTACAATAACTTCCTCAAAGTAGCATCAAAACCATAACAGAAATAGTGGTTTAGTAATTATCCTTTGCCTTATCAACATCAATAATGCAATAGAATTATCATAACATTAGCAATCACCAAGTATTCACAACCCTTAAAATTGCTTGATTTTTTTCCTCAAATCAAATAATTTGAATGTGAATACCAACAACCATAGGAATTCATTTGAATTCACTTTTTACATGAACCTCTACATAATCATGATGAATACTCTACAAAAATAAGATTTATCTTACCTTACCAAGTACAAGAGCAATCTCTAGATAACCATTATTCACAAAAGGCACTACAATTGGACACACTAAAATATCATATCAATCAGAGCCTCTTCTTAATTTCAAGAAAACCAAAAAAAAAAAAAAATCTACTTATAAGAAATTTTGCTCCACAAAAATTTCAAAGCATTAACTTGCCACACAAAGAACCAAATACTACCCAACAAACAAGCAAGAGCCAGGGGCAAACTCACATTAACGTCTTGGGACATTTCCTATTATAGCAGTACTTAATCTTGCCAAACCTCATGATTCCAATTTCAAATAAATTTAGGCTCACCAAGCTAGAATGTAATCAAGTTCAATAATATTCTTAGCTTTACACAAATTATAACATCAATTCGAATCTCGCTCGATTTTTCCACATTTATTTTTTAGCCAAGTCTTACAAAATCATGAATATCTCCCAAAATACGCATCCAATTGTAGAGATATTTTACAAAAAAATAGCAAAGATCTTAACAAATATTCTTTATATTTTGTACTTTGGCCAAAATTGCTTCTAGAGCCATGAAAAAGACCATTTACTCTTCAAGTTCTTCACAATAGTATCATCCCAGATAGACCTATTAATAAGAACGTATCTCTTTGGATACAAATCTAATAAATTCAAAAGTTTGTAGGTTAGTAGCTATGGAAAAATACCATAAATGTCTAGTTTTAAACATCTCCAAACTCTATCTCTATAGTCTTTGAATTTAGGGTACAGTTTCAGCCAAATCAAATCAAAATCCTGAAAGTCACAATTCCTATGCTTTTATATATAACCATGCAAGAGTTCCAAAAATTAGGAAAAGAAGTGATGCTCTATCATAGCATCCCCCTAGGGTTTTGTTAAGTTTAGGACAAAGGTTGTCTAATCATGCAATCCTAATTAAACCGAGAGATTTCCTAAATTATACTAAACCCCTCTTGCAAGGATAAATAGTCACAAAATCAATATAGTACTGATACAATCACCACACAATCGTTTTACACTCTGTGAAATCTCAATGTGAATTAACAAGAATTTCTTAAATAGGCAATCCTTCTTACCACTAATCCGAATACAAAATAGACATGTGATTTCTCCTAAAACACATTCCCCATGATTGCAAAGAGCACCGAAATAACTTGTTAACCCACTCAGGAGATTGAGGGAGAAGAATTCTTCAAAGTATCCCATTGCTAGGTTTACTCACATTCCCCTCCAATAGCAACATGTCTATGCTAGATGGGTATTTCTACTCATCACAAAGCACATCAAATATGAAAACTAGGGATTTCTCCATGATCGTAATCAAGCAATACAAACAGGCAATTAGATTCAAATACCATGGATTGTAATTAAGAAACAAGTATGTCACAAATATTCACAACAAATGTCAAAAGATAAAACCCTAGAGTTCAACTATGCTCAAACATCTACAAAATTAGCGCTCCATTAATGGAGGGCAAGCATTCAAATTATAAGACATGGGGAGAATAAAATAAAGCATTAAAACCCCTTCTCAATCGTGTCGAAAGTTGATCACCGAAAAATGCCAAAGGACCTTCCACGAATGCCGCCAAGCTAGTCTTGACAGCTTCAATCTTCCTCTCCTTATTGGTGGGGTGGAATCTCTTCCTAGAATCGCCTCCCAAGCCTTGAAGATTCACCACCTTCTTCCCATAACCTCACCTCCAATATTGGAAGAAAAGATAACCCTAAAAATTCTCATTAGATTTATTTATATTATGCCACTTATTGGCTTCTTATGAAAGTAAGGATGTGGCCGTAAGGAGCTGGAGATGATGGGTCGTGAGTCTTACAGAATCACTTACAGCTATAAGTCCTATCCGTAATGTCTTCTATCTTGTGTTACGATCTAACTTACTACCGTAAGTGCTAGACCATAAGCTTCTCTGTGTTGCCCTTGGACCACCCTTATAGGCATAAGCTTTGCTAATAAACTCCTTTAGATGGCCCTTACGGTCACCCTTATAGGCTTTAAGTCCTGCCCATAAGGTCATTTGGTTTGGCTCTATACTCCCACTTAAGGGTATAAGCATGCCCGCAAAGTTCTCTGAAGATGCTTACGACTGTAAGTCAAGCCATAAAATGCCGAGAGAGTTCCATCTTTTTTTGTCTAGGGTCTAGAATAGTTTTTTTGGCTCTCTTTCGTTTTTAAGTGCTACCCGAAGCCTGCGAATGCAAAACACAACATGTTTAGCGTCGAATTTCAAGATATAACTGTCATACATGCATAATAAGTGTACAAAATGATATAAAAATAATGGAACACTGTATACTCATCAAATATACAATCGTTAAAGAGGCTATGCCATAAATCTTTGGGAGCACTATTTTTTAACCAATTATCACACCAAAGCAGAGTAGTGACACCATTCTGCACGGATTTTGTCGTGCAAACTCTGAAAGAATATAGAATCAGTGTAATGCCAGCCCAAAAGAAGGATTTATTCCTAGGCGGTAAATGAAATAGTGGCACTGGAGGTTCTATGTTTAGATAATGTAGATGAATAATTTTGAACCAACAACTGTGATGGACGGAATAGATTTTCCACCACCACTTACCTAAGAGAACTTCATTGAAGGTTTGTATATTGAGAATACCCCACCCTTGCGTGGTCTACATATCCTATTCCAAGCTACCATAAGGATGCCTTTCGGTCCCAACTCTAGACCTTTCCAAAGAAAATCTCTTCAAATCTTATCTATCTCTTTAACTACCAATACTTGTAGTTTGAACACTGACAACCAATATGTAGGAATCGAAGTCAACACTTAATTAAGAAGCATGAAAAAACCCCCTAGGGATAGGTAGTTAGCTTTCCAGGACATAAGTTTAGAGCAAACCATCAAAATTAGTTTCGCCAAATCCTAATGCCTTGGGTGCCTTCTAGAAAACAGGACCCCCATGTAAGTAAGAGGTAGGCAATCCCTATTACAATTAAGAATTGATACTAAGGCAATATTTGGTTGAAATCCATAGTTTGTGGTGTACAAGAAACTCTTTGAATAATTAATGGTAAGTCTGAAGTAGCCTCCAAAGTGGTAAAGAATAAGTTTGATGATTTGAAGATATTCTTGTCCTCAAGCTGTGAAGATAATGAGATCATCTGCGTATTGAAGGTGACATATATTCTCTAAAGAACCAAGGGGTACACCTACTAAAGCTTTGAAGCCTAGAGCATGAGTGAACATTGCGCTTAAGGTGTCTATTGCTAAAGCAAGAAGGAGGGTTGAGAGAGGGTCTCCTTGTTATAGTCCCCGCTTATAGCGAATATATCCATGCAGTGCCCATTAACTAGGACACGAGCCATAGTAGTGCTGAGAATGTTTTGTATCCAAGATATCCAACAAGGTCCAAATCCTTTAGCTGCTCGTACGTCCAAAAGAAAGTTCTAAGCTGATTGGGAATCACTACTAGTGAACTAATAACTAGTAGATAACTCCCTTTTTGAAATTATTATTTGAATTAGGGGTAATCTTTCTCTTTGAGGGAGATTATCTTCTTAAGATATTGTTTTTAGCTCACGATGAGATTCTACAGAGTGTTAATGCGATTGTGTTGATGTCTGTATCAGCTCTACACCTTTTCTGTTACTCTTCGCCTGAGAAATCAGGGTTTAGTATAATTTAGAAAATCTCTCGGTTTGAATAGAATTGCATATGTAGACAATCTTTGTCCTATACTTTATAACCCTAGATGAATACTGTGCCCATACATCGTTTCTTCCCCTGACTTATCTTTTGTTTTATTTATGTATCTCTTGTTTCATTCTCTTTTGTTTACACACAATTCATTCGATCAATTAGGCTAATTTTCATAATTAGGGCTACTACTAATATTCACTTTCTTCCCTATGCATGGACCGACACTCTACTTTATGCATACTATTATTGAGCGATCGGCACATACACTTGTGTCCTTATCAAGTATAATTTATTATAGTAGAACTAAATTTGGGATTTTAGGTAAAAAATTTGGGGTTGTGAGTTGGAGATTCCCTAATAACATCTACTAATATGATAAAAAAAAAAAAACCCAAAAGTTGTTTACAAGATGACCCTCATTCCTACTCTTAATCCTTCCTCCAAACTCCTAAGCACTTCTCCTTATCTCCACCCCTCCTTCATGCACCACCACCTTTAGGATGGCCTCATCCACCTTCTCTCCCTTCAAAACCTCATCCCTTTTCTCCTACCCTTCACCATCATGCACCCCAACCATCAGATACTTAGTTATCATCAGTGCATTCCTTGGTTGGTCTGAATGCATGGGCCACATCAGCATGGCCACTCCAATATGCATGAGTTCTATCCACAGTAACTCACGAAAGTTGTTGTTGAACGATGAGCCAATAGATCCAGTTGTGGTGCCCATCCTTTCACTATTATCCCCCATCCTTCAACTCTTTTATCAAAGTCCAAGAATAGGCTCTTCTCCCTTGTAAGCTCCACTTCCTTACTTATATCTCCTCTATCAGCTTCTCTCAAAATTAAATGCATATAATCCTCTGCTTGCTTTTCTCCAATCAAGGTGCTATCTCCTTTAATTGCTCATCTGACATTGTTGTTATGCTTTCAAAAGCCACATACACCACTGACTTCACTTGGGCAGTTGCTTGTATAACCATTCAAGACATGGATGACTAGGTCTAGATTTATGATTGCTTACAATTGTAGAAAGATATCATTTAATTTGTTGAAGGCTATTGCTAGGAAAGCAGGGATTATCTGTTCTTTAGTTTAGATATTATGAATTCGATGTATTGTCTATTTAAAGACCTGTTGAATTATTATTTTTAGGGCAAAGGCCCACAATAAATATATTCTTAAAAGTCCCTGTGTTTTTTTATTATTATTTTGTTATTATTTTTTTCCTCAAAATTCTAACATGATATCAGAGATACAAAGAAGTAAAAAAAAATCCTCTTGACAAAAGCAGTCATAATGGGACCCAGTAAAAAAAAAGGCCTCTAAGGTTCTCGTGAAAGAGGACCACAAGCCAGTTAAATAGGACCTCTTGGTAAAAATAAACCTCTGAGACACAAGAGTACAAGTCTAAGCAAGTTCAACTGGTAAGGAAATAACCCAGTTGAACTTGCTCAACTGTTATATAGTCTTTCCCAATTTATTAAACATTTTAACCTTAATCCCAATCTTGGATTGATCAAACCATATAATAAATATATATATATATATATATATATATATATATATATATATATAATTCTAATCAATAATTAATAATTTCATCCGCTCATCTTTCTCATAATTCAACATTATTATGTTGGGATGATACAAACCAAACATTAATTATTCTTCATAAAAATTTCAAAACAAACATATTACATAATTTTAATGATTATATAAATAACAATATAATCACTACTTAAATCCACTAATATAATTAATAAAAGCCAAAAGTTGTTGATAAGATGATCCTCCTTCAATACTATCCCTTATTTTCTCGCCCAATTCCTTGGCCCTTCTCCTAATCTCCAAACCCTCCTCATCCACCATCACTTTCTGGATAGCCTCATCCACCTTCTCCCACTTCAAAACCTCATCTCTTTTCTCCCACTCCCTCACCATCACTCCCACCTTCAAATACTCAGTTATCAACAGTGCATTCCTTGGTTGTTCCGAATGAATGGGCCACGTCAGCATGGCAACTCCCATGCTCATCCCTTCCATGCATGAGTTCCACCCACAGTGACTCATGAAAGCTGCTGTTGAACCATGAGCTAGTACATCCAGTTGTGGAGCCCATCCTCTCACCACCATTCCCATCCCTTCAACTCTCTTCTCGAAGTCCAACAGCAGCAAGCTCTTCACCTTCTCAGGCTCTGCTTCCTGACTTACATCCCCTCTATCAGCATCCCTTACAACCCATATAAATCTCTGCTTGCTTTTCTCCAATCCCAATGCTATCTGCTCTATCTGCTCAACCGGAATTGTAGTTGAGCTTCCAAAAGCTACATACACCACTGACTTGGGCGGTTGTTTGTCCAACCATTCAAGACATGGATGACGAGGTCCAGATTTATGATCAACACTTGCAGCAAGTGGACTCACAGGTCCCACTGCAAAAATCTTCTTACCAACAAAGTCATCTTGTTTGGCAAGAAGATCAATGAAAGGTTCTTCAATGGCAAGTGACGTGTTGAAGAGCATCCCTTCGCATGGGGTCTCATAGTAATGTTTTTTAGAGAAGGTAATTACCTCTTCAGGGACGGTGCCGTCTAAGGGAGAGGGAGAGAAGAGGATGTGGTTATCCGACCATGTTTTGGAGGTGCTTTCGTAGAGGTAGGAGAGTATAAAGTTGGCAGGGACGCACTGGAAATTGAAGGTGTGGATGGAGGGAATGGAGGCGGCTTCATCACTGACGAAGGACATGAGAGGGTCGTGAATGAGGATGAGGGGGGAGGAGGAGGAGAGGGAGTGAAGGAGAGAGGAAAGAGGAGAACGGAGGTGGTGGATGACGAACTCCCAAATAGGGACTAAGTGGGAAGGGAAGTTGTGAGTGGAGTTGGGGTTGGGGGTGGATGGAGGAAGAGAAGGGATGGGGATATCATGGAAGGTGATGTTGTGGAGTGATGCAGAGGTCCAGCCTCGGAGACGGTGGCGAGCTTGGTGGTTGTGGATGGAGGAGGAGGCGAAGTGGACGGGGAGGCCATGGGATGAGAGAAGGAGGGAGAAGTGGAGGAGCGTGTTAAGGTGGCCTTGTGCTGGGAATGGAACCACTAGAATTGGGATTTTGTTATCCTGCAGGTTTGTAAATTCCATTGCTTGGGATGATGATGATGATGCTTTGAGTGGAGGAACGCAGAGTGGTCTGATTATATAAAGAAGGTGGCGGCTAGGTAACCGGGCCGTCGGGCCGGAGGTTTTTTGTAGGGCCTGGACCTGGTGATTTTTGCCGGGCTGGACTAAGCCCTTGGCGACTTTTTCTTGGGAAAGAGGAAAGACTCGGTTGACTGGATTGGCTTGGGAAATAAGAAAGCTTACAGAATAGTGTTGAATTCAACTTTGCCGTGCTGGTGTTTCAAGCTTTTCCAATTTTGTATTCTGTATCTGATTATATGGTATGTTGATTTGTTGGTTTAGAGCAAGTGGACGGACGGCCTATATAATAATAATAATAATAATAATAATAATAATAATAATAATAATATTTATGATGTGCTTGGTGATGGTGATATATATTATGGGATTATAAAATGAAAATAAATATATAGGTGTAAGTATTATAATATTATGAATTATTGCATGAAGAAACCAATAAAAATTATTATTACAATAGTATTGCCATTAACTTCAATATAAATACCATTCAACAATTTTTTCAATGATTGGGTTTTGTTTGGAGTGGTTCGTTCATGTTGAACAAAAATATGTAAAAGTTTTCATGTGGGATAGTTTGCAACTGCTAGATAATTTTAAAAAAAATTGAATATATATATTTTGTTTAGTTTTTTAAATGTATTTTCAAATTTTTAGAGTTATTAATAGAAAATATTTTTAAGGAAAAATAAATTATAAGTCCATTAAAGTTTCAAAACATTTCAAACAGATCCTTTACTAATTGAATTTATTAAACACCTTTTTTTTTTTTCCTGACAGCTTAGTTTTTAGTTAGAGCAGCTTATTTTATCAGTTTATTCAATCTTGCAATATGTATTTCACTCTTAAAATATATAGTCTTCATTTAATATTGTGTGTTTTCGTGTGTCCACATAAGTTTTCACTTAATATATAATACCTTTTTATTTAATATTTGATTTTTTCATTTAATATTATGTGTTTCCGTTTAAAAAACTGAGTTATTTCTGTCAACATCAATTATTTTTATGATAAAAAATAAAAAATTATACTGTAAGAAAAAAAAATGAGTTTTTAGAAATACCAATATTTGGTGAGATAATATGTGAATAACTGTGACTCGGAGGAATTTATAAAGTCCTTCTAGTAATTTTAATGGTGCATTTATGTACATGCTGTAGGTATATGTCACAATCATCTGTCCTATGCAATTGAAAATTGTTAGTTCCGCCAGTTAGGGTTTGTGAACTTAGAGGAACACTCACTCACTTAAGCACTCAAGAATAGCACACACAAACCACAAGAGAAGACACAAGACGTTGGTAACCCAGTTCGGCGTCCACTTGCCTACGTCTGGGGGGCCAAGCCCGGAGATCAACAATCCACTAAAAGAGGTAAAAGATAGAAGAGTACAAAACACACTTGTCACTCTCTCACATACAAAGAATACTACCCTCTCTAGATTGTCCGGTACCTCCCTACTCCCTCTTTCAAGAGTCGTACCCAATCCTAGACCAAAGAAGTATATATAGACGCCTCAACGTCCCAAATATAGCGCATACCTCTTTTAGAATCTCCGCGGCTTCTAACTTTAGAACCTTCCGAAAGTAGATGTCGCAACTTATGTTATAACATATGTTGCAACATGACCCTGGCTGTTGGCTTGGCTGAATTTTGGCTCCATTGCTAAGCGACCTCAAGACCTTCCATCTGAGTCGATGCAGCCCGATCACCTGATCCGAACTACCAGCAACTAACCTCCCTCTTCAGCTCCTCACCACACAACCCCCTCGCAAGGGGCGCACATCCTATGTGCGTCTTCATGAAACTTGCCAAACTTAGTCTTCACTTCACCCAAGTTTGGTCTTCAAATCTTCAACAAGAATCTTCAATCAATCATCCAAATCTTGCCAACCATAGGCGCATACCCTTAATAGACTTCATATCATCTCTATTAGGGTTCTTCAAATCTTCCCTTCAATAGTCTTCAAAATCATACCATTGATAGGTTGTTTCTTCATTTAGCTTCACCCATATTTAGTCTTCAAATCATATCACCTAAATATGGTCTTGATGAGATCTTGACTCCATGATATTGCTTGCTTGATCATCTTGCCTAAAATAACTTCAACAAGATCTTCATTTAATCTTCATGAGAGTTGCAACTTCTTGCCAAAAATAACTTCTCCAAGATCTCCCATGATATATTCCTCCTAGCCAAGTCTTCTTGCCATGTCATCCTTTTTTTCACGTCATTACCCATGCCACGTCATCATGCTTGCCATGTCACCATGACTAGGTGTCAAATTATGTCAATCATTAAAATGCATTTGCACTAACAAAAATGTTGTAATTGCGAAAATTAATTTGTAGGCCTCTTACTATTCCACTATACTTTTAATCCTCTAACTGGGCTGTCACCTCTAGTGAAGTTCAAATATATTATATATTATATTTTTATTTTAAATAGAATCCATTTATATGCTCCTGTGAAAGCTTATATTAGTGTAAATCCCCTATAAAGTTTAAATTTACATGTGCATCCATGTAAACACTTAAATTTGGATAGACAACCCGTAAGAATTTATGTATGTATTTAAAAAAAAAAATTAATATATATATATATACTCATATGAAAGTTCATATTTGCTTTTATACCTCCATAACAGTTAATATTTATGCTCCAACTATATAACTTCCCCTTCATGTTAATATTTGCATATGCAACCTTATAATTGTTATTTACATTTGCTATCTTACAAAAATCATTTTTGCATCGATAGAAGTTTATATTTTCATGTATATATATACCTTTGCGAAAGTGTATCTTTGCGTATATAACTCTATAAGATATAACTTTTATAGAATCCTTTATTAATTGTTGTGATTGATTAATTTTTTTGATCTTTTTGACTTTGGTTATGTAGGGAACAAGTTTGAGAGATTGACAAATAGAATCATTTGATTTAATTCGTTCTTAATAGTCAGGAAATGATTATCTTAGAGTGATTTTTTTGCCGATTGATGATCCTGTTCCACTCATAGTCATTGAAGGAGAAGAACGAACCATATAGCATCTATATCAATAATTTAAATATTATATACATCATTAGTTCGATCTTTCGTAGGTGTTATCCATAATAATGAATTTACAAAATGATATGTTTATCATAAAGAGACAATAAAAAATATTGTTATGAAATATACTAAGCATATATGAGCTTATAAAAAGTGCATATTTTCATATATATACTATTAAAAATATATATACATGTACATATACACCTATATAGGAGTACATCTGTGAATATCTTAGATAAAAATTCTATTAAGAAAATACACCAACTATCAAATAAACAAATATGTTCGTTTAGAAATGATATATGCGAGAAGTGTTCGAAAAGCAATAAAGCAACCGAATGGATTTGAATTCTTAACTTTTTTAGATCAGGATAGGAATAAAAAATAAACTATCTTATTAGAGAAATTATGCAAAAGTACTGTTTTATGTGGAGACAGAGGGCAAATTAATTTTCCCGTTTATTTGTAAATTTATCGTGGGTATATTCAATATATATATATTTTATAGAAGTAATATATGAACATATATATGCACTTTTGTAATGTTATATATGGTTATATAGATGCAAATACAAACTTTTATATGTTTACAGGCATATATTAATTTATGGAAGAGTTAATTTGCAAATATGAATGTTTATATAGGTATAAGTATAAAATAAACTTTTATGAAGGTGTAGATAAATATGCTTGCCACCTTAATATTGTTCGATCCATACTATCAAAATAATTAATATTTTAATTAAATTAATGAAATAAGTAAGTCTGACGAATAAAGCGAGTATAATGGAGTGCTAGTGGGTCATTTCGAACACAATTTAAGTTTAATAACTAAAATAATTTTTAAAATATAGTTTAAAGATTAAAAGTAAATTTTAAAAATTAATATATAAAAAGAAGACCTAAGATTAACCACTAGATAGCCCAATGGTATGACATAAAAATATTAAAAAAGAGGGCAAGGGTTAAATCCTTTTCCGGTAGCATATATTATTTTTGTATTGTTCATGCAATGTATACTTGATCCAATATTATTCATCAATATCGTTTATGGGACTAGGTGTGGTTCTCTGTGGGAGAAACAGTGGTTTCACCCCTCTAAAGTTAACCACCACATACTTAATTTTTAAAAAATCATTTACTATTATAATTGGTATATGATCGTATTTATTTATCCCTAATAATTTTTTTATGGGGCTATATTTATTGCCTTTGTGGAAAAAAAAAACTCACGATGAGCTACCTTCCTTGCTATACTTTCTACGCCTTACAACCCCGAATTATTCAAAGTATTATATAAATACATATATCCGTATGCATGGGCTATTTGAACAAATATAATAGCTGTGGTTCATATAAATTAATAAAAACAAAAAATAAAATATCAACTGATACTTTTGACATGTTTGTATCTTGAAGTCCAATTCTAGTCGGTCCTCGGTGACCGCTCCATTTAATTAATTTTTTAATTATGATGTCTATAATTTTTCAGGTCAACTTCATCCATTTCATTACCAAATATAAAATAAAATAAAAACATAAAGACTTTTTAAACAATATAGAAACATAGACTACCAATCTATTTTTGGCTAGATTCAGTGTGTGATTCAAACGTACCTCGATGGAAAACAATAAAATTATATAAATAAAGATTCGTATCCAGTAAACTATATTTTCTAAATAATATAAAATCAATATCAGTGATAAGCGTCCAATTGCTCATTATTTCATAGCTTTTATACACTAATATACATGTATTGGAGATATATATATTGTAAACTTCGATATTAAACATAGTGTTTTACATTCTCATGGTTCGGGCAACACTTAAAGATGAAAGAGAGAGAGAAAAAATGTTTTGGACCTGAAACAAAGAAAAGAGAACTCTCTTGGTATCAATTGAAGAAGTAAAGGCAAAATAGATTCCTTACGGGCAGCTGACGGCCATGCTTACAATCGTAAATCTCTACCAAAGAACCTTATTGGTAAGCTTATGCCTGTAAGGAGGAGTATAAGCCTACACAGAGAGACTTACAGGAAAGACTTAATCATGTCAACTTGACCATAAGGATCATCCAAAAAAGTTTACGAGCACAACTTGCGCCCGTAAGGGTGGTCCTGAGGACTATGTACATAGAGAGGCTTAAGATCCAACACTTATGCCATAATCTGGACCATAACACAAGACAGAAAACCTTACGGATGGAACTTATGGTTGTAAGTGATCCAGTAAGGCTCGCGACTCCTTATGGCCATGTTCTTACGCCCGTAAGCAACCCGTAAGCGGTACAGTATAAATGGATCTTATAAGGCTTTGGAGGCAATTTTAGGAGGAGATTCAACCCCACCATCTTGGAGAAGGAGATCGTAGCCATCAAGCTCTTCTTGATGGTGTTTGTGGAAGATCCTTGGGTGTTCTCCGACGGTCAACTTCCAGAACAATTGAGAAGGGGGTTTTGTGTTTTGCTTAGATCTCTTCGTATCTTGTAATTTGAATGCTTGCCCTCCATTAATGGATGGCTAATTTTGTAGATGTTTGGGCATAACTAAACTCTAGGGTTTTATCTTTTGACATTGGTTGTGGATCTTTATGGTTTAATTGTTTCTTAATTACAATCCATGTTATTTGAATCTAATTGCTTGATTACTATCGTGACAAAAGCCCTACTTATCACATTTGATGTGCTTTGTGATGAGTAGAAATACCCACCTAGCATAGGCATGGCACGATTAGAGGGGATTGTGAGTGAGCCTAGCAATGGAGTACTTTGGAGAATTATTCTCCTTCAATGCTCCCGAGTGGAATAACAAGTTATTTCTGCGCTCTTTGCAATCATATGGAATAGATTTTAGGATAAATCATATTTCTATTCTCTATTGGATTAGGGGTAATCTTTTTGCGAGAAGGATTACCTATTTGAGAAATTCTTGTTAATCCACATTCAAATTTCATAGAGTGCAAGGCGATTCTATGGTGACTATATCAGCACTATATTGAATTAGTTACTATTCACCCTTACAAGAGGGATTTAGTATACTTTAGGAACCTCTAGGTTTAAATAGGATTGCATGTTTAGACAACATTTGTCCTGAATTTAACAAAACTAGAGGGATACTATGCTCAGAAATCGTTTCTTATCCTTTCATTTAGTATTTCTTATTTTTTTAGTTTGTTCACATGCACTAATATTTTCTGTTAGGTTAATTTTTGGGATAGGAATTAGTACTAGTACTCTCGATCTTCCCTATGAACTGATGCCCTGCTTGCACACACACTTTACTACTTGATCGGCGCATACACTTGTATTTCTTTCAATCGGTATTACCTTTGGTTCAATTATTTAAGTGACGTATAATATTTTATATTATAATTAAAAAAATTATGAAAGAAGCACAAGGAGATTAAAGAAAAGAATAATAAGAAATTAAAGAAATATTTCTCTATATGAATTAACATCCATATATTTTGAGTATGGTACACAAGGCAAAAGTCGTTATTAATGGGACGTCCTTGGATGGATTCATAATCAACGGGTCTTCAGAGAAGCAGTCCCATCTACCCTCTAATTTGGTTTGATTTCCAACTTTGCGGGCATGATGTTTAATCATATGCTCTCATTTGGAATTTGATTTTGTCGTCCTCCTTGGCCAAACAGGAAAAATATATCATCTGCAATACGATAATAATCTTATTCTAATCTCTATGGGTAGCCTTGAATACCTGAATACCTCAATTTTTAAGCTCATCCTTACTTTTTTTAGGGCATCTCTAGCCCAAAGATAAATTTCCCAAAAAGCTATCTATACTGGTCCAAGTGAGACAACCTTCTTGAATTTGTTGCAGCTCAAATCCTTAACTGTTCCACTAGCCTCCTTCCCATAACCTATCTTGATATTTTCATGTCCAAAAGAGGCTTGAGACGACAAGACTGATTAAACCTTATCCATACAATTAGAGCCAAGTTTTCCTCTTGGAGAATTCAATACTTGCCTAAGACGGCAAGACTTATTTTGCTTTATATTATCAAGAATTTGTTGCAACTAAATTGGTTGACAAGCCGCCAACGTTATAACCATGTATTCAGCTTCTGCTGAGGATAGGGCTGTAAAAGACTAATTCTTTAAGCTCATACAAACAACACTAAACAAAGAATAGAAACATAGCCATATGTACTTTTTCAATCATCCAAAGAACCTACCCAATCAATATTAGAGAAACCACATAACTCAAGATTGTTATCATGAATGTACCAAATTCTATAAGTGTGATGTTCGAGCTACTATTAGTTAGATACAATAAGCTTCCAATTAAACTTTAATAAGAGTGCCCATCAACCTTTTTAGCTCCATCTTCTAACTTGAACTTTTGATTTGCGTTGAGTGGGGGCTTGACAAGATTATGATCTTGCATCTAAAGCTAACACAAGCAAATCTTTGACATATTTCTCTTATGAGAGAAATATTCTAGCACCATTTTGTGTAATTTTCAGAACCAATAAAAATCAATCATCTCAAACTCCATGATTATCATCTTTTAAAATCCTCCAGCAAGGCAACATGGTTAGTACTATATATCAAATCATCTACTATAAAAATACAATAAGTACCTCATCAGCCTTGTTAGATTTGACCTACAAATTTGGCTCACTTGAACTTTTTTAGAGACCAATTAAATAAACATCAACCTTGAGTACCAAACGCTTGATGGCTATTGCTTGAGGCTATATAATATCTTCTTGAGCCATTACACCTTATTTTTCTTCCCTTTAATTTCATAACCCATTGGCTGCTCAACAAACACTTCCTCATACAAAACACCATTTAAAAATGCAGACTTGAATCAAAATTATAAATATGTCATCTATATTGTGTAGCAATAAACAAAACAATTCTAATAGTATCAAATCCAGCTACATGTGTAAAGGTTTCTTTAAAATCAATACTTTGTCACTATATATAGCCTCGAGCAACTAATTGTGCATTGTATTTCTATACTGAACCATCAAGTCTAAATTTCAACTTGTAAATCCACTTGAGTTTTTTTGTTATTTGGTAGATTGACAAGTTCCCAAGTTTCATGCTTCTTTAAGGCCTTGAATTCTTCATTCATCGTTGACGCAGTGAATGAATGCCAAGTAACGATAAGGTCGATGACTTGTTTATTCCAAGAATGCCCAAGTCAAACAACAAGAACTAAAACCCTATTTAGTCTGAGAATACCAAGAGATTTTAGAAAAAAAAAAACCAAAAGAAACAATTTTATTTCATCAAAATCAACTGCTTACCTTAGTCCGAGGGCTTACAATAAATAGATGAAGAAAAATAGGAAACAAACCCTAAAAGGAGACAATTTAAAAATTTGCCAAAAACAATAAGTTTTCAATTTACAGCAAGGAAATAAAATACTTAACAAAATAAAGCTAATACCCAAAATGGCGTATAAATCCAAGATTCGTAGCCAAAGAAACAACAAGATGAAAGTTTCCTAAAACGGTAAAATCCTTGTTTTCGAGGCCAAGATGATGGAATTCTGCAAAAAACGGGCATGACATACAAGCAAAGGTATTGACTTTTGCTAGTTGACCCGTCTTCCATCAAGTGGAACCCTCAAAACTCCAAACCTCCATTTCTCAGAAAGCGATGTTATTACTGGCATACCCGCTGTTAGGCTCTGTCTCCAAAAAGCCACAGGCTAACTCCTCAATACACCCCGCATCAACTATTGTCCATCATTCCTTGATTTGCACACAATCTTCAAAACAACTTAGTTCTTGACTTTCTGCAAATTGGCACCATTCTAGCTGTTCATAAATCTCCTTTATGGAATGCCATTTCTTTGGTATAATTAATGAGGATCTTGAATTGTGGACCAAAATTGAAGATGTGGAGTTGATGGGATTTAGTGAAGTTGATGGAGAAGATGAATCAATTGGAGTTGAAGATGGTGAAGGAGAACGGTGATCGATCACCATCAATACGTTCATTAACTTGAAATTTACCATTGAGTTCTTGGTAAATATAGTTGAGTAATCTTGTTTATTAGTCTAATTCCATGCCCTTTTTCTCATCAAATAGAATATAAATACTAATATTTGTATTGGTCAAAGGATCATAAAGGTGATACTTTTTAGTTTCAACTCTATACCCAACAAATATACACTTGATACTATTATCATCAAGTTTGTGCCTCTTGAGAAGGTATAATAAACCCATGCAAACCTACTATAATCATCAGCAAACACAACAAAGTAAGGTGTTATTATTGAGAGAAGAAAGTCTCATTGGTCCACACACGTGTTCATGAACTAGTCACTGCACCATATATAATGGGCATTTGGCGGCAATAAGATTGCAGCGTATGTAAAAAATGCCGTCACATTAGGGGCGTTTTTGAGACAAAAATGCCACGAAACGTATGACATGGTTGCCATTGTTTCTTAGCCGGTGGTGACGAGATGAACGCCATGACGTATTTGACTTCAATGGTGCATATGGCGGCATTTATAATAGAAACAATGAAAAGTCCTAGTTATTTATCAGCGTTGGTTTGAACAAATGCCACGAAGTTTAACTTGAACCATCCACTACTATGACGGCATTTATTTTCCAAAATGTCACAAGGTGTTTAACAATTTGCGGCAAGCTTTAGGGAAGGAATGGAGGGATCATAAACATGACTTAAAGAAACATCACTTTAAAAGAGAAGATGGACCACAAGCAAACAAGGACAAGCATCTTGATAGAACCATTCGATTGCAATAGGAACAATTGGTTGATTTTTGGTATTCAAGAAAAGAGGAGGTAAGAATAAATGTTATTTTTATTTATTAAGATACAATATTATACTTATTATTTACTATATGTCAGTTTGTAGGAATTTGAAAAAGTTGGGATTGCTTGTAGATGGCAACAAAAATATACACATATTTCTAGATCAAAAAGTTTTGCAAGAAAGGAATAGGAAATGGTAAGCAACTTGCAATTGTTATTCGATATAATTAATTATTATTATTATTATCATGGTTATTATTATTACTACTACTCTTATTATTGGTATTAATATAACTGTTACAAATGACTTGTTTAAGATACGTTTGTGTTTAATTACTTATATGAGCTTAGTACTATAGGAAAAATAGGAAGGTTTGAGTTTTTCAAAGCAACACACACAAAACAAAAATGGATCTCATGTGAATGAAGAAATAGAGCAAATGATGGCAATTAACATTTGTTTTCATTAATATTTTGGTTTTTGTTATTCCCTTCAAAATATAATTTTTGTGCAATATTTCTTGTATCAATGTAGGAAAAGGCAAATGGAATCCAAATATCAAGGGCCAAATGGGTACACACAAAGGGGTGAAACTGAAATTTTAACTCACGTGATTGGAAAAGAAAGGGATGGGCGACTCACAAGACTTGGGTTAGGCCCAACACCTAAATCATATTATAGTTCTATAAGTAGTCGAAAGACTACTACATTAACCAGGCAAACTAGGGAGCTCATTGAAAAACTCCATCAAATGGAAGAAAGAGTCCAACATTTAGAGCAAGAGCTTAACCAAAAACATGCTAAGTATGACGCTCCCATTAGTTTTCTGCAAAATCAATTTTCTGGAGCTAGTATCCCTGACAACATAAGTAGCTTAACTTCACAATCATAGGTATTATGAAATTATAAATAACTATTGTCTTTAATTGTATCTTCTAATCTTTCAATACTAATTGTAGAATCAGTCTCATGGAGAGGCAACCCCTGAAGCTAATATGGATGGTTCAAGTTCACAAGATTAGGTAATTAAAAATTATATATAGTGTAGTCTCTATGTAATTTTTCTCATAAGTTAATTTTAAATGCAAAATCAATTTCCTGAAGTTTAGTGATGATGGCAATGCTAACGTCGAAGACTGTATGTTGGAGGTTTTTATTTTCTTTTTCATGTTTGGATGTATGAATTTAATTTGGATGGTTATGAAGATGTATAAGATATATACATTTCTTTGTTTATATTGAACTTTTTTTGTTGTATTACAATTATCTATTATAAGTCAATTCAAAATACTTATATTGTTGACCAATGTTATATGGCATGTGTCCATAGGTAGGCATGTATATATGTATATATGAAATATAAAATTTTTTATTACAAGGGTTTTCCTAGCGTTTTTTACTCAAAACGCAAGCAAATAACCCCGATAAATTAAAATTACACGATTTTTATAGAACTCTCATGTCATTTTCTATATGAACGCCAGCATAAACACAAAAATCACATTATGAGCATTAACAGCATATATTTATAAAATCACTAGTGGTTTAGCAGCGCTTATAAACAAAAACACCATTAATATAGTAGCGTGTTTCATAGAAAAAGCCAGCATAGTTGTGGTGCTTATTGAACATATGGGCTATCAATTGGTGGTTTTTCTCTACAAGAACACCAGCATTTGACTATCAAATCACTTGTATATTGGAGGTGAGTGTTTAGGAAAATGCCGGTGATTGAGCGATGTGTTATGAAGGAAAACACGGACTACCTTTTTTAGCGAAATGCCAGTATTTTTAGCAACGTATTCTAGTAAAAGATGTGGAAAGAGCTACCTCTCTTAAGCATGGAAGCCACTTGATGAGACCGCATGAGAAAAGGCTACCTTAGGAGTTGTGTGAAGCTACCACCTTGCATATAAGAAGTTGTTTGTGAAATTTTTGCTATTGAAGTCTTCTAGGTCAAAAGAAGTGAAGTAGAGGGTTGTAACACATAGGCATTGATAACCTTCAATAGAGTGTTCACTATTTTTGGAACTTGGAGTTTTTAGCATTCTTATATTGTTGAAACCCGATTACTTTTAAAACTCCCCAATTCTTGAGCACCCAAGATCTTGTACTTTCTCCACTTGGTTTGTAATATTTTATTTTTCTTGAGGACAAGAGAAATCTTAAGTGAGGGGAAATTTGATGAGTGTACAACATTAATGTATTTCGTATTATTTTGGACATTGATTTGACTTGTATTAGAAGTATATTTTTTAATTCGATGCTAAATCTAGCCTGTATTACATTCTCAGGCTTTGAGCAGTACTTAAAGATGAGGGAGAACCAAAAGAAGCATTCTAGTCCTTAAACAAAAAAGTTTGAGCTCTCTCAACATCGACTAAACAAGGATAAGACAAAATGGGTGGTTTATGGCCTGGCTTATGGTTGTAAGTATTTTTCAGAGAACCTTGCAGCCATGCTTATGCCCATAAGGAGGAGTTTAGAGCCAAATCAATTAACTTTATGAGTGGGACATATGCCCGTAAGGGCCATCTAGAGGAGCTTATGACCAGAGATTACACCCGTAAGGACAGTCGCAAGGCACAACACAATGAAGCTTACGGTCTAATACTTACGGTTATAAGCTGAACCGTAACATAGATAAAGGACCTTATGAATAGGACTTATAGCCGTAAATATTCTGGTAAGTCTCGCTACCCATCTTTTCCAGCTCCTTACAGCCACGTCCTTACGCTGGTAAGCAACCAAGTATAAATAGATTTGATGAGAATTTTTAGGGCATTCTTTAGATTTAATTTACTCTTTTCTTGGAGGCGAAGCAAGGGCAAGAAAGAGATGAATCTCTAGGGCTCAAGAAAAGATTTTGATCCACATTCAAGGGGATAGGAGATCATAGCCATCAAGCTCACCTTGGAGGCGTGCGTGGAAGCTTTCCTAGGCGTTCTTTGGTGATTCGCCAATGGAACGATTGAGAAGAGGGTTTTTTTCTTTATGATTTTAATGTCTCTCATCATGTCTTGCTTGTTGAATGATTGCCCTCCACTAATGGAGGGCTAATTTGTACATGTTTGGGCATAGTGATCTCTAGGGTTTACTCTTTGACATTGGTTGTTGGATTTATGTAATTTACTTATTTTCTTTATTACATTCCATTCTATTTGAGTCTAATTGCGTGTTTGAATGCTTGATTGCTATTGTTGTGAAAGCCTTAGTTGTCATACCTGATATGCTTTGTGATAAGAAGAAATTCCCACCTAACATAGACATGTAGTGATTAGAGAGAATTGTGAGTAAGCCTAGACATAGGGTACTTTGGAGACTCCGTCTCCATCAATTTTTTGAGTGAGTTAATGAGTCACTCTATGCTCTTTGTAATCATGTAGAGTAGATTTTAGGAGAAATCGCATCTCTACTCTGTATTTGAATTATGAGAAATCTCTCATCATAAAAGGGATTACCTACTTAAGAGATTCTCATTAGCCTACAGTAAGATTTAATAAAGTGTTAATGCGATTATGTCGATGACTGTATCAACTCTGTACCAATTCAGTTACTTTTCATCCTCTACTAAGGGGTTTAGTATAATTCTGGAAACCTCTTGGCTCAAATAGGATTTTATACATAGACAACTTCTATCTTGCACTTCATCAAACCTTAGAGGGATGCTATGCCCGAACATCATTCTTTCCCTTGATTTCTCTCATGTTTTATTTATGTATTTCTTGCTTTATTCTTTTTTGGTCATACACACATCACTCAATCGATTAGGCTATTTTTGCAATTAGAGTTATTAATAGTACTCTTATTCTTCCCTATGGACCGACATCTTGCTTTATGCACACTATTATTACGTGATCAGTACGTACACTTGTGTCCCTATCAATTTGGAAAGTCAGAATTTACTAACTCTCGGTGGGCAAGAGATCTTCTTCTGTTTCACTAGTTCACCAAGGGCTTTAACTTCTACATCATTGGCAAACTACACAGGTTCCCTTCTCTGCTCTCCCACGTACAAACTAAGTACATACCACTTGGTTTTTGCTAGTATTAGATCGCATCAAGTGTAATGTGGATGTTGTTTTCATACCTAGACGTCTCACTCTACTTTTGGTGTGTTGGTTTGAGATGTTGAGGATTCATTCATATATAACTATTGTTCATAGGTGATGAGTATACATTTATATATCATTTAATATCATTTTGTACACTCATTAGGTATGTATTAAAGGAACATTATGGAATTCGATATTAAACATGGTATATATTGCATTCTCATTCTTCAGGCGGTGCTTAAGAACGAGAGAGAGCCAAAAGAAGCATTCTAGAGCCAAAATGATGAAGATGGAGCTCTCTCGGCATAATTCATTGAAGAATACGCCAGAACAGACTCACTTATTAGCACCTTAATGCTGAGGTCGTAAGCCTCTTCTAGAGAGACTTGCAAAAATGTTTATACCCATAAGAATGAGGGACTTACGAGCAAGAGTTACGCTTGTAAGTTAAACTGTTAGAACTATTACAAAGGAGATTAGGAGTATATCATACGCCTATAAAGGTGGACGCAAGAGCTATCCAGAGAAGTTTAATGTCCAGCACTTACGGCCGTAAGATGGGCCGTCACACCAGATAGAAGACCTTATGGACTGAATTTACGCCCGTAAGTGTTCCCGTAAGACTCATGACCCATCATCTTCAGCTTCTTACGGTCGTGTTCTTATGCCCGTAAGTGGCTAGGTATATATATTTCTAACAAGGCTTTTGAGGGTATTTTTTGCTCTATTTGACGATAAGGCTTGCGGAAAGAAAGGGGCAAATCTCTAGAGCTTTGGAGGTGAATCAAGAGGGAGAATCAACCACCTAGATCAAAGAGGAAAGATTGGAGCAGTCAAGGATCATCTTGGCAGCAATTTTGTAGAACGCGGTTATTTGGATTGTTGCATCTTATGCCATGCAATTTGTTAAAAGAGAGCAACAATCCAAAATCAGCACTCCATGCAATTTTGTAGAAAATTAAAGAAAATATAATAAAAAAACCCTTCTCAATTGTGCCATGAGGCGGTTGCCGTAGAACGCCTAAAGACCTTCCACAAATGCTGCCAAGATGATCCTTGACTGCTCCAATCTTTCCTCTTTGATCACAAGGCTACGGTGGATGGTCTTCATCACAAATATTCTCTCTCAAGGATCTTTGTGGTTTCCATTAAGTCTGAGGGGGGTTTAGGAATCAGGAACCTGACTGCTGTTAAACATTCTCTGATGGCCAAAAATCTTTTTAATTATCTCAATAAGCAAGATTCAATATGGGTAGATATTCTTTACTTGAAATATGGGGATCATAATTTTTGGACTCATCAATGCCCCTCACATGTTTCTGCCTTTTTTAAGGGTTTATGTATTTCTGCCAATCTTGTTAAACCTAATCTGTGGTTAAATCATGTTAATCCTAACAACACTTCGTTTTTATATCACCCTTGGATGTTTGAAGTGCCCATTGCTATGAAACCTGTCTATCTTAATATGGATATTATTTTTGAGAACCTCCAAATTGCTGATTTATTGATCCATACTTCTTGGGATGTTCAAGCGCTTAATTCTGTGTTTGGTGATGGCTGGAATTCCCCGGTTGTTAGTCACGGGCATATCAATCCAATGGAAGAAAATCATTGGGTCTGGTTTCCCAAGACTAATAGTAATCATCTTACCACTGCTGTGTATAACTCTTTAAACAACAAATCTTTTGATAACCCTCATTGGGATGGTTGGTCTGTCATCTGGAAGCTAAATGTTGCCCCCAGAGTCAAAACTTTTATCTGGCTTCTCATGCATGGCAGAGTGCAAACATATGATTTCCTTTATCATAGACACATGGGTCCCCTGGAGTTTTGTGTTTTTTGCGGCCTTGTGATGGAAACTGTTGATCATTTGTTTAGAACTTGTCCTAGAAGTGCCATTGTCTGGAATGGAGTTGAGTCTTCAACTGGTATCAAAGTTTGTCTTTATGAACATATTGCTTCTGGTGACTGGTTGGATCTCAATAGGATTGGTAACTCTTTTCCTGTTGCTTCTCTGATTGCTGCAACCATTTGGTTTATATGGAAGGGCAGGTGTAACTTCATTTTTAAACAAATTAAACCTGATTTCTATTGGATTGCAAAGAAGGCAGTGGAACATTTTCATGACTTCAAAATCAACAAAAGTAATTCAAGGTTGACCCATTTCTTTATCCAGAATCCACCTCTCCCGGGATCGGTGGGTTTGTTTTCTACGGCTGCCTGGTGCACGACTTCAGGTAAGGGGGGTATTGGTTTTATATTGGTGGATTCTAATGCATATGTTGTTTGCGCAGGTACTTGCTCGACTGAGTTAGACTCTAAGACTGTGCTGGACTCTAAAGCTCTCCTCACTGCTCTAACAACCTCGAGACAGTTGGAAAGAAGTTGCTCTGACATTTACATCAGCTCCAAGGAGATCTGGGGTGCTCTTCATGGTTATACTGATTCTGTCCTTTGGATGATGGCTGATACTTTCAATGAGATTAATCGTGAACTCAATCTTCTTCGGCGATCCAAACTTCATCTAATCCAGCATCAATGGAACAAGGTGGCTTCCATTCTGGCGTGTCGAGGACTGCAGAAATCCAGACTATCATTATATCTTCTTGGCAGAGACAGACCCCGTTGGCTTATGAAGGCTATTCACCATGCTGGCCTGTTTTATTAATTTCCTTATTTATTTTTGAGGTCTTGTAGTCGTTAGGTCTTCCTGTTTTGGACTTTATTCTCTTGCTTTGTGTCTTCCCTTAAACTTCTGGTTGTAATCAGTTTTTCTTCTAATAAATAGCTACTATGTAGCTCTTTCCCAAAAAAAAAAAAAAAAAAAAAAAAAAAGGATCTTTGTTAGCAATAGTGATTGGTGATTGTTTATCTCTCTTATCATGCTGTAATATTGTGAGTGCATTTTGTGAGACATTGAGTTAACCAATGTGCCCATGCTTTGCCTTAGGGCATTGGATCAGGATCTGACTAGACTGTGTAAGTGCATTTTGTGAGACATTGAGTTAACCAATGTGCCCATGCTTTGTCTTAGGCCATTAGATCAGGATTTGACTAGATGTTGTGAGTACATTTTGTGAGACACTGAGTTAACCAATGTGCCCATGCTTTGGCTTAGGCCATTGGATCAGGATCTGACTAGATGAAGTGGATCTCTAACCTTTCATCTTTCTTATTCCTAGTTTGAAAGCTGATCTCAATTAATTTTTTTTTTAAAATTCATTGGTTTCATTTGAAAATATAATATATAATAAAAACATAAGAACATTGCCAAAAGTATAAAATCATGTACCTGTAATCCATTGTTGACTAGATTCACCATGTGGCACGTGATTGGTATATACATCATCGAACACAATAAAATTATATAAATAAAGATGCGGACCTACTAAAATTAAGTTAACTGAATCAAATAAAATTATAAATTAATGATTGATCTATTTAATAAAAAAAATGAAATGAAAAACATAACTATTGCCACTGATTCAAACTATATATATTATTGTTAGTGCAAATGCACTTTAAATGTTTGGCATAATTTGACACCTAGTCAAGGTGACGTGGCAAGCATGATGACATGGCATGGAGAATGATGTGGAATGAAAGATGACATGGCAATCAAACTTGGCTAGGTGGAAAATATCATGGGAGATCTTGGAGAAGCTATTTTTGGCAAGAAGTTGCAACTCTCATGAAGATTAAATGAAGATCTTGTTGAAGTTATTTTAGGCAAGAAGATCAAGCAATATCATGGAGTCAAGATCTCATCAAGACCATATTTAGAAGATGTAATTGAAGACTAAATATGGGTGGAGCTAAATGAAGGAACAACCTATCAATGATATGATTTTGAAGACTATTGAAGACAAGATTTGAAGAACCCTAATAGAGATGATATGAAGTCTATTAAGGGTATGTTTGAAGATGCGCCTATTGTTGGCAAGATTTGGATGATTGATTGAAGATTCTTGTTGAAGATTTGAAGACCAAACTTGGGTGAAGTGAAGACTAAGTTTGGCAAGTTTCATAAAGACGCACATAGGACGTGCGCCCCTTGCGAGGGGGTTGTGTGGTGAGGAGCTGAAGAGGGAGGTTAGTTGTTGGTAGTTCGGATCAGGTGATCGGGCTGCATCGACTCAGATGGAAGGTCTTGAGGTCGCTTAGCAATGGAGCCAGAATTCAGCCAAGTCAGCAGCCAGGGCCAATGTCGCAACAAATGTTACAACATAAGTTGCGACATCTAATTTCGGAAGGTTCTAAAGTTAGAAGCCGCGGAGATTCTAAAAGGGGTATGCGCTATATTTGGGACGTTGAGGCGTCTATATATACAACCTTGGTCTAGGATTGGGTACGACTCTTGAAAGAGGGAGTAGGGAGGTACCGGACAATCTAGAGAGGGTAGTATTCATTGTATTGTGAGAGAGTGACAAGTTTGTTTTGTACTCTTCTATCTTTTACCTCTTTTAGTGGATTGTTGATCTCCGGGCATGGCCCCCCAGACGTAGGTGAATGTCACCGAACTGGGTTACCAACGTCTTGTGTCTCTTCTCTTGTGGTTTGTGTTTGATTTCTTGAGTGCTTAAGTGAGTGAGTGTTCCTCTAAAGTTCACAAACCATAACCGGCGGAACTAACAATTATAATGTTTAATGTAATAAATATTAAAATAAAGATATGAAAGAGGAACAAAGAGATTAAAAAAGAATAATAGGAAATTGAAGAAAATTTTCCTCACATAATTCAACATAAACATGAATTCCATCATAAAATTTTGAAGACAATATAACACCTTCGAGTGATGTTTAATTTACCTAATAAGTTCCTAAATAACTCTCCCGAATAGCATCGCATCCATGTTACCCTTTTTCTTTTTATTTTTCTCTTAAGTGTTACCACATAAATTTTGTAATAATCTCATGAGGCATAACCCCTCATCAACCTAGCTCTGGAGCCAACCTCAACCTCCGCTTCAAGCTATCCTAACACCTTTAATCCCAGCCTTAATTTTGTCTACCAAATCATCCCCATCATGCTATCAACCACTATGATTGATCTCCTTTCAACAACCTAAAAACATATGTTATATTGTCAGTCAATATAGCTAACAGAGAGAAGAGTAAAGTGGAGCTAGTTGATTCGGATGGAGGATTAAAAAGCGCGGACACTGTTGAAGAAGCAGGTGAGAGAGCATGTTAAGTTTTAAACTTCGTGGGTACGTGATACCGGCGGAGAAACAAAATATAAAGAAAGGCTCTTAAGAAGGGAAAGCTAGCTGGATGCTGGTAAAGTGAAGGCCCTGGTTTCTCTCAGCTAGCTTGAGAGCATGGATTGGTGTTCTTTCTATTTCCTATGGTTTTCTACTTCCTTTTAGTTGTATTTCCATTGCTATCTTCTCTGGGTGAGATTGTTCGATGACTTGATTACTTTCGGTTCTTAATTTCCTTGGTTGTGATGATGTTTGGGTGTCCTAATGGATGTGGATTAGCTCAATGAATTAGAAAGGAAGAACTGTAACTTGACTGTTAAGTCATATTACATCCTCTTACTTGAAGTAATGAACTGATTGAAGACTTGATTTCCTTTTTTTTTTCCCAGATTATATGATCTGTCTTATTAGATTTGAGAGTGTTGATCTTAATTTGTAAATTCTCTGTAGTTTAATTAATTGCATTGGTGCTTTCATTGTCATTTCCCTTCAATGGCGGATAATACTCGCATGAAGGAATTGCAAGCCAAAGTGGAGAAAATATTCACACTAATTGATCATAATGAAGAAAGATTCAAAAACATTGAACAATCATTGACCACTTTGCCAATGATCCAACAGTCCTTGGCAGGGATTTCACAAATGCTTGAATCCAATCAATTTCTTAAAATTCCTGGAGAGAGTTCCACAACACCTACTTTAGTTAATAAGGCTTCTCAAATTACAATGCAACCTTCTCTGGACACTTATTCTGTGAGAAACATCAAAATTATGGAGAACAGTTTTTTTAATATGATGGAGTACTAGATCACCATCGCCTGAAGATTACTTCAGTACATTTTGATGGTCCTATTGTGCCATGGTATCAAAGGTTACAGAAGGCTGGTAAACTCACTTCTTTGGGGAATTTGACAAAGTCCTTGGAATGCACTTAAGGTCCTATTTTTGAATCTCCAAGATACTCCTTATTTAGACTCACTCAAGAGAGTACAGTTGCTGAATTCTATGCTCACTTTACTGCACTGGCTAATAGAGTGAATAGAATACCTGAGGACATTCTGCTTGACTGTTTTATTGGTGGTCTAAAAAAGGAATTGTAGGCAGAAGTAATTCCTTGGGACCCTGATGACTTAGATAAGGCAGTCACATTAACCAGCCAAGTTGTTTAAGGAGAAATTGTAGTTTGGCAAGATAGCTAGCTTCTCTCGCAATGTGTATATTCCTGATACCAAAATTAAACCATTTCCTGCCATTGCTCCTGCTATTACACATACTAGCACTAGCAATTCAACTCCTTCAACAGCTTTTCACAAGATGGGTTTTTCAAGAGATGCAAATAAGGAAATCAAAAGGGTTATGCTTCAATTGTGATGATAAGTATTTACCCACCCATAATTGTCCTAATAAGAAACTTCTCTTATTGCAATGGGATGACAATGGGATTGAAATCTATAACATCGAGTTTTTTATTGACCCACATCCTCCAGATGCGGCTCAGGATACTGGCAAAGACTCAAGTACTAAAATATCCCTCAATGCCATGTCTAGTACTACCATTTCAAGTACTATGCATTTCACTGGAAATCTAGGAGGGCAAAAAATCACAATTCTGATAGATGGGGGCAGTGATGATACCTTCATACAACCAAGAGTAGTTCAATTCTTACATATGGATGTGTTACCTGCTCTACCCTTAAAGGTGCTAGTTGGCAATGGACAGACACTACAGGTGGAAGGTAAAATTCCTGAATTAGCTATGCAAGTACAGGGATATACTTTACTGGTTCCTACTTATGTTTTAGCAATTTCTAGTGTTGATTTGATACTTGGGGCTTCTTGGTTGGCAAAATTGGGTTCCCATGTTATTAATTATGAGAAGAAATTTATCAAGTTCTATCAAAATAATTAATTCACGGTACTCAAGGGTGACCCAGTGGAACGACTTGCATACACTATAATTCCTCAATTAAACAGATTATGTTCAACACAAGCAGTATGGGAATACTATTCTTTACAAATAATTCAAGAGGATTCCTAGTAGAATACATTAGCATGTACTTCACCGAACATAGACTCTGAAATTCAATCAATTATTTCTGTTGATGCTCCATCAGAATTGTCAGAATTATTGCTTAAATTTCAGACAGTCTTTAATGTACCTGTTGGATTACCACCATCAAGATCCTGTGATCATAGGATCCCTTTATTACCTGCTAGTACTCCTGTTAAAGTCAAACCATATAGCTATCCACATAGCCAAAAGGCAAAAATTAAAAAGATAGTGAATCAAATATTGATTAAAGGGTTGATAGAGCATAGTACTAGCCTATTCTCTTCTCCAATTATCTTGGTCAGGAAGAAGGATGGTACATGGAGAGTTTGTACCAATTATAGGGCTTTAAATGCTATCACTATTAAGGATGCTTATCCTATTCCTACAGTAGATGAACTCTTGGATGAATTATTTGGTGCTTCTTATTTTTCTAAGCTGGATCTGTGTTCCGGATATCATCAAAATCTCTTGTGTCCAGCTGACAAATTCAAAACGGCCTTTAGAACTCATCAAGGCCACTACCAATGGCTAGTAATGCCTTTTGGTCTTTCCAATGCACCTGTTACTTTTCACCTTAATGCATCAGGTTTTCAGTTTTGTATTGAGAAAGTTTGTTTTGTTTTTTTTTTTATGATATTTTAATCTACAGCACTACATGGCCTCTACACCTGCAACATTTGGAAATTGTTTTATCTACATTGGCTCAACAACAATTGAATGCTAAACTATCCAAGTGTAGTTTTGGGTAGAAGCAAATTGGGTACCTTGGCCACACTACGTCTTACAGGGGTGTGGAAATGGATCCTAATAAGATCTCAGCAATTCTAAATTGGCCAATTCCCAAGTGTTTGAAGCAAATTCAGGCTTTCTTAGGTCTTAGTGGTTATTACAAGAAGTTTATAAAGCAGTATGCTACATTAGCTAAACCACTGACAGACCTGTTGAAGAAGGAAGCTTTTTTGTGGTCTGAGACGTCACAACATGTCTTTGAGACATTGAAAACAGTAATGACTACAACAGCTGTCTTGGCATTGCCCAATTTTTCTGCACCATTTGTATTAGAAATTGATGCATCGGGAGTGGCTATTGGGGCTATGTTGAGACAAAACAAACACCCGCTCGCTTATTTTTCAAAGAAGATGACCCTAAGAATGCAAAATCAATCAGCATACGTACGCGAATTGTTTGCAATGACTGAGTCTATCCAGAAATTCAGACATTATTTGTTGGGTAATCAATTCATTATTTGTACTGATCAGCAAGCTTTGAGACACATATGCCAGCAAACTATTCAGACTCCCGAGCAACAAAAATGGATGCTTGAGATTTTGGGTTTTGATTTCAAAATTGAGTACAAATTGAGCCATGATAATATAGCTGCAGATGCCTTGTCCCGATGTTTTGCACTTACATCTTCTCAGCCATAAGAACTATTTTTTACTGAACTCAAATTACTGCAAGCTCAAGACAGTTATTACGGCCCAATTATGACACAATTACAAGAGACCGACACAAGGAATTCTATATACTCTCTTAGGCAAGGACTATTATACTGGAAAGGTTGTTTGGTCATTCCGGATGATAACAATTTAAAGCAACGATTATTACATGATTTCCATAGCTCTCTTCTTGGTGGTCATGCAGGGTCTCTTTGAACTTTCATGAGGTTAGCTTCACAATTCTTTTGGAAAGGAATGCATGTAGAGGTACACAACTTTGTTCAAGCATGTATGATTTGTCAGCAGGCTAAATCTATTATAAAATCTCCCAATGGGTTGTTACAACCATTGCCGGTACCATAACAAATCTGGGAGTATATCGCCATGGATTCCGTTTGTGGTTTGCCATGTCCGAAAGGTTTTTCTGTTATTCAAAATACGGCCACTGCATGCCCTTAAAGAATGATTTTTCCAGTGTGGGAGTTGCAAACATATTCATTAATTCTGTTCCCAAGGTACATGGAGTCCCTCGTTCTATAGTTTGTGACTGTGACAAGGCCTTCACAAGTATGTTTTGGCAATACTTATTTTCAAAGATGGGAACATCTATTCAAATGTCAACGGCTTACCATCCCCAATCTGATGGTTAGAAGGAGGCCAGATGTTTCACAAATGAGCATTATGGAAATTGGGTGAATTTGTTGCAATGTGCAGAGTATTGGTACAATACCGCCTACCAAACAAATGCGGGAATGACTCCTTTTCATATCATTTATGGTCGGGAACCTCCGAGGTTGGTACCATACACAGACAATTGATGATCCTCCATTAGTTTCTCAGTGGTTATCCAACAGAGATAAAATCTAATCGACATTAAAAGGTAATCTATTGCGAGCACAAATGAGGATTAAAAGACATGCTGACATGAAGCAATCTGAACTGCAATTCAACAAAGGAGACTAGGTTTTTGTGAAAATCCAGCCGTATCGTCAACATTCTATGTTGCTTTGCCAAAATCATAAGCTTAGCATGAAATACTTTGGAACATTCCAAGTATACATTATAGAAGATTGACCCGGTGGCATACAAGTTGAATTTGCTAGCAAGAGCAAAAATCCATCCCGTCTTCCATGTTTTATTATTGAAGCAATGTGTGGGAGATCTAATCCTCTCAATAGTTCCACTACTAATGTCATCCTCTCAAGGTCTAGTAATAATTCTGGCAGCTATATTGCAGTATAGACAAGTTATAAGGGAGAACCGATGTATTACAAGGGTATTGATCCAATGGCATGGTTTACTAGAGGATGACACCTCGTGGGAGGATGTCGATCAGTTGATCAGAGAATATCCTGATCTCGACCTTAAGGACAAGGTCAAAGCTTATTGAAGGAGAAATATATTGTTATATTGCCTGTCAATATAGTCAACAAAGAGAAGAGTAAAGTGGAGCTAGTTGATTCGGGTAGAGGATTAAAAAGCACTGACACGTGTCAAAGAAGCAGGTGCGAGAACAGGTTAAGTTCTAAACTCCGTGGGTACGTGATATCGACGGAGAAACTAAATATAAAAAAAAGGCTCTGAAGAAGGGAAAGGTAGCTGGATGTTGGTGGAGTGAAGGCCCTGGTTTCTCTCAGCTAGCTTTAGAGCAGGGATTGGAGTTCTTTCTATTTCCTATGGTTTTCTACTTCCTTTCAATTGTATTTCCCTTGCTATCTTCTCTGGGTGAGATTGTTCTATGACTTTATTACTTTTAGTTCTTAATTTCCTTGGTTGTGTTGATGTTTGGGTGTCTTGATGGATGTGGATTAGCTCAATAAATCTGTGAGGAAAAACTGTAACTTGACTGTTAAATCATATTACATCCTCTTACTTGAAGTAATCAATCAATTAAAGGCTTGATTTCCTTTTTTTCAGATTATATGATCTGTCTCATTAGATTTGAGAGTGTTGATCTTAATTTGTAAATTCTCTGAAGTTTTATCCAGTACAACATAACCCTTTCACCACCCTCAAACTAGTGTGCTATCTCCGTAGTATCCACAATATCAAAAATTTCAACAAGGAGAGTTCTACATTGCAACACTCCGGCTCCATGATCACCATCCCAACCCATAGCTCTCAATCTCAAATCTTTAGTCGAGTTTAGCTGTTTGAAAGATTTTTTTGAAATTCTCCACCGTCCCATCAATAAACCTAAAATTCGCATTCTCTTGAAGAAAACGAAGATTGAGTCCAATGACGATCAAATAGAAGTAGAGATTAACATTGAGAAAATAAGGAGATAGTAGTTCAAGGGGGCTGACATGGATGGCACTTGATTCAAGAGAGCTATATCCGAAAAAAAAAATTATCATCATTAAATTTTTTCTTCAATATCAATATTAATTTTTCCTTGTATTTTCTTTAAATGAAATCAAAGTATGGAAAAGAATATAATTGCAATGAAATTAGAACCATATGTGATATTGGTAAATTCTAATTTATCAAACTTTATAATACATTTCATGAAATGTTAATTTTTTTTCTTTGGTGTCAATATTAAATTTTCCATGTATTTTATTTAAATAAATTCAAAGTATGCAAAAGAATATAATTGCAATGAAATTAAAACCATGTGTGATATTGGTAAATCCTAATTTATCAAAATTTATAATACATTTCATGAAATGTTAATTATAAATAAAAATTAAAGACAAAATTATTCTCTTTTATCTTATATAATTTTTTTTCTTGCGATGAACACTACTACATATACGTGATGAACAAGAAATCAACAATTACATTATTTCTAACAAAAATATTGGAAACAAATATTATATAATTTTAGTAATATTACATATAACTGTAATCTCTAATAACATCTACTAATATGATCAATAAAAGCCATAAGTTGTTCATAAGATGACCCTCCTTCGTTAGTACCACTCCTAATCTTCTCTCCCAACTCCTTAGCCCTTCTCCTCATCTCCACCCCTTCTTCATGCACCATCACCTTCTGGATGGCCTCATCCACCTTCTCTCCCTTCAAAACCTCATCCCTTTTCTCCCACTCCCTCACCATCACCCCTACCTTCAGATGTGCAGTTATCATCAGTGCATTCCTTGGTTGGTCCGAATGCATGGGCCACGTCAGCATGGCCACTCCCATGCTCATCCCTTCCATGCATGAGTTCCATCCACAGTGACTCATGAAAGCTGCTGTTGAACCATGGGCCAGTATATCCAGCTGTGGTGCCCATCCTCTCACCATCATCCCCCTCCCTTCAACTCTTTTATCAAAGTCCAACAACAGGCTCTTCTCCCTTGCGAGTTCCTCTTCCTTACTTGTATCCCCTCTATCAGCTTCCCTTAAAACCCATATAAACCTCTGCTTGCTTTTCTCCAATCCCAATGCTATCTCCTTTAACTGCTCATCTGGCATTGTTATTGTGCTTCCAAAAGCTACATACACCACTGACTTGAGGGGTTGCTTGTCCAACCATGCAAGACATGGATGACGAGGCCCAGACTTATAATCCGTTACAGTGAGTGGACTCACAGGACCCACTGTAAAAATCTTCTTGCCAACATAGTCGTCTTCCTTAGCAAGAAGATCAATGAAAGGTTCTTCAATGGTGCGTGACGTGTTGAGGAGTATCCCTTCGCATGGGCTCTCACAATTTTGTTGCATAAAAAAGGCCCAGAACTCTTCAGGGCAGCAGCTGGGTAAGGGGGAGGAAAGGATGTGGTTATCCATAGGGGATGGTTTGGAGCTGAGTTCGTAGATGAAGGCGAGTTTAGCAAAGGCAGGGATGCACTGGAACTTGAAGGTGTGGATAGAAGGGATAAAAGCGGCATCATGGCCAACGATGGACATGAGAGGGTCGTGGATGAGGATGAGTGGGGAGGAGGAGGAGAGGGAATGGAGGAGAGAGGAGAGAGGAGAACGTAGGTGGTGGATGACAGAATCCCAAACAGAGATTAGGTGGGAAGGGAAGTTGTGAATGGAATTGGGATTGGGGGTGGATGGAGGAAGAGAAGGGATGGGGATATCATGGAAGGTGATTTTGTGGAGGGATGCAGAGGTCCAGCCTCGGACACGGTGGCGGGCTTGGTGGTTGTGAATGGAGGAGGAGGCGAAGTGGATGGGGAAGCCATGGGCTGAGAGGAGGAGGGAGAAGTGAAGGAGCTGGTTGAGGTGGCCTTGTGCTGGGAATGGGACTACTAGAATTGGGATTTTGTTATCCCGGTTTAGAAATCCCATTTCTTGGGATTATTATGATGTTTTGAGTGTGAGAGTGCAGAGTGAGGGGGTCTGATTATATAAAGAACGTGATGCCTAGAAAGGAGGAAAGATGAGTTTGATTGATCGGCTCCATAAAGAAGCAATTTTAAAGTATAGTGTTTTTTTGTGGATAATAATTTTGAAGTGCAGTGTTGAATTGAAGTATGCGGAGACGATTATGATGTTTTAAGTGTGAGAATGGAGAGTGGTCTGATTATGGAAACAAGGTGATGTTGGAAAAGGTGATAGATGAGTTGGAAGATTGGCGTGGGAAACATGAACTCCTTACAAAAGGTGTTCTTGAATTCAGCTTTGCTTTGCTGGCTGCATTTATTTTTGCCCGCTTTTGTGTGTATCTCTGTGTGTGTGAGTGTGTATTGTTTTGCTTTTGATTGTGTGAGGAGTATATAGTTTTGCTTTTGATTGGAGTATATAGTTTTGCTTTTGATTGCGTGTGGGTGTGTTATATAGGTTTGCTTCACAGTGTGTGCACGTGTGTGTGTGTGTGTGGAGTATTGTTTATATTATAGATTATTGTAAGAAAAACTATAGAATTTTTTTCATATAAAATATTAACAAGTTAAGTCAAACAAGTTGAGAGGTTTTGAGTAAATATCGCAGTACACTTAATTATACTATCATTGTATATAAGTTGAGATTTAAACCAATTTTTTTAACAAGACATGAACACTCTATATAAGGAAACTCAGTGTCATTTGATAAAAAAAAATCGTTGCCACTTATAGTAATTTTCATGAGTCATAGTTTGTCTTTTTGATTAATTATTATTATTATTATTATTATTATTATTATTATTATTATTATATATTAAATAACTCTTAAAAATAAATTTCAAAATTTTAGCAAGTATCTTTAGTGGTATATTTTTATGCAAAATTAAGCATAGCACTATAATTAACGACTCATGTAATAATGTAGTTGGTATTTAATTTTTTACTAACTCAATTGGTGAAAGATTGAGGATTCAATTCAATGACTTTTCCACATTTATAATAATAAAAAAACATATACCATCATTCATGTTATGCTATTGAGTTTGATGTAATTTTTTTAATAAAATGGATAAACCACTGATTTATTAATAAAGTAAATAAGTATAAACAGGATCAAGAACAAACAGATTAAAGTGCAAGAAAGGAACAAAGAAAACAACAATAGGAGGTGAGACACAATCACCAAGGGTGAATCACACCTCAACAAAAACCACACAAGAGACAAAAAAAGCAAAAGCAGAATAAAAAAACAGCTGCGAGGCAAAGTCCATCGTCTAGTATCCGAGGCCTCCTCAAGCTGATAAACAGAGTCAATCACTCCTTAGTAGTGGGAGGGGTCATAGTGCTGGACTACTCGTCTGGACTCTCGCTCATGAAGTCAATGGTGCGTCTAAGTTTCTGTATGGAATCGCTTAGAAAACGCTGACTTGGGTCTCTAGCTGCAAAAATCCAAGCAAAAAGCATATGAATAATTTTTTAAAATAACTAAATGCAAGGCAAGAGCATGTAAGTTTAAGATATGATTGTTTCTCTCGAGCCATATATTCCAGAACATGGCTCTCGAGAGAAGATCCCAGAAGAGTCGGTGTTGATCTTGTAAGGATGGGATCCAAGAAGTCCAAACTTCAAAGATGGACTAAGGATGAGAGCAAAGGCCAAAAATTTGTTTGAAGAAATGCCAAATGCGGTATGAGAAGTCACACTCAATTAAGCAAAGGGTGGTCTGTTGATTCTAGGGTTCTGTGACACAGAACACAACTATCTGTTACACAACAAATATTACATCTTTTTTTGGAGTTTGATGTAAATATAAAATGTTTATTAATATAAAATTAAAATTGGTGAAACTACTTTTGATCTCCATACTATATATATCTCCTTGAAATCAATTTGCAATCTGAACCAAAATTGAGTTCAAATTAGTCCTCTCATTATTTTACTAATTTTTAATCATATATATATACATCCATATAAACATTTCCATTTGCACAAACACCGCCATAAAAGTTTATATTTGTATTTTCAAAAAATATTTACATATATGGCCACATGTGGTTTTATACACTTATAACAGATCATATTTATGTTTACAACATTATATAGTTCAAATCTATTTATGCACCATCATATTGTACTCATAGTTAGGGTTACCATCCTATAAAAGTACATATTCAATATATGTACCATAATATCATATTTGTAGAGTAACGGAGAAAATTTTAACATCATTGAACGTGCAATTATTCCTAACTAGTCAAATATTCCAAGTGATTGTCATAACAAGGAAGTCCCCTACTTCTCTAGATGAAGGAGAATTTTGGGTCTCCAGCTACCCCACAAATCCTTCAGGGAGTATCGGGATGCATCGGGATGCAGGGAGCCTAAACACCTAGTGGAAAAAATTCCAAATGCAATCAACTACCAAGCAAAGAAGAAAAAGGTGGTTTGTTGATTCAATAACTATCGGGAGTTTATTATATTTTCTAGCAACTAAGTTTCCATAGTGAGAATACGATTACCAGAGGCCAAAAGGCTAAATTGGTTGATTTTTCTGAGACAAGTGCCTTTCCAAATTGTCTTGGTTTATGGGCAAAGGGTATCTCCGTAATTGAGAAATCCATAAAAAGATTAAACTATGAATTTGCCATTGGATGTCAAGCACCGGAGTTTATTATCCCTAGGCCCCTGAGACCCTAGGACCCTTCTATTAATCTTCAATAATTACAGAAGTCAACCTGAATCAGCAAAGATTGAAGTAGGTGTGCTAGTTCTTATATTGTCCCAAAGGGGTTGTTAGGTTGTTGTGAACAACTTAGGCCAAAAATACATATGTGCACAATTGTTGATCCATCTATCCAATCATAATAGAGTGATAGTGCCCTCTTGAACTTGTGCTGAAATGCAAGATCCAAACATAGATAGGCATTTCATAACTCTCTACTAGAAGAATGACCTCCTCCTTGGTTGTCGGCAAAACAAGTTCAAAGTGTGGGTATCTTGATAATAATTAAATTGTCTCTTGCATCTTAATCTTTACATTATGTTTTGAATTAATGAAAATACAATTATCCAAAAAGAGTTTATGATCTTCAATTTTTTAATTTTCAGATTGTTTGGCGTATCACACGCATGCCCACAAAACCTAATGGTTATTGAATCATCCAGGAATCCCAAATCTTTAGCTTGCTGTTAATTTTTTTATTTTTTCAAATACAAAAAATTATTTTATCATGTAAGTTTTTTATACTTTAATTTGTATCAGTAATTGAAAGCATGTGATTTTTTAATATGTATTATTAATTTTTTTATTCACAAATTGTAATTGGTGTAAGAGATCAACTATTGTTGCATATTTCATAAAAAAAAACTGCTAAACACCAATCATCCATCCCTAAAGTTGAAACTCCTTTCTCTAATCTTGAAACATCATTATCTATTCCTAACTTCAAAACTCCAAGTTCTGATTCAATTTTAAATGATTCCAATAGTATGAAAGAGCGTAGAGCGCAACTTTAATGAATTAAATTAGTTTGTGCGAAAATTAAATACTAAGTTTTTTCTTTGGCCTCCCCTAAAAAAATTTTTTGGCGTCGTCCCTACTAGTTCCTATGTATTTATGGAGGAAATAAAATATATATGCACATATATATATAAACATTTTTTTTTAATTTCTTCCAACCACCACATGCGTTCTCTGTCAGGTGCAATCGAATCAAGCTTATTTAGTATTTCTTCACCAAGCTTTAGGCTTCCCAACCCACCGGGGACCTTGCATGAGTTGTGAGGTTCATTGAGGTTCCACCCCTAGGCTATAACTTGAAATATATAACTACAAAGAAATATAGTGCATTTTTAATGATAAATTTTCTTCTTGCTCTGCCATAGCAAAATGCAGCTTGGAGTTCCTTGATCACTATATTAATCTAGGCGATCACACAAAGAAGACAGACTAGTCAGGAGCTGAGGTTTTAGCCCATGTTCTCTGAGTGCACCTGGTCTTGTTTCGGTGATTTTTCTTCTTTTTATTTTATTTTTAGCTTTCTACTCCTAACACCATTTAAGATGTTATCCAATGTATTATATAATTATACCCCAAATGACGCATATATATATATATATATATATATATATATATATATATATATATTTGCATGCAATTAGTCAATGGGCATCTTGATTTGATAGCCACGCTATTTGGACAAACATAATAGCTGTCGGTCATATTAATTAATAAAACATGAAAAGGATCTCCTTCAATTATAAAAAAAAGCCTCCATGCCTCATTTACATGCATCAATATATCTTTTTTTTTATTATTTTTTTTTTTAACCATTGAATAATCCAATGGTATGACACCTAAATTTAAAAAGAAGAGGTTATAGGTTCAAATCTTTCCCCGGCAGTACTGTTCATGCACTGTTTATATATTATTCATACACTGTTCATACATGCTATAATATTATTCATATATTATTCATGTAATGTACATCCGTGTTTAGTACTATTCTTAAATCTTTTGAGTGGGTGGCGCTTGTCGCCTATTAATCAAAAAAAAAAATATCTCTTTTTTATTTAAAAAAATAAAACATCAACTGATATTTTTGTTATATTTATTTTAGAAGTCCAAATCTAGTTAGTCTTTTGTAATAACTCTATTTAGTTATTTTTTCTTAATTACGATGTCTATAATTTTTTCAAGTCAAGTTCATCCATTTCATTTAAAAATATAAAATGAAATAGAAGATAAGATTTTTAGAAATAAATATAAAAACACAGTCTAGCAATCCATTGTTGACTAGATTCACAATGAGATTAAAATATACCTCATCGAAAACAATAAAATTATATAAATAAAGATTTGGATCTGGTAACTTTATTTTATTAAATAATATGAAATGAGTATAGATATCATCGCTGGCTCAACTATTCAAGATTTTAAGTAATAATTAATGCTTTATATTAAAATTAAACTAGAGTCATGAAAGAAGAATGAAGAGCTTTAAAGAATAGAAAAACAAGAAATTGGAAAAAAAAAAAAAAAATTCTCCCTGTAAATCAGACAATAAAATTTTGAAGATTATAATATTGTTCCTTTATCATGTGTAAATCTTCTTCTTACCATCAATCTACACAAATGTGTAGAATAGAAAATCAACAATACAATCAATAAACAAGAAAATCAACAACACAAACAATACAAACCAAACATTATTTCTAGCAAAAATTTTGAAAACAAATACTAGATAATTTTAGTAAGATTATGGATAAATGAAATCACTAATAATATCTACTAATATTATCAATAAAAGCCAAAAGTTGTTCATAAGATGACCCTCCTTCCTTAGTGCCACTCCTAATCCTTTCTCCCAACTCCTTAGCCCTTCTCCTAATCTCCACCCCTCCTTCTCGCACCATCACCTTCCGGATAGCTTCATCCACCTTCTCTCCCTTCAAAACCTCATCCCTTTTTTCCCACTCCCTCACCATCACCCCAACCTTAAGATACTCAGTTACCATCAGTGCATTCCTTGGTTGGTCCGAATGCATGGGCCACGTCAGCAGAGCCACTCCCATGCTCATCCCTTCCATGCATGAGTTCCATCCACAGTGACTCATGAAAGCTGCTGTTGAACCATGAGCCAGTATATCCAGCTGTGGTGCCCATCCTCTCACCACCATCCCCCTCCCTTCAACTCTTTTATCAAAGTCCAACAACAGGCTCTTCTCCCTTGCAAGTTCCTCTTCCTTACTTATATCCCCTCTATCAGCTTCCCTTAAAACCCATATAAACCTCTGCTTGCTTTTCTCTAAACCCAGTGCTATCTCCTTTAACTGCTCATCTGACATTGTTGTTGTGCTTCCAAAAGCTACATACACCACTGACCTGGCCGGTTGCTTGTCCAACCATTCAAGACATGGATGACGAGGTCCAGATTTATGATCAGTTACAGTGAGTGGACTCACAGGACCCACTGTAAAAATCTTCTTGCCAACAAAGTCATCTTCTTTGGCAAGAAGATCAATGAAAGGTTCTTCAATGGTACGTGACGTGTTGATGAGCACCCCTTCGCATGGGCTCTCATAATCATGTTTCATTAAAAAGGTCCAGAACTCTTCAGGGCAGCAGTTGGGTAAGGGGGAGACGAGGATGTCGTTGCCCTGAGGGGATGGTTTGGAGCTGAGTTCGTAGGTGAACGCAAGTGCAGTGAAGGCAGGAATGCACTGGAACTTGAAAGTGTGGATGGAAGGGATTAAAGCGGCATCATGGCCAACGATGGACATGAGAGGGTCGTGGATGAGGATGAGAGGGGAGGAGGAGGAGAGGGAGTGGAGGAGAGAGGAGAGAGGAGAACGGAGATGGTGGATGACGGAATCCCAAACAGGGATTAGGTGGGAAGGGAAGTTGTGAGTGGAGTTGGGGTTGGGGTTGGATGGAGGAAGAGAAGGGATGGGGATATCATGGAAGGTGATGTTGTGGGGGGATGCAGAGGACCAGCCTCGGAGACGGTGGCGGGCCTGGTGGTTGTGGATGGAGGAGGAGGCGAAGTGGATGGGGAAGCCATGGGATGAGAGAAGTAGGGAGAAGTGGAGGAGCTGGTTGAGGTGGCCTTGTGCTGGGAATGGGACTACTAGAATTGGGATTTTGTTATCCCGGTTTGGAAATCCCATTTCTAAGAATGATGCTAATGATGATGAGGATGTTGTTTTGAGTGGTGTAAGAATGGGGAGTGGGTTGAGCATGTATATAAAGAAGATGACGCTGGAGAAGACAAAAGATAAGTTGGGGTGATTAGTTTTGAAGACGAGAAAGATCAAAATATGTTTGAATTCCACAACGTTGTGCTGTTGACTGCCTTGGATTCCACTTTACATTGTGTATGTTACGTATTGGTTTTGTTTTTTTAAGGTGAGTGGAGCGGGATGACCGGCCGGAGATTATTATAAATGGTTTATATTCAATTTGGTGTGGACTGAATCTTGATGCGTGGGGGCATCTATTATAGGATTATTTTCATAAAAATAAAGTCAAATATGATGAAGGTGGATTATCACACGAGAGTGGGTGGATCCAGTGATAAGGGGCAATTATCCTTTCAATTTTTTTAAAATATTTTATTTAGTTAATATATGTTAATTGTCCTTATCAATCATCTTAGTCATAACTCTGGCTTTGATTTTACCTATTTAAACTGCAACCATTGAAAGGGTTTTCTCTGAAATAAAAATTGTGAAAACTCGACTACACAATAAAATTAGTGATCAATTCTTAGTTAAAAATTGTCGTAGAACTGTTCACATACTACCTCTAGGTTTAGGTAGCATTTATAATACTGTTTAAATTGCTCCTAGATAAGTCTTATATGAAACAAGTTCTTTCTAGGATTGCATGTCTGGGGTATTTTATTTTATTTTATTTTATTTTATTTGTTATGTATAGTTTTTGTAAATTTTTTAGGCGTGCAAATGGCCGACTTTTATTATCCTATATGGCACGTGACCATGTTAATAAATATGCAAGGATTCGATAATTCATCATAACTAGTGCATCTGTATACATATATGTCCATTGGCTAACTTTTAAATAGGGTATTGTCAAAGAAAAAAAAATTTAGATATAATTATTATAATTTTATGGATTACTAAAAATATGACTGTTTAAAGTTTTGGGCATTTCCCTAGTCGGTCTTATAAAATTTTTTAATTGTCTAGATGGCCCTATCCTCAATTTATTTGTCAAAATGGTCTTAAGACTATTACATCATTCTATAATATGTTGATTGGGTATATATGTTCTTTTTCCTTTTTTTTTCTTTTTTATTTTTACTTTTTTTTCTTGATAATTAGCAAAGTGACTTATTTTTATTTTTTTTACCTTTTTTAAATTTTGTTATTATTTTTAAAATTTGTCATTTATATTAAAACTCATTTGTTTTTTAATGAATATATTGTTATTAAAATATCAAAAAAAAAATTGCGAAATTTTAAATTTTGATTTATTTAAATTGGATTAAAAATATATTTGTTTTAATTTTATTAAATACATGAGTTTTTCTGAATTTTGCTTCCCATTTATAATCACAATTTTGTTTCAACAAATACCATAAGTGTAATAGTTATCAACATGAGCACAATAGAGAATTGATTGTCCGAGGATTAGGCTGCAATCCCACTCTCACACCGAGGACCCTTATGGCACACTATGCATTGGGATTTGGGAGACCCTCCACCACCCATGCATACACCCTTGCTCACTATGAATTGAGTGAGATTTGAACACTCAAATCCTAACTCTTGGGCTAACGCAATTTTGATAATAAATTTTTATTAAATACTAAAAATGATAAATTTAAAAAAATATAACTCTGTTGTCAAAAAGTTAAAAATCTAAAAATAATTAAGTTACTTTCCTAATTACAAAAAAAGGGTTACAGTTAAAATTATTAAAAAAAAAAAAAGCATATCCATTCAACATACTATAGAATGATGTCACGACTATAGAATCATTTTTCACAAATAAAATGATTCTAAGGACATATCCATTCAACATACTATAGAATGATGTCAAGACCCTAGAATCATTTTCACAAATAAAATGATTCTAAGGCCATATAGATGATCAAGAAGTTTTATGAAGCCAACTAGGAAAATAGCCCTGTTTCTTAATATTCCGAATATATATATATATAAGATGAGAAATTGCAATAGTAAAGAAAAAAAAAAAAGGAACACTTGTGACTGATTTTGAAATTTTTTTTATTTGGTAATTTATTATCTACAAAGGTAATAAATTTAGTCTTTGTGGTCCAACTGATCTACTATACATTTTTTATACTCTTTTATCCCTTCCTTCTCCAAACTTTGGTTATTGAAAAAGAAACCCAAAAAGAAGTTTTAACAATAACTAGTTTTATTACGAAATAGTTCATAATGTTTATATCAATCTCTACAATATATATATATGTGTGTAATCTTTTCATATTTTCCTATTGTACTTTGAAGGGGTCAAGTTGTAAATATACTTATCAAGATTGAAGTGGCCTCTCTCATCAACACGTTGAACCATATTCGCAACCTGATTAAAGTGCATACTCCCTCTATTGTCTGTTTAACTGAAACCCGTGCGGATGTTGATCGAGCTAAATGTTTCTGTGCTAAATTCAAACGGTCTTGGAACTGGGTGGCTATTCCTTCGCTTGGACTCTCAGGAGGAATTATCGTCCTCTGGAGAAGTTCTGTTGGGTTGATCACCCCCATCGCCGCCTCTAGATCTTCTATCCATCTGGTAATTACTTCATCTCTTCCTACTTTTTGGATTCTTTCAGTTGTATATAATGGACAGGCTGCCCGCGCCCAAAAGCATACTTGGAATGAGTTATCTCGCTTATCTGCTCTTCAATTTCCTTGGTGCATCATTGGGGATTTCAATGCAATCAGGTTTACAACTGAACACAAGGGAGGTACCTTTAGACACTACTTGAAAAAATCTGTTCAGTTTAATGATTTTATTGCTAGTAATCTTCTCCTGGACGTCTATTTTATTGGCTCTGATTACACTTGGACTAATGGTAGAGTTGGCCCTTCCCAGCGATGGGCTAGACTCGATCGCTGTCTTATTAATTCTCATTTTTCCCATTGTTTTAACTCTTATTTTATTAGTCATTTGCCTAGAATTTGTTCTGATCATTTGGTCCTCCTTTTTACTGCTCGGTCCTAGACTCTTACTAGACCCAAACCGTTTAGATTTGAGAAATACTGGCTCGAATATCCTCTTTGTCATCGGGCTTTCAGGTCTGCTTGGGATTTCAAACCTCACTCTTCTCACATGCATGCTTTTACTCATTTACTTTGTCGAGTTAGAAAGAACCTTCTTACTTGGAAGAGGTCGGGTTTGATTTCTCTTGACTCTGAAATTAAACTTGTAGAGGCCCAGATTGTTGATTTAGACGCTCATATTCAAAATCCTGACCTACCTTTTGATAGTCAATCTTCTCTCCTCGCCGCTAGAAGAAGTATCACTAACCGTTACTCAGCCCTCCTTAGGCAAGATAATCTTCGTTGGGCTCAGTGGGCCAGGCTTATGTGGGTTCATAATGGCGACCTGAACACTACCTTTTTCCATACTAGTGCTCGTTTAAATAAGCATAGGAATTCTATTTTTCAAGTTATTAATCGTAACGGTTCTGTTCAGACTAGTAAGGAGGGAATTGATTTTGCTTTTACGGATTATTACACTAAACTCTGGACTGAGCCTAACTGTACTTCCTTTGTGAACTTACTTGGATCCCTCCCTCCTGATCTTCCTAGGATCTCCCTCGATGATAAAGCTTTTCTTATTCAAGAGGTAACTAGGGAGGAAATTTTTCGCACCCTTATGTCACTTCCTACTGGTAAGAGTCCGGGCCCCGACGGTTTTAATGTGGAATTTTATAAATTTTTCTGGACTGATATGCAGGATGCTCTTTGTAGGGCTATTTTTTATTTCTTTACTCATGCTTCTATGCCTAATTCTTGGGGTGCTACTCACATTGCTCTGATTCCCAAAAAGGATAATCCCAAACTTGTCACTGATTACAGACCTATTTCCCTTTGTAATGTCTCTTACAAAATCATTGCCAAGATCCTCGCTAATCGTCTTAAGACTGTTCTACCAAAGCTTATTGGTATTGAGCAGTTTGGTTTTATTCAAGGTAGATCTCCCGCGGATAATATCATTTCTCTCCAGGAAGATGTTCACACCTTAGATATGGACTTTAGCATTCCCCCTAGGATGATTATCAAAATCGATATTGAGAAGGCCTATGACACTATTAGTTGGAAAGCTATTCTTGCAACTTTGGCCAAAATGGATTTCCCGGCTACTTGGCTTGCTTGGATTCACTCCTGTATCTCCACTCCGACTTGTGCTTTTATTATTAATGGTTAACCTAGTATTGCTATTAAGGCTATTAGGGGTATTAGGCAAGGTGATCCTTTGTCTTCCTACCTCTTCATCCTAGTGTCTCAAAATCTCACTTCCATTTTGAATCATGCCATGTCTTTGGATATGATTCTTGGGTATGATTCCAGACTGAATTTCAACTTTAATCATTTAATGTATGCAGACGATCTTGTTCTCATTACTAAAGCCTCTCTGAATGTGGCTAGGCACGTCAAGTTCTGTCTCACTCTCTACTCTAACTTGACTGGCCAAAAGCCTAATCATGCTAAATCTGCTATTTTCTTTCCTTCTTGGTTAAATCGCAGAGTAATTAGAGGTATTAGTTCTATTTTGGACTTCAAAGTGGGAACCTTTCCATTCATTTATCTTGGGATTCCCATATCTCCCACTAGACTTCCTCCTTCCCATTTTGCTCAGATGGTTTTCAGATTTAATAATCTCATCTCCTTTTGGAAAAAGCTTCATATTTCTAAGGCTGGTAAAATGATCCTTATCAATAGTGCCTTATTAACCATCCCCTCTTATACTCTGGTTGTTTACCACTTGCCTGATTCCATTCTTGACCAGTTAGCCAAGTTAGCCAGGAATTTCTTTTGGCACAATGATGGCAATTGTAGTGGCATTCCACTAGTCTCTTGGAACAGAATTATGCTTGATAAATCTGATGGGGGTCTTGCTATTAGGAATTTAAGGCATTTGCGCACAGCTTACTTCATCAAAAACTGTTTCAAGTACCTTAATCGGGATAACGCTATTTGGGTTGGTATTCTTAATCCTAAGTATGTGCAATTTCAGCCTTGGTCCAATCGAATCCCTCCCAATTGCTCGTGGTTCTTTCGATCTATGTGCAGGAATATGGGAAATCTTAAATCCAACTTTTGGCTTGATAATATTAATCCATCCACCGTCAGTGTCCTTCAAGATCCAATCTTTTTTGAAATCCCAATTCAGTTAAAACCTACATATGTTAATATGGACCTGTTAAGTGATGATCTTGTGCTTGATAATCTTATTCAGAATGGTCACTGGCATTTCCCTAGTATTCATCACTTCCTTAGCATCCATTTTAATCCTCCCAGGCCTGAATTAAGCACTATTGACTTAAACTCTTCTAACACCTGGGTTTGGTCTCGGGGTAACATGAGGCAGCATATTGTGAAGGAGGTTTATCACTACTCTCTTAGTAATAATTCCAATGACTTCACTTGGGCTGGTTGGAAAACTCTGTGGCGTTTAAATGCTGCCCCTAGAGCTAAATTCTTTGCTTGGTTGGTACTGCATGGGAGGATTCAAACTCGTGAGTTTCTGAACTCTATCAATTTAATTCCTAGCCCTATTTGTGTCTTGTGTGGTTTACAGAGAGAAAATATCAATCATCTCTTCAATTCTTGCTCTAAAGCCATGTGCCTTTGGAGTATTATTGCAAAGATTACACATTCGCCTGCTTTCTTGCATATCATTGTGCATCATGGGTCTTGGCTTTTGAATCACCAGTCTGCCCATGATCTTTGGTTTGCTTCTGTTGTTGTCACAGTGGTTTGGAACCTGTGGAAGGCCAGGTGCAATCTCTTGTTTAAACAATATCCTTTGGATCTTGTCTGGATTGCTAACTCTTCTCTTAGCCAAGTGCAGGAATTCTCCACGAAAGCCAACCACTTAAGGGAAGTCTATTTTATGAACACATTTAACAATCATCAGTTACAAAACTGTTTATTCACTGATGCTTCTTGGTTGGATGACTGTCTTCCTGGTGGTTGTGGATTCTTCATTTCTAGAACCTATAAAAGAATCTTACTTGCAGGTTGCTCGGATTGTTTTGCTAACTCTGCCCTTGAAGCCGAATTAATTGCGCTGGAAACTGGATTAAAGGTTGCTGCTGAGCAGCGAATCTTCATCACCAACATTTTGACGGACTGCGCTGACATGCAAAGGATCCTGACTAAGCCTGATAATCTTACAGCCTGGAGATTGAAGCACCGGATTGACAATATCCTGAAAGTGTTAAATTCTCACCAGATTCATATTGATGTCATCCCTCGGGATTGGATTGCTCTAGCTGACAGACTTGCTGTGCATGGAAGATCGACTCATGGTGTTTCCCTTTTTCATCAGGGGCTTGACCTCCCTCGTTGGCTTATGAAATGGACCACAACACTTGGTTTCTCTTTTGTTTAACCTGTTGTAGCTGAAGTTTATTTCCTTTTAGCTTTCCTTTTCTTATGTATCTGGTTGTTTTCGTTTCTTTTTCTTAATAATATCTAGCTGATCAGCAGCTCCTTTCCTCAAAAAAAAAAACTCGTGAAGAAAACGTTAAGGACGATCTCAATTTATCAATGGTTTTTTGTTGGCATATTTGACTAATGTTATTATGATTTGAGCTTGTGATTAGTGAAGTATATGAGATCAGCTTCTAGAAGAGAAATAAGATTATGTTTAATTAAAAAAAAATTATTATTTAGTCTTCCACATGCCCTTAGATTCAACAATTGACTTGAAAAACATATATCGGTAATGATAGACTAAGACCAAAGACCCAACATTGGATCTGGTATTATTGCAATACTTAACAAATAAATACTTTTCTGGGTTAATATTAAATGGTTAATAGTAATAAATAATCATCGAAGATAAAAACTTTCTTCCAAAAATAAATTTAAATAAAAGTTAAGCATGGTCTCCTTTAATTTGATTGATGATCTTTGTTGGATTTTTTTATTATTATTATTTATAAATGTGGACAAGTTTCAACCATTCACTTGAGAATGGAATGAACTATTGCAACACTCTATTATGAGTGGTGGCTTTTTTCTAGAGTATATCAGCAAGAGTATTAGTTATCTACAGATCAAAAATAATAATTCCATGGATACGGTTCAATAGTAGTTATTATGGAACCGAGCGGTGACTCATCCACATCCACAAGTCTATAAATTCTTGTATTTATTATAGTGTGTAATATAGAGATAAATTGGTCATTAGGTGACAAGGTTACTATTTTTAACTGTAGAAACTACTAAACTAAGACGATCATACAATTGTGGATAATGCACATTTTAGTTATATAGTAGTTATTACAAAATTGTGTTCATGAAATATCATTTTATCTGTGATCATTCAGATAGGTACACATGGCTATTAGATTTAAATTTAATGGCCACGATGTATATATTTTTTTTCACTGTAAAAAAAATATTATCTCCAATTTTAAATACTTCCATTTTCCAAACATCTCAAATGACTAAATTAATTCTAAAAATCCAAAAGATCAATTTTTTCACTTGATTGAAGCTATTTTTCCAATGTCCATCCAATCAATCACTGTTCCGTAATATATCTGTAAGAATTTTATAAGAAGCAAACAATAAAAAATTGTATTCAAATGAAAGTGACCCGCAATAGTCAACAACCATTCTTCAAGCAAACATTTATCGATATGAATTACATTGACATATCATATGCATAATTATATTAGTTCACTCTTTCCAATGCTAAAATAATTTTAAAGATTTTGATATTGAAAAAGTTTTGTGTACACATTAGAAAACAAACGTATTTTATTATTTAGTCCACCAAAAGTTGTCATTTCTTGGAAGTTAGAACCAGTTAGAATTTTCAGTTTTGGAAGACAATAAAAAGTATATTACTCAGTAATTATAGCTTCGTTTGACTTGAGCGTTTGGACTATCCTTCTAGACTTCCATGAATCTCCTATTCTTCAAAGTACAAATATTTAAAGAAAATGAAGAAAGGTCTACTTTGGCAACTTCGTATTTTTAATTCTTGTGTAATTAAAATGCTATGAATGATGCACCTTCATTGAATGCATAAAACAATGGAAGAATGCCAAAAATAGATTTGACTATTGTGAGTGTTTCCTAGTTGCAGAATGCAGACAGAATTATTGATAATTTAATTTTTCCTTTTCAGTGCTATATATATACATACAAGGTGGACAAATCATTTACCTTAAAAAAATAAATAAATAAATATAAGAGGCCAAAGAATTTTTTTTCCAATGTCATTTTAATCTCTTTCACTCTGGTAAAACATATGTTTATCTTCTAATTAAAAAAAAGTGAGAGTTTATGGTAGGTTGAACTTGCTCCCCACGGTAGAGCTCAGCTTTCCCAAAGACTCCTCCTGCATGCACGTCTGCTACATGTACACCTAATTAAGCCCAGTGTCAAGAATTATTATATTTAATGTAATAAACAAAACAATATTATTAAAAATTGTAGTGGATACAAGTGAAATAGCCCAAGTTTTTTTGTGTTTAATTGTAAGAATGTTTGAAATTATCATAATTTATCAATGGTATTATCTAATTATATTTACTTGCAAATGCTTTAAAGAAAACTTCATGACTTTTTTTTCAATCATATCTAATCTTTGAAATAAAAAATGTCTTAATTACTGGTGATATGAATATTCAATTTTGAAGTCTTTGACTGCCTCCGAGCCTTCTACACATGCTCCTCCCACACATTCCACCAAGACCTAACTCACTTAGGTTCGAATTGTCAAACCGAATTAAAGCTATTATTATTTAAATTGAACTAAAGTTATTTTTACAGTTTTGGTTCTAAAACAAAACCTTGACTTGGAATTTTAAAGTTCTAGTTAAGGTTTTTTCAAATTAAAAATCAGAACATGAGCTAAACCATTCATTTTCATTCTATTTTAAATTTTTTAAATAAAAATTATATAATATATAATATAATAAAAAATTTGATATATTTTAATTAACAAACATCTCCCCTTTAAAATCGGAATTGAAACTAAAACCTTAATTTTATGGTTGTGTTTTAGTTCTAAGATTCATAAAACCGAAACTATCAGTTCAGAACCAAAACAGAATAGGTTAAGTCCACTTCTAAAGCACTCCCAAACTTTTTACTAGCTCTACTTGACAGCTGCGTCACTAATGACTTCATCAACTTCATCCTTTCCAACCCTAATATTAACTACTTCAAGCCCTAATATATTACGTGTGGCTGGTTCTATCATCAACACTAACAGTGCAATTGAGTCAGTGTTCATTCATCTTCTCCATTCCTCTTAATCCACTACCTTAACCATGAGTGTTTCGGACTGCCTTGACAAGTAACCGGATGGGTCTGTGATTTGTTTTTTTTTTTTTTTTTTTGAGCAAAGGAGCATAAAGCTAAAATAAAGAAAAAACAAGACAACAATAAATCAAAAGGTGAGATTGTGGCTGGCACAAAGCTCATCAATCCAAGTTGGTCTATCAAGACCTCTAAAGAAGAGGGAAAGTTGGGGGTTGTTTCTTCCAAATTCAGCTAACACATCAGCAAAGGTATTCTCCTCCCTAGGAATTGTAGAAACAGAGATGTCAGGAAAGGAATTTAGCAGCAGCTTAAGATTTTTGTTCAACTCGCTTGATCTCCAAGAGATACAGGGGTGAAAATGCTTGCAGAGCTGTGCGACCCCCGGGCAATCACAGCAGACTTTGAGAGGTTGCCAATCAAAATCCTTGCAAATCTGAAGAGCATGGCAAACAGCATCGACCTCAGCATTTAAAGTATTTTCATGTTTGGTCCCCACGGATCCTACAAGAAGAACTAAGCCTAGATTAGAAATGATTAGAAAACCAAGACCAGAAAAATTAAGAGGCCCAGTCCAAGAAGCATCAGTGAAAATTGTTATTGATTTAAAGGTTTTAGAGGGGCGAGAAAACTCCCTGGTGTGGCAACCATTTGCAATGCAATAATTTCTCCAATAGTTGAAGGCCCTGGAGAGAATGGAGCTAAGGTTTGGTTGACTGCTTTTGAAAACTAAATTACAACGTTCTTTCAAGATGAGCCAAGCAGTATTTGCAATCAAAGCTTTGATTTGATTACCAACATATCTATTCCTGTCACTGAAAAATAACCATCTGCCTGAAATGAGAAAATTTAGATTAAGAGGATCCCGATTCATCCAAGTAAGCAGATGAGTCCAGCAATGGAAAACTTTGGAACACTGCCAGATGAGATGTGAAGCAGCTTCCTCATACAAACCATAGAAGAGATAGCTAGCATAGGGACCAATATTTAGATTGTATAAATAGGCACCCGTGGTCAACTTTCCATGCGCAAGCTTCCAGATAAATGTTTTGACACGGGGAGTAACATTTAATTTCCAAATAATGTCCCAGCCCTTCCAAGCAATAGAAGGATCGGAAAGAGAGTTGATGTGATCATAAACAGTGGAAGAGATAGTGGCCATGTGATTAGGAGAGGCCCAGACCCAAAGTTTATTAGTATCGTCAACAATGTTGATATTAAGTTTGCATCAAGATCCACAGAATTACCAAAGACATTTCTCAGAGAATCATTGTTCAAGGAGTTGTTTGCGAGAAAATTTTTAAAATGAAAATTTTCAAAGTTGAAATCCATATTCAGAAAAGTGGGTTTATGGGAGATGGGGAGATCCAGAAACCAGGGATCCATCCACCAATCCAAGTCATTTGGGTTTGAAGAGATGATTTTCAAATTTGTTTTCAGGAAATCAATGGAATTGCAAATAGATTTGAAGAACCAGGAAGAATGAGTAGGCTTAGAAAAATTCCAAGGATGCCAATCACGGTACTTGTCTTTAAAAATGTCCACCCAAATCTTATTCTCAGAATTAAGAATAGCAAAGATGTTTTTGGCCATAAGTGAATGTTTGACAAGTCTAAGATTCCGGATACCAAGCTCCCCCTCAGATTTCTTTTGGGTAGTAAGAGCCCAACCGATTGAGTGGAAACCCCTATTATTGCCTCCATAACCCCAGAGAAAGTCCCTAGCAGTTTTGGAAATAGCATCAAGGATAGAGTTGGGAAGGTTCATCACTGAGAGGAAATAGTTTGGAATGGCGAAAATAGTGCTGTTGATTAGGACTGTGCGACCGGCCAAGGAGAGCTGAGAGTGATTCCAGGAATTTAGAGCAGAATGGACTCTATTAGGAAGAAAATTAAGTTGATTTATGAGCAGTCTCTTGGGGGAGATGGGGACCCCAAAGTAAGTGAAAGGAAAGTTACCAATCCTAAACCCAAGTAAAGAGGAGATAGAAGTGGCAATTTTCCTATTACACCAAGTGGGAAGATAGAGAGCGGATTTGGAAGAATTAGGCTTTTGGCCTGTAAGCTTGTGGTAAATATTTAGACAAAGAAGACAATTTTTAGCAGATTTTCTGGTAGCTGATGTAACTAAAATGAGATCATCTGCCAACATTAAGTGATTGAAATTTCTAGGAAGACTGCAGTTAAAACCAGGGACAAGGTTAAGAGCCAGAGCCTTATTAAGAATAGTAGAAAGAGTTTGAGAGATGAGAAGAAATAGTAAGGGAGAAAGAGGGTCACCCTGACGAACACCTCTACTGCTATTAATCCAAGAAGAATGCTGGCCATTAATCATAAAAGGAAAAGGAAACAGAGGATAAGGCAGCATGAATCCAAGAAATCCAAACTTCAGGGAAAGCCATTTTCCGGAGGGTGGCAAAGATAGCAATCCACTCAACTGTATCAAAAGCTTTTTCAATATCAATTTTTAAAATCATCCTAGGGGGGGCAGTATACTCAAACTCAACGCTATGGGCAATTTCCTGGGCTGCGATTATATTATCATAAGCGCCACGCCCCGGAAGAAACCCAGATTGTTCAGGGCTAATGAGAGTAGTAATCACAGACTTAAGATGATTTGCCAAAAGTTTAGCTATAATTTTATAGCACACATTACAGAGAGAAATTGGGCGAAAATCAGAAACAAAGGAGGGGTTGTCTTTTTTAGGAATCAGAGCGATAAAGGTTTTCCCCCAGGAAGGAGGCATCTTAGCATTTTCAAAGAAAAAAGAAATAGCTTTGAAAAGGTGCTCTCTAATAATGTTCCAATAAAAGAGATAGAACTCCACATTAAGGCCATCAGGGCCAGGACTTTTTCCCCGGGGCATTGAGTTGAGCGCTTGATAGACCTCTCTCATTGAGACAGGTCTGATCAAAGACGCTCGGTCCTCATCGCTCAGCATAGGGAAATCATCTGGCATGGCGTTAATCATAGAGTCAATAGTAAAATCAGAGGAAGACTTCCAAAGGTTTTTGTAGTGACTCATGAAACAATTTTCAATATCACTTTGATTAGTAAAGATATTACCTGAGGAGTCCCGAATTGCTTTCACCTTATTTTTATGCCTGGGAATCTTGACGGAATTATGAAAGAAACTTGAGTTTTGATCTCCCCTTGAAAGCCAAAGAGTACGAGCCCGCTGCCCCCAGTAGATGGTTTTTTGCCTGAGGAGGGCCGCATGTCGATTTTGGAGAGCTCTGAGCCACGTGTTCCCCCAGGCATCAGTTGAATTTGGGTACAGCTGGTCCATAGCAATAATTTCTTGTTCAATATTTTTGAGTTCATCATCAATGTGGCAGATACCAGTGCGTCTCCACCTGCAGAAATTTAATTTAGTTTGAGCGATAAAGTGTGTAAAGGAATGCATAGGAGAAGATAGGGAGTTAGTATTCCAGGCGTTAACAACACTACTATGGCAACCTTCGAAATCCAGCCAAACATTCTCAAAGCGAAAGATCTTATTGGGAGGGGAAGGGGAGTCACTACAACAAAAAAGGCTTATTGTGACATTTTTGAAACAACATTTTTGATAAATGTTACTATAAACCATTAAAATGACTTTTAAGCGATAGTTGTAATAAATGTTGGTATAATTTTATTTGTTCCTACTTTTATAATGACATTTCTACTTATAGTCACAACATGTTTTTGTTTTGCGATATTTTTGAAAATTTTAGAGTCGTTAAAAGAAATGTTGGTACAATATTATTTATTAAGACGCTTGTTACAACCTATATAACAAATGTCATAATTCAATATGACTTTTATTGCATCAATTTGTTATGAATATTTAAAAATGTTATTTTAAGTTAGGATATATATATTCAAAAAATATGAAAGATAATTTGAAATAAAAAACGATATTTAAGGATAAATAAAATCGGTAATATTTTGAATTTCAAAACCTACATGCACGGCCTATATATACAAGATCTATTAGATAAGAAAGAAACCATAATAATATAAAAGACCAAAAGTAAAGTTATTGTCGGGAGAAAAAGTAAGTACCTAAATTTTTCTTTATTCCATCTTATTTTTTGCATTGTTTTCTTGTAATATTATTTAAATATATTTTTTTTGTTAATTATGGACGATTGATAGATGATTATTTTTTTAATTAGTTTTTGTTATAAAGAAAGTATGAGAATTTTAATTAATCTAATCCTAGGGTTTTATAATATTTTTTTTATACAAAAAAAAGATTTAACTTAATTGGGATGAGATCTCCCGAAATATCCTATTTTTTTTGTTGGAAATTAAAATGTGTTAAGGCTTTTCTCTTTGTCGATGTGATGATAGGAAGGCCATGATATCATGCGGTGGTCATGGCATAGATCTAAGGCTTCAACATTGGAGATTTTTTATTTTATTTTTTTATTTAACTCTAGTTTGTTGAAGTTTTAGAGTTATCTATATTTTTTATTTTTTTATTTTTTATAAGGTTCTTGCTATGGACACTCATAGCTTTGGTGAAATTTCGCAATTTGCCTCTTATATAATTTTTATTTTTTATAGGGTTATCCTTATAGTTATGACCCATATATAGGTGATAGGTTTGTTAAAGTTTTATATTTTATCTTTTTTTCTAAGTTAATTTTTCTAAGGGTTCTTGTTGTTATAGTACAAATCATATATTATCCATTTAAATAAAAAAAAAGTTTATTTGTATTCTTTTTATGCAAATTATATATCCTCAACATAGTTTTTTTTATTTTAAATTAGTATATTATTAATTTTAATATATCATATATGTTGATATTTAATTTTATTTAATTTTTTTTGTTATATTATGTTGATTTTGTTAAATATAAAAATTATTGTAGGTTGGAGATACTTGAAGTAGTCCTTGTTCTCAATTAACTACTCAATTTCATTATAACGATAATGATCCAATTATGATTTTTATAATATTGTCTAATTACATTTTTAAATTTTTAAATTTATTATTTATTAATCACTTTTTTAAATTGATTTTGATATCTACTAATGCATTTGTATATTTTATTTTTGCAGATAAGAAGCCACCATGATAAATTTAAAGATAATTCCAAGGATTGAAGCCTTAGTTTTATTATAATGTTTGAAAGCTATTTTTTAAATATTTGTAGATCATGTTAATATTTATTTAAATAGTGATTGCATTTTCAAAATTTTAAATTTTAAATTTTATTATTCATTTAGCACTTTTCCTTTATAAGTTGATTTGGATATCTACTAATGTATTTGTATATTTTATTTTGTAGATAAGAGGCCACCATGATAAATTTAAATACAATTCCAAGGATTGAAAGATTAGCTTTATTATAATTTTTGAAAACTATTTTTTTGAGATTTGTTGGTCATGTTAGCATTATTTTAATTAGTGATTATGTTTTTAAATTTTATTATTTATTTATCACTTTTTTTTTAAAATTGGTTTGGATATCAACTAATGTATTTATATATTTTATTTTGCAGATAAGAGACCACCATGATAAATTTGAGGACAATTCGAATGACTGAAGCATTAGCTTTATTATAATGTTTGAAAGCTATTACTTTGAGATTTGTAGATCCGTATTTTAATTAGTGGTTTAGTGCTAAGTGGGATTTTTGTATTTTTGATAAATAATTTTAATTACTATTTTATTATATTATCTAAATTAATTTTATAGAATTTAAATTTTATCTCGTATTTATATATTTAAATTGTATATAAATAATATTAAATTAATATCTTGAGAATGTTGCATTTTATTATTATCCACAAATACTATATGCCTAAAACAACAATAATGAAATACCAACATAAGAGTTTTAAGAAACACTTAACAAATGTTACTGAATAATTTTTGTATAAACATTTATAAATAAAATTTAATTTTAAAATTAGATATGATGAATAACTTTTACTAAAAATATTGACTTAAATTGGGATTTAAAATTTTTATTTTGTTAAACCAATATTTACAAAAGGTCAATATAATTAATTTAAGAGACTTTTAACAAATGTTACTACATAATCTCTATAACAACAATTACAAATGTTGTAATATTTCAAAATTAATGTGATAAAAACTTATGGCGGCATCTACAAATGTTGCACAAAATAAAAAAAAGTGTTGCTCAAGCCATATACAAATGTTGGAATAAAATTCATATTGAGACTGTTTACAAATGTTGGGAAAATATCAATATAAATGTCGGAATAAATAGGTACCGAAGTTTCATGGAAGTGTCACAACAAAGTATACCCACTATGGCAATTACAACATATAATCTACATTTGTTACAAAAGTTGGTATAGAGCTATTGCGATGGTTTTTGACTATTTTACGACACATGACAAATGTCACAGAAACCCATTTTTGTTGTAGTGAGTCATGAGCAGTAAGAAAAAGAGGAGAATGATCGGAAGTACTACGAGCAAGGTGCTGATTAGAGATAGAATTAAATTTAATAAACCAATTCGAATTTGCCAAAAAGCGATCAAGACGGGCCCAACGCCGAGCAAGGCCCTCCTGTCCATTACACCAAGTGAAACAGGGGCCTACAAAACCAAGATCAATTAAATTATTAGTAAGAATAAAGGAGGAGAAGGCCTTGGATTTAGAAGAATAATTTTTAAAAGGTCCTCCCTTATGTTCCTCAACGGAGGAGATGGCATTGAAGTCGCCCGTTAGAAGCCAAGGGGAGTTTAGTTGAGAGAGACAAGAAAGAGATTTCCAGAGGCGTTTGTGTTCAAGTAAAACCTGAGAGTTATAAATTATAGAAAGGATCCAAGTATCATCAGTTGTAGAAATAATGAGATGGAGAGCAAGTCTAGAGATCGCAACAGGGGTGACTACACCACTGAAACGTTTCCAGAGAACGATGATGCCTCCAGAGTAGCCGTTGGAAGGAACTGCCGCCCAGTTCCAGTTTCTGTTGAACCTATCACAAAAACGATTAATACGAGCAGTGTTAGATTTCGTTTCCACAAGATAAATAAAATCTGGTTTCAGTCTAGCCATGATATCTTTAATGAAATCAATCGCCTTCAAGCTTGAGATGCCCCTACAATTCCAAGTAAAGACTTTTAACATGAGAAACATAGAAAGAAGAAGAGAAAACTAAGAAAGGGGGGATTTTCTCCCTTTTTTCTTTTTTGTGGCATTCTTTGAAGGTTCTCGACGAGCAATAGCCTCAAGTTTGATGTCTTTTTGATAGTGTGAAAGAACCATGTCGTCGTCTGGTTCGCGGAGGGAGCCAGAGTCATCCGAAGAGAGTTCATCCATTTCTTCTTCATTGTTATCTGGATGGGTGATCGCTTCAACGACTTTGTCGACAAAATCCAGGTGTCGGTCAGAAGGGATGGGATCAAAGCATTGATCACCGTTTTGATTTGACGTGATTAGAAGGGGCTCAGAGGGGAGATTCCAAGCTTTAGAAGGGGGGGAAGACTCAACGGCCTTTTTTCCTGGTTCCCAATGAACAGAGGGATGGGAGTGGGCGGTTCTGTAGCGGAGGGGGTACCGAGGCCAAGAGTCTCCCGAACAGATGTGGGCAGCCCCCCCTCGGAATATGGAGAGTTGTCAGTAATTTTCTCGGAACGGGTGAAGGGGACTATTTGGGAATAAGATTTTTGGTTCCCGATGGCCTCGGGATGATGTGTTGATTGAACCAATGCTTTGGAGAAAGGTCGAGAATGCCCTCCTCTCACAGAGTGCCCTCCACGTATGGCGCATGCACGCGAGGAGGACGCCACGTGGGAATTAGGAGGGAGATCAGAAGGACACGTGTCACCATCCTGTTCATCGTTCCCAGGAGACTGGTTAGGGTTAGGGTTTTTGTTGCCCGAGCGGTTGGAAACACCGCCCCGGCACCACCATAACCCAAAACCCTGCCGCGAGAGGAGGAACGGCGAACTCTAGGTTTAAGCCAGGGACCAAATTCATTTATGTTTTCCGAGGGTGGTTTGACAGAGATCTCAGCAGCGATGTCATCCGAACCCTCAACAGCCACATCAACCTGCATTCCAGCATCATCTTGCACCTGCTCAGGAGGGGCTCCTGAGGACACATGAAAACAGAGAACTCCCCATACTTTACCCAAGTCCCTTGTTGAAGGGGTTTACTCAGATCGAGTTCAACGCAAACCCGGGCATACTTGGCTCTAGAACGATCAAGAGTGTGATCGCCTACCTTTAGAACTTTACCAAATTGAGAAGCCACTGATTCCAGGATTTCACCTCCCCAGAGTTCAATGGGAAGATGATGGAGTTGGATCCAGACAGCAGCAAGAGATAGTTTTTCAAAGGCCGGTTGGAAGGATTCCGACCAGAGAGATATCTGAAGGATGCGACCAGCCACCGTCCATGGGCCGTCCCAAAGGAGGCGGCATTACATCTCCTGGGATTCACACCGGATGAAGTAAAAGCCATTGGGGAGGTCGGCGACGGAGAAAGCACTTAGCCCTTGCCAAGCATCTGCCATAGCAAGTTTTGCCTGTTCAAGGGGAAGAGATTTGCCAAGAAATTTAGCATAAATAGAAGTTTGCATGCCATCTCTGGCAGAAACCCAGAGATCATTTCCAATAGTAATCGAAGAAGTAGAATGAAGTTTGAGTTTTTCAAAGTGCTGCTTCTGCAAATGAAGAGGAGTCTCAAAGGATTCTTGTTTGGAAGAGGAGGAGACCACATTGGCCCAGGAGACGCCCGAGTTCAATCCTGGACGGGAGTGGGGTTTCGCCGGCCCCGAGGGGGCCATATGGGAGCTCAGGTTCAGCTGGACGGGAGGGGGATGTTCAAGAGATGAAGTTTGGTCCCTGGCTATCGAGTCAACTAGTAATGTTGGAAGCCCCGGTTTGCAGAAACTCCAGGTTCATCTGAAACTCACTACGGGTCTGTGATTTGTTTGTGAGCAGTGGTGGGTGTGATGATGATGATTTGAAAGCTTTTACTAATTATATTAGTAGATGATTATTATGGTTTAGGACTGATTTAATTAATTAATTTTTAATAAATAAGTCACAAGCGTCCTCCATATAAAAAATATCAGGGATACGCACAAGTGTGGAATTAATAAATACATCAATGCACATGTGTACTCATCTTATGCGGCTTTATGCGGCTTTTGAGATCGATCTTAGCTCCTCTTCGAAATAAACACACTACGCATGAGACTTGATGTCAATAGACCAAGAGTTATTAACGGACTAATTTAATTTATTGAGAATAATATTGCAGTTATGATTGTAAAAAAAATTTAACTTGGGGATTTTTTTTTTTTAAAGAAAATTGTAATAGTTCTTCTTACGAAATTGGCCGGGCAGCCCATGTATACCACGCCATGGATCGGACCATGAGTCGACATTGTCTCAATTTAGGCCCAGTCTGAACCATGCATGAGCCGAGGGATGTCCACTCATTATATTTTTATATAAATTTTTTTTTCTTATCAATATTCCTCAGTCCTCAGAATTAAAATTCTACTTCTAATTTTGAATGATGTAGATTTTTGTAATATTTATTAGCAATTTATTATGATACGTTAAATGTTTATTGATTTATTTTAATAGATTGAAATCATTGGAGTAGTATCTCATTCTCCTCCTAAGCTAAAAAAACTAGGGTTCAAATCTCTCTCAACTTAAAAAAATTAAGAGTTGATAAACTGTCCATATTTATTTAAAAAAATTACAAGTTATATTATTGTATTGTGTTTTAAATATTAATTTTAATAAAACCTAAAATATATTCATATTATTACATTATATTAGTTGTTACTAAAAGACAATTGAATTTAATAAAACTGATCAATCTTTTTTTTTTTTTTTGAAAATATTTATATTTTCAAAGTTTTTTTTTAAATAATATCTATCTAGTTGTTCATATGTTTAAACACCGTCAAGGTTTTTTTGGTAAATAAAAAAACACAGAAGGAAACTCAAGATTTTTTTATTTTTTTTTAGAAAAATGGATTAATCACGTAGAAGAAAACTCAAGTTTTCTTTTTTTTTAATGCAAAAAAAAAAAAAAAACTAAATTTAATTTGTATATATTTTACAAATTTCCTTCTAATTGAAGGTCACATGTGAAAGTTTGGAAAATCTGATTGATTGAGACCACTAAAATTTGGAATAAAATGTGCATAGTGAGAGGGACCCAAAATGAGTTGGAGAAGCAGCAAGCTCAGATATTATTGTGTCACATAAGACAGTCTCAACTTTCTAAACTTGTAAACTGATTCTAGTAAAATAATACAGTGTCTTAGGGCCCGTTTAATATGCAAAGTTTTGAGGTACAACACAGCACAAGTTCCTTTATTCCTTGTTTGATTTATAAATTAGCTGAGAGTACAGCACAAAATGTTGTTACAATACTGGACAAATGGATAAAATTTTTGTACCACCAAAACCTCGGTACAAAAATTCTATCGTGTAAGGATGGGATCCAAGAATTCCAAACTTCAGAGATGGACTGAGGATGGGAGGCAAGGCCAAAAATTTGTTTGAACAAATGCCAAATGCGGTATGAGAAGTCGCACTTAAGCAAGAGGTGATTTGTTAATTCTGGGTTTCTATGACACTGAACACAAGTATCTGTTACACAACAAATATTACATCTTTTTTTGGAGTTTGATTTAAATATAAAATGTTTATTAAGATAAAATTAAAATTGGTGAAACTACTTTTGATCTCCATACTATATATATCTCCCTGAAATCATTTTGCTATCTGAACCAAAATTGAGTTCAAATTAGCTAGTCCTCTCATTATTTCACTAATTTTTAATCAATATATATATATATTCTTGTCAAAACTTTTACTTGCCTAAAAACCCTATAAAATTTGAAGTCACCCTAACATCCATATAAACATTTCCATTTGCACAAACACCGCCATAAAAGTTTATATTTGTATTTTCAAAAAATATTTACATATATGGCCACATGTGGTTTTATACACCTATAACAGATCATATTTATGTTTACAACATTAAAAAGTTCAAATCTATTTACGCACCATCATATTGTACTCATAGTTAGGGTTACCATCCTATAGAAGTACATATTCAATATATGTACCATAATATCATATTTGCAGAGTAACTGAGAAAAATTTAACATCATTGAACGTGCAATTATTCTTAACTAGCCAAATATTCCAAGTGATTGCCACAACAAGGAAGTCCCCTACTTCTCTAGACAAAGGAGCAATTTTGGGTCTCCAACTACCCCACAAATCCTTCAGGGAGTATCGGGGTGTAGGGAGCCTAAACACCTAGTAGAAAAAATTCCAAATGCAATCAACTACCAAGCAAAGAAGAAAAAGGTGGTTTGTTGATTCAATAACTGTCGGGAGTTTATTATATTTTCTGGCAACCAAGTTTCCATAGTGAGAATACGATTACAAGAGGCCTAGCGGCTAAATTGGTTGATTTTCCTGAGACAAGTGCCTTTCCAAATTGTCTTGGTTTATGGGCAAAGAGTATCTCTGTAATTGAGAAATCCATAAAAAGATTAAACTATGAATTTGCCGTTGGATGTCAAGCACCGGAGTTTGTTATCTCTAGGCCCCTGAGACCCTAGGCCAAAAATTACATAGGCCAAAAATTACCTAAGTCAACCTGAATCAACAAAGATTGAAGTAGGTGCGCTAGTTCTTGTATTGTCCCAAAGGGGTTGTTAGGTTGTTGTGAACAACTTAGGCTAAAAATACACATGTGCACAATTGTTAATCCATCTACCCAATCATAATAGAGTGATAGTGCCCTCTTGAACTTGTGCTGAAATGCAAGATCCAAACTTAGATAGGCATTTCTTAACTCCCTACTGGAAGAACGACCTCCTCCTTGGTTGTCGGCAAAACAAGTTCAAAGTGTGGGTATCTTGATAATAATTAAATTGTCTCTTGCATCTTAATCTTTACATTATGTTTTGAATTAATGAAAATAAAATTATTCAAAAATAGTTTATGATCTTCAATTTTTTAATTTTCAGATTGTTTGATGTATCACACGCGTGCCTACAAAACCTAATGGTTATTGAATTGTCCAAGCATCCCAAACCTTTAGCTTGTTGTTAATTTTTTTTTTTCAAATACAAAAAATTATTTTATCATGTAAGTTTTTTATACTTTAATTTGTATTGGTAATTGAAAGCATGTGATTTTTTAATATGTATTATTAATTATTTTTATTCACAAATTATAATTGGTGTAAGAGATCAACTATTGTTGCATATTTTATAAAAAAAACTGCTAAACACCAATCATCCATCCCTAAAGTTGAAACTCCTTTTCTCTAATCTTGAAATATCATTATCTATTCCTAACTACAAAACTCCAAGTTCTGATTCAATTTTAAATGATTCCAATAGTATGAAAAAGCATAGAGCGCATCTTTAATGAATTAAATTAGTTTGTGCGAAAATTGGATACTAAATTTCTTTTTTTTTGGCCTCCCCTAAAAAAATTTTTGGCGTCGTCCCTGCTAGTTCCTATGTATTTATGGAGAAAATAAAATATTATATATATATATATATATATATATATATAAACTTTTTTTTTAATTTCTTCCACCCACCACAATTTACTAATTCTCTGCCCTTTAGCTAAGCATATTTAGCATTTCTTCACCAAGCTTTAGGCTTCCCAACCCACCGGGGGACCTTGCATGAGTTGTGAGGTTCATTGAGGTTCCACCTCTAGGCTATAACTTGGAATATATGACTACAAAGAAATGTAGCGTATTTTTAATGATAAATTTTCTTAGTGCTCTGTCATTATCATAAAATTATGTATAAATTTCTATCATGGTTCAATGCGACCCTAAAACCCAAAGGGTGAGACTAGCAGACTCAGCTGCAATAGCAAAATGCAATTTGGAGTTCCTTGATCACTATATTGATCTAGGCGATCACACAAAGAGGACAGACTAGTCAAGAGCTGAGGTTTTAGCCCATGTTCTCTGAGTGCACATGGTCTTGTTTCGGTGATTTTCCTTCTTTTTATTTTATTTTTAGTTTTCTACTTCTGATACCATCTAAGATGTTATTCAATGTATTATATAATTATACCCCAAATGACGCAAAATATATATGCATGCAATTAGTCAATGGGCATCTCGATTTGATAGTCACGCTATTTGGACAAATATAATAGCTGTCGGTCATATTAATTAATAAAACATAAAAAGGATCTCCTTCATGAATAAGAAAAAAAGCCTCCATGCCTCATTTACTTGTATCAATTTGTCTCCTTATTTTTATTCATTTATTTATTTTGTTTTAACAGTTGAATAAACAAATGGTATGACACCTACGTGTAAAAAATAAAGGTTATAAGTTCAAATCCTTCCCCGGCACTGTTCATGTACTATTTATATACTATTTATACATTTGTTCACACGGTCTCCAGTACTATTCATATATTACTCATGCAATGTACATCCGGGTCCAGTACTATTCTTAAATTTTTTGAGTGAGTGGCGCTTGTCACCTGTTAATAAAAAAAATATCTCTTTTTATTTAAAAAAAATAAAACATCAACTGATATTTTTGTTATATTTATTTTTAGAAGTCCAAATCTAGTTAGTCTTTTGTAACAACTCTATTTAGTTAAATTTTCTTAATTACGATGTCTATAATTTTTAAGATATAAAATGAAATAGAAGATAAGATTTCTAGAAATAAATATAAAAACATAGTCTAGCAATCCATTGTTGACTAGATTCACAATGAGATTAAAATATACCTCATCGAAAACAATAAAATTATATAAATAAAGATTTGGATCTGGTAACTTTATTTTATTAAATAATATGAAATGAGTATAGATATTATCTCTGGCTCAACTATTTAAGATTTTAAGTAATAATTAATGCTTTATATTAAAATTAAACTAGAGTCATGGAAGAAGAATGAAGAGCTTTAAAGAAAAGAACAATAAGAAATTGGAAAAAAAAAATTCTCCGTATAAACCAGACAATAAAATTTTGAAGATTATAATATTGTTCCTTTTATCATGTGTAAATCTTCTTCTTACCATCAATCTACACAAATGTGTAGAAGAGAAAATCAACAATACAATCAATAAACAAGAAAATCAACAACACAAACAATACAAACAAAACATTATTTCTAGCAAAAATTTTGAAAACAAATACTAGATAATTTTAGTAAGATTATGGATAAATGAAATCACTAATAATATCTACTAATATTATCAATAAAAGCCAAAAGTTGTTCATAAGATGACCCTCCTTCCTTCGTGCCACTCCTAATCCTCTCTCCCAACTCCTTAGCCCTTCTCCTAATCTCCACCCCTCCTTCATGCACCATCACCTTCCGGATAACTTCATCCACCTTCTCTCCCTTCAAAACCTCGTCCCTTTTTTCCCATTCCCTCACCATCACCCCAACCTTAAGATAATCAGTTATCATCAGTGCATTCCTTGGTTGGTCCGAATGCATGGGCCACGTCAGCAGGGCCACTCCCATGCTCATCCCTTCCATGCATGAGTTCCATCCACAGTGACTCATGAAAGCTGCTGTTGAACCATGGGCCAGTATATCCAGTTGTGGTGCCCATCCTCTCACCACCATCCCCCTCCCTTCAACTCTTTTATCAAAGTCCAACAACAGGCTCTTCTCCCTTGCAAGTTCCTCTTCCTTACTTATATCCCCTCTATCAGCTTCCCTTAAAACCCATATAAACCTCTGCTTGCTTTTCTCTAAACCCAGTGCTATCTCCTTTAACTGCTCATCTGACACTGTTGTTGTGCTTCCAAAAGCTACATACACCACTGACCTGGGCGGTTGCTTGTCCAACCATTCAAGACATGGATGACGAGGTCCAGACTTATGATCAGTTACAGTGAGTGGACTCACAGGACCCACTGTAAAAATCTTCTTGCCAACAAAGTCATCTTCTTTGGCAAGAACATCAATGAAAGGTTCTTCAATGGTGCGTGACGTGTTGATGAGCACCCCTTCGCATGGGCTCTCATAATCATGTTTCATTAAAAAGGTCCAGAACTCTTCAGGCCAGCAGTTGGGTAAGGGGGAAAAGAGGATGTTGTTGTCCTGAGGGGATGGTTTGGAGCTGAGTTCGTAGGTGAACGCAAGTGCAGTGAAGGCAGGGACGCACTGGAACTTGAATGTGTGGATAAAAGAGATGAAAGAGGCATCATGGCCGATGAAGGATATGAGAGGGTCGTGGATGAGGATGAGAGGGGAGGAGGAAGAGGAGAGGGAGTGGAGGAGATAGGAGAACGAAGGTGGTGGATGACGGAATCTAAAACAGGGATTATGTGGGAAGGGAAGTTGTGAATGGAGTTGGGGTTGGGGGTGGATGGAGGAAGAGAAGGGATGGGGATATCATGGAAGGTGATGTTGTGAAGTGATGCAGAGGTCCAGCCTTGGAGACGGTGACGGGCTTGGTGGTTGTGGATGGAGGAGGAGGCGAAGTGGACGGGGAAGCCATGGGATGACAGAAGGAGGGAGAAGTGGAGGAGCTGGTTGAGGTGGCCTTGTGCTGGGAATGGGACTACTAGAATTGGGATTTTGTTATCCCGGTTTGGAAATCCCATTTCTAAGAGTGATGATGATGATGGGGAGGATGTTGTTTTGAGTGGTGTGAGAATGGAGAGTGGGTGATTAGTTTTGAAGACGAGAAAGATCAAAATATGTTTGAATTCCACAACGTTGTGCTGTTGAGTGCCTTGGATTCCACTTTGCATTGTGTATGTTACGTATTGGTTTTGTTTTTTTTAGGTGAGTGGAGCGGGATGACCTGCCGGAGATTATTATAAATGGTTTATATTCAATTTGGTGTGGACTGAATCTTGATGTGTGGGGGCATCTATTATTATAGGATTATTTTCAAAAAAATAAAGTCAAATATGATGAAGGTGGATTATCACACGAGAGTGGGTGGATCCAGTGATAAGGGGCAATTATCCTTTCAATTTTTTTTTAAATATTTTATTTAGTTAATATATGTTAATTGTCTTTATCAATCACCTTAGTCATAAGTTCATAACTCTTGCTTTGATTTTACCTATTTCAACTGTAATTGTGAAAATGATTTTTCCTGTAATAAAAATTGTGAAAATTTAACTACACAATCGAATTAGTGATCAATTTTTAGTCGACTGCCTAGTGGCATACATTGAAAAACATTTTTTGATTGTATAGATAATGAAATAATTATTCATTATTTTTAAAATATGAAAACTCATAGAGGTCAATTATGAATTTATTTTTATTGATGTTTTATTATACTTGCTTATGTAAAAGATTTTTTTTAAAATAATTATATGATTTTGATTTGTTAATTTTAATTTTTGCATGGTAGGGGTATTTTAATTTTTTTTTCTATATAGTTTTTGTAAATTTTTTAGACGTGAAAATGGCCGACTTTCATTATCCCATATGGCACGTGACCATGTTAATAAATATGCAAGGATTCGATAATCCATCATAACTAGTGCATCTGTATACATGTATGTCCATTAGCAAACTTTTAAATAAGGGTATTGTCAAAGAAAAAAAAAGTGTAGGTATAATTATTATAATTTTATGGATTACTAAAAATATGACTGTTAAAGTTTTGGGCATTTCCTTAGTCGGCCTTATAAAATTTTTTAATTGTCTAGATGTCCCTATCCTCGTTTTATTTGTCAAAATGGTCTTAAGACTATTACATCATTCTATAATATGTTGATTGGGTATATATGTTCTTTTTCCTTTTTTTTTTCTTTTTTTTCTTTTTTATTTTTTGACTCTTTTTTTTCTTGATAATTAGCAAAGTGACTTATTTTTATTATTTTTATCTTTTTTAAATTTTGTTATTATTTTTAAAATTTGTCATTTATATTAAAACTCATTTGTTTTTTAACGAATATATTGTTATTAAAATATAAAAAAAATGCGAAATTTTAAATTTTAATTTATTTAAATTGGATTAAAAATATATTTATTTTAATTTTATTAAATACATGAGTTTTTCTGAATTTTGCTTCCCATTTATAATCACAATTTTGTTTCAACAAATACCATAAGTGTAATAGTTATCAACATGAGCACAATAGAGAATTGATTGTCCGAGGATTAGGCTGCAATCCCACTCTCACACCGAGGACCCTTATGGCACACTATGCATTGGGATTTGGGAGACCCTCCACCATCCATACACCCTTGCTCACCATGAATTGAGTGAGATTTGAACACTCAAATCCTAACTCTTGGGCTAGAGCAATTTTGATAATAAATTTTTATTAAATACTAAAAATGATAAATTTAAAAAAATATAACCATGTTGTCAAAAAGTTAAAAATCTAAAAAAATTAAGTTACTTTTCTAATTACAAAAAAAGGGTTACGGTTAAAAAAAAAAAAAAAAAAAAAAAACATATCTATTCAACATACTATAGAATGATGTCACAACCATAGAATCATTTTTCACAAATAAAATGATTCTAAGGACATATCCATTCAACATACTATAGAATGATGTCACGACCCTAGAATCATTTTCACAAATAAAATGATTCTAAGGCCATATAGATGATCAAGAAGTTTTATGAAGCCAACTAGGGAAATAGCCCTATTTCTTAATATTCCGAATATATATATATATATATATATATATATATATATATATATATATATATATATATAAAAGATGAGAAAATTGCAATAGTAAAGAAACAAAAAAAAGGAAGACTTGTGACTGATTTTGAAAATTTTTTTATTTGGTAATTTATTAACTACAAAGGTAATAAATTTAGTCTTTGTGGTCCAACTGATCTACTATACATTTTTTATACTCTTTTATCCCTTCCTTCTCCAAACTTTGGTTATTGAAAAAGAAACCCAAAAAGAAGTTTTAACAATAACCAGTTTTATTACGAAATAGTTCATAATGTTTATATCAATCTCTACAATGTATATATATGTGTGTGTAATCTTTTCATATTTTCCTTGTACTTTGAAGGGGTCAAGTTGTAAATATACTTATCAAGATTGAAGTGGCCTCTCTTGTGATTCTTTAGTGACCAACTCGTGAAGAAAACGTTAAGGACGATCTCAATTTATCAATGGTTTTTTGTTGGCATATTTGACTAATGTTATTATGATTTGAGCTTGTGATTAGTGAAGTATATGAGATCAGCTTCTAGAAGAGAAATAAGATTATGTTTAATTAAAAAAAAGTTATTATTTAGTCTTCCACATGCCCTTAGATTCAACAATTGACTTGAAAAACATATATCGGTAATGATAGACTAAGACCAAAGACCCAACATTGGATCTGGTATTATTGCAATACTTAACAAATAAATACTTTTCTGGGTTAATATTAAATGGTTAATAGTAATAATTAATCATCGAAGATAAAAACTTTCTTCCAAAAATAAATTTAAATAAAAGTTAAGCATGGTCTCTTTTAATTTGATTGATGATCTTTGTTGGATTTTTTTTTTATTTATAAATGTAGACAAGTCTCAAGGTCTAACTTTTGAACATTCACTTGAGAATGGAATGAACTATTATAACACTCTATTATGAGCGGTGGCTTTTTTTTTGGAATATATCAACAAAAGCATTGGTTATCTACGGACCAAAAATAATAATTCCATGGATACGGTTCAATAGTAGCTATTATGGAACCGAGAGGTGCTCATCCACATCCAGAAGTTTATAAATTCTGATATTTATTATAGTGTGTAATATAGAGATAGGTTTGTTATTATGTGACAAGGTTGCTATTTTTTACTGTAGAAGATACTAAACTAAGACGATCGGCTGTGGATAATGCACATTTTAATTCTGTGGTAGTTATTACCAAATTGTGTTCATGGTATATCATTTTATCTGTGATTATTCAGATAGGCACACAATGGCTATTAGATTTAAATTTAATGGCCACGGTGTATATATTTTTTTCACCGTAAAAGAAATATTATCTTCAATTTTAAATACTTCCACTTTCCAAACATCTTAAATGACTAAATTAATTCTAAAAATCCAAAAGATCAATTTTTTCACTTGATTGAAGCTATTTTTCCATTGTCCATCCAATCAATCGCTGTTCCGTACTATATCTGTAAGAATTTTATAAGAAGCAAACAATAAAAAATTGTATTCAAATGAAAGTGACCCGCAATAGTCAACAACCATTCTACAAGCAAACATTTATCGATATGAATTACATTGACATATCATATGCAAAATTATGTTTGTTCATTCTTTCCAATGCTAAAATAATTTGAAAGATTTTGAATTGATATTGAAAAAGTTTGGTGTACACATTAGAAAACAAATGTATTTTATTATTTAGTCCACCAAAAGTTGTCATTTCTTGGAAGTTAGAACCAGTTAGAATTTTAGTTTTGGAAGACTATAAAAGGGATATTACTTAGTAATTATAGCTTCATTTGACTTGAGTGTTTGGACTATTCTTCTAGACTTCCATGAACCTCCTATTCTTCAAAGTACAAATATTTAAAGAAAATGAAGAAAGGTCTACTTTGGCAACTTCGTATTTTTAATTCTTGTGTAATTAAAACGCTATGAATGATGCACCTTCATTGAATGCATAAAACAATGGAGGAATGCCAAAAATAAATTTAACTATTGCGAGTGTTTCCTAGTTGCAGAATGCAGACAGAATTATTGATAATTTAATTTTTCCTTTTCAGTGCTATATATATACATACAAGGTGGACAAATCATTTACCTTAAAAAATAAATAAATAAATATAAGAGGCCAAAGAATTTTTTGCCAACGTCTTTTTAAGCCTAGTGTCAAGAATTATTATTTTTAATGTAACATTTTGTTAAATTAAACAAAACAATATTATTAAAAATTGTAGTGGATACAGGTGAAATAGGTCTACTGTTTTTGTGTTTAATTATAAGAATGTTTGAAATTATCATAATTTATCAATAATATTATCTAATTATATTTACTTGCAAATACTTTAAAGAAAACTTCACTACTTTTTTTTGCAATCATATCTAACCTTTGAAATAGAAAATGTCTTAATTACTGGTGATATGAATATTCAACTTTGAAGTCTTTGACTGCCTTCGAGCCTTCTACACGCTCCTCCCACACATTCCACCAAGACCTAACTCACTTAGGTTCGAATTGTCAAACCGAATTAAAGCTATTATTATTTAAATTGAACTAAAATTATTTTTACAATTTTGGTTCTAAACCAAAACCTTGACTTGGAATTTTAAAGTTCTAATTAAGGTTTTTTCAAATTAAAAATCAGAACATGAGCTAAACCATTCATTTTCATTCTATTTTAAAAATTTTAAATAAAATTTATATAATATATAATATAATAAAAAATTTTGATATATTTTAATTAACAAACATCTCCCCTTTAAAATCGGAATTGAAACTAAAACCTTAATTTTATGGTTGTGTTTTAGTTCTAAGATTCATAAAACCGAAACTATCGGTTCAGAACCGAAACAGAATAGGTTCAGTCCACTTCTACAGCACTCCCAAACTTTTTACTAGCTCTACTTGACAGCTGCGTCACTAATGACTTCATCAACTTCATCCTTTCCAACCCTAATATATATTAACTGCTTCAAGCCCTAATATATTACGTGTGGCTGGTTCTATCATCAACACTAACCGTGCAATTGAGTCAGAGTTCCTCTTAATCCACTACCTTAACCATGAGTGTTTCGGACTGCCTTGACAAGTAACCGGATGGGTCTGTGGTTTGTTTGTGAGCAGTGGTGGGTGTGATGATGATGATTTGAAGGCTTTTACTAATTATATTAGTAGATGATTATTGTGGTTTAGGACTGATTTAATTAATTTTTAATAAATAGGCCACATATAAGAGAGGAGAGATATACACAATGGACTTAATAAATACCTCAAGGCACATGTGCCTTCATCTTATGCGGGATTTGGGAGTTGATCTCAAGTTCTCTGTGAAATAAACACGCCAGAGACTTGATATCAATAGACCAAAAGCTGTTAGCGGACTAGTTTAATTTATTGGGAATAATATTGCAGTTATGATTGTAAAACATTTTTTAACTTTGAAAAAAAAATTAAAAGAAAATTGTAATGGTTTTTCTTAAAAAATGGGCCGGTCAGCCTATGTATAGCACGCCATGTTTCGGTCCATGAGCAATTTAGTCCTAGTCTGAATGATGGGCCAAGGGATGTCCACTCATTATGTTTTTATATAAACAATTTAAACTTTTTTTCTCTCATCAATACTCCTCTGTCCTCAGAATTAAAATTCAACTTCTAATTTTGAATGATGTGATAACTTAAAAGAAAGGATAAGAAAACTGCACACTTTATTCATAAACACTGAAGCTTTTATAAAGGCAAAGTTCTAAAAAGATAATCATCGGCTAATTTGAATTCCAATCAACACACAACTAACTTAAATATCTAAATCAAACATATCCTAATCAAACTAAAATAAACATCATTATCTCAACACCCTCCCTTAAACTTATGTTTATCACATAAGTTTAAATATTTTAAAGCTTTCTTCCTTACATGAATGCTTTCATTTTTTAATTGACTCAGCCATACTGCTTGAGATGCACATGTTGTTGCTACTACAAATTCAGCCTCAGTAGTTGAAGGAATGCCAATATGTTGCTTCTTTGATAGCCATGAGATAGCTCCAAAACCCATCATAAGTACATAACTGGATATGAGTTTCCGATCATCTAAATCTTCTGCATAATCACTATCTGTAAATCCTATCAGATCTGACATCTCTTCTTTCTTCTTCTTCTTCTTCTTCTTTTTCTTCTTCTTCAAGTAAATCTTTGTCTCCACATCGATCATTGCCGTATTTGTAATATATGTCCTTCTCTTTCTTTTTCACCAATCCTTCCTTTCACTGCATCAACATTAGTCCTTGCCATATCTTTGTACAGTCCTCCGTTGATCATCAAATAGTCTCTGAGAGCTTGATAGTTTCCTCCCAGTGAGTCTAAGAGAGTCCTAAGATATAGGTCTTGTGCCTCACCCAAGGCCACTATTCCTTCGGCATCCTTCTTCTTGCTGTATAACTGACCGTCGGCTTCTTTGATCTCAACAGTGGTCCGGCTAAGCTGGTCAGCCTTCAGCTTTTCCTTCTGCTTAGCAGCATTCTTCTTCTCCACCTCCATCTGCAGCTCGGCCTCTCTTATCGCCACTGCCTTCATTAACCGACTCCACCTCTGTCATCTTCGCCTTTTTCTCGAGCTCGGCTTTCTCCATTACAAGCTCTGCATTAGCTTGCGCCACCTCGGCCTCTCTCTTATTTTCATATATTTGCACATGAGTGTCAACATTCACTATTTCCTTCTTCCCTTCTCCTGTAATTCCATACATATGGTTGCTTCAACTAGTGTCCTCAAACCAAATATCTAACTTTTGAGGTTTCTGACTACTTGAATTGCCATTAGCAAAGTCTCTGCTTTTTTATTTTCTATAAAATTTGATTTTTTCTCCTTTGTCTTTGTCATTAGGTAGCTTGGTGTAACATTCAGAATGGTAATGACCAAATCGATGACATCTAAAGCACTCAATCTTAGATTTATCAAAATGTTGACCTCGGCCTCTTCCTTTACTTTGTAGATAACTATCATCAGTATTTATGTTACCACTTCTGTAGCCTCTCTCTACTCTTCCTCTTCCTCTACTTCCACCTCGACCTTTACCTCGTAATATTGAGAAGTTGTTGGTTGTAGAAGTCTTCAAAGCTTGCTCCTCAGCAGTAAAATTACCGTTAATCTTCTGTTCATGAACTAATAAAAAGCTTTGTAGTTCATCAATGGAGAGTGCATCTATATCCTTTGATTCTTCAATTGAGCAGACCATATAGTCAAATTTTGCTGTCAAAGATTGCAATATCTTTTCAACAATAGCAACATCGTTCATCTTCTCCCCATGAAAACGCATATTATTGGCTAACCCCATAGTTCTTGCAAAATAGTTATTAACAGATTCTCCATCCTTCATCTGTAGATTTTCAAAATCCCTTCTCAATGCTTGAAGTTGTCCACGTTTCACTCTTGATGAGCCTTGATATTTTCTCTTCATTGAATCCCATATATCTTTGGAGGTTTCTTTGCAAAGAATTGTCTCCAAGATAGATCGATCAATGGCTTGAAATAAGTAATTCTTCGCCTTCAAGTCTTTCAACTTTGATGCCTCAAGTTCCTTCCGTTGTGTTTCTGTAAGTACCACTCCAACATCCGGGGTTGCAACTCCGAATTCAACAAAATTCCAATACTCCTTAGATTTTAAGAAGTTTTCCATCAACATGGTCCAATGATCATAGTGACCATCAAAACGTGGAATAGATGGTTGCACAAAGTTGTTGCAGACATTGTGAATTTCTTCACTACAAAGATCTCTCTCTTTTGTTGAAAACCAGGCTCTTGATACCACTGATAACTTAAAAGAAAGGACAAGAAAAATGCACACTTTATTCATAAACACTGAAACCTTTATAAAGACAAAGTTCTAAAAAGATAATCATCGACTAATTTGAATTCCAATCAACACACAACTAACTTAAATATCTAAATCAAACATATCCTAATCAAACTAAAATAAACATCATTATCTCAATATGATGCAGATTTTTGTAATATTTATTAGTAATTTATTATGATATGTTAGATGTTTATTGATTTATTTTAATAGATTGAAATCATATGAGAAGAGAATCTCATTCTCCTCCCAAGCTAAAAAAACTAGGGTTCAAATTTCTCTCAACTTAAAAGTTATCAAGAGTTGATAGTTTGTCCATATTTATTTTACAAAAAATTATAAGTTTTATTATTGTATTTGTGTTTTAAATATTTATTCTAATAAAACCTAAAATATATTCAAATTATTACATTATATTAGTTGTTACTAAAGACAATTATATTTAATATAGCCGAGAAATCTTTTTTTTTTAATCTTTATATTTTTCAAAGTTTTTTTTTAATAATATCTATCTAGTTGCTCATATGTTTTAAACACCGTCAAGGTTTTTTTAGTAAATAAAAAAAAAAACACAGAAGGAAGAAACTCAAGAATTTTTTTTTTTTTTTTTTTTTTTTTGATAAAAGTGGACTAATCACGTGGAAGAAAACTTAAGTTTTCTTTTTTCTTTTTTCTTTTTTTAAGCGAAAAAAAACCTAAATTTAATTTGTATATATTTTACAAATTTCCTTCTAATTGAAGGTCACATGTGAAAGTTTGGAAAATCTGATTGATTGAGACCACTAAAATTTGGAATAAAAGGTGCATAGTGAGAGGGACCCAAAATGAGTTGGAGAAGCAGCAAGCTCAGACATTATTGTGTCACATAAGACAGTCTCAACTTTCTAAACTTGTAAACTGATTCTCGTAAAATAATACAGTGTCTTAAGGGAGGGGTATGAGGTGGGGATCCCTGATTCCCTCTCTTACCGGGATGTGAAAAACTCTCTTGTCCCTGTAGCGGGAGGAAGTGCTCCCGAAATAAAATTATATTTATACATTTATATATTATATATTTAAATATATAAATAAATATATTTATATAAATGTAAATAATATATGGGGTTAAAAAAAAAAAATTTAATTGTGCGAGGAACCTTATGGGGAGAGGAGTAGGCTTCTCCTTCTCCGGTTGCTTTAGGGGCATTCCTATACAGTTAAAGACTCAAGTTTTTCAATGCTATCGAAAAATGAATGTTTTATTTGAGTAATTTTTTTTAAGTATATATATATATAGGAAATTTCACTAAACAAAACACTTAATCTCATTTATACCTATTGACATGACATAAAAATAGACATGAATTTATTTGTTTACCCTTATTTCAATCACTACAACCATATCATTAACTTAGACCCAAATGTATTGCTTTTCGTCAACACATTTATTGCAACATTATAGGACACATCCTAAACTAAAACATTCATAAAACACTATTCTAACATTAAATAAGTATTAGTAATTAATTTTTTGTATTATAATTTAATTATTTTTATTGAAAACTTTATTTTACTTTAAATTTAAATTTTCTCAAAATTTTAGCTATCCGGTTATTTTGGTAAATTTATAGTATTACAAAGTTGATTATTATAGTCAACCAAACGTGGTAAAGAAAAATTACCAGTAATAAGAGTTTCTAACTAAACATAGTTATCATAAATTATCACAACATTTTTTAGCATATAGTATTTCCAACCTTATTACTATAGTAATATATCATTACTGTGAACCAAATGACCCTTTAGAATTTGTTAAAGAGTTAAGACTCCCTCACCCTCTTCGATGTATTGTGCTCATGCACCAATGATGCTGGGATGATACACAATCTCAGACTTGGCTAAAGAGCTAGACTTTCTATGCTATTTAAGATGTATGGTTCATTTTCTATGAATATTTTTGAGTGTCTATTTTTTTAGGTTGATGTTTTATTTTCGCTTCATTAATTATTATATCATCAACACTGACCATGCAATGGAGCCATTGGCTTAGAGATATTTGGAATAAAAGGTGCATAATGAGAGGGGCCCAAGCTCATTGTCAAATGAGTTGGAGAACCAACAATTTCAGGCATTATTGAAGGGAGACTACAACGTTTTACTTGAATCCCCCAAAATGTTTTCATATATACCCTAAAAAATTTTAAAATATTTGTGCATCTTTCTCATTCTCTGTACTCAATCAGGGTATTCTGAAATTAAATTCTATGTTAATGTTTTGTAGATAGTAAAAGAATTATAAATTTTTCAATATAAGCAGCATGAATTTGAATACAAATTAAGTTTGGGACGAATAACATGATCACTAAAAAGGATTTTTCAATATAGACACAATGAAATATAAATATATCAGCTACAAACTAATTATATATTATATGATAAAAATATTTATAGTAAAAAGTTTGAATTAAATATTATTTGATAATAAAAATTCATATAATATTTAGTTAACTTTAAATGGATTATAGATGTTATAAATTAATTAGTTGGGACAAACCAATTATGACCAAAAAAGAAAACAATTCAGTATTAACAATATCAATGTAATCATATACAAAACAAGTATTTACTATATTTAATACACTAAATTTATTTATTTTAATCATTTTAAAAAGTTAAACAAGTCATTTTATATATATATATATATATATATATATATATATATATATATATATATATATATATTTTTTTTTTTTTTTTTTTTTTTTTTTTTTTTTTTTTGAAAAAGTGAATAAACCACATCTATAAGAAAAAAAACCAATTGAGAATAGACCCACACCAAAAAGGTGAAGAGGAAAAGATAAAACAACAAAGAACCACTAGTTGTGGTTACCGGACAGAAGACAACAAGAGCTACAGAAAGTAAAAACCACATCAAAATAAGGAACATGATTTCTTAAGCCCCAAACCCCAAAAAAAATACTAAATTTTATTTATTTATTTTTATTATATTATTTTTTAAAACATATATTCAAAGTCAAAACCACTTAAATAAGCAGAAACTCTATCACTTGAGCTATGCATGTTGGTATATTATTTTGTATTATAACTAATCATTATAACTACTCGTAATAATATGTACAACCTCTTAACAAAGTCTTAAGAGGTTGTACATGCAGCATAATAATAATAATCCAAAAGAAACGAAAACAAAAACATGGAGATATTTTGATATTTGATGGTGATAGGATACCTAAACTATTCAATTTGGTTCCTGCTCAGTGACCTTACAACTCATCAATGCCGAACTATACAATCATGTGATAAACTAATGCATTAATTGCACATGAGAAGAAGAATATTATAACCATTTTGCTTCATGTCTTCACTTATTATTATTATTATTATTATTATTATTATTATTATTATTGAACTTGAACATGTATGTCTTTCACTTGAGTTGTTTTTTAGCCATTTTAGACCAAGAAGCTATCATTCCGCATATAATTCTCAAAACAATATAATATCAATTAATTCATGAATGATCCCTGAATTGTTTATAGAGATATTTTATTGTTCTAATTGTTATTTTATCTCAACCAAACCACAAATTTGATTCTTGAGATACAACCTTTAATCAAATGTATCATTAGGATAAGGAGATTAAAATTACGATACTGTATTAATATTATTTTGGATTTCAAAATATAATATATTATTTCTCTTCTCTTTTGCTATCCAAATGGTTATATCAAACTTATTTGGAATATATATATATAAAAGAAACATGTCAACGTCCAACAGTTGAGCACAGTAATAATAAAACCGCTGCAGTGTGTACAAATTAGAAGTTAATATATAGGATCCATTAAGATTTGTTTAGTATCGAAGTACTATGTATCTCATTTTTCACTATGTGACTATTTATAAGCACAGTGATATTATTCATCACACATTTAACGACAGGTATCTTAAAATTAAGCTTTAAACTAATTCGGAACTGAAAGCTCATTGCGAAATAAACTTTTTTTAGTGGGAATTTTTCATTTGCTTAAACAAGGGCTTGTGCACAGCAAGACATTGAAAATCTAGTCATATGCCCTCACCTAGTGATACAAGGTTTGGACTATAAATCTGGATCTACACCCAAAGATCTATTACCAGCACTATGTCCAATTGGTTTCAAATTTGGGTAATGAAATTATTATACCAATATTTTTGATAATGAGGCCAATATGATAAGACCAAGGGCTTGTGGATACTTGTTACTTTTATTTTTTTAGCTATTTTAGATAAAGAAGTTATCAATATGAAATAGATATATTTATATCATTGTATGAAATAAAAATCAATAATTTGAATTATTGATGAGCTTGTGATTTAGCGAACGATACTTTGAACTATTTATAGTCATATATAATAATTCTAGTTGTTATATCTTGCCCCACATGGCTTTAATATTGGTTTAAATAGAGGAAGTGTATTTACTCCAAATTTATTTCAACAGATGTGACCTCTAAATTGAGAGTTTCTAAATAAAAAATTTAGATTTTGAGATATTGAAAACATATTTCTAAGTTCAATTATTATTCAAAATTATTACATATCAACATGATTTACATAAACTCACCAACCAAAAGCTTTTTTTGACGTATGATACTTGTAAAGCCATCAAAGACTTATGTTAGTTATAACTTCACTATTTAAATTTAACCAATAATTAGACATATTATATCAACATATTTTTAGAATAAGACTTTCGATCCGAAATAAAATAATCAAAAAATACCCCATAATAAAATATATATTTTACCCTTATTACCAAAACAATAAACAACTGTGAATTACCCTACACACTGTATGCAATCAATTACATCCTAGAAAGATAACACATTAATTGTTAATTAAGATAACCATTAATCAAGATTAGACCTTCCTCAAAAGAGCCATCATAAGATTATATCTATGAATATATATATTATATAAATGTGCATACAATATCATTCATGGGGCCAGGCAAGATGAGATGCATCTTTTCAAGGACCCACACAAATTGGTGTGATTTCAGTGCACCGACAGCTTCAAGAGATTGAGGTGCACTGTTGCATCAAAATAAATAAATAAATTATTACTATTTCTTTTTTTTATTCATCAATTTTCTGACCGAGATATTAGGAGTATCACTCAAACTTCCAAACTACTCCCTAAGGCCATTTTTATTTGTTTATTTTAATTTATTTAGATGATTAAAAAAATTAGTTAAAATTAGTTGGTAATTTAAAATTTATAAAAAAATATATTAATTGTCTAAGATTACTTTTATTTAAAAAAAATAATTTAATAAAATATGTAGTTGAATATGATTTATTGGAAGTTATAGAACTATATTATATATAAAGATAAATTTAAAAAAATAATATTTTATGTTTCATAAATTTTATAGATAGTCAAGTAAAAAATAAAAAAAAAAACCTTTAAAATAGAACAATTAAAAAAAAAAAAAAAAAAAAGGAGGGGCTTACTTAAGCAATCTGCTTTTTTATCATTTAAATCAATCTTGATTGATGCATGAAAAATTATGTGTGTGTATATATATATATATATATATATATAATGTTTTTTTTTAAAAAAAATTCAAATTATTAAATTGAGTTTTGAGATGGTAAAAGCTTTACATGTGGAGAACACATTGGATTCCAGTGAGTGCCAAGCAATCAGTGAAGAAGACACACTCATGTTGGTAGATCTCCAAACCTTCAATTATTGAAACATCTTATATACTTTTCTAGTTATTTTGCTTCTTTTTCTTTGTCATTTACCCGTTTTGCCCTTTGTCATTATCCTAAAGGTTTTGTGAGAAAAAAACATTTTATATACAAACCAATAAACCGATACATTATTAATATTTTATTTAATTAATCAATGTCATGTATATATATATAACAAATAGATTACGAGCATCTCCATCTAAGAGAAATCAAAGATATACACAGGCATGAACTAAGTTCAACAAACTCTGTCCCTAGTTTATGTGGGTTTTAGAATTCAATCTAGAATCCTCTCCGAAATGAGCATATTATATAAAAGATTCAATATCAATAGACCATAAAACCATTGGTCAACGTAATATATATGGTTAGGGATGTATTTTTTAAAAATATTATTTAATATTTCAATTAATTTTAATATTTTTATTGATTAATTTAAGGGTATAAAAGTAAATTTTTATTTTTGGATTTTAAAGATAAATAAATAAGTATGATATTTTTTTTTTAAATCAAATAAACAATTAGAGGTATTTTGAGGGATACATAAAAGGATTTATTACAATGAAAACTCATAAACTAATGTTTTTGTTAGTTATGATATATCAACGCTAGCTAATATATATAACGTTAGGGTTGACCTAATCAATCTAATAGAATGGGAAAAAAAAAATCACTCTTGTTTTTGTTTCTATATTTATTTAGGTAATTCACATGAGACTGAATTTTAACGTTTTTCACTATTTATTACATATAATATAAGGAAAGTGCCATGAATTCAATTTATTATAAAAATTAAATCTCTTGCAAAATATACTGCATTGCCTACTCATAAAGTAGCCATTTTTGTTAAGCAATTTATGATATTGGGTAAATATAAAGAAACTGACACTAAAAAAAAATTATTCATCTTCCAAAAATATATTTTTTTAAGAGTAAAATAAAATTTTTAAAAAATTTATTATTCTTTAGATTTTAATATATTTATATATTATAATTAAATACAACAAGCATATTATCCAAATTATAAAGGCTTAGTTTGTTTAAATAAGTAGTTTTAAATTTAAATTATATATATATATATAAACATCATGATAAAAAAGATTTATCATTTGATAGGGTTCTCTAATTTATATTTTATCATAAATTTATTTAGAATCCATGGATCATATGAACAAGTGTGTCAATGAAATTTTTTTTTTGATAAAATAGATAAATCACTGTCAGGGATATGCTCGAACGAGGAATTCTTCTCAGAGAGATCAGCTCTATCAACCAAGAGTGTATTCAACCTGCAAGTGCTCTCAACTTTCAAAATCGCGGGAGATGAATTCATGTTTCACCCAGCCAAGAGAATCATGTACTCTTGGTCTAAACGTCATTTGGTATAAAAATTAATATATATATATATATATATATATATGGGGTAATAGTAGAATCACAAGGTATGACAAGGCAACAACCATGCATGACCAAATGATGGTGCCAAACTTGTCTCCTTCCCTGGTCCAGCTCACCACCCTCCCTCTTCTTGTTGGAAGGTGTCCATCTCTCAACATGTTCACATGGAATTTATCATCTAATTAAACATTTTTCTCACCTTTCTTTCCCCATTTTTATTTATTTACTTATTTTTTTTAATTCCCTCCATCCACCTCTCTCCCTTTCCCACCATCCATTATTCCCTTTCTCCTAAAAAAAGAGAAAAACCCATTTAATTAAATTAAAAATAAATAAAAATAATAAAACAAAACCAGATCTCAACCAATGTATCCTCCTTCCACTACTACAAAAACCCAACTCTGTTTCCTTCCCTCTCTATCCTCTCTACCTCCCATTCTCTTCTTCTCTTCTACCAATTTATATTCATCCACAAAATCAATCCTTTTTTATTTTTAATTTCCATTCTTTTCCACATACAAAAAACAAAAAAGAAGAAGAAAAAAAAAGAGAAAGAAATGAGAGAAATCCTTCACATTCAGGCAGGACAATGTGGGAACCAAATTGGAGGGAAGTTTTGGGAGGTGGTTTGTGATGAGCATGGAATTGATGCAACTGGTAACTATGTGGGAAGTTCTAGTCTTCAATTGGAGAGAGTGAATGTGTATTATAATGAAGCAAGTGGTGGGAGATATGTCCCAAGAGCTGTGCTCATGGATTTGGAGCCTGGGACAATGGATGCCTTAAGGACAGGACCTTATGGTCAAATTTTCAGGCCTGATAACTTTGTTTTTGGCCAGAATGGTGCTGGGAATAATTGGGCTAAGGGCCATTACACTGAAGGTGCTGAGCTTATTGATGCTGTTCTTGATGTTGTTAGGAAAGAAGCTGAAAATTGTGATTGTTTACAAGGTATTGTTTTCTCTCTTTCTTTTTTATCTTATCATTTCTGAATTGATGAAAAACTATTGAGAAGATTATAGATCTAGACATCTAGTTGAAGAAAGAAATGAAATATCAACTTTTTTTTTTTTTTTTTTTTTGCTGAGTGATTGATAATAAATATAGAGTTTTTAGTCTAAAAAAATTTTAGATTATAAGGAGATAAGTGGATGATTTGTTTGAGATCATAAATTATTGATGAACTTATGTGATCTAAGGTATACTCTTTGTGATTTGTTTGTAAGGAGATCTTTTATAAAGAATTTTTCTATTCTTATAATTTCTAAGTGTTGTTAAAATTAACTTTAAATTAAATATAATGAGAAGGTTTATTATTCTATAAATGAATTGTTTTGAGAGTAATGAATAAAGTTAAGCCAGAATTAATCATTTAAGACATATCTTAGAGCCCACTAGATAGCATAATTCTTGTTTTTAGTGAATATAAAATTTTCCTTTTCTAATAAAATTACTAAAAAGTATTTCTAACTAATATATAAAAAATAGGAAAAATGGCTTATAAACCATTCAAAAAGTTCTATAATTACATATTTACCCTTAGAAAAAACATAATTATATATAACCCTGAAAAATATAAATAATTACAGATATGCCCCTACTGTTAGATTCTGTTAACAGAAGTTAATCAAACTTTATTAACTACAGTTATAATTTGGATTAAGATATATAAAAAGTCTAAAATAATTCTTGTAAATGGTCATTTTATAATAAAAAAACTTTTCAAGAGTATATATATATAAAAGGTATAATGGTCATTTTATATATTTGCTATTGGTTAACATATGTTTTTTCAGCCAATTTGAACTTCAGGGGTATATATGCAATTATCTTTTATTCATGGGCAAATATGTAATTTTAAAATTATTCAGAGTACACCTGCAAAAACCCCTGAAAAATAATACACACATTTTTACCATAAATGCTAATCTAATTACATGCATTATATTATGTATGAAAAAACAGGATTCCAGATATGTCATTCACTGGGAGGTGGGACTGGATCTGGGATGGGGACATTATTGATCTCAAAGATTAGAGAAGAGTATCCAGACCGTATGATGCTAACATTTTCAGTATTTCCATCACCCAAAGTGTCAGATACAGTGGTGGAGCCATACAATGCCACCTTGTCTGTGCATCAACTTGTGGAAAATGCTGATGAGTGCATGGTTTTGGACAATGAAGCCCTATATGATATTTGCTTCAGAACTCTCAAGCTCACCAACCCTAGCTGTAAATTTCTTCTTACTTTTCTTTTTTATTTTCATGTTTTATCATATATATTGTTAGGTTAATTTGAATATAATTTTTATATATTCCGATCTATAATTTCCGAATTAACTGATATGAAACTATTAGTTATTCTAATAATTAATAGCACAACTTATTTCTCAATGAAAGCTAATTCATAGGAAGGAAGGAGTTCATGTTTCATGTGTGCAAGTAGTACACTTTTAGTAGCTGGATCTGTGGGGATGACAACTTTAAAACAAAAAAAAAAGAACAATGTTGTTGTGGTGGATGTGGTCCATAGGTCAAGTTACTCCAAAATTTTTAGCATATATTGTTTGAATGCTGATTCAATGAGCCACACACCTAAACCACCCTCCCTTTCATTAGGACAAACAAGTATTTTTATAAGATTAATGAACTCACAATAAAGATGTTTTTTATTAATATTATGTCTATGTCTAATAGTAATATTTATTTGCACGGATGTAAGCACAAATTTGAACCTCTGTTCTTAATAGCAAAATATTAGCTACATCCATAATTTTCATCTTTACTATGAAAGTCATTATTGTTATATCAACTAAGGTATGATCTATTAAAGTAAGTGATTCTGAGTTTCAATTTTTATGCATTTTGAAAAAATATATGCGAGTTCATTATAAAAGAGTTCATTTTTTTTTATAGAGCTTCAATACTTTGAATTTTTAATAATGGTGGGTCAACGACTATATACATATATACCAGAATTATCATTATTATATCAATAAAGATTAGTCCAAGTGATTGAAGTTTAAATCACTTAAGTCAATGATTTTGATTTCGAATTTTTATGTATGCAAAAAAAAAAAATACATCAGAAAAAGTTATTATAAAACTTTTAGCATTTTGCTCGGATTAGTTTAGAGTCGATTACTTTTAGGAAATTAATGAATCAAAGACCATATATTATTAATAACAATATGAAGTCGAGTTTTCTAGAGACGTCCCCTGGATCCCAAACAACGTTGTCCCCTAAACCACCACCACCATTGTCTCATCCAAATACCCTCATTCTTAATTTCTACTCACTCATTTTTTTCTTATTTTTTATTTTTTGTTTACATTTGATGTCTACATATGTTTGTAGATGATGAATTCTTATTTTTCATTTTTTTGTCTATGTTTGATTTGATATCTATGAACATCCGCAGTTGACGAATTCTATAACAACATTATATTTCTGTGTAATGCATGAATGCAGTCGGAGATTTGAACCATTTGATATCAACAACAATGAGCGGAGTGACATGCTGCCTCCGTTTCCCCGGCCAACTGAACTCCGACCTCCGCAAGCTCGCCGTCAATCTCATCCCCTTCCCCCGCCTCCACTTCTTCATGGTCGGCTTCACCCCTCTCACCTCCCGTGGCTCTCAACAATATCGTGCTCTCACCATTCCCGAACTCACCCAACAAATGTGGGACGCCAAGAATATGATGTGTGCCGCCGACCCCCGCCACGGCCGATACCTCACCGCCTCCGCCATGTTCCGCGGCAAAATGAGCACCAAAGAAGTCGACGAGCAAATGATCAATGTGCAGAACAAGAACACTTCTTACTTTGTCGAGTGGATTCCCAACAATGTCAAGTCCAGTGTTTGTGATGTCCCTCCTAAAGGCATGTCCATGTCTGCTACATTCATGGGTAACTCCACTTCAATTCAGGAGATGTTCCGTCGTGTTGCCGAGCAGTTCACGGTCATGTTCCGGCGCAAGGCTTTCCTGCATTGGTACACTGGAGAAGGCATGGATGAGATGGAGTTCACTGAGGCTGAGAGTAACATGAATGATCTTGTTTCTGAGTATCAGCAGTATCAGGATGCCATTGCTGAGGATGAGGAGGAGTATGTGGAAGAGGCTGAGGAGAACTGAGATTCAATCAGTGTTTCAGTGTTGCTTGTGATCATGTGTGTTTTGTGAGACTTTTGTGATTCTGATGCTACTCAAACTCAGTAATAATGGTGGTCTTTGTTGTCTCTCCACATATAATCTATTATGATCTCATCATGTCTTTCTGTATGTATATGTTGTTATTTGGAATTTAATTGAAATTGAAGGTTTGTAAAAAGAATTCATGAGTTTATGTTGTTTGAATTGATGCTGCATTGTTTTATTTATTTTTATTTTTTAAAAAAATAGATAAACCATAAATATTAAAAATAACTAAAGGTAAATATAATTAGAAAGACCCATAAAAAAGAAAAAGAAAAAAACACAGACATGTCACAGCATAAATAAATCTATAAGAATTGGAGAATAAAACACTAGTACTAAAAACAACTGGGTTATCATCAATGAGCTCTCCATAAATTGAGGCCTCTTTTGACAACTGGGATCGTTTTCTCAAACTTGGCCTTTTTTTTTTGCAAATATAATTAAATTTCATGAATTATTCCAAAAATATTAAAGATATTAGATTATTGGAATCAATTAAGATGGGAAGAAATTGAAAATGCATGAGATGAAGTGTTGTCGCGGAAATTTTATGAAATAATGTCTAAATTTGGTATATGGTTTTTTTATCCTAGATAAGAGCAATGTGGAAGAGAAAAATTAATGTAACTGACTCTAAATAGTTGGGATTAATGGCATGTTGCTGTTATATATGTATGTATGTGTATAAATGAATGAAGATTATGAACAGAATTTTAATTGTTGTCTATGGAAAATGGGAATAAGGATTCTCATTTCCAGGCCAAATCAGTTTGTAATTTGTTTAAGCAAACAAAGTATGAAATTCCACATTGCAACACAGTCACACTCTTCATTGAAGCATAAAATCAAACACTTTGCGAGCACCAGAGAGTTTGAGCATGTCTTTGATCTCTGTAGAGCTGTCCATCTTTCAGAATCAAAGCTTGATTCTTTCACACTCCCTTGTGTTCTCAAGGCCTGCACCACCCTCTTGGCCTTTGAAGAAGGGCTATCAATCCATGCATTCATCATCAAAACTGGCCATGAATGTAATCTCTATGCCATGAATTCTTTGATTGAAATGTATACGAAGTTGGGCTTTTTACCAGATGCTCGCAAAGTGTTTGATGAAATGCCTCAGAGGAATCTGGTGTCTTGGAATTTGATGATTTCTGGCTATGGAGCATGTGGTTATCCAGAATTTGCACTTGAATTCTGTGGTTTGATGAGAAGCAAATTTATTGCTTTGGATGAAGTAGGCTTCAAGATCATTCTTCGTATATGCGGCAGCGTGCAGGCTCTGAGAGCCGGCGAGTCTATTCACGCCCGTGTGTTTGTGTTTGGTTTATCTAATGAAGCTGCATTGCTAACAGCAGTATTAGATATGTATGCCAAATGCAGAAAACTGGATGCTGCAGAGCAAGTGTTTGATGAGATATTGTGCAGAGATGTCGTCTGTTGGAATGCGATGATAACCGGGTACTCGAAAGGCAATAAGCCAGAGAAAATGCTTGAGCTTTTCAAGAAAATGTTAGTAGAGAACTTCAAGCCTAGCATCCCCACAATGTTGCTCTCAATTCAAGCTTGTACTCAGTTGTTGCTGCTTCATTTCGGTAAGGCCGTGCATAGTTATGCAATCAAAAACGGTTTTTTCCTGGATGTTCCCATAGGGGGATTACTGATAGACTTGTATTCAAAGTGTGGTGAACTTGGCTCTGCTTGTTCGGTTTTCTATGGGATGTCGAAAAGGAGATTAAGTTTAAATTCATGGAGTTGTTTGATGAATGGCCTTGGCATGCATGGACATGGGAAAGCAGTTTTGATGGTCTTCTTTCAAATGCTGAAGAATGGGATTGATCCTGATGGCATTTGCTTTCTTCTGATTCTATCTTCTTGTAGTCATAATACTGGGTTTTCAGACATAGGCCGGAGAGTTTTCCATTATATGGTGGAACAGTTTGGAATTCGACCAACAATGGAGCATTATGCAAGCATGGTCGATATTATCGGTCGGTCTGGATGCTTAGAGGAAGCCTTGAAGTTCATATGCAAGATGCCTGTAGAACCAAACAGCGATGTATACGGAGCATTCCTTGGAGCATGCAGGATCCATGGACACTTAGAGATGGATAGAGTGTTTGCCGATTTTTTCGTTGATTCAGATTGCACAATTCCCGGGTTTTATAAGCTTGTATTGAGTGTACATGCCTGCAGAAATAACTGGGATGAAGTTTCGAAGATCAGAAGACTAATTGAAGAGAAGAGATTCAAGAGCTCTTCTGGTTGCAGTCTAATTGAATCTAGCTGATTAATCTTCAACATTATGAAGTTTCAGATATAACATAATCAAAGATAAGGTTCAATGAAAAGAGCTTTCTATTGATTCAAAGTTTAACTTCTCTTACAAAGTAAAGTAGTACATTATGTTTAACTGGATTATTACCATCACCATCATGTACAGATCACTTGAACTAAATCAACGCTGAATATTTCCTATCCATAACTGAGAACTTCTATAGACAACCTTCAACAAAATTAGAAATGAATTGAATTATACTTAGCTAAATCCTAAACCGATTTTCCTAGAAACCTCATGGCTTGCACATGGACTGAAGCTCCAAAGTTGTCAGTAATATCATACATGTTGGTCTAGACTCGTCCGATTGGCGAGAAGGGTGGGTCTAGAAGGAAGGATGGATGGATTTGTTCCAACCTCTTCTTTGATTTTTTCTTTTCATCCTTTGCTACTGCTTCAATTAGGTTCCTCACTTCCTCCTCAAGTAGTAACTTCAGTGAGTTAGAGTACAGTCTTAGTCTGTTCTCTTCACAACCACCGGAAGTTTCGGAACCATGTAACATTGCAATACAAATTGAGAATGCCTGTAATGCCGATAATTGTGCATGGAATTGGACTGAATACACTCCTTTTCCTTCAGCTGTGACTGTCAAAGCTGGTATTTTGTCTTTCCTTCCCTGTTTACAGAGCAGTTAAAGACAAAATAAGGTTAAAGAATTAAAAGATTACAGAGGGCGAAAGGTAATCAGATTACAAAACATTATTAGCATAAATTGGTTATAATCGTTGTATAGCACAGATCAATTCTATATGGGTTTCAGAGAGTCCATGTGGGTTCAGAGAACATAGCCATTGTGTTAAAGTATTAATTTCTTGGTAAATAGGACAGGTGCTCAAAAGTGGCAATCAACAATCTCGGTGATGAGTAAGATAGCATTCCTGTTCTAGGTGATTTGGTATTCATTCATAGCAATGCTAGAGGTTTGAGGTGGATTTCATGCATAATGTTTCCTCATATCCAAAGTTACAAGTGAGGACTTGATAAACCTAATGTTTCTACAAAAGCTAGATGTTGTTCAATCATCAAATATTTTGGTGGCACAAACATAAAAAGCTAGACATTCTTTTCCAAAGACACTTGTGTTGCATGATGTGCATACCATAATTTTAAATTCCTCTCTAAAAGCAAAAGTATTACGTCTTAAAATACAGTCAAACATATACCAAGATCATGTCATACCTGTGAGAACAGCATCATTAACTTTTGGCTTTCATGGCGTGAATGATTTGTCTTACTCCCACAAGAATTGTCAAAAATAACAATTGGACATCCCATGTCCCAGCCACCACAATCACAACCACCACCGGTTCTCCATCTATCAAGCAATGATGAGGGGCCACCTTTGGTATTCGGCAACCCATGGCTTCCGCTAGGAGTGACAACCTTCATGTTTGCAGGGCTTGACAAGTTTGGGCACTCCTTTGCACTGACCTCATCTGTTTGTAATGCTTTTGAGCCATCCTTTTTACCAAAAGGAATCTGAATTACAATAGCTGCAATTTCATTTTGCGGCTGCACATCTACCGGTGTCCAGGGCAAAGAAGCAGAGCAAACTGAGTCACAAGCAGGACTTGAATCGTTAGTGTCTAAAGGTCTAATTCCAGCCGAGCTAGCATTAGTATTTTTGGTGGGAATTTGCACCGAATCTGAAGAATAATGACCTCCTTCCTCCATAGCTCGGTTCTTTACCAAGGCCATGTCATGCAAAACGAACTCTGTCACCATTGAGTTGTCCACACATCCATTATCATTCATTGATGAGCACAGATAACAAGTAGCATGCATTTGACCAATTACTGAAGGTGACTGCCCTTGTCGGTCTTTTGTGCCCCATGCTGTGCTGCTGCTTCTCTTTTTCTGAAAGGTGTATATCCAATTAAATGCATTATTCGTTTTCCATTGCTTTGCTGAAAGCTGGAGTTCTGGATCTTTGACGGAGAACTCAAATGATGGAACACCGTACTTAAATTCTAATCTAAGAGTTCCATGCAGGTGAGCTGGTGAAGAACCAGCCATTAAAACGGGGTCTTCTCCAATGAAACAATCATCAAATTCAGTCTTCTCTGCTACATCTGAGAAGTCATTCAATAGGGATTTACACAACTGTCTACTTTTCTGGGTGTTTGCAGGATCAGAAGTAGTGATCCCAGAAGTTTCTGTTTCACCAGTTGATGGGTTCCGCAGAGATCTGGATTTCATGATGGGATCAAACATTTTCTTCAGAGGACTAAACCGAGGTCTCAAACTATCTTTCAGATAGCCTTTTTCTATGCGACATGGAACCTTTGCTGAAAAGGATTTTGAGAAAGGGTAGAATGTGCCTTTGTCATGACAAACATTTCCATCATTTTGTGGACCAAGCACTTGACTGAGGCTATCCTTCAATTCATCATCTTTTTTTTGTTCTGGAGGCTCTGGACCTCCTGAGCATGAACTGTTGAGGTCTGACTGCTCTTCAGCCATATGGCGGAAGGACAAATCAAAAATATCCACATTTTTTGAAAAAACTGATTGAGCAGAGACATTAGACATAGATGCATGCTCTTCACTCAAAGAAACAAGCGGTGATTTCTTCTGTTGTGGAGTAATAACCAGTTCATCTTGCTGGGACCTTGCCAAGGAATTGACGATCTCAAAAGATAGGAAAGCCTCCTTACTATCCACTGGTTTGAGATTCCTCTCACCTTCTCTTTGCTTCCTCATTTTTCTAACTTCTCTAGAGCTATGATACATAGAACCCCTCTTTTGGACTTCATTATCTTTCACAGCAGGCCTAGAAGGCATGCTTCGACGGCATGGACTTGAGGAATCAGTAAGGCTTGCTTCTGGGAAGCTACCATCCAGAATCTTCAATTCAAAATATCTGTCTTTAGTTTTCCCTTTTCTATCTCTGGCCATTGGACAATCAAGAAACATATAAGTGGTTTTTGGTCTCAGTCCTGCCTGGTAATTTTCACCTTCCAAAGCTACATCTAATTCCATATATAGAACAATCTGAAACAAGAAACATGTATTAGGTTTTTCAAAAGTGAACTAGCATGACATAAGCTAGAAAAATTATATGCATTGGACGATGCCATTTGATTCTTATGCTTCACAACATCTGATGTGTTGTAATGTTAAGTAGTTTCTGCAATTAATTGTTAAGTAAATGACTTCAGAAGCATGCATGATTGACTAACAGTTAAAATAACTACTATAATGGAGAGTAAATATTGTTAGATTGGATGAAATGTAGTTTGGCACATGAAACACAATCTCATCAACTTTGTCAACACATGCAATGGCTTGTGATTTGTTTAAACTAATTCAAGAAATTTAACATATGTCACCACCTTTAGAATATGAACCAACAATCTTGTCATCAAAGAGGGGATCTCTGTCACTAAGACAACCAGCTCACGCCCATACTATTGATAAACGGATTACTCTTGATATGTGGTAATATTTGCAAGTTGAAGCGTTGAGATAATTTCTTGGCAAGGGGAATAGTTATATACCTTACAACTCTTCATTGAATAACTTGGGAATTGCCAACTAACATCTATCAAGATAGAAGTGCTGTTGTACAAAATGTACTTCTAAGAAATCATCCCATAGATCCTACACCTACCCAAACACAAAAACATTAGGTCAAATATAGGAATTAAATGCTCCTTTTCATTCTAGGATAACTTGCTACCAAAATCATCAATCTCTACCAAACTTGTGCCACAAACCCACATTGTACTTGGCAAGAAATCTACTTAGCAAGGAAGATAAATCAATACGGAAAAAATAACATGACTGATTCTTTGATCACAAAACCTTCTTTGCTATACTAACACTGAAATACATCCAAAGATCACCTAATTAAGAAATTCAGTACTAGATCCACCAATCAGCATGAAAGATACAGATCAATGAAGCAAAGTGGATGCACAACTGATACTCTGATTAAAGACCTTCTTAGCTATACTAATACTGAAGCACATTCAAAGATCACCTAATTAAGACATTCAGTAAAAGTGGAATCTAACCTTCTGACTCCATCTAATGAGTATGAATTTGAAAAGCTTAATTGTAAACCTAATCAAAACATTCAATTGATCTCATGAAGAAATCCAAAAATCCAGAAATCAAAACCTGAGAACCATGCAGGATTGAGACCCAAAACAAAATTCCCACAAGAGACATGTACAGATGATCTCTCTGTCAACACATTAGAGCTAGCAATCCACCAGATCCCATTCAAACAAAACATAGACCCAAAAAAAATCACATTTTTCGCAAATAAATCATGATTTCAAACAATCATACACTTGAATCATGCTTCAAAACACAAACTTCCAATTTTTCAAAAAAAAAAAAAAACACATAACTATAAACACAAGCAGCACAAAGGCAAATGAAAACAAAACCAATGGATCAGAGAAGAGTGAAGAAGAGTACCAGTGAGAAGAAGAGGGGAAGAGGAAAGGTAATGGGGGACAAGAGAGGCTGCGGCGCCTGCTAAGCTTTAGTGAAGAGGAAAGGAAAAGCCATGGAAGTGGGAGTGAAGAGAGAGAGAGAGAAAGAGTAGCGTGTATTAGTACTACGAGGAGCTGGGTATCTTTCTCTTTTATTTATTTATTTAATTATTTGTTTATTTATTTATTTGGAAGTAAAAGAAAACATGGAATCTAGTGATTTTGATTTAATAAAATAAGTTATTTATTTATTTATTTATTTTTGCCTTAAATAGAGCTGGGTAATATTTAGAAGGAATTTTTTTTGGAAATAGAGAATATATTATATATATTGTTCCCATAAATTTAGAGCTTTTTCCGGCCTTTTATTTTATTTTTTATTTTTGAAAGGCAAGAAAAACATGATATTTATTGATTGCGTGAAATAAAAAAAAAATATTTTTTTTTGTTCATTTTTTTGCTTAGTAATCTTTTTCCGGAGCATTTTTAAAGGTAAATAAGACTAAAACTCTGCTTACTATATTGAAAGGCATACAAGCCAATTTTCTCCATAGAATTTATTATTTATTATTTTTTTAATTTTGCCTTTATTAAAGCATGGTAACATATTTATTTATTTAAATTATTGAATAGAGAAGGGGGCAATATTTAGAAGGAGTTTATTTGGAGAGTAGAGAAAAAAAATATTTTTTTTTAAGATTTCCATAAATTTAGAGCTTTTTCCGGCCTTTTATTTATTTTTTTTCTTGGAAGTCAAGAAAACATTGGAATCTAGTAATTGTGATGTAATAAAAAAAAACAATTTGTTCTTTTTTACTAAGTAATTTTTTTGGAGCATTTTTTAAGGTAAATAAGCCTAAAATTTTGTCCATAAAATTTTATTTTAAATTATTTTTAATTAAAAATTTGAGCTTGAGTTCACTTGGTTTGTATTCACTTCTGATTTTATTTACCACATTGTACAATTTAAGAAGAATTGTGTATTCTATATCGTCCTATTAAATATGTAAATTAATTTTATTTTGTTTTCCCCCTCAAATTTTTTTATATTTAATTTTCATGATTATTAATAATAAAACAAAAATATTTGGAGAAGTTGTCGGTCATTACACTCCAAACTCATAGTCAACAGAACTTTATAATAAATAGCACACTCTCACGTGCTATGTCATGTGCCTTCACTCCTTTGTCCTCTTCCATAATTAATGCTTATTAAATATACATGTGGAAAACAAAATTAAAGAGATCTAAGTTTGGATATATAAACCATAACGTATCATTTAGAGACGTACCACAATATCATTAGATTATTTACATTATCATCATTTCATGTATGAGTATACCTAAATTTTTTGATACGGCGCCAAAGCTGTTTTTTATTTTGAAGTTCAAATTTTAATTTGAATCAAAATAGTTACTCAATTTTTATTTTATTTTGATCAAGTGGTCACCGGATTCTAGCTTATATTTGATGATGTATATGCCAGAAATTCTCTTTCATTATATATATATATAGCACGTTGTTTACTTAATTGATAGTTCTATCCCACTTGCTGATAAAGGAATTTGTCAGATAATCATCTAATAAAACAAAATTGAAGCTATGTAATTATGAATTGAAGTTTATAATTCGAAATAAAAAATAGTCATAGTTTGATATCCTATCAAAAAATTTATAGTGGCAAACAATATTAAACAGTAAATTTATATAATAAATATGCACAATAAATAATAGTAAATCCGCACAATTATTTATGTAAACAATAGTCGTTGGATGATAATCTAATAACTATCATTAAAATTTTTAAAAAAAAAACAACATACACAATTAATGTTTACCCATATGGGCCATATATGTATACATATATATATGAAATATAATTTTGTTTGCGTGTCTAAATAAACTCTCATTATAATTACTGTGTTTGTGTTTTAATAATCTAGTGTATATAAATTTAAGTCTAGTTATAAATATAATTTATTTTATTAGATATACTATTTTTTATGACATTATTTTGAATAGAGCATAATCTACTTCCTTTTTTGTTTACAAGGATAATTAAGAAATATCAACTGTAAGAAATGATTTTAATTATGATAAAATATGGTACTTTCAATTTCAGATGATCTTGATCAGGTTTAAAAAATGGTTAATTGTGGATTACAGCATTATTTATTTTACATAAAATTTTAATTTAATAAAATCTCAAAGAGGAAAGTCATCAAAACTTTTCCAATTTTTTGGATGAAAGGTGGTTATAATTATGATACCTTAACTCTGCAATCAGTTGTTAGAATCAATAGGTGTTCAAATCGTTCATTTGAATAAATTAAAACCCTTCTTATTGGATGATCAATCAAAACTTCGATTCTATCTGAACTACTCATTTTCAAATGATATCCACACGCAGTTGACAATTGAATCCAATTTTTCCCATTATTTTACTATCCATATCCATAATAATAATAATAATAGTAATAATGCGAAAAAAAGGCCCAGCTCCAAGTTGTTCAGGAATAGTGGCGTTGAGTTTCTCGACCCTTTGCCTTAGGATTAGTTAGTTCTATTTCTCGATGGGGCCGGGAAGGGATATAACTCAGCGGTAGAGTGTCACCTTGACGTGGTGGAAGTCATCAGTTCGAGTCCTACCCCCAGAGGTAAAGGAAAGGTCCTTCCCTTTTTGGCCGGTTGTGGGCGAGGAGGGATTCGAACCCCCGACACCGTGGATATGCATATGCACTCATTCAAGGACAATAAATTTGATTTGCCTAATAATAAATGCGTCAAATTATTCTTATTTTTTTTAGTAAAAAAAAATTAAAGAAAATACTCAGTTTAGTTAATAAAAAAAAATTATTATATTTAAACCATCATGAAGAGAACCAATCTATGTTTTTATTCTTACAAAAAGACTAGGTCAACTACTTTTTACTTTTTTTCAATTAAATTTTATTGAGTCCGGAGTTTTCAAATTTTATATCATTTTTTTCAGGCAATTGTAAAAAAAAAAAAAAAAAGGATAAATTTTGTTAAAGAGAGTTATTATTATTATTGAAAGATTTTATTCCAAGCAAGAGCATTTATAATCTCTTGTATATGCAACTTTTTATAAATAATCAATTAAAAGCTTTTATTAGTTTTTATTTATAATTAGTTTTTAGTGGGACAAAAAACCTATTACCACAATAAGATATTAGTCCAAGTAATAAAAACTAACTCACTTAAACAAGTGGTTTGTATATAAGGATTACAATACCTTGCATTTGACTGCTTTAGATTCCCTGCTTTCCAAAAACCTAGTAGGTTAAAGACCTTAAAAAAAATTATTACCATTATTTCATATTTACAGGATTTTCAATTTAAAGTTTTGATTTTTTATCATTTTAATATTTGAAATATTATTAGACTCACAAGGTGAAGGGGACTCTTAATTAATTATAATAAAAATGTTAGTCAACAGGCATTTGGTTTACTAGTATTAGTCTCATTGTGAAAAGTGTTGATTTAGTTACCTAAATTTGAAACCTGCTAAACACAATGGTGATAGTGAATTTTTAATTATGGGTGTAATCTTATACCCCAAATACCGTATCACCTGAGAATTAAAAGTTCAATTCGCAATTGTGTGCATGCCATTAATTACATATGTTTCTCGTATTTATATATGTATATATATATACTAATAATAATAAATTATTTACCCATAAATATTTCACATAAAATTGTACAAATTTTCATATTTTTCTAAAAATTTAATTATAAAAGTTAAAGACCAATATGAAATTCTTGTGTATATTAAAAGAGGTCCAATGGCCACCAGACAATCTCATTGCTCAGCAAGGGACCCTCCAAGCTCACTATGTTGTCCTTTCATTACCCTACAAAGGCATACACAATATCCTATTGTAGGACAGTGTCTGTGCCCTTCTTCTAAATCACTGTGCCCCCTCTTAGTCAAACAAACCATAATGAGGTCTCAGAGTAACACCAATACTTGCATCATGCATAAAGCTCCAAAGTCTTGCTCAAGATCATTAGTCTTTGATTATTTTTATTTTTTGGCTTTAATTTTTTTAATTTGAATTTAAGGTATCTACTAGTGATTATGATTATCATCAAACCTTATTGAGTAATAAATAAATCACAAATTTTATTTTAAAAAAATAAATATATAGTGAGCGGGACATACAAAATCAAATAATATAGTTGTGATATAAATTGTCTCATGTCCTACTTAATGATAAAGCACCCAAAACCTACCCTCTAGTGGGGTAGTGTGTGTAGCTCTAATGATAATTGTTTAGCCTGGACAGTTCAATCTAAAGGATACTAAGTAGTACTATAAATGAGTCGAACTTGATCGGGCTGTGCCCAGCTCAAAATCGGTTTGAAATAGGCTAGTTCGAGGTTAAAAATAGCTCAAAAATATTGGCTTGAGCTTGGCTCAATTTTATTTTCGAAAGCTCAAGCTTAACTTTGCTCGATTAGCTCAAAATTAAAATCTTATTTATAAATTATAATTTATAACACATGACAAAATAACAAAGAAAAGGAGATGGAGATGATTTTATATATTATAACAAATTATAATATATATAATTTAGAGCTATCGAGCCGAGCTCAATCGGTCTAAACTCGGTTTGAGTTCGGTTCAAAATGAATTTTGAGCTCAAAATTCAAGTTCGAGCTCAGCTTGAAAGCTCACGAATTCGAGCTTTTGCCTAGCTAAGCTCGAACTGCTCACGATTAGCTTTATCGTTTGACAACCCTAACGCTAAATAAAGAAGTGCTAGATGATCTAGCCAAAATCAATATTGGCGGATCAAGCTTTTAGGAGCAAGTTTTTAAGTTTTTAAGTTTCGTGGGATTGTTGGAATGAATTCCTCCAGCTCAGTTCTTGTGTTATGGGATCATAGATATCCAAAAATGAATCATGTTGTCAATTTTGATTATGATAAATTCTCTTATTTAATTCAACCTAAACTCAAAGTTGGTGCAATTATATTAGCTCAAAGTTAACTCAATTTATTTAGCTTAAAGAGCTTTTTTTTTGCTTAAAAAAGAAAACATTTATTTTGTATTGAGACAAATAAAATGGAGTTGATCTATCAATCCAGTTTGATCAATTTAATTTGTACCAGACAGAGATTGCCTCAAAAATGTATTCTAGTTTAAATGTCCAACTAATTTTGATTTAATTTTTCATCAATCATAATTTAGAAAAAAGTGATGAAAATGCCATTTTATTATAGTTTCTCAGGAAGTAGAGAAGCTTTTAGAGTGTTGGATTGCAAATAATATCTAATTTTTTTAATATATATTTATAACAAAATTTAACAATGATTTGTATAAAATTTTATATATAACAAAATTTATATTAATTTCTATTTAAATAATTACATTTCACTCTAGTTTCCATTAATGATATATGTATAATTTAATAGAAAAACAAACATTATTTTTTTTTTTATAAATGTAGACAAACCACAACTTTTGACCATTACTGTGAGACATAGTTGAATCCTCAACTTTTCATTTAAAAAAAAATAAGTTACTATTTCTCAATTGTGGGGTTGGTAAAAACAAACATTAATTAGAAGTTAATTTCTTTCAAAACTTTTTTTTTTATCTTATTTTTTAAAACATATCATGGATTTCAAGATTGAATATAAAAAAGCAAGGCAGTGGCACAGGAGACCAAACATTGTGGGAGTTTGGTTTAAGATGGAATTGCAAAGCTTGCATGCATGGCTGGTTTCTATGTGTGGTTAAAAAGTGCTTGTCCTCATGCATGAACCAAGCTTCTCTAAATTGATTAAGTGTCTTGGATCTGTTTGAGTGTCATGTTGAAGAAGAACATGGAAATGAGGAGAGAAAAAAACACTATATATTCTCAATGATGAATATGAACATGAAGATGGAAGTGGGCATGTGACTATGTGAGTGGAACGCTTGGGTGCATTTTCATTGGAAGTGATTGTGTGCAAATTAGGACAAGATAGGTAGCCATAAATGATCCCATTTGTCATTTATTTTTATGTTTCTATCTTACCTACTCTGCTATAATTGCAGATGATCCAAATAACGGGAATTTTTTTTTAAAAAAAAAGAAGAATTTGTACTTATTAAGGCAAAAATTTTACTAGTCTCTAACCATGATACAGATTTTGTGGACATTTATAAATGTTGAAAACATTTGATTTAAAAAAAAAAAAACAAAAACAAAAAGAGGATTGAAGGGTGAGACGAGTAGCACCTATTCTTGGAATGCCTCTAACTTAAAATTGTAATTATTTCTATCACATTATATTTCAGTTTCACTAGATACCGAATTTTTAATTTGTGACCGAGATTTGGTTTTCTTCTGAGCTCAATTCAGAGCCCCAAATAAAGTTAGAAACAATAAAAGCTTCTCATACTCAGGGTTTTTCCTAAAATATAGTTGGAGAGAAATAATCATTTTTTTTTTTTTTGGCAAAAACTATAAGCACTCCCACTTAAGAATTCGTCACGGGAAAGGTAAATTATTATTGTAATATTACCGGTGTAAAATTTCAACCTTGAAATTACCCACCCACTGTCATGTGACAATTTACTATGTTACGCTGATAATCCACTATGTTACGCTGTAGTTGACAATCCACTATCCGTAATCTATGGTTCTATGTTATTTTTGGAAATTGTAACATTTGTCACTCTTTAAATATGCTCAGTGTGTAATGTTTGAAAGAATGAAAAAAAAATAAAAAACCTCTTTCTTCATATGATAGTTTGGAAACGCTGTGTTGGGTGCATGGTGGCCTCAACGAATGCTTGCCAAGCCGCAAATCTTCTAAAACCACTAGAACTTTGTTTCAATTCCTTTTCCATGAGCCAATCCCTAAAGGGTCGTTTGGTTTGTGGTAATGCAAAAATATTACCACTTGTTACGTGGTAATTTTTTCATATTACCACGTTTAGATTGATGGTGGTGTTAATATTCATGATAATATATAATTACCAATCTTGGAAGATTACCAAAAAACTTGGTAATCCCATTACCACCAAAATAAATGGCTATGTTGGATTAGTAAGTGGGTGGTAATCTGAAACATTTTTTGGACAAATATGCTATTTGTTTAGAAATAATAATTTTCATATTTTATTTGTTGGATAAAAAAATTAAATTTGAATAACATTATTTTAGGAATATGTTCAACTTCAAAAATTTAATTTTTTCTATCCAAAATTTTATTTTACTTTAAATTTAAATTTGCACTAATGGTAGATACAAGGGTATTTTGGAAAATTTAGAACATTACCAAGTTGATTACTATGTAATATGAGTTTCCAACCAAACATGGTTTATCATAAATTACCACAACATTTCTGGGCATATAACATTCTCAATTTCATTACCATGGTAATCTCATTACATGGTAATATATCATTACTGTAAACCAAACAGCCCCAAAATGGCAACTTCAATCTCTAATAAAAAAAAAAGATATTTTTGAGAATAAGTTGAATGGGATCATTCCAAAACATTGAAGTAAGCCATTTCCAATTTTTTCTTTTAATATATATGAATAGTTTGCAAAGAGAAATGAATAAACCACTTAAAATATATTAAATGATAAAAGAATGTATGCTATAAAAACAAAACTCAAGACAAATGGTGAATAACATAAGGGAAAGGTGCACCTCAAGTAATGATTTGGTGCCTTTAAAAAATTAAAATTATTTAAGCTTTTAGTTTTTTTCTTATTTTTTTAAGTATATTCTTATTTTTTAAGATTTTTCAATATGTTTTAAAAAAAAGAAGGATGTATGATTATGTATGGCACCAGCTCGCCTAATTTGGGTCGTGCTATGTGCTGGCCCAACTCTACCCAGTAAGAGTCATTGTCGTCTAACATGCACAATACTTGCCTTATGCCACGCTAGCTCATTTTACACATCTATATACAATGTATTGTTAATTTTTTATTTTTTTTATTTTTATAAAATAATACATTTGGGCTCATTTTATTTTTATCTTTATATCAAAAATTAAAATAATTAATTACTCCCTACTTCAATTGGTTTGCTTTGAGAGGATGCTTTCAAATAATTTCCAACAATTAATCATAAAAAAATTCCAAAATCATGCATGAATTATACAAAATAATTCATGAATAAATCATCTTAAATAATAAATAACAGACACACTCAATAATTTGCCAAAATTATAATAATCAAAATACATTCCAAAACCAAGCTCACAAGCACCAGTGGCAATTTCGTAAATAACGTCAACATCCCATTCAAATCATTCGGTCACCCACGCCGGCAAGAGGTTCACTCCACGGCCACGTGTCAACAGTGGCAAAATCGCAAATAAATAATCAACAACGTGAATATCGTGCCCATTCCTTACTCAATCCAATTCCAAGTACTCGGTCAGACACGCCTCCCATTAAGGACACATGCTTAGAAACTGACACGTGTCAGTCCGAGTGTCAACCCGGCTCACACGTGTCGGTTTTCAGTGCCGTGTTCGATGGTGTCTTCTCCCCCGACCGTCCGATCCTGATCCTACGGCCCGGGATTCGTTTCTCAGTTTCTCCATCTCATGCTCTTCGGTTACTTGAAATCCAAATAAATCAATTTGTTTCCAATTCGTTGTTCTTCAATTTGTGATAAAAATCCAATTTTTTTGAGAGAAATCCAGAGAAATTTGGTGTTTTGAGGTGATGGAATCGCTATTGGGGAGCACTTCGATTGTTGCACATCACCTGTTCGACGGAATGCCTGTGAGACGTTTAGCGCTGTCCGGCAAGCACCGGCGCGCGCGAGTCGCTGCTCTGGCTCCGGGGATCACTGAGGAGTCGCCCCCGGCGAACAAGGCTGATAATCCGAGGTTGCACAACCCGTTGCTCCGGCAGAAGATGATGGGGTGTGGATGGTTGGGCGTGATCTTTGAATGGGAAGGTGTCATTGTTGAGGATGATCCTGGGTTGGAGAGGAAGGCATGGCTGCAGTTGTCACAAGAGGAAGGAAAGTCTCCGCCTTTAACCTTTGTTTTGAAGAGAATTGAAGGGATGAAGAATGAGCAAGCTATTGCTGAGGTCCTTTGTTGGTCTCGTGACCCTTCTGAGCTCCGGAGATTAGCTGCTCGGAAGGAAGAGTTAAACCGGAGTCTTGGTGGAGCATTTCATCAAATACGTTCTGGGTCTCAAGAATTCATTGGTACTCTTGTTAATCATAGCATACCAATGGCTTTAGCTACAACACGGCCAAGGAAAACACTTCAAGAAGAAATGATGGCAGTTGGTGTCAAAGGTTCATTCAATGCTATCATTGCCTCTGATGATGTATACCGTGCAAAGCCTGATCCGGAGATGTTTTTGTATGCTTCACAGCTTCTTAGTTTAATACCTGAACGGTGCATTGTGTTTGGGAATTCGAATTTGACTGTGGAAGCTGCACATGATGCTCGGATGAAATGTGTGGCTGTTGCAAGTAAGCAACCTGTGTATGAGCTTAGTGCTGCAGATCTTGTTGTGAGAAGGCTTGATGAGCTTTCTGTTGTGGATTTGAAGAACCTTGCTGATATTGATTCTTTAGAGTTTGTGTCCGAAGAACCGGAGCTCGTGGAAGATGTGTCTCCGGCCACCGTCTCGGTGGCTTCTGATGATCTGTTCTGGTAAGATTTCTTGGTTGTATAGTTTATTGTTTTGCTTGATTGATGTAAGTAGTAAATTGGTAATTGATATCACTGATTATGCTAGATATTAAGAATAGCATAAGATCCTCTTCTCTGAACACTGTATAAATTAGAGATAAGAAGAGAGGATGAATGATTTATAGTTGGGTGGTCCGCATTGGCACCCTTGTTTCGGAAAACCGAAAACATGTATTTCGTGCACATTTATTCGAATTCAGAATGCTGTGCTAGAATGTGATTAAAAAGGAAGTAAATTTACAAATGGTTTACTGGAATCTGCATTTGACAATGTTGCATTTATTCTGTCATTTGTTCTTTTGTAAATGCTTGTGCTTCAGTATGATTCATAAATAGGAATGCCATAATTAACGAACATATTTATATATTGGATGTAACTATTGCAAGATAATTGTGGCCTCGATCTTATGGAATCCTTGTTATGTTATTCTTTTGAACTCTGCTTTGTGAGAGTCATAGTAGCATGTTATATCAGTGATTATATATTCAATATGATAGGCAATGCAACACATCTTTTTTTCAATTACTCATTAATGATTGTGTTTCTTGGCATAGAAGTCAAACCTTCTGTAAATACATTGAAGAATGCCTGATTCTTGAGATAATAATCATGTGTTCGGACTTGCTGACTGATGCTACAAAGCTTAGTTATAAAATTTAAGCCAAAAAAAGGCCTGAACGTTATCTTACCTTGTTTTATTTAACACTTGAACCTTGTTGGTTAATGAGTTGAGACACTTTTATTGTTCACAATGGAAAAGAGTGGCATGCATCTGTTTGTTTATAGCCAACAAAAGACAGGAGACTTAAGAGAATACTGCATATATTGTTACAAAGATTAGCAAAACAATTACATATCAGTGATTAATTGCAATTTAATCTAATGTCACTGTTTAATTAACCAAATGGAAGCATAACATTTTCATTCAATCTGAATTTACAACATACATTCATTGTAAACTATGTTAGCTTGGTATTGAGAATTCCTCCACTTTTACAACTTTTTGTAAGAGCCTTGTTTTTGCCAAAGTTTCTGATGATAAATGAGTCTTCACCAAAGAATGTTGGTAATTCTATATAATTAGAACAATAACTAGCCTTGAAGAGCAATGCAGTAAAAATCCTATAGTAAAAAGAAGAATGCATGTCTTTCTTCTACTCTGTAAAACTGACAATCTCTTTGTCAGAGTCCTTTGAACTCTGGTTTTTCTTTCAAGTCATTGACCTTCCAGAAACTGAACAACACGAGGAAATCAAAGTGTATTTTGGTAGTCATTCTAACAATTAGGTTTTGATGCACACCTATACCAATCTCCTATAGCCTCTGCAATTGTCTAATTGCCTCTTTTTTTTTTTTCAACTGAGTAGAATGCATTTCTTTTATTATTCGGAATAAATTTGAAGAATAGTGTCACATGTCCTAGATCGAATTCTAGTTAGGGTATGTTCATTTGGGGGGAAGTGCTAGGGAAGTGGATTGACTTCCCCCACTTCATGTGTTTATTTGTCCTAAAGTAAGGGAAGTGACACTTCCCCCACTTTTATCTGAAGTAAATTTTGAATTAAACCCATTTCGGCAGTTTTTTTACTGGAGAAAAGTGAGCCAATCTATAAAAACTTACTTTCTTTCACTTGTAAAGTCTTTTTTGAACTCATAAAATTTCACATAACATCTAAATTCTCCATTTATATTCTCACTTCCTGACAAATAAATATCAGAAGTGCTGGAAGTGATATCACTTCTTCCCACTTCAGGGAAGTGACACTTCTCCCATTTTCTCACTCCATAGCACTATTACCCAAATGAGCAGGCCCTGTAATGTGACTTTCTGGGAATATATTGTTAACATTTCATCAGATAATTATACATAAATTTAATGTATATGTAATGACAAACTTGTTGGAGTTTTGCTTGTGTAAGTCTTATTTCCACATTGTATGACCACATGCTGGCTTGATGATCTGATAATCAAAATTAACAAAATTAACTAACAGTAAATGAAGATATAGGAAAATTTTAAATAGAAATATACACAACAATCATGATACTTAATGAATTAAATCGCCACATCTACAATGAAAGAGTTTGGATTTTATTCCCCTCCCAAGTAATTAGAAATTAAGAATTTGAACATGTAATTTATACACTAAGATTTTTAAATCAAAGTGGTATTTATTGTTTTTTTTTTTTTTTTTTAATGAAGCCACCCACAAGGGTGTTAAAAGGATAAATAGATATAGTGGTGCATCAGTTATGGTGGTTTAATGATCCTATAGAGATTTATCATGTAGGTCGGGTAAACACACAGGGTAATTAGGGCTTGTCACATGCGCCCAAGATGATATCTCAATGATCACAATCTCATAATGGTAAATCTCTCTGTCTTGCAATTCTAAAGGAATTGAGATTATGATTTTTCCCACAAGGAATTCTGTGAACAATACTGATACAGTTTTAATATATTTGAATGGTATTACAACATAAGGGATTTAACTTTGCACCATTTACTTATCATTTTTTAATGACTTCCACCAGGTTATCTAGTGGTTTTTTTTATTAATAAGAATTTTTAAACCCCAGATTGATTTGTTCACATTCACAATTTTGTCAGATAAAAAAATATCTCACATAAAAGTCTAATTATATCACATACCCACAAATTTTTACCAAGTTTATCCCCAAACCAACTCACATATCGCACCATCCAAACCTCATAGGGTAGATCAAACTGTAATGTTATTTGTAACTATTTGGTTTAACTAAAGAATAGAATTGTCTCTTTTGACTCATCTAATAGTCTTATATTGTCTAGTGAAAAAACTTTGCACATGTTTAAATAAAACAAGGATCTAACCACAGAAATTTTTTTGTTTTCTTAATTTTATGGTCAGAATCAGGACTAGATATAATAATAACTTCAATGGGACAAAAACCATGTTATATAACTTATAAATCTCTAGGTAGAATAAATGAGTCATACATGAGAGAGAGAATAAATGAGTCATAGAGAGAGAGAGAGAGAGAGAGAGAGAGAGAGAGAGAGCTAGCAAATGGTTCTTCTTTAGACCCTCTCCACTTACAAATACTACTTCCAAAACTCCACACTTCATCTGAAGAACTAGTGGATCAGAATATAAATAGAACAGAGCGTCAAAAGTGATGGAAATGTCACCCATCTTTTGAAGAGTTATCTAATAAATTTCTCTATAAGAACCTATTTGGTTGAAAAATGAAAAAATATGGCATAATTTATTATATAGAAAATATAAGTGATTATTACAGAAATTATAACATATTTTATTTTTACAGAATGAGTATTTGGTCAGCAAAATAAAAAAAAATTACAGAGACTTACCGGTTGGCAACTGGACCGTTGGTAGATCAATGGCCGATTGGCAACTAAACCGCTGGTAGATCAGTGGCCGGAGGCTAATCAGACTATCGGTGGACCGCCGCCTGATGGCTAGATCATCGGTGGCCGATCACCGGAGGTCAATCGGTAGCCTACCAGACCACTAGTTGACTAGCGGTCGATCACCAGAGGTCGACCGGACCATCAGTGGATCGTTGGCGTGTCACCGGAGGCCGGCTGAACCGCCGAGCGGACCGGTGGTCGGTCATCGGAGGTCGGCTGTACCGTCGTTGTACCAATGGCTGGTGGCTTGATTAAAAATGAGAGACTTTTTATAATGAGAAAATATTCCACTTTTAGTGGAATACTTTTTCTTTTTTTACCATAATACCAATATTATGCCATAATTTTATACTCTAAAATAAATACCCAAACAACCAATATAGTATATTTCTGAGAAAATATTAAATTATGACATATTGTACGGATTATGCCATAATTTTTTACGATCCAAACAGTCCCTAAGAGTTTTATGAAGACTCTCATATGATACTACAAAAATGATATATATAGGAGTTATTTATCAACTGCTGTTAAAACTAGAGTAACTGAAACACCGTAGACATGATTTAACTGTTAATTATACATTTAGTTATGGGCACTTTCAGGAATTAACTTTATTGGTTATTATTTTTTCCTCATATTTAATAAAAATAAACATTTTTTTGTTTAATAAACTCTATATAGATTTATATTTGTATTCATGTGCCGGTTGGTGGGCGAGCCCAAACAATCAGCCCAGCCCATTTGCATGGTTTCACAATGAGCCTATGCAGAACCTCTCAATTTCCACCCTTTCAATCAGCAAACCAAATGCTTGGCATTCCATCAGCATATGAGCATATTTCTAGAAGTGTAAGTAATAATTATATACAAGTAATTCCAACGCCCACATGTATACAAACCCCAACCTCACCTGCTCTGCCGAGTTTTGTGCACGTTTCTGTCTTTCTTAGTTGTTTGGTCACTCATCTTGGCAAAATAAATAAATAAATAAATTGCTTGGCATACGATCCTCAAGAACCATGCAAACCTCAAAAATGACCAAGCAATCCTTGCCCCCCAACTTGTATATGGAGTCCATGGATATTCAGCTGACAAACAATGGCCTCTCTGCCTAGGCTTGTTTTAGATTACAAGATGTTGAATCTAGTTAAAAAAAAAAATCCATTATGATATAATTAGGTTGCTTGGCCAAGCTGAATTCCTAGATAAAGCTGAGGGCTTTATTCATTCAATACCCTTCGACCCAGATCCCAGTTTTATGGAGATCTCATTTGGCCTCATACAATATATATCTTGATGCTGCAATTGCAAGGTTTGTTGGTGCAACGCGTATTGATCTGATTTCGATGGACATTGGAAACTATGTGTTATTATTGAATACAGATAATAACACATAGAAAAAGTGAAATTATACGAAATGTTAAATTTCTGCAAACATTGAATTGAAGAAATGTGAATATATATAAAAACATTTTGTTCTGGAATTTGTCTGCTGTAAAACTTTTGTCAAATTGAAGCGAGATGATATGAAATGTTGAAGGTTTCTGCAAACAATCACAGGCTAACAATGGCAAATGGCTCTAGATATCACAAACCATATAAATCTTTCAACCAAACATTATTATATAAATAATATCAAATAGTTTAACAATGGCAAATGCCTTTAGAAATAACAGACACCATCAATTCTGAAAAATTGTACAACAAAAACCAACAGCATTGAAGCAATGAGAGAATGATTAATGGCAATGCAATTATGCAAATTACCACCACTTGAGATCTGTTCAATATGCTGCCCCATCACATTCTCCATATAGTAGTTGCAAGTAAGCTTCTAAAATTTCATTATCTTTTCCTGAACAAGAATCAAATGAATGAATCATGCTTTAAAATAAATATGATGAAGCTTTAAAACGATTTAAGACATGTAAGATATGAAAAATAAATAAATACACAAAATGGCCCATGAGAAAAAAATTGAAATGCACTAAAACATGTTAGATATAACTCCTGAAAAAGAAGATCCAAGACCAATAGAATATCAACAATACACATTAAGTTGTTATATAATGAAATTGTAAAAAACAGCAGGAAAATTTTCAACAATCCTTAAATATTTACAACTTTAAATCAATGGTCAATGTCTCAAGAATGATCTGGTTTTCAAAGAACAATAACAAAAATGGCTTTGTTCAGTCAACAAAAAATTGCATAGAACATTTAAGAAATCACAAAGCAAAAGTAATAATCAAGAACTAGACAATAAAAACTAACTCCTTTGGTTACTAAGTTCCAATCAAGAATTGGCAATGCCTTTAACAAAAAAAGAAATAATTTTCAAGTTATCACAAATGCCATAAGCTCAAAAAATGCACTAATCTAATGTCTCTCAAGGATGCATCTAAATCAAATCTAATTCATTTAGATTTCACAGATAGAAACACAGAAAGATTAACACCATTTCCATGAAACATTTCAACAAATCATATAAATCTTTGAACATGAAATCATTCTCTTAATAACATCAAACAGTTTGACAATGAGCAACACCTCCAAAAATAACAACTTTGATAAATTTTCACAAAATGATACAACAAAAACAAACAGCAAGGAAGCAATGAGAGAACAGAGAGAAAGGAAATTACCAGCAGCTGAAATCTCCTCAAGGTTGCTGCTTTACCATATTCTCCACATACCACTTGTAAGTTTCCTCAAGCCCATCCCGAAGACTAATCTTTGGCTCCCAACCCATCCCGGCCAGCTTCGAGCTATCCATCAGCTTCCTCGGAGTCCCATCAGGCTTGCTTCTATCCCAAACAAGCTCCCCTTCAAACCCCACCACCTCCTTCACCATCTCTGCCAACTCTTTGATGCTCACCTCCTTTCCACTCCCCACATTGACATGCTCCAATCCTGAATAATTCTCCATCAAGAACACCACCGCATCGGCGAGATCATCAACATGAAGGAACTCCCTCAACGGTGACCCCGAACCCCAAACCACCACCTCCTTCGCCTGAGCAACCTTGGCCTCATGGAATCTCCTTATCAGAGCAGGCAAAACATGGGAATTATCAGGATGGAAGTTATCTCGAGGACCATACAAATTGGTTGGCATTGCAGAGATAGCATCAAATCCATGCTGCAATCGAAAAGCTTGGCAGGTCTTGATCCCAGCGATCTTAGCAACAGCGTACCATTCATTCGTCGGCTCAAGAGGGGCTGTGAGGAGCGCGGATTCAGGGATGGGTTGGGGGGCGAACTTAGGGTAGATGCAAGAGGATCCGAGGAAAAGGAGCTTCTTGGTACCGAATTTGTGGGCGGAGAGGATGACATTGGTCTGGATGAGAAGATTAACAGCGATGAAATCGGCGGGGTAGGTGGAGTTGGCGAGAATGCCGCCGACCTTGGCGGCGGCGAGGAAGACGAAATGGGGGCGGTGGACAGAGAAGAAGGCGTCGACATCGGCCTGGCAGGTGAGATCGAGGGCGGAGTGGGGGAGGAGGAGGAGGTTGGTGAAGCCGAGAGCTTGGAGGCGGCGGGTGATGGCGGAGCCGACGAGGCCTTGGTGGCCGGCGACGAAGATCGGTGCGGCCTTGTCGGCGAGGAAGGAGGCGCCTGAGAAGAGAGATTAGGGTTAAAATTAGGGTTGAAGATTTTGGAGAAAGAGAAGGCGGTGAGCTTACCGGCGTCGAAGGTTCCCATTGCGTCGGTGAAGGTCAATGAACTCACCGGGCGAGATTTATGGGAAGTTTGTGGGAGAGATGGAAGCAATGTCCATGTGATTGTCACGTGATATGAATGGAATTAAATAATAAGAAATTATAAAAAAATAAAAAAAAATTATTTTGACGAAATAAACGAGATCTTGGCAATGGAGATGAAACATGACTGAAGTTCAATGGAGTAATATCCAAGTCATATGGTGGACTGTGCACGGATAGATAGCTGGCTGGAATTATTTTAAAATTTTTGTTTATTTATTTATTTGATAAATATGATAAGTAGAGTATAATCAAGGGCTTGCGTTTATTGCATTATGCTTGGAGTTCAAATTTGCATGTGGAGGCCGCACATGATACTCGGATGAAATTGTCGGATATAAATGCATTAAATATGGCAACTGAATGAAAAATTTAAGTATAATAAAAAAAAAAAAAAGAATAAAATTGAAAGGTATATGCAAAACACTTCGAGAGAAGTTGTCCTTTAAATATTATTTCTCCCACTAGATGCAAATGGTCTTGAGCAATAATATTCTTGGATACAATACCTACTAATTGAGAAACAAATTTTGTACTTTCTGTTTTCTCAAGAACTCATTTGAACTAGAAGGATTGAAGAGAGTTAGCAATATGGGAGAAAAAAATTATCTCCAAAGTTAGTTTTTTCTTTTAAAAAGTAAAGAGCTAAGAATTTTTTAAAGGATTGGAGGGGATATTCATAAATTTGAGAAATCTCTTCACAAATGCTATGAATTGTAGAGATGTGAAAACATTAAAAAACAACCCTTAAAAATATTTTATTACTTTATTTTTATTTTGGAAAATTTATGCAACAGACATATATGGCTGGGCAAGTAAGTGGTAAATATTGGTGTGATATGTTTGGGATATGATTTGATCATTTAAATGAAGTTAAATTTTTTTTTTTTTTTAAATTCAATGGTGCCTATTACTGTATTGTTTATATAGAGTTATGTTCGTTGGATGCTGTGTAAGGAGAATGAGAGATTATGGGAGAGATAGAGAGAGTGAGTTGTCTTGTATGTAGAGAGTGGAAAGAGTGAAGAAGGTATAGAGGAGAGCCCTTGTTTTTACTTGATCTCATTAAAATAAATTAGGATCCTTGTTTTTGAGATGAGATTAAGTTTTTAGAGCTTAAGAATTTTCTTATAGCTTTATGTTTATTTCTTGTACTCTTGTTATTAACCATGATACAGTGAAACATTGTCCTCTAGTGGATGTAGGTTTGTTTTTAGCTGAATTATGTTAAATTTAGTGTCTCTTATTTTATTTTTGTGTGAATGCTTATATATCCTCCTTGATTTGTCTATTTATTGTATTATTGCTAGGTGTTTGTGATATTGCACGTCAAATGTTCGACGAATTGTCACACTCATTCTACACTCCCTAACACACAATAGTAAGCAACCAGTGCATGAGTTTTGTGCCACAGATCTTGTTCTGAGAAGGCTTGATGAGTTCTTTGTTGTGGACTTGAAGAACCTTGCTGACATTGATTCTCTAGATTTCGGGTCTGAAGAACCAGATATGGAGGAAGAAGATGCATCTCCTGTCGCGTATGATGATCTATTTTAGGAAGATTTATTGTTTGTATGATTCATTGTTTGATTTGATGTAATTAGTAAGTTGGTAACTGTCATAACTAATTATGCAAGTTATTAAGAACATAAGATGCTCTTCTCCGAAATCTGGATATATTGAGAATAATGTGCTAGAATGTGATGTAAAACAAAAACTAAGTAAATTTACAAATGGCTTACTGGAGTCTGCATTTTTAAAATGCTTGAACTCTGGAGATGACATGTTTGTTGAAAATGCTTGCGCTTAATAAATGAGTATGTTTCCAAAAATATATACATATACATATACATATATATCTATTACATGTAACCATTGCAAGATAATTATGGCCTCAATGTTTTGGCTTATGGAATCCTTGTTATGTTCTTTTGATCTCTGCCTTGGAAGAATCATATAAGCATGTTATATCAGTGATTAATAAGATAGGCAATGGGACAAATCTTTTTCTCAATTAATCATTTATGACTGTGCTTCTTGGCTTAGAAATTAAACCTTTTGTTAATGCATTCAAGAATGCCTGATTCTTAAGATAATAATCATGTGTTAGGACTTGCTGACTGACGCTGCAATACTTAGTTATAAAATTTAAGCCAAAAGAACCCCTGAACTTTATCTTACCTTTATTTTGTTTTATTAACACTTGAAACTTGAGGGTTAATGAGTTGAGACACACTTTAATTGTTCACAATGGAAAACAGGTGGCATACATCTGTTTGTTTATAGCCAACCAAAAACAGGAGACTCAAGAGAATACTGTTGAACAACACTGTGTTATACACGAAAAAAGAATCAAATACAAAGGAAAGATTGAAAACATATTCTTTCTCAATTGCATATTTTATTTCAGCAAAAACATCACTTTAAATAGATGCACATATTCAAGACTAATTATTATGATAAAATAAGATCCAGTAACCACTAAACAATAAGATAAAACAATAATTCAAAAATAACAATTAATTTAAATACTTATTCAGATGAAGTCATCCATAATATGAATATTTGAACAAACTAAATATTCATGAGCTTGACAGCTAGACTACCACTCCAAAAGCTGAAGTTGTATTTTAACACACCCTCGCAACATCAGCTTCTGCTCTTCTCATCATGTTAAGCTGACAATGAAATTTGCAAACTTATTGCCATTCAAACCTTTTGTAAACAGATCAGCAACTTGATCTTCTGTCTTAATATGCTTCAACTTAATTTCAGGGTTCATTTCACTGGTGGCCACAAATGTTTTATCAGTATAACGCTATGGCCACAAAAGTTTTTTTTGTAACATTGTGGCCACAAAACTATTCTCCGATTGCACTGATGGCCACAATGGCATGTTTGGGGCTATTTCCGGTGAAGTTGATGATGTGGCCACAAAACACATGATCCACGTGGAAAGCCTTTGTGGCCACAGCGTTATAATGATGAAATATTTGTGGCCATTAGTGCGACCGGAGAATAGTTTTGTGGCCACAACGTTACAAAAAAAACATATGTGGCCACAACGTTATAATGATGAAACATTTGTGGCTACCAATGAAATGAACCCCTTAATTTCATCTTGCAAACCTTCTCTTGGATAAAGTGATAACGAACTGCTACATGCTTGGTTTTTGCATGAAAAACAGGATTCTCTGCCATACATATTGCTGAACGATTGTCACAATACAAAGTAACGGCGTAATCTATTGGTTGACATAAATCCTTCAACAATTGCACAAGCCAAGTGCTTTCTTGAGCTGCCATTGCTGCCGCTTTATACTCCGCTTCGGCTGTTGAGAAAGACACAGTTTGTTGTCATTTGCTGCACCAAGAGATCGCTGCAGAACCTAACATAAAAACATAACCAGTAGTTGAATGTAGAGTATCATGATCACCCCCGTAATCAGCATCACAAAATCCAACAAGCTTGCAATCTTCACCTTTTTTATACAAAATACCATAGTCAAGTGTGCTCTTGACATATCTCAGAATTCGTCGCACATCTTCTAAATGAGGCTTCTTGGGATTTTGCATGTATCGACTCACTACACCGACTGAATAAGAAATATCAGGCGTGGTTAATGTCAAATAGATCAAACTACCCACCAATTGTCGATACATTGTTGCATCTTCTAATTCTTTTCCTTCATGAGCACATATTTTGGAATTTTGATCTATTGGATTAAAAATTGGTTTGCACTCAAGCATTCCAAATTTTTTCAACAATTCTTTAGAATATTTTTGTTGATGGAGGAAAATTCCTTCTTCAATATGATCAATCTCCAAACCAAGAAAATGTCGGAGATGTCCAAGCTCTTTCATCTGAAAACGAACAAATAAATTCTTCTTTGTGCAATGACCTTCTTCCTCCCAATCTCCTGTTACAATCAAATCATCCACATATACTAGCACAACAGCTAATTTTTCTCCATTAGATTTGATAAACAAGCTAGAATCAGCAGGTGTCACCGCATAACCACTAAAAGTAAGAAACTCAGCAATCTTACCATACCAAGCTCTCGGTGGCTGCTTTAATCCGTACAAGGCCTTTCAAAGTTTACACACATACTCAGGATGATTTTGACTTTGGAAACCCATTGGTTGGTTCATATAAATTTCTCGATCTAATTCTCCATGCAAAAAGGCATTCTTAACATCCATTTGCTATAAAATCCAATCTTTGCTTGCAGCAAGTACAAGTAAGACTCGAGCAGTTGTAATCTTTGCAACTGGACTGAATGTTTCATCATAGTCCAACCCATATTGTTGGGAGAACCCCCGAGCTACCAAGCGAGCCTTGTATCGTTCAATTGATCCATCCATGCGACGTTTTATCTTAAACACCCATTTGCAAGAAATAGGTTGTACATCTTTTGGCTTAGGCACCAGCTCCCAAGTTTGATTTTGTTGTAATGCAGCCATCTCCTCTTCCATTGCTTCAACCCATTTTGGATTTTGAGATGCTTCCTCAAATTTCTCTGGTTCTTTGACATCCACTTCTTCAACAATGGCAGCATTTGCATATTTGGGATTCTGCATTCTGACTCTAGCTGATCGCCTAATCTCTTCTGCACCATTCTCTTCAATTGGTTGACTGTGTACACCTGTTTGCCATGGATTTTGAGATACACCTTCTTCAACAACATCATCTGCATCTTTAGAATTATCAATTCTCAATTGAGTTTGAGAAGATTGCATCACATCTTTCAAACCATCTGAATTTGGTAACACTTCTTTGCTTGAGGACCACCATGAAGAGGCTTCATCAAACACCACATTCCGAGACATGTAACATTTATCAGTTGTAGGCTCACAACATTTCCACCCTTTTCTTTGACTATCATATCCTACAAAAATACATTTAACAGCCTTTTTGTCCATTTTGCTACGTAATTGGTCAGGTATGAATACATAACATACACAACCAAAAACTCGAAAATAATTAACATTAGGTTTCACACTCCATAATTTCTCAAAAGGTGAAAGAAAGCATAACCTTTGTTGAGGAGGTCGATTAATCACAAAAGCTGCAGTATTCATTGCTTCTGCCCAAAATCTTCTAGGCACGTTCTTTGAATGAAGCATACTTCGACAAACTTCTGTTAGATGTCTATTCTTTCTTTCAGCGACGCCGTTTTGCTGTGGTGTATTGGCACATGTAAACTGGTGATGTATGTGATTTTCTCGAAGGTAGTGGCTAAATTCTTCTGAGTTGTAGTCTCCACCATTGTCAGTACGCAAACAATGAATTCTCTTACCAACTTCTACTTCAATTGTTTCTTTGAACTTCTTAAACTTTGCAAAGATATCATATTTTGCCTTGACAAAATCAAGCTATACATACCTCGAGAAATCATCAATAAAAGTCACCATATACCTCATTCCACAAACTGATGGTTGTTTGACAGGTCCAAACACATCAGAGTGTATCAGCTCTAAAGGTTCTTTTGCTTGAAACTTTGATTCTTTAAATGGGAGTTGATGAGCTTTTCCATATTGACAGCCTGCACAAATTGTGTCAGTTCTTACTTCAAGTTGAGGAAGCCCCTTCAACATTGCCTTCTTCATCATTACATCTAGCTTGGAGTAGCTAATGTGACTCAACCGCATGTGCCACAAATCTGCTGTTTCACTCTTCTTGGTCTTGTCCACATATGCAGTTTCTGTTGTCATCACATAAACTGACTCTAATCTTTGTCCCTCCATCATTGGCTTTTTTGAAATCTTGAGATCTCGATACACCTTCACATCTTGCGGGCCAAACAAAACAAAATGCCCTGAAGATGTTAATTGTGCTACTGAAAGTAGATTTTTAGTCATACCTGGAACATGGTAGACATTTTGGAGAGATACTTCACTACTACATTGAGGAGTGACTACTGCATCACTGGTATGAGCAATTGGTAGTTTTGAGTTGTTTGCTGTCACCACAACCCGACTTCCCTTATACTCCGACAAGTTTTGCAATTTATTCTTGTCACCTGTCATATGATTTGAGTAGTCGGAATCGACAATCTAGTCATTCTCATAATCAATTTTCTTAGATGTCGTTGCAGTGAGAGCTAACTCTTCTCCTTCTATAACAAAGAATGCTTCTGCATCCCATTCTTCTTCACTTTTGGAAGTAACCACTTTGCTTTCTATGGACTTTTTCTTGGACCAACAGAACTTTGCTTTATGACCTTTTCTTCCACAGTTGTAACATTTCCACTCAAACTTCTTGTTGTTGCCGTGATTCTTTGATGCTTCCCCTGTACGACTGCTTTCTTCATGTTGCTGATGTTTTGCCTTATCTTCATTTCTTTTCGATCCACCAATATTATGCTGCTTGGAACTCCAATTGCGTTTATGAGCAAATAATGCCTTCTCTTCACTTTTCAATTAAGAAATTTCTCCCATTTGCTTGACTAGAGCTTCTTGAGCAGCAAACAAATTCTCAAACTCAACAAGTGATGGCTTATTTTGCCATCCATGTACTGTAGCAGCAAAGCCTCTATATTCAGGTTTCAAACCATGGATGATTATCCTCTTCATTCTAGTTTCCCAAATTGAAGCTTGTGGATCCAACTCAGAAATTTCCCGGCACAACGTCTTCACCTTGTGAAAATATTAAGCAATAGTCATGTCGCATTGAGCTACTGATAGTAACTCGCTCTCCAGCAATTGAAGTCTCGTATCATTCTTTTTTGTAAACAGCTTGGCTAATATATCCCAAGCTTCTTTGGGAGTCTTGGCATCGCGAATGTGCTCCAGCACTTCTTCTTCAACAGTTGTTTTCAAAACGAATAATGCTTTACCCACTTTAATCTTCCACTTCCGCAGCGTTCCATTTGTATCATCATCTGGTTACATAACTTCACTACCATTAACAACTTCCCACAAATCTTGTCCCTGCATGTATGATGTAATACATGTGGACCAAGTATTGTAATTCTGATTGTTAAGCTTTTTGACCCCACCAACAACTTGAAGATCAGTCATTTTGCCAAGATGAAAATCCCCAATAAACTATCTCTGATACCACAATGTTGAACACACACTGTGTTATACACGAAAAAGAATCAAATACAAAAGAAAGATTGAAAACAGATTCGTTCTCAATTGCATATTTTATTTCAGCAAAACATCACTTTAAATAGATGTACATATTCAAAACTAATTATTATGATAAGATAAGATCCACTAACCACTAAACAATAAGATAAAACAATAATTCAAAAATAACAACTAATTTAAATACTTATTCAATGAAGTCATCCATAATATGAATATTTGAACAAACTAAATCTTCATGAGCTTGACAGCTAGACTACCACTCCAAAAAGCTGAAGTTGTATTTTAACAAATACTGCATACATTGTCACAAAGAGTAGATTACTATTACATATCAATAGTTAATTTCAATTAAATCTGATGTCATTGTTGAATTAACTAAATGGAAGCATAACATTTGCACATAGTCTGAATTTACAACATACATTTGCTTTAAACTATGTCAGCTTGGCATTGAGAATTCCTCCTCTCTTACATCTTTTTGTAAGAGCCTTGTTTTTGCCATAGTTTCCGATGATAAATGAGTCTTCACCAAAGAATGTTGGTAATTCTATATAATTAGAACAATAACTAGCCTTGAAGAGCAATGCAGTAAATTCCTATAGTAAAAAGAATGTATGTATTTCCTCTGCTCTGTGAAACTGATAATCTCCTTATCAGAGTCCTTCGACTTCGACTCCGGTTTTTCTTTCAAGTCATCGACCTTCCTGAAACTCGACAACACTAGGAAGTCAACTATAACAATTTTTTCAAGAGCATCTCGGTGATCATTCTAATGAGTAGGTTTTGATACATACCTCAATCAATGGTATGCTGTTTTGACAAGTGGAATCACAAGGATATGGACAATCAACTTCCTTAAATATCCTTCTTTTGAAATACCAATCTCCTACAGCCTCTGCTATTGTCTGGATGCATTTTTATTTTTATTTTTTTAGCTGAGTAGAAGACATTCCTTTTATTATTCGGAGTAAATTTGAAGAAAAGTATGCTTTTGAGTACCGTGTTTTGTAACTTCGGCGAATCATGTGTGAACCAAGTAGTTTGTAATTCACTCTGACAATGAGCAAAACAGGAGTTTATGTACATTCCCCCATTGCTTGAATTGGTGAACAATCGCAGCGCATCAAGCATTTTCAATCTGAATCCTGTAAAAGAGAAAAAATTGTAGCAATTGAAGTCTGTTAAGAAAAGGATTCAGAAATACCTTGAAGGATCAATAACTGAATCGAAGAACATGCTGCAGGGTTTAATTTGCAACGGTTCCAAACCCCATGCGGATCCGCTGAAGGTGGAACAAATATGTGATGGAACTGTTTGACAAAATGAAAATTGAATTAAGCAATTGAAGATTAGAAATCATCATGGAAACCACCAGTTGTGGATATGCTGAAGCTAATTACTCACTTGGAATACATCATAGCCTGTGTTTAAGATAAAGTATGGTGTTCTGATATATGGTAATGCATGTTGTGGAAAGAAACACTGCAGATGAATGGAGTCAGCTTAGAAGTTGAAGTTTCAGAGACATGGTTAACTGAAAGAAATCAAACCTGATAAGGATACAAATGAGAACTCAAACAATCTTGATTCAAATTCTTCAGTATTCCCTGCAATTATCAACTCAATTTGATGATCATCAAATCCAGAATTCAATGAATGAATGGAAATTAGAGACTGCAATTGTAACAACCTGCAGAGTTACTAAGCTGTGGAAAAAAGGTCTTATGGTATTGTTCCCAGATATGTCTGTCCTGATGAAAAATAGCAGAGAAACCTCATCAGGACCAATCTAAGTATACCAAATTGTCTGATGAATGGTGTAACTGGGATTGGGATTGGCATTGGGATTGTGATTACACATCAAGGAAAAATCCTGCATCACTGAGACATTTCACTGTTGTATTCTGTGGAAAAAGTTCGGCAAATTCATCACAATGAATGAAGGTTGCAAGTCCCCCTGCTGAACATCCTGAGAGTAATGCCTGAAGTAACATGTATGTTACATGGTGCAAACAAACTAGTAATAATGATATTTGATGAAGTAGAAGAACAACACAATTATATATTCAAATTCAAATTTTCAAAATATTGAACAATTAGGCACTATAATTAATTCCATTGTCTAAAAATGACGGATGTGTTTGGTTGGAGCTCATTATAAATCATTAAGATTTGGGTCACATATAGTTGGAGATATGAATTTGAATATTCATATTTGATCTGGAGGATTTGGTAAATGATTTACATCAATTTTGGATGTAAAAAAAATACTTAGATGTACCTTTTGCGCAAAGATGAGTCCTTTTGGAAGCAAATCCTGAATTATAGCATTCCAAATTCTTTTTCCTCGGAAGTAAAGTGGGGTAAGTGTCTGTTGGATGAGTCAAAAGTATTTCATCCAAAGTATTAGAAATAATAATCTCAGGTTAATTAAAAGTGTATAGATGAAAATAAGTTTAGATACAGATACCGACAGCATTATATTCTGAATCACCAGCAAAGGATCCCCCATCACAGTACCTAAGCTTCACTCTGTTCCAATTGTAGAAATCTATTCAAAATCAATTATCATTAGTGCAACCTTAATCTCAATTCATCATTAATATTAATTAAACACAAAGACAAACTCTTAATCAAAAGTTCAATTATCATTAGTAAATCTCCACACATGCATTAGTGGTTTTCAGACAAAGATGTCTTTAGGCCAACTCAGTAGCACACATGCAACTGATTTGTGGTTTATTTAGGAAGATATATCGCTGGTGTCATACATCTGGTTTCAATGTGACACTTTATTCATCTAACCTCCAATTATTATAGATTAAATTTTAATCAATTCCTGAAGTTCCAGATAAAGCTTAAGAAACTTCAGAAATTTATATCCATGGACATTAGACATACGAAAATCTAAAATGTATCTAAAATGTATTTATTTAAAAAAAAATAGATAAATTATAATTTATCAAAAATAAAAGCACAGTAGAACAGCTAATATGACAAGAACAGATAAAAAAAGTAGAGAACAAAATGACACCAATATGCGAGAAACTACAAGGCCACCAGAGAGAGAAAGGGAGAAGGAAACAAAATAACAAAAGAAAAAGAAGAAAAAGGCCGGCACAAAAAGTCCACATGCATTATATATACATATATGCATTCTTCATTCCCAATATTTTAATCCAAGACCAAAAACATTCAGTCAAAGTTTGGATGCTTGATGCTAGATCTAATCCACTCAACGTGTGTCGGAAAGATTTGCATATGTAACCCTATAATAATGCATAATTGTTTTCATCCGCATAAGAATAATATGTAACGTATAACCTTTCAATAACTCAATACAAACTCAAAGTGAAAGTGACAACCACACAAGACTGTGATCCTCAAAGTGAAACTGACACTAATTAGCATAAGATTTATAAAAGTAAAAAATCTATTTGATTTATACTCTACACTATAATATATAAGATCTTTAATATATCGAATTAAAAATTTGCCACGAGGTTTTGAAGTATAAAGCAATTTATTTTTGACATAATGAAAAATATGGACACGAGTTTTTGGCTTTCTTTAAAAGTAGAACATGAGTCGATACCTTTTTTTTTAAATCATTTTCTAAAACTAGCATGCAAAAATACTTTCCAAAAATTTTTCATTTCAATTTATAAAAACAAAAAAAAACAAAAGACACATATGGCCTACCTAATGGCCCTAATAATGTTTTCTTGGACAAAATTTCTCCAAAAATAAAGTTTATTTTTTTTTCATTCTAATGAACTGTTTTTTCTTTAAAACCTTCTTTTTCTTCAGAAAAAGACATTGAGATAAAAGGACCACGAATGGAACCCATGAAAAGATACCTGGGTTCATGTTGGGGTCATTGCTAAGTATACCAGAGAAAACTTCGTACTTGTTCATCAACCTTGTGGACCCTCTCCTACTTTTTGATCTCTCGAAACATGACTCCACATCGTTGCACCATCCTCCACCCTACATCAACCATCCCACACAGCATCAACGGTCCATATTAATTTTTCAGCAAAATTGCATCAAAACCATTGAATTTACAATATATATATATTCCGATAAAGGTGACAAATTATAAAAAAGAACGAACAAATACGGAAATGCATCAGTTACAGTGGCTTAACTGATCCCATATAAAATTTTCACAAAACATTTAAAATATGAATTGTAATATAAAAAACTTAAAATTTCTTAATCATAAGCATAAGTAATTGCTGTTATACTACACTACAATTCCTGCGACATTTTTTCTTCTCCAAAGGATAAAAATGCTTTTCTATGATGGAACAGTATTTACTTCATAATAACAAGAAAGAGGAGAACGTGATTTATTGTTTGCTTTTTTGCAGTCTAGCAACAAATAAAACAATGCCACGCACTCGGGTTTAGGTTAGTTAGTCTCCTTCACGGAGAAAAACACCCTCCAGCATTCCCACGTTGGCACGTTAGAATGATGGGAAATACTTAATTGGACCATTTATGATATATGTACATAAAAATAAATTTACAATAATTTAATACTATTTTATCTCTATGTCAGTTTATTTTATTTCATTTTATTTTTTATCCCAATTAATCTCTTCAAAATTCACTTTTCTATAAACCCAACTATTCTCATATCCCAACAATTAAAGTATGAATTAAATCAAAATATAAAATTATCAAAAATAAAATAAAATAAATAAAACTGAAACTTAAATATCACATTAAAAGTGAAATCTATTTTTTTTATTTACATATTTTGCTTTTTATTTTCATCCATCTACTTTTAAAAAATTCCATTTTTATCCGAAACAAAATATTCATATATAACATTTTGAACGAGCTCAATTCAGACAATTCTCATAATTTAAAATCAAATCACAATAACAAAAAATTCTCAAAAATGAAAAACACTCAAAGACAAACCTAAATCACAATTGAATTTTCTCAATTTTGTCCATTTTATCAAAAATTAAAAAATAAAAATAAAAATAAAAATTCTAAATCACAAACCTCAAACTGGAGCAACCAATTGTGAACACCATTGCCAAACCCTCTGTGAAGATGATAAGCAGCAGCACTCCCATCCAAGCACACTACCAAATCCCATCCAATGAAACATTCATTCATAAATCAAACAATAAATCAAATCAAATAAAAAACACCACCAAAAAAGAAAAAAAAAAAAAAAAAAGACATAGATACCTGCTCCTTTGGATGCAGCATCTGGAACCAGTGTCATGGCCACCAGTAGCCTCTCTCCCTCTACCTTCTTCTTCGCTGCTCCGATCTCTCTCCAAGATCCCATCATCACCATCGTCATCGCCATCGCCATCAGCGCCCATGCTCCCATTCTCTCGAGAAGAAAGAAGAAGGATTTCGATTTGGGTGATTTGTTTTTGGAGTGGGTTTTATAGCTAGTGAGAGTGAGGAAATGAAGGGCTGAGATTAGAAGAGAGCACGAATCTTAAAGAAGATGAGTGATGGGAGTGTGAATGATGGTTGTTGGTGGTGGGGCCCAAGTCCTTGGTTATGAATTATTATTGTTGTTGTGGGCATTGCTAATGAAAAAGACCACGCCCCCACATATTTATTTATTTATTTTAAATTTTTTTAATTTTTAATTTTAAATTTAATTTTATTTGGATTTAGTTTTGTTTTTTAGGATGTGTGAAAGATTAGTGTTTTGTTTTGATAAGAGAGAGATGCATGCAAGTTGTTGGATTCTTCAGTCACTCCAAGAAAGTGATATATGCTTAGTTATCCAATTTTATGGAGATGATTGATGATTAATTAATTTCTACTTGTTATTTGGTCTGCTTTTGTTGAAAAGTGGTAGTTTTTTTTTTTTTTTGGAGTATAAATACATTAATTAAGTACAAATAGAAAAATGAACTAATTCATATTATATAAGGAAGACTAATTAATTCAGAGTAGCTCATGCTTCTATTTTATCCATTACTTTCCAATCATGAATAAATTGGTTACAGTCACATTTAGTCACATTAAGTCACATTTATTACAGGGTAAAATTTTATCTGAATAGAGTAACAATTAAATGTTCTTTTATACTAAGTAATTTTCATCTCATCATTTACCATTTGAAAAAAATTTTTAGGAGGGGGCAATCGGTAACACGTGTCCCCCAATTTAGGAGTGTCAAATGAACAGGCAAGATGTACCTGTTGTTGTAGGGACTTAATGATTATTTCAAGATTTATCATATAGGGCTAATACTTATAGTAATGAAGACCTGTTATATGCACCTAAGATGATATATTAAGGATTATAATCACATATTAATAAATCCTTTGTTATGCAATTTTGAAAGAGTAGAGAATATAATTTAATATCAAGTCTTAGTAAACAATGAATAAATCGTATTTCTACAATACCGCTAGAGTGGGGTTTCAAACCCACCCTTGACTATTCACTACCATAGTGCCTTAAATTGTAGAAAAAAAATGCTACATTTAATATTCTTTAACTCAATATATTTAAGTTTGAATTATACATTCTAGATAAATAACTAATAGCATAAAATTATAAGAAAAATGCTATTACCATTTATAATTATTTTCTAGGTATCTCTCCTTTTTTTTAAAATTAATCTCAGGCCATTTATTACTTATGATTTTATGCATTTTCTCAAATGCTAATTTGTAGATTTTCAAAATTGAAAATTATGGATTAGATTTAAATAATATGATATTAAAATTTGGAGGGAACAAAAAAAAGTAATTGATGTGATATATGAACAACTTATTAACAATTTGATGTTTTGCTCCTAACTACCATAAATTATGTGGATAAAAGTGGTCTATCAAACATTTGAGTTCAACTTCAAATGATGGAAAAGGGAAATATTGTTAATTTTTTACGTTTAATTAATTTAATCATCCTCTAATTAGAGTGTAATATTTTATCACAACCACAAACAATGGTTACTAACAATAGAATATAAATTGAAATAATCTCTTTTAGATTTTTTATATGAAAATTTATAATTTTCTGTTGGGGTTGGAATATAAATTGTATTTGTGTTCTTTAATGGTTGTTTTGGTACATTGTTTTTCTATTTTTTTATTTTTCCATATTCATAAGGCGTGTATGAAAAATATTATTCATGAATTAAGCGTTTTCAATGAATCTATAATGTAAATTTTTTTCCAAAACATATTTCAATAATATTTTTAAATAAAATTTCAAGCAAAAATATTATACAATAAGAAGTTTTTAATGACCAACATTTTTAAAAAATTAAGATATTTCATTTTCAATGAGAAAACTTTATTTGCCACTGATAATAAGGTGAAAAATCATCATGGATTTGATGATAGTCAAATATAAAAGTTATGTCGGATCTAAAGTGTGAGTGACCCTGATTATTACAACGGGCAAAAGTATTATGATAGTTCAAAAGCTATTCAACATCCATTGCATATTTATACTATAAATTAGAAATAATTTAGTTTAGTGCATAAATGTCTTTATTTTAACTAATATGTTCAAAAGTGATTTTTTTTTAATCTGATTTTGTTGTACTAAAAACAATTTGCAGCGTTGTTGTCTTTACATGAATGTATTAAGCTAAATTGATAAAAATAATAGTATCCAAAATATTAATTTTTTTTAAATTTATTGCTTCTACCAAACTATGTAAAATATAAAAACTCCCCCTTAAGTCTTAATTAATAGATATTTATTTATTGATAAATAAATAATTTTTATAAAATAATAATTCTTTTCGACCCCATGAGTATTATTTTATACCGGTTGTACTGAAGTTGGATGAGAGATTGAGATTAAAAAGTTGGCAAGTTACTAAATTATCATTCTTACAAATGAATGAAGTGATCCTTTTAACTATTGAGATGTATAATTTGCAAAACTATTTGAAATTGTTTAAAGCTCAGCTCTTTCCATATTTTCCTTTATTCCATAACATTAACATTGACAACATATCTTAAAACTACTATGTTTATAGATAGTTTTTTTTTTTTTTTTTACTTATGTTTGCATTTCGATTCCTTTCTAAAATTAAAAAATCTTGGCCATCTAATATGCCATAAAGCTATATTAAAAATAGTACAATAAAAAGACTGCGAATGCTTTTTAGCCTCTTCGACATCCTTCTCATCATCTAAAAATTCCCCCTCCACCTACATAAATATGAAAAATAAAATAAGACTTTAAAATCCCTTTATTAGTAATTTTTTAAAATAATAAAAAAAAACAATGTTTTTACTTACATTTGAGATGAACTTGAAGCCAAGTTTGAGTTCTCCCTCATATGAACCATCTTTAAGAACAACATTGTATGGAGCTGGCTTGAGTTCCATGTGACCTTTCTTTTCTCCTTCTCTCAAGATGGCCCTCAAATGAACTCTTTATTCAAAATAATCATGTGTTTTATAAGCATAGAATTAAATATTTTTAATGCACGTATATACACATATAAAAAAAATCACTATAAAATTAAAAATATATATATATATTAGAGTGGAAGATTTGGGAAGTGTTACATTGCTTCACCAATTGGATGGTCAAGTGTGAATTTGTCCTTTTCCATTACTGTTATTCTGAGTTGAGTTAAAGCTTTCCATTGTGATGATGAGAGCTTGAATGTGATTTTCTCATTCCACCAAACTTTCTCATTTTTTCCTGAAATAAAGTAAACAAATTTGTATATATAATATGTGAATTTTATAGTTTTGTTTTTTTACAATGTTTTTCTTTATTTTACTTAAAAAAAATTATACTCGATTATATATTTCAGAAACAGAGCAAAAGAAATTCAAAACTAGGTGTTAATATTTCATATTTTCATGATGTAATTATACATAAATTATATATATATATATATATAACAAACCGGTTGAAGTTTTGCTTATGCAAGTCCTATTCCCACATTGTATAACCACATACTGGCTTGATGATCCTACAATCAGAATAAACTGCAATTAATGAAGATATATATATATTTTTTATAAATCATATAGACATATTTTAAACAGAAATATAAATATAAAATCATCATCATTAAGACTTAAATTAAGCAGGTACTTATCTTTCACATTATTAGGGAGAATTTTTCAAAATAAAGTTTGCTTTCTTCATTTTAACTACTCACAATTTGTTATATAAAATATGTCACACATATAAGTCCAATTATCTCATATACCAATAAATTTTCGTTTAGCTAATTTATGCTAAAGTAGATCAAACTATGATATTATTATTATTATTATTATTATTATATATATATATATATATGCAATACATCCTCTATGGACGTGTCCATAGATAGAAAATCTATAGACGCTCATTTATTTATCAGCCGTTGGATTACAATTCAATGGATGATATTGATAAAAAATAATTACTGTTTCAAACAGTAATTACTGTACGTGTTACTGTAGTTTCTACTGTTTATCAATGTTGGTCGTTGGATCGAGATCTAATGGTTGATAATGGACGTCCATAGATGAATGGTTCTCATATATATATAAGCATATCACATGTTTAGATTAGAGTGATAACTAGAACTTAAAAAAAACAAAGGTTTCTTTATTTGATGGAGGACCTTCTATTTCATCACATATATATTCAATCTTAAATCTAATTAATGAAACAAAAACCAAGTTGTATAACTTACAAATCTCTAGTTAGAGAGAAATACCTAGCAAATGGGTCTTCTTTAAGCCCTCCCCACTAACTAGTAGAACTTCCAAAACTCCATACTTCATCTCCAAGAACTTGTGGAAGAGGACAAATAGAAAAGAGAGCCAAAGTGATGGAAATGTCAGCAATCTTATGAAGGTTATCTAACTAGTATGCAAGAGTTTCATTAAGGCTCATAGGATGTTACAGAATGATTTATTTATATGTAATTACGATATAGAGGAGTTATTCATCAAGTGTTGTTAAAATTAAAGTAACTGAAACACCATTAAGAGTTTTTACCCAATTATGAGTTTCATTCATAATCTAATTGTTCATACAAATCTGGGTGAAAAAAAATGCACTTATAAGAATTAACTATATTTGTATCCTCCCTCCGTTTCATATTAACTGTAAGATTATGAATTATTTATTTCAAAATTATTTATCACTCTTAAGAGTTCTATTAACATTACATTTTTTTTTCAATTTACATTTCTCTTTCTTATTTGATTTCAAAAACTTCAGTGATAATTTTAATATTTATGCAAAACTCAAATATAACAGTTAATAAAAAAGAGAGGGAGGTTTTTTTTTTTTTTGATACCAGACGACAAGCGCCTCCATTTAAGGTTTAAACTAGGGGCAAATATAAATGTAGAGTGCACTCGCAAGCTCAACGATACTTTGCCCTCTCCTTGCTGGGTGATGGAATATTTTTTTATATTTAATAAAAATAAACTCTTTTCTATTTCAAACTCAAAATAAATATACACGTATAGTTAAAACACCAAACATACTTATTCAACATTATATATATATATATATATATATAAGCATCCAGGAAACTCGAAATATATGAGAGAGCTCCACCGGGGACACGATCTCCGCCATAAGATCATAACCCCATGGAGAATGAGCTACAAAGCAATTTGTTCAGCATGACATGGATTATTGACACCACATGCCTGCCATCTCCATCTCCCCAACGCGTCTTTATATTTTCCCTTCTTTTCGAAAATTTTGAAGGATATTAATCACTGCTGTTTGATCTATCCAGTGTCCTTTTCTTTTGTTGTCAAAGTCTTTTATATTCCCGGTCATTACCTATATTGTACTTTCTCTTTTATTTTAATAAATTTGTGATATATTCATTTTTATTAAAAATAAATTCAACCAACTGCCACCCTTTTATAGGGAAGTTGGTTACTCCATTCTTCTCCTAACTCAAAATTCAAGGGCCCGAACACTACAAATTAAAACTTTATGTAATGATATGTTTTTAAGGATTTACAACTTGCATGTATATATATATATATATATATATATATATATATATATATATGGTAAACCATTATCTATGGACGTCCATAGATAAAAAAATCTATAGATGTCCAATTATCAGTCATTGGATCACGATCCAACGGATGACATTGATAAACAGTATTGCTATTCATTTTATTGTTCCAAACAGTAATTAATGTATATGTTACTGTAGTAGTATTGTTCATCATTGTGAGCCGTTGGATCGAGATCCAATGGTTGATAATGAACATCTATATATATATTATATATTTTTTTTTATGGGCCAGGTAGTGGGCCGGACAAAATATTCAGCCCAGCCCATTAGCATGATTAAGTGACCGTTGGAACTCCCTTCCCGCCAAAACAAAGAAATGAATGCTTTCACTGTGAGCCTTTGCAGAACCACCCAGTTTCCACACCTTCACTCCCCAAGCAAAGACCCAAATGCTTGGAATTCAATCCTCAAGAACCATGCAAAGCTCAAAAATGACCGAGCAATCCTCGCTTCCTACTCCCAAATGGAGTCTTTGGGTATTCAGCCGACTATGGCCACTCTGCCTCTTGTTCTCAAGGCTTGTTCTAGATTACAAGATGTTGAGTTTGGTAAAAGAATCCATTCTGATATAATTAGGTTGTATTTCACTGAGGATGTTAAGATTAGGACTGCTCTCATTGATTTTTACTGTAAATGTGGGTTCTTGGATGTTGCTCTTGAGTTGTTTGAAGAAATGCCCGATAGAGATTTGGTGTCCTGGAATGCCATGATTTCTGGTTATGTTGGGAATCAGAAGTATTATGATGCTTTGTTGCTGTTTTTTAGACTGAGTATGGAGGGCTTGAAGCCTAGTTCGGTGACATTAGTTAGCCTTATTACAGCGTGCGCGGAGTTGCTCGAGTTTAGGCTAGGACGAGCGATACATTGCTATTGTTTGAGGAATGGGTTTTTCCATTCAGAAGTTCATTTGGGTACTGCATTGATCGGGTTCTATTCAAGGTTTGATGTGAGGTTGTCACACTGTGTATTTGATTTGATGCCAATGAGGAATGTAGTTAGTTGGAATGCTATGATATCCGAGTATTTTGATGCAGGGGCTGATTTTGAAGCTTTGCAGCTCTTTGTTCAAATGATGTTGGCTGATGTAACTCCTGATTCAGTGACATTCCTTGCCGTTTTGCAATCTTGTGGTGAATTTGAATGTTTGGAGATGGGGAAACTAGTTCACCAATTAGCCATAAAATGCCGAATTTCTAATGACAAATATGTAGAGAATGCGATGATTACTATGTATGGAAAATGTGGAAATTTAGAATCAGCATGTGATGTCTTTGAGAAGATGATATCAAGGGATCTTGCATCATGGAATGCTATGCTTTTTGCTTACAAGAACTGCAAATGTTATGATAAGGCTTTTGATTTATTCAAGACTATGAATTCAGCTGCTATTGAAGTTAACACAATCACCATCTCTACAATGTTATCGTTATGTGCTGAATCTGGTGATCTGGAGAAAGGTGAACAACTGCATGCTTATGTTATGAAAACCGGGAAGGAGAAAGATGTTGGTAATGCATTATTGAGTATGTACGCTGTTCTTGACCAGGTGTTTTCTGCTCTCAAGGTTTTCAGTGAAACAGAAACATTGGACACAGTTTCATGGAACCTTTTAATTATGGCTTTGATGCGAAACCAACTGCAATCTCAGGCTTTGAATGTTTTCAAGCAAATGCAGCAAAGTGGAACTAAATCAAACTCGTATACCATGGTCTCTCTTCTACGTGGATGCAAAGATGCATCTCACTTGATTACAGGCAAATCCATCCATGGGTACAGTTTAAGACATTACCTCGAATTTAATTCGTCATTATGTACAGCGCTCACTGATATGTATATGGACTGCGGACAAGAAGTTTCAGCTATGAATTTATTTTGGAGCTCTTCTGACAGAGATGTGATTTCATGGAATGCTATGATCGCAAGCTATGACAGGAATGGACGACCAGGAGAAGCACTCCAAGTCTTCTACAAGATGCAGTCAGAACTGCGACCCAACTCCATAACGATGATTAATGTTCTTCCTTTATGTGCAGAAATTGCAGACTTGCTACAAGGTAGATGTTTGCATGCATATATTATCAGAAGGGGGCTGGATTTTACTTTAGATATCTCAGTGGAAAATGCTCTCTTAACTATGTATGCAAAGTGTGGATGCATCAGAAGTGCTGTAAAGATATTTGATGCATTAACAAGAACAGATATCGTATCATGGAATGCTATGATTGCTGCTTATGGAATGCATGGCTGTGGAGAAGATGCACTTCAAAGTTTTTACCAAATGCTTGAATCAGGTGAAAGACCAACTAGTGTGACCTTCACCTCAATTTTATCTGCTTGCAGTCATTCTGGTCTGACTGACGTGGGATTGGAAATTTTTAAAACAATGCATATGGTTTACAGGATAGAACCAGATATACTTCACTATTCTTGTATGGTAGATCTGCTTGGCCGTGCTGGATTCCTAGATAAAGCCGGGGACTTTATTCAATCAATGCCCTTAGAACCAGATCCTAGTTTGTGGAGGGCTCATTTGGCCTCATACAACATATATCCTGATGCTGCAATTGCAAGGTATATTGGTGAGAAACTTATTGAACTGGACCCGACGAACATTGGGAACTACATGTTATTATCGAATCTCCATGCTGCAGCTGGGAGCTGGGAGGATGTCAATTTAATCAGATCAGAGATTAAGGAAATGGGTTTGAAGAAGACTCCTGGAGTTAGTTGGATTGTTATAAGAAGCCAAGTTCATTCCTTTACTGCAGGGGATACTTCTCATCCAATGTCAGATCAGATCCATGAAACATTAAGATTATTGTTCAGTAAATCAATAGAAAATGGAGATGATCTATGAAACATTGAGTTTGCTTCCATCAGTCAAAATCATTGTCAAATTGAAGTGAAATGATCTGAAATGTTATAGATTTGCTGCAAACACTGCACTTGGTTTGTAATTTATTCTGTTCAAAGAAATGTGAATATGTATGAAAATATTTTGCTCCAGAATTTGTCTGCTGTAAATTTTTTTGTCAAATTGAAGTGAGATGTATGTATACAGCTCTTTTTTTAGTTTATGTGTTTAATTTTAATGTCATACACACTTCTAAGTGTTGTATGGAATTGTATTCACTTGCAGACCTTGAACACGTCCTTGTTGTTTGCAATTGCAGTTATGGAGCTCTTTTAATACATAACACATTGTAAATAGAAACAGTAGATGAGAATTTCCAACTATAACCACTAGATAATATAGAATAATCACCAGTGACAAGCACAAACTTTAACTGTTCATAGAGCCCTTGAATAAGTAGTATTTGATAAGAGATAGTTGTAACAAAAGCCAATACATCTGGCCTAGCGTTCAATGCCAGAGTTTGGGCCTCGTCATGTTCAACACTTATAGAAAAATCATAACACGTAAGTAAAAAAAAAAAAATCCTTATTGTTTGTATGGTGATTTAAATCCTAAGTAATCAATATTATTCTACATAACCACCAACATTCAGGATATATATATTGAAAAATGGATAAACCACATTCAATCAAAACAAAGGAAGGCACAAAATAAATAAATAAATAAATAAATAGAACCACGCTTAATCAAAACAAAAGATGGAACAATCCACTAGCGGTGGACGCTAAAAAAAAAACAAAAACAATTATGAAGAATGACAACACAAAGAATAACAAAGAAAAAAAGACGAAATACCAAATAGTACATAAACAAAAAAGACAACAACACAACAAGAGAAAGAGAAAACCAAAAGAAGCCCTTCATGCTCCCGACTGGATCTCTATGCTAAGCTTGCACCATGATCACTTGCATCTGTACAGTGTCTAAGGAACTCCAAGCTATGCATAACTGTCATAGCTGAGTGTAATCTGGTTCTCTTGGTTATCTTTCTATCCCCAAGTACTACAAATTAACAAAATTTTATTTAATTTATGAAAAGTATAGAATGATCAAGTCACATATGATGTTATTTTAGCCATTTCACACATCTCACATAGTTATTTGTAAAAATAGGGGGAAAAAAGACTTGAATCGTATTAAATGCATCAAATGATATGAATTTGGATTATTTCATTTAATATCAAGTTTTGGATGACAAACAGCTTCCCTTCTTTTCTGATAGGATCGAATTGATTCTGATACACTCACAGCACTAACTAAACACAATATATGAGTAGAAGGGATCAAAACATCAACTGGATAAAACTCCAGGTTTCATTCATTATGAACTGAGCATATAACCAAACACTTGATGTGCATGCCAGTGAGGCATCACAATCCATACAACCAGAACATCCAGACACTTAATACAAACATACATCATTCTTACAGTAAAAGCATAATAAAAAGTAATACAAACATTCATACAAAAACAGACACTAAATCAATGCAATTCCCAAGCTTGTAACTGCATCATTTGACCTGCTTCACAGTTTGCTCAGCCAACGTTTAGCTCCATAGCTTTCCTGGTCCCACACAGCAACTTAGTGTCTTCAGTATTCTCTGATCACACACTTAAGTCTCAACACCTTCCCCTTGATCAGAGACATCACATACACACAGCAACATTTTTAATGTTTCAAACTTATACCTGGGCAGAGCCTTGGTGAATATATCTGCAATCTGGTCATCAGTCTTGCAATGCTTAACTTCAATTACTTCATCTTTTATAAGATCACGAATAAAATGGAACCGAGTGTCAATATGTTTTGTCCGACCATGGAGAATCGGATTCTTAGCAATGGAGAGTGCAGAACGATTGTCACAATAAATAACACTCGAAACACCCTGTTTTTCACCAAGATCCTTAAGCAAACGTCTCAACCATACAGCTTCACATGTGGCTGCAGTCAAGGATATGTACTCAGCTTCAGTGCTCGATAAGGCAGTAATGGCTTGCTTCTTAGAGCACCAAGCAATGGCCCCTGACCTAAGTGAGAACATCCATCCGGTGGTGCTTCTCCGATCATCTTGTGAGCCGCTCCAATCACTGTCAGAGTAGCCAGATAATTTAAATTCTTCACTTTTCTTATAATAAATCCCATAATTGATCGTTCCACTAATAAAACGTAGGATTCTTTTCACACTATCAAAGTGATGTACACTCGGTGACTGCATGAATCGAGATACCAGTGACACTGCATGAGTTATATCAGGTCGTTAGTGTGTTAAATAGAGCAGACCACCCACAGTCTTACGATATCTCACTGGATCAGTTTCCCCTGAATTGCCATGTAGATGAAGTTTCTCATTTGGATTCAGAGGAGTGTCTATCTTCTTACAATTCAACATTCCTGATTTGCTGAGTAGATCAATTGCATATTTGTGTTGTGATACAAAGATGGATCCTTTCTCCTGGATTATCTCCAATCCGAGAAAGTACCTCATAGATCCAAGATCACTCATTTCAAATGTATTCATCATAGAATTCCTGAATTCTTTCAACTTCTTCTCAGAGGATCCCATGTATAAAATGTCATCAACATATAGGCAAAGTAGAAGAACAGAATCATCACCTTCCATTTTTCTATAAACTGTAGGTTCATTCTGACTGCGAATAAGACCCATTTGAGTCAGATGTGTGTCGATTCGACTATACCATGCTCTCGGAGCTTGGCGAAGTCCATACAAAGCTTTGTGGAGCCTATACACATGATCCTCTTTGCCTTTGATAATAAAACCCTCTGGTTGTGAGACAAATACCTCCTCCTTGAGCTCTCCATTAAGAAAGGCAGATTTAACATCAAGTTGATACACAACCCAATTCTTTTGAGCAGCAATGGATAAAAGAATTCTCACAGTCTCCATTCGCGCAACTGGTGCGAATATTTCTTCGAAGTCTATCCCTTCTCGTTGTGAGTATCCTTTGGCAACAATGCGAGCTTTTCTTCTCAACAAGGTTCCATCAGGATTAAGCTTTGACTTAAAAACCCACTTCAGACCTATTGATTTCTTTCCTTCTGGTAGAGAAACCAAACTCCATGTCTTATTTTTATTAATTGAAATGATCTCTTCTTTCATGGCTGCAATCCACTCTTGGATTGTTGCTGCATCTTCATAGGATACGAGGTCTCCTGTAGTAAGTAGAGGAGAGCAAGAATTATAAATATCTTCAAGTTTTCTGTACCTTGTCGGAGCGCCACCATCTTCTCCGGCAAGAGTCATTTCATTTGAAGAAGATGAATTGATCAGTGGGTGTAAATCTGGCCGTTCATCAGTCTGATCGGATGGTGCGGATCTAACTGCACATTCATTACTTTGAGTCATGCCCAACTCACGTGCTGGCTCATAATTTGATACATCCGACTCAGCTTCTCATGGCCAATCCCAAGCCTTTTCTTCAAAAAACCTGACATTCCTGCTGACATATACACGAAGAGAATCAGGATCAATGACCTTATAGGCCTTTGATCGTTCACTATAGCCAATGAAAATCCCGGCTCGTGACTTGGAATCAAACTTGACTCTCTCCTGCGAGTCAATGTACACATATGCCAGACACCCGAAAACTCTGAAGTGGTCAACGTGCGGTTTATTTCCTGTCAATGCTTCAACTGGAGTCTTGAGATTCAATGCTTTTGTCGTTGACCGGTTCAAGATATACACGGCCGTGGCGACTGCCTCAGCCCAGTAGAGTGATGGGAGCTTCTTTTCTTTCAGCATGGTGCGCGCCATCTCTGTCACTGTCCTGTTCTTTCTCTCTACAACGCCGTTCTGCTGGGGAGTTCTCGGAGCTGACAACTGGTGATGAATTCCGGTAAGCTTGCAGAAATTCTCGAACTCATGTGATGTAAATTCACCTCCACAATCTGTTCGCAGCACTTTGATTGGAAGCGAGTGCTGTTTCTCCACCAGTGACTTGAATAGCTTGAATTGATGAAAGGTTTCTAATTTCTTCCTTATGAAATAAACCTAGCTGTACCTTGTAAAGTCATCAGTAAAAAGGAGAAAATATATGTTACCTCCAATGGATGGAGTGCTGATCGGCCCAACTAGATCGGCATGAATCATCTCCAATGGAGCTAATGCTCTCTTTGCCACACCTTTAGGGAATTCTGCATGGGCATGCTTCCCTTGTAGACAAGCTTCACAAGGATCAGTATTTGTAATATTTGGCAAACCAAGTGCCAACTCTTGTTTTGAAATCATGATCAATTTCTTCATGCTAATGTGACCATATCTCTTGTGCCAGAGATCTGAGGTCTGTTCTGCAACTTGAGCTATGTTTGCAAATCCTATATCATCAGCTTCAAGTGGAAACAGTCTGTTAGAAGTCATACATACCTGAGCCACCCTTGCTTTAGATTTAGAGTCCCTGATTTCACAGACTCCTCTTGTAAATTCAATATCAAATCCCGAGTCCATCATTTGTCCAACACTTAGCAGGTTATGAGCTAAGTTTGGAACAAATTGGACATCATTTAGATTTGTGATCTTTCCTTTGCTTGAACAAAGAATTACTTTGCCAATTCCTTCCACTGTGAGAGCATTTCCATCTCCAACTTTGATTGAGTGACTCGGGGTAGCTTCAAAGTGCTGGAATAAACTCTTCTCACCTGTTATGTGGTTGGAACAACCACTGTCGATGAGCCAAGTATCCTGTCTTCTCTGGTTCTTCACTGATTGCCATGAATGCAACTTCTTCTTCTTCTTCTTCTTCTTTTCCTTTTTCTTTCTATTCTTTCACAACATTGGCTTCTTTGTTTCTATACCAACATTGAGCTTTGACATGGCCAAATTTCTTGCATATAAAACATTGCACACTCTTGTAATGCTTGCTGGATTCTGCCCCACGACCAGGCTCTATACGGCTAGCTTCAATGCTCCTGCCGTGCCCGCGTCCCCTACCTCTGAGAGAGTGTCGACCTCGACCTCTTCTACCTCTATTGGGACCTTCAAAGTGATGCAGATATCCTCGACCAGCATATAGAGCTTTTTCTCCTTCAAGGTGAGTACTTTCAATATTAAGTATTGCTTCATGGTTCTTCAGTGATCCACTCAATTGCTCAACTGTTAGTGTGTTCAAGTCTTTTGCCTCAATGATTGAGTGTACAGCTTGTGAGAATCTGGGTGTTAGGCTTCTGAGAATTTTAGAGACAACTGATTTTTGAGGGAGATCTTGTTTCAAAACTCTGATTTGAAACACAATGTCCAAAACTTTGCTTACAAAGTCTTGGATAGTCTCACCTTGTTTCATTTTAACTGCTTCAAACTCTCTTTGAAGTGCATGAAGTTATATGTTGGCGTTGTCTGAATCTCCTTGGAATTCAATTTTTATGATCTCCCATGCCTGCTTCGCTGTTTTGCCTCAGATATCCTTACCAATATCCTGGGATCAAGAGCTTGTTGAATCAGGTACAAAGCCTTGGCATCCTTCTTTTGACTTTCATTGATTCTAGTTGCATCGCCTTCTTCACTGAACCCTTTCTCCACTAATTTCCATAGATCCTTTGATCTAAACATGGTCTTCATCATCAAAGCCCATAGGTTGTAGTTATCACCTTTGAAATAAGGAACATTAGCTTCCTTTGCTGAAGAAGAGGATGACATTTGCAACTCAATTCAATGAACTAGCTTTGATACCACTGATAGGATCGAATTGATTCTGATACACTCACAACACTCACTGAACACAATATATAAGTAGAAGGGATCAAAACATCAACTGGATAAAACTCCAGGTTTCATTCATTATGAACTGAGCATATAACCAAACACTTGATGTGCATGCCAGTGAGGCATCACAATCCATACAACCAGAACATCCAGACACTTAATACAAACATACATCATTCTTACAGTAAAAGCATAATAAAAAGTAATACAAACATTCATACAAAAACAGACACTAAATCAATGCAATTCCCAAGCTTGTAACTGCATCATTTGACCTGCTTCACAGTTTGCTCAGCCAACATTTAGCTCCATAGCTTTCCAGGTCCCACACAGCAACTTAGTGTCTTCAGTATTCTCTGATCACACTTAAGTCTCAACATTTTCTGCCTTTTGCTGCCCATTTACACACATTGACCTTTCAAAGTTCTTCTCATTGACTTTGTTTTTGTTCCCATAATTTTAATAATCTCTCTACACTAAACACATGTGTATAGTTTGTGCAATTTGCTTGATATGTGGATGACTGCCTATTTTTGCAGGCTTATCTGACCTGATCAACCTTATCTTTTCTACTGTCTAATTTTCTTGAGCACAAAATACCTTTAAATTATATATATATACATACCCCTAAATGAGGTAACTTGAAAATTACAAGATTTTTGGGCATCCAGTTTAACATACAATTTTTTAAAGTAGTCTTGACGACCAAAAAAAAAAAACTAAGCTTAATGTAGCTATTCCTCTTATTAAATGCATAATGGTAATTATTGATGATAGTGCCCAGGATGTCGATCGTGATCATGGCCCTAAAGTGTTGTCCCGTGTTGTTTTTTTTTTTAAATACTTGTTTTAGTCTGGTTCAGTTTCTACCCTTATTGTTTTTCTGTTACTATTTTATTTTGTCTGTTCTGTTGTTAGGTTTCCTTTCTAGTTTCTAGTTTAACATGTTGTTTGTGTTGTTATTTGTTGTTTTTCTATTAATAAATTGTGGTTTATTCTTTTTTAAAAAAATTAATTTTTGTGGATTATTATAAAAGAAATATGATAATTTATGGTAAAAACAAATATAATATATTTATAAAGATACAAGTTCTCAATTCCCACTAGTTTTCATAAAATTGATGGGTTATGGCACGCTCCAAATACTAAAATGATTTGCATTCAATCTGTTTATATAAATCATGTAAATTTATTCTTATGAAGTTTTTTTGTTTGATAAATGTGACAAATGTAGTGTAGTCTACATCAATGTTTTTTTTAATGGAATCAATACTACCAGGCAATAAATCCTTTCGTAATTAATTTTATTAAATCTCAATTTAATAAACAAACTTAAACTTTATTTTATTTTTAACTTATAATAATATTTAAATATTTATAATTTTTTTAAAAAAATAGATAAACCAAAATTTATTAAAAAAAAAAACAACATATACAAGTAAATAAGAACTAAATAGACAAAATTTAAAAACAAAGACCGGCACAAACTACAAAACTAGTAAACAAAGACACGTAGAAAATGCAAAACAAGCAAATTAAGTTACAGTAGGAAAGAACAAAACATTCACTGGTAGTGGACAAAAGACAAAAAACAACTAAAAGACATAATAAAGGATAACAACAATAACAATAAGGCAAGCCCGCAAACTTGCACATCAAAGATTAGTATAAGTTAGGTTTGCATCGAGACGACTTTCCAATTCAGCTGTAAATGGGTCGGTAAAGTTAAGACTTCATCTGATCATTGGAATAGCTTCTTCAATTTTGACTTTTTTTAATTAGGCAATTAGCATATGATTAATTTTGCGAATAACCATAACATTTGATAATGATGTGCGATTAAAAATGCAATTAAATATGAATAAAAGAAAATACAAGGGTAAGCATAAAAAATGCTGACCTTCGCATTCATCTTAATTAAAGTTGCAATAATCTTGTGGAGGTTTTATTATAAACATGACTTGATGAGCACGCTCAAATTATATCAAATTTTAAACTTATAGTAACCTTTAAATATTTGGATTATCTCTTACATGTATCTTATAGATCAAATAGACAAATATTGCTATAAAGACAAAACAAAAAACCAATTCAAAAAGATATTGAACTATGCAAGAAAAATGGCTACAATGTAATCCTTCCATGTTTCTTGCTTTCAGAGTGGTTCATGGAAAGTTTATTTATTTATTATAAACTCTAGTATAAATTAAAGAAGTAAGAAACCAATTGATCATCAAAAGAAGTCTAAAAAAACAGAACATTGGTTTCAGTTGAAGAATAGAAGAAGATGCCAAGTCCCAAACAAGCCTCTGTGCAACTACCCATCCTTGACATCTCCCAAACAATACTGTCACCTTCTTCGTCCCTCTCATCAATCTCCCAAGCATGCAAAGACTTGGGCTTCTTCCTCATCACCAACCATGGCATTTCTCAGGACCTTTACAACTCCCTTTGCTCACTCTCCAACCATCTCTTCAACCTCCCTTTGGACACCAAACTCTTGTTAGGCCCTTCAACTCTTATCAACACTTACACTCCCTTCTTCATGTTAAAGTGAGAAGAAGGATACCACACTCAGGGAAAGGAACGACTTCAAGTGTTTGACAAAATGCCTCTACACCTGGGCATTCATAATACACAGAGTTCAAAGTCAGCACATTCAACAATAGTCACACAATGAAGAGAGAACAAAGAGTAAAAATCTGATTGGGAAATATCTAGTCAATGTTGTGATTTCCTCCAATAATAATCCAGCTTCATTTCCCTTGTTTATATAGCCAAAAAGTTACATCAAGAAGTAAAGCACTAACCTGACCAACTATTGGTCAGAACCATGACTTAAACCATGCCGATTGGCTGGCACAAACACTGAGAGATTACATCAATAATTAATGCTCTCTCACACATTACACACAATACACTACATCCCATGCTCCCCATCCTCGTACGTGAACAGGGTCCATGCCAAAAACCATCCTCTGCTGCAGCGCGAGCAACCACCCTGAGTCAGACGCCTGCAGCCAGCTCCATACCTTCTTCAATCACGGTCAACACTTCATTGCTTCTCCTTTCTTTGAAAGTCTCAGAGTCTCTGGCCCTCATTACTATTCCTCAGCCAAGTCTTCTGCTGATCTTCTTTTCACCAATAACACTAATACTGATTATACTTCTCAGTTCTGGTAAATAAAATAAATAATATAAACTCAAAATCCTTGTTTTTATTTTCATGACAACATGTTATTGTTTTAATTTGCAGCAGTGTGATGGAGGAGTATGGGAACAAGATGGTGGAGTTATCCAAGAGAATCATAGCAGTTGTATTAGAGTGTTTGGGTGATGGATTTGAGATGAAGGGTTGTGAGTCTGAGTATAGTCAATGCCATGGATATTTAAGGATTAATAACTACATTGCACCAGAAGTAGCACAAAAAGAAGAAGAAGAAGGTAATTGTTTGGGAGAGATTGAAGGACTGGGAATGCACACAGACATGAGTTGCATAACAGTGTTGTACCAAGATGAAAGTGGAGGACTTCAAGTGAGATCAAAAGAAGGATGGGTGGACATAGAGACTGGAGAAGGGACATTGGTGGTGAACATTGGGGACCTTTTGCAGGCATGGAGCAATGGGAGAATGAGATCATCAGCACACAGAGTGTTGTTGAAGAAGAAGAAGGTAAGAAGGATGTCATTGGCATTCTTTTGGTGTTTTGAGGATGAGAAGGTGATAATGGCTCCAAGTGATGTTGTGGGTGAAGGGAAGGAGAGAATTTACAGGCCATTTGTTTGCAAGGAGTATGTTGAGTTTAGGCAGAGTAGTGTTCAGGGGGGCTAAAAGATTAAAATATTGTTTTTATTTTTATTAATTCCCAAAATAAGCATTCTCTTCATTATTTCCCAAAATAAGCATTTTGTTTTTTTTTTTTTTATTTTTTTTTAATTAGCGGACCCACTCTATATGTTTTTATATTTTAAAAAAAATTTTAAAATAAGAGGGCCCCATTGTTTTTTTAATATTAAATTTTTATTTTTGCGGGTCCGGTAGCTTTTTAAATTAAAAAAAATTGCATTTAAACCTTTATAATTTTCATTAATTTTTTTATAACTTTATTTTTCTCACTTTTACTATGTTATTGTTACTTTCACTAATTATAACCGACTGTTAATAATTTAAATAAATAATTTTAATATATTTTTTATAATAAGAGGGTTGTTGGGATGAATTATTGGTGGCATGTGGCATCTACCTCATTCATGAGAGCCATTGGATGAAATTGATCTTAGTCATCCATTTGTTAAGTAGAGGCCTATATAAACCCACCAAGTTCTTTTTCTAAAACGCACAAGTATTTCTATGAGGAAAAAATTATCAATATATAGAAAAGCTTTTCTTTAAAATTTTTGTCATTATAATTTTTTTATTTTCTTACAAAATTATTTTATTTTTTCATTAAATTTTGCAAAATTCATATTCTTATCATATTGAACGAAGAATAATAAATAGATAGCTAAGATCAATTTCATCCAATGGTTCTCATGAATGGGGTAGGTGCCACATGCCACCAATAATTCATTCCACCAACCCCCTTATTATAAAAAATATATTAAAATTACTAACAGTCGGTTATAATTAGTAAAAGTAGAAATAACATAGTAGAAGTGAAAAATAAAGTTATAAGAAAAATTAATGAAAATTATAAGGGTTTGGATGTAATTTTTTTTAATTTAAAAAAGCTAGGGACCGCAATTTTTTAAAAAATAAAAACTTAATATTAAAAAACAATGGGGCCCTCTGATTTTTCAAAAAATAAAATTTAAATATAAAAAAATATAGAATGAGTCCGCTAATTTAAAAATAATAATAAAAAAAACAAAATGCTTATTTTGGGAAATAATGAAGAGAATGCTTATTTTGGGAATTAATAAAAATAAAAACAATATTTTAATCTTTTAGTGAACGGGGAGGTTTGATAAGGTTGGTTTTACTGTTGATGATTTTGCTGCAATTCTTGGCTCATGAATTACATTATGTACAATTGTGTGCTAGTTAAATAATTTTGTTCTAATTTTCTTATTAAATAAAAAATATTAATTGTCAATGTTTCTTTATTACACATTTGCATCTCTGTTACATTTAATCAATGTTGCACTGTATTTTAAAAATTATGTATTTACATTAATATTGTAACTGAAAATCCATTATATTTACAATTATATAAAATCAAACACCATTTTATTGAACTCAATAATCCACAAAAGTTATAATTTAGCCATTTTCTGAGTTAGATGCCACTGCTTTGCCAGAGTTATGGATGAAGGTTTAGCAGTTTTACAATTTTGCAGTCTAACAAATGCTAAAAATAATTACATTAAATATTACTATTTAAAAAAATAAATAAATAAAATTTTGAGAGGGGGCTAGTCAAATCTTTATTCTATCATTATCAAAAAAATTAGATAGCTTTTTATATTGGATTTTTAAGGATCCGCATCCAATAATATATAGGAGGATGCAAATGGGAATTTTCAACTATGCTCAATATAGAATAAGCCAGGCTGGTGAGTAAACATGGTAAGCATACAGGGTATGGAGTATGGTTGAGCATAGAATAAACATGTTTGCTTGAAATATGGAAAAAATACGAGAAAAAAAGAAACTCAACATGAGGACTAAACATTGCTAAACTTTAATGGCTATGAAGCCTTGAAGGTAAAGAAAACACCACCTTTATCTTCCATTAACAATCTAATACAATGGCAAGCAAATAATCAACAACAACAAGCCGTAAGTCCTAACTATTTGGGATCGGCAATGGCATGTAGATGACCATAACAAAAAATATTTCCCTTTGAAATCAGATGTTGGAGCTTATAAAACGTGTGGCACCGTCTACTCAATGTAAGAGGGCGGCGGGCGATGAATGGTCTGAAATGCTGAAAGGTTTCTTTCACTAACTACAGTGAATAGAACTGTGAATATAGAAGCTCTCTGATCTTGTAATATTCTTCTGTTAAAGGTCCCTCAATGACCACTTGTTGAGCAGCAGCAGCGCCCTGCCGAATGATTCGGAGTTATGAGCAGTTATAGCAAATTAACATTAAATTGTAAGTACCAAAACCTCACTGACAAACAATCTTAAAAAATTACAGATATGTCAATTTAGTTATCAATAATCACCTTCTGGTTGGAGTCACTAACTTTGCGCAGCGTCACAAACTCACCGCAATGCAACACGCCTCCAGCTAATTCAACCTGAAAATAAACACTATGTCATGCACTACTAGCATTTCACCGTGAAGGATCATCCATTAGGAATGATAAGTAAAACTATGTGGATCATTACAAGAATAGTTATAGTGCTTGATGGTGCAAGCCATATATCATTTTGATTCATATTATTTTGCTGGCTCCGGTACATTACCTAGTAGACTAGCAAGCAATGACGAGGTTATCGTTGTCAGCGTAACTAATACTCCCATGTCAGTGAAGTTAGTAATATGGATATTAATAATTTGTGTTTCTGAAACCTATTAGCTCAAACTTTTGGGTATAGCCAAACTCACATGATTTTGGGCCTATGTTTATATTGAGCATTTGGGTTGAATTGGCCCTCGAAAATATGTTTGGTTTTGTTTGCATACAACGATAACAGTATCCTATAGAATCGTTTGTTCACAATGGATCCAATTCATGCATTCCCTCAAGGAAGCTATCAAGTTTGTCAACATAAAAAGGAGACCTTCAGATTCTTTTAGAGAGTTTTAGATTGTCAATATGAAACAAATCATGCTCACAATCTGAAATCAATCTTCAACGTAAGCTAAAAACCTTTAATAAAAGTTTTAAATGTATTAAATATATTCCTCAATGAATAGATCAACAAAGGAAAAGAGCACAAAAACATATGAATGTGAAAATTTGACAGATAGATACTCTAAAGGCAATTATATAAAATGAAGGCTCATAAACTTTCACTAAATCAGAACTATTTTGGATGAAAGATGTACCTGAATGCCTTGACTCGAAAGAAACTGCTTAAAATCTGCCAACTTAAGGTCACCCACAAGAACAGATCTATGGGTGGGAGGAGTGGAAGAGACAGGAAGAAGGGAAAGTACTCCATTTGTTTTTCCAACTTCAGCATCAACCCAAGCGATCTCATAGTCACCAAGCTAAAGTAATAAAACAACTCCAATCAAGGATTCTATGGATAATGAAGTGGGAAATGAACTTGACATGCAAATAGCCTTAATAGCAAATATGACATTACATCAAACACAAATGAGTCTGAATAGTTATATGCAGCAGAAGAATAAGCACTTTGATGCTAAGATGGTCATAAATGAGAAGGAAAATAAAGTGTTTAACTGTGCAGATTCTGGACAGTTACCATTTACGAAATTCATACATGCTATACTTGAGAAAATTTGATGATTGAAGTCTCGGATAATGGAACATAGATGTGGTATACTATAAAGTAAACAACAAAATGCAGAGACAATTTGCTCATGCCAATAACACTAATCATAGCATAAGAAAAAGAAACAGCATGACTATAGAACCACAAGCTTGCAGAACATCTAATAAGCATCTTTTCCATTGTCACCTCATCAATTTCTTCATATGATCTGAAGGATAGCTGACAGAGAAACACAACTTTGAAAATAATATTTTGGCCAAGATAAGAAATGAGCAGAAAGCTAAAGAAAGCCACATCTTATTGCTGTTTAAGACAATACCGAGAGCACAGAATCTTTTTCCCAGGATGTTAGTTAGAATATTGCTGATCATCTTTTCCATTAAAATCATTCGATGAAACCAAAAGAAGAGATGATTGTGTATTATGGCAACCCTTCCAGAAAGTAGTATGAAACAGTAACACTGATTTCAAATCCTATAATTTGATTCTCTGTATCATTGACATTTAATTATAAAGTAAATATGCAATCCTTCTTCAGCCAGCAGTTTATACTTACAAGGCATAGCAAGAACACTAATTCTTTAGTAAACTAACCAATATTGTGCAAGACAAGGGATTGAATAAAGTAATTCTTAAAAATTAAAGCACTGACCTTCTTAAAGATAACATTGCTCATTAACTTCTCAGTAAGTTGGACCTATTACCAAACAAAAAGAAGCAAATAGAAACCACAAATGAAAAGGGCTGGTACAAAGTTTAAGATCATCTAAATATAAACTCAAAACTCATATTGCAATTTTACTCATCAGAAAGCATAACAAACTAACATTTACCTTGTAAGCGCATAAATCAGAAGTCACATCAATTGTTTCTTCAATCTGTGGTGCATAAATATGTGGATAAAATTGCTTCGAACAATACTGCTTCAAATGTTCAGTAGCTTCTGCTGATCCATGGACCAGAACCTAATGGAGCAACATGATATGACATATTTAGGCTCAAGGTGGTAAGCACATTCAACACTTTACACAAATAATGAACCTTTGAGGATGATAAAGATTTGTGAAGGTGAAAATATTTCATATGAGCACTAGTCAATTACATACTGTATCTGGCCTAGAAGTGCTTACTCTTAGATTAACTCACAAATCCAAAGGAAAACTCAAGAATCAAATAACAAATAGGCTTAACAGCTAAGGTAATAGCATAGTGAAGTAAAAAATATTAAAAAGCTAAATCCCCTTTTTACCTAAAATATTATTAAAAGAGGCTCTAATAGTCACCATTATGAGAAATAGCAATAGTGATGAAAGGTCTCGTAACAACACAAAGAAGCAAAAACATAAATTTGAGAGCTATGCAGAGCCTCATGTCATGTACAAAATGCAATAGACATAGACTAAGCTACTTATGGATGTAACCACACTCAACACGAATCTAGCCAAGCCATCAAACACCAGCTCAAAAGTGAAGTCAAATTGTGCTCAAATTTCAGGTGGTGAATCCTTGCAAGTAGCTCTAAGCATCTACCAGGTTTGATTTCTCATTTGGCCTCTCTCTGATACTCTCTTGGGCATTCTTATTTGGTGTTGTTATTTGATATCCATCCTTGATGATGGTGCCTAAGTTGTTGTAAGCCTCTAGTTTGTATATAGAGAGAAACCTTATAATCCCATGGTTGATATAGTGAAGTTTTAAGAGACCTACGTCCCATGGTTTTTTTCCCCCACAATCAGGGAAGTTTTCTACCCTAAAATAATGTCTTGATCTGGGTGGTTGATTGATTTTGTTAACATTTGCTTGAGATACTCTTTTAGCACATAAGGAGGAAAATTTTGCACTTATTTGTAGTTGTTGGGGGTTCCGGCAAGAGCAAAAGTTGAACTATCAATATGCAGAATATACCCAGAAAGCATAATGTCAACAAAATTCTACTGATAAAAGTAAAGTGTCACATACAAGTTTCAGAGGAGCAACATGCGATATGATTGATTTAATTGAACGTCCATCAGATCGCCCTTCAAAGTCCATAAAAGCCAATGCACACTTGACTTGAACCTACAAAATAATAGCGGGGCATCATTCCACAACTTCAAGCAAATTTCTTGTAATGCCAACATCAGATTAATGCAATCATCAAAGCTAAAGGCAAGCAGTCATGGTACATGAACTTCTAATATGTCACCTTGTACTTGGTTCAGATTACCAGCGGCTCCGAATTTCTCACCTTACAAGAGATCACTAATTAAGAAGGATAGCAAGTGCTAGAAAACCCTCCCTGTGAGTTAAAAGATCATAAATAGATTTTAAGATAAAGACAAGACCAAGACACTGACTTTATGAAAAATTTGGTGGATACCCAAGAAGAATTCTTTTGGTGAATCAAAAAAGGCAAGTTTTCTTCTTTGTGGAACACAGAGAAAGATTAAATATTTGAGTGAAAGTGCCAGCATAACCCTCTGTAGCTAAAACCTCATGCTTCGATACAGATGACACATCTGCCAAGAATTAATTACATCAATGTAGCATTCATATAAAACATATTTCAGGACCATAACAATGATCAGCTCATGTGATTGTGGGCTCTAAAGTCCAATTTAAAAAATAAAATAAACACCACCACACCAAGAAAATAAAGTTTATAGTAATAATAATGAATAAAAAGCAGTACAAATGAAAAGACTAAGCTTTCAAGAGCAATCTGCATGGAAGTACTGAGGTTATACAGAGCGTTTTATATGTTATGACAAAGAATGCTTAATCTGAATAAAAGTGAGAAATCTGAGAAGCATGGTAAGTCACATAAGCTTGAGCTAATATCTAAAGACACTTGGGCATATATCACTAAAGAAATAATGGCTGGTTACAGGGAAAATAGCAAGATTGTAATGATGCTAGTCCTCAAGTAAGGAACATAGAGAGTAAACTAGTGTCCTACAAGAACAAGTTGAACATGAGACAAACCCTTATAGAAGAAAAAACACAACAACACAATAGAAAGAAAAAACAGAGTTTTACACATTGTTTAAGTATTAAACCATTCATAGATTCACTACCATTATGACTTTACAAAATGAGGACAAATACTACTGAGTACTTACTGTCAGTTCATTTGAAACAACTTTAGATGGTGTTGCATCAAGAAGTAAGTGTGTTGATCCTTCATCAAGTTTATTATCCAGATCAACCCCAGTGCCCTGTGATAAAAAAAAAAAACAAAGACAGACAGAAATAAAGTAAACAGTCAGGCACTACTCAGCTTATATAATTGTGCAACCGAAGAACTAACCAACCAGAAGAATAGCCATTTAACTGGTGTATTACACAAAAGATGGGTATTTCAGCAACTAGATGCATGGAATTATTCATTAATTTCTTCTTAAGCTGAAGCGCTCCAACTCTTTTGCAACGATGTCTTTCTTCCATAGCTAAGACTGTTAAAAAACACCAACTTCTAGAAGCATCTCCTTTATATCATTTGCTCTAATATATTTTCCACATCATGTTCATGTAAAAATAAAAACGAGGTTGACTTTATAAAAAATAATAATAATAAACAAGGTTGAGTTTTTTTTTTTTACAACTTGCAGTCCATCCCAAGACTTTGTTGGATTTGGAAACCCTAGACTTAACTGACAAATTTATATATGATCACATTAAAACCTGTTTTTCTCTAGATGCCCTTTCTAGTTTAAAAAGGTGGAATCAGTCTCCTGATGGTTCCAATCAAGGCATCCTTTTGAAAGTTATTTCTTTTTATTTTCAGAATTTCCTTTTTTTTTATCAGGTTAGGTATCTGCAGAAGCAACCGATACTAATATAGATATGTGATGCGCATATTATATCATGTATTATGTCTTACATTCAGATGGAAAACTGAATAAACAGATAGATGGCAAATGGAAGTAACTGACAAAATGTCATCGTGAAAGGACCAAAGGGTCAGTTAAATTATTAAAACTTACATGCATGGCTTGATCCATATCATCTTCCTTTATGATATAATCATTAGGATTAATAACTTCACCAAAGTCATCCCATTCAGCTGAGTTGTCAAAAAAGGGGAACATTGGAGCAACACCTGTTGCTGGAGGAACAAATCCGTCAATTACAATGTCTCGATACCCAAAGAAGCGTGAGCTAGCACCTGAAAAGTGCATCATACAGAAATAGCAAGCATTTTAGCATTTGGAAGTACCTAATAAATTATAGGTGTTGCAAAAAATAGACGCATCCGTGTTTCCTCCATGGAAAGGACTCAAGAAAATGAGCAAACAAATGCCCAGGTATTGTTTAGGAAATAAAATGCACAGAAGCACATAAATTAAAAGGCACATAAAAACAATTTCTGCTTATGATAGATCTACAAAAACTTGAGCAAAAAATACATGCAAAACCTATGGCTAGGAGTGATTCACTTGTATCATTCTCTAGTAACAGAACAAGCAAAAGAAGAAAAAGGGGCCAAACCTACAGGCAGAATAGTTGCAAAATTATACTATAAATACCTATCTTACCCATTATATTTGAAGAAAATAATTGGCCCGCCCAAAATAATTTAAAATTTGAGAAGATTGATGAGTATAAATGGCAATACACAGCTAATATGTTTACAAACAGTGAGATAATCATAATAATAACTTAATTCATAAGAAGCAAAGGAAAAAATTTTGGCATGTTAATTGGACACCCAGAACCCTTACTACAACATGCAAAATTGGATGCAAAACCCCAGGTTCCTCCTTTTAGTTATGCTGATGACATAATAAGCTAGTCAAAATTGATAGTAAAGATCATTTAACCTCCTAATGATAAATGCACAGTCAATTGTGACAGACATCTAAAGCAAAATGAACAAAAAAACATACCATCAGATGGAGCATGAGAAGAACCTGAATCAATTGCCATTGGTTCAGGAACATTATTTTCTGAAGAACGAGATGCCTTGAGTTCCTCTTCCTTGACAATGTTAGCTTTCAGAGCAGCTTCTCTCTTCAAACGATTTTGCTCCTCTTCATATGCCTGTAACTCATCTCCAACTAAAGGAACTCTCTTGCTCATAGTAACCTTTACAGCCTTAGGTGGTGGATCCGCTTGAAGCATGCGAGACAATGTTCCGAACTATTACAAATAATCAGACAATTATAAGAAAAGTTAATAATGCATACTGAGTAAATTACGTCAACGACACTGAGAGAGCAAGATTACATGCAAACCAATAGTTATAGTATATCTAACATTTATAAGGTAAATATATTAGGTTTATAAGCTAAAAGTAATAATAATACTGACAAACATAGGTATATGAAAGCCTAGACTGTTCCACATTAGCAATCCTATAAAAATATGTTAGATTATTAAGATGCTAAATAAATGAAATGGAGGGAGTTGATTTGACAACTACCATATACAATGCACCTTTTTACACTTGCACAAATTTTGCATGTGAAATCAATAAACAAAACGTTTGTAGTCCAAATATTACATATAGCAACTATAAAGGAGAGAGCAAGCAAGCGTGGGATTAATATTTTTTACGTAAATTAATCCTAAATTGCATAAATGTATTAACAGCATAACACCTTATTTGATATAAAACTTGAAAAAAAAAAAACATCAATCAGTTAATATACCTGGCCTTTTTCACTAAAAAGAACTAGGTTCTTTGCTTCAGATGCCCATTCAACAAACAAATCATGTGAGAATCCCAGCTCCAGACTGGCCATAGATGCTAGAACAACCTAATTAAAGAATTAGTATTCTTTCCATAAATTGAATCAAATTAGATTAAATAAATGCCAACCTTTGGAACATCAGATAATTTCTCTAGCTCGCTTTTATTAATTATCAGTGTGACATTCCTGCAATAAAAACAAAAAAGCCCTAGGAGTACATAAAATTTGCGGTTCTGAAGTCTAACTTTCAGCTCATGAAACAATAACTTGGTTTCATAAGAAAGCAGAATGACAAAAGTAATGGCAAGACTTCTTGCATTCAATGAATTTTTGATTGATGAGAAAACTATCAAAATGGGAACTAACCTTAAAAGGAAAGCATTATCTCGTGTATGCTCAAAGGACTTGGCTATTGAATCACTCATCCACTCCAGGAAGCTCTTTACATATTCGATTGTGCTCGTAGCCACATTACTCAGGAAAAATATAGGAAAAGTTAGATGCCTTTCTGCCCAATACTGCAGTTTAAACAAAAAATGAGCTTTAAAGTCTCCAGTAACTCAATGAAAATGGAACTTTTTACAAAAGACAGGGAATAAAAACAGAAATAGAATATTATAGTGACCATAAACTGACCTGCTCCAGCATTAAAACAAGCTCCAAAGCTCTTCCAGCAGTATCAACAGGAAGCAATACATTTCCTTCAGCTCTCAAAGATTTCAAGATGGTTTCTGTATTGTGTGTGTGTGTTCGAATTGTTAACAAATTGCATCCACACAAGAATAATAAAATACAAATCAAAGAGTTAAAGAGATTAAAAGCAAAGAGTAACCATCATAAATTGTCAAGCAATGAGTATAACCGCAAAACTTTCAGTAAAACTTCTACAAACTACATAATAGCGGTGTCAACCAAGAATCTCCATAAAGACACAAAAGGTTTTCTCAAATAATCCCCAAACAATGATTGAGCCTCCAAATTGAGTTCACTTTCATAGTGCACTAGTTTTGTTACTGTTAGTTAGGATGTGACCACAAGGAAAGAAAAATGTTGAGAAGACTCAAGAAGGTAGTTCAGTAAAATCAACAAACAAATGCCTTAGTTTTAGTAATCCAACCAACAGGTTATAATGTATACACATGAAACTATGTCTATTAAGAATTAGTTAAGTAATTACTACACATGGTCTCAGACCCTTAAATTGCCTGTGAAGATGGATAAAAATGAGCCTATGCTAGAAAAGTCAAATTAAAATCAAAAACAGAAACCATGCGGAAGAAAATGCCTCCAGCAAAACAAAACAAAAATAAGAAACCACCAGAAGAGATCAGTAAAACATGATACCTAAAAATTCTTGTTCCCTTTGACGTTTAGGAACTTGAGTGTTCAATGCATTGTAGGCATCTGTTATTAGAACAGCTGGCCGTACAAAAGAATCTAACACCGTGCCATTTAGGAGCCTGATAAAGCAATTTAGTGAGCTAGATTCTTCGCTACTTATCTTGAACAAATATTACAGTGACCATCTTATATTAGTAGAATTTAAAAAAAAGAACCACTTATACCGTTCTTTACGATGGTTAAAATCAACAGCATATATCACTTCCTCCCCATCTTTTGTTATCTTCCAGATTGTGCCTCCAAGTAGATGGCCAGCAACATTGGGCGCAATAACAATCCCCTCCCCTTTTTCTGTTGTAAAAAGAATCAAATGTTGAAAGAGAATTTCTTTTAGAAGAATATCAGGTTACTCTTAAATTTATACATACCAGAAAGATGATGATTTTGAGAGTATGTCAATCTTGTAACATTTTGGAAAGCTGAATCAATATCATCCAAAGTAAACAAGTCATTATCTGAGATTTGCTGCAATGAACCAACAAAAAAAAAATGTTAAAGGGTATGTTTTAGAATGCACTTAAAAACTTTTTAAAACAAAATTCATTGGAAAGCTGAATATAAATAAACAGAATTTCAGAACAAGAAGAGGAAAACCATATCCAATATATAGCTTTTAATTCACAGGTGTGCAACAACTTCTGTAAGGCAGGTCAAAGGTTAACAACTATTAGTACACAACAAGGATCAACTTCACTCTTAGAATCCCCACTGTAGCATATTTCTGAGTGCCAATCTTGTTACTATGACTAGATAGAGGATGGATAGACCTACTAATATGTCCATGATAATTACAACTGATTAGGGCCCACATTCACTATGACAATTCTAATTGGTCCAATCACCACACATCATTTTCTTTGTCAACAGATTATCCAGCCTCATTATTGTTCAAAACTGAAATAACAATTTTCAGATGAGTAACAGCAAAATATGTCAATGACTCAATGTTGATATTAACCATGCACAAAAAATCCCCACAAGGAATAACATCAATGAAGAGGAAAAAGATTGTCATAACAAAGAAAGTCACCAGGCAAGCTGCTATTTGCAAACAAAGAACTACAATATTCATGCAACAGCAAGACTTGTGCAAGAGCTTACCTTTCGAGAAAGGTAGTAATCGTACATCGTTAATAGGCCAAGTCTGTAAACAGGTTCTGTTGCATAAACAGGTGCAGATAGTCCAAGTTGTTTCATAGCATAAGGCAAAGCGCCTAAGTGAAGAATGTCTGGATGTGATAGCAAAACAGCATCAACTTTAGAAGATACCCTACAATAAGCAAAAATATCATGTTATTTGGACATCAAAAAAAAAAAAAAAAAAAGTTCCAGTCAGCCATGACCAAAACAATGATCTTTCAAGGTTTGATTTGAAAATAAGAATAACTCAAACCTACAGGTTACCTTCCTTTGTATGATTTAAACCATCCAATATGCGCATTATAGAGAACTAATCGAACTAAAACACCAAAAAAAAGAGTAAAGGTGTGTTCATATTGGATGAGAATAGAAGAAAAGTTAATACAACAAGAAGAAAGACAATTTTTTTGTGTTTGAAAAAGAAGAGAATAAGTCAGAAAAGAAATTGAAACAAATTGCATCAACAAATTTTCATTTTTCTTCCCCTTTCTAAATTTTCCATTCCCTATTCTTTTGCTCCGTGCATTTCCTCTCTATCTCACTAAAACCTAATCAATCTTCTTCTTCTCCGGGCGGAAAAGAAAAAGGTTCTCCCAATGAACTTCAAATTAGTTGCCACTATGAATCATTTCAAGAGCTCTATCAAGCCAATGCAGTTAACCACAGAAACCAAGGTTCCGCAAGCATCAACTAAGAACTTCCAAGCTGCAAATCAAGCAAATAATTGTCTAACAAGCACCATTCTTGCCTAGCAAAACGTAATCAGATTCAAGCACGCATTCAGCACAAAAATCAAACAGACAAACAAAGCATCATAATTAAAAATAACAACAACAATCACACGCCCAATCCAAGCACAGAATTGGAAGCAGCGGGATGGGTTAGGGTTTAAGAGAAGAAGGGACCTGGATAGGGGCTGGAGGATGGCGGGGTCGAAGAGATCGTTCCAGCCGCAATCCATGAGGAAGTTGAAGCTATCGACGGTGACGAGGTAGCTGAGGGGGCTCTCGCTGTAGACGCCGCACAGCGGCGTCACCTGCACCGACGTCCCCATCCCGCTCCGCCGAGCAAGCGCTGCGGAAACGGACGCTTAAAAGCGGGGGAGTTTTGATGAGACAATGGTTATGGCTCGTGGCCGTAGATTGTGCTTTGAGATTCGTTTTCAATGTCAACATTCCAACCCAAGCTTGTAACATGAAAGAGCTAGTTCGGATTAGTTTTTAGAAAAGGTAAACCTGTTTTTTTTTATAAATTAAGCATTGTGAGTTCAAAAATAATTATTTGCATTAATTTTTTTTGTAAAATAAAAGTTGTAAAAATAAGTTAAAAAATAGTTTTTTCAGAAGCTGACCACTTCTGCATCTACAGAAAAGTTAATCCAAACACAAAATACTAAAAATGATTAATTTACCTTGAAGAAGTATTTTTTTTTTTTAACTGAAAAGAAAAATACTTTTTTTAAATAAAATTATGTTTGGGTTAGAAAAGTTCAAATTCTGAAAGCCACTGAAAATTTCACAATAATTATCTATGTTATTTTAACAAATATTCATATAATTAAAGTAAATGATATGTTAATTGAACGCATTCAAAAGTGAAAATAAAAACATTGATTTAATTTCAAATTTTTTAAATTAAATTTGTTTACTATGAAGTGGCAATAGACAATCAAATTTTTTGAAGAAATAGATAAGCACTTTCATTAAAAAAATATATATATAAAACACAGAAACAGCAAAAAAAAAAAAAATTGAGAGAAACAACCAGTCTCAAAATACAATTATTTATATTTTGGATGATTTATTATTTTAGAAAAAACATTATTTATATAACATTATTTATATATTTTGTAGTACTTTGTCAGCCTCCCCTTGTTCTTCCCCCTTCTAATACATCATATGAACAAGTATTCCTAGTTTCCTCCCCTTTCTAATACATTATATGAACCAATTATTCTTATTGGAAGTTCAAGAGTTTGATTTTTTTTTTTTTATACAATGGTTGAGGGCAGAGTTCAAGGTGAATTTTCTAAAGTTTCAAATCCAATTGGGGAGAGTTAACTTCCTCAAACAAGGATTCAGCAAAAACACTTGGACTTGTAACATATTTATCTTTGATCATGTCATGATCAGATTCAGTGTCAACACCAGCAGCAGAATACCCATTTTTCATAACAGGTAAAGACCCACCATTATTAACAAAACTTAATTCTCCTGACCATTCACTCACATCATTTGAATACTTTTTGCTTATCCACTGATCAGATCTTGATCCCTGTGATGACTCAATGTGGGAAACATCAACTTCAATACTGGGCAAAATGCTCAAATTCTGGACAGGTTTTGAAGAATATATCACGCATAGAGCCACCTAAAACAGAGATGTAAAAAAAAATTGTTAAAAAAATAAAAAGATAAAAAAAATAGTGCTATGGAAATTTTGAAATGAATGAATGTGTAATTAATGCTCACATTGTGTGGTTCCTCACCAAAAGTAGTGTATTCTTTCATGATCCATTTAGTTTTTTTCTTCCCAATGTAATAACTGAAATTTTGAGTAAATCCAACTGGATTACCATCATCATCTTTCACCGTTTTCTTACCCTTTTTTGCTTTCCAATGACCTTGTGGCGTACTGCGGTCTCTGCATGTCGATCCCTTCCTAAATTTAATGGGTGTGAAACAAAAAAGCCTTCCATCTATGGCACCTGCTTTTTTATGCTTTAGAATTTCGAATTAAATGCATTTGTATAAATTGATTTTTTTTTTTTTCTTGAACAAGGCGACAAGATACTCCCCACAAAAAATTTTAAGGTAGAATACCCAGGTTAGTCCTTCTATTATTGTGAAAGTACTCTTTTAGTCCTTCTATTATTTTTTGTCCTTCTAAGATCCCTCTATTTTCCCATTTAGTGTAATGTAAGTCTCTTTCATGGACCTTCTAGGGACAAATTCTATGATTGAGAGGGACTTACATTACACTAAATGGAAAAATAGAGGGATCTCAGAAGGACAAAAAATAATAAGAGGATTGAAAGGGCACTTTCACTATAATAAAGGGACTAATCTAGGTATTCTACCAAGTTTTAACATGACATATAGGTAAAGTGATGCACCAATTATAGTGGTTTAACAACCTTTAAGGATTTATCGTGTGGGGACGGCTTAACACGCGGGGTAATTAAAACCTACAACATACGTCCAAAGTGATAAATCGTAAATCCTATGTCTTGTAACTCCAGAGGGATGAAGAATGCGGCTTCTCCTACAAGAGACTCATAAGTGAATATTACAAATACAAAAACTCTATAGTATTTTTACAGTGTGTTTGCACAGTATTACAACACAAGAAATTCGACCTTGCACCATTCATTCACCACTCATGGTAATTTCTACTAAACTATCTAGTGGTTGTTTACATTAAATCTTAAACATAAACAAATTAAATTATATATATATATATTTATTTATTTATTTATTTACCATGAGACAAGAGATGAGGGGTAGTGTCGTAAACATCGACGTGGTTATTGATGAAACCCTGGCCAGGATCCGAGCACCCTTTGATCTTGTCCCAGAGGTATTGGATCAGCTCAAAGTCGGTGGGAGTGAAACGGCAGCCGCGAGGTGACGCCATTGTCCAAATGGGTTTGGGCATAAACTTGTTTCTGGCTTTTATAAGAAAGGACAGCTATGAATTTACAACTAAATTAGTCTAGAGTTCCCTCTCCTAGTAGGAGAGGGTGTTGGAAGTAACGGTCAACGTCAACCCACAAAAAAAAAATAAAAATAAAATTAAATTAAATAAATGCAACCTCCCGGGTCTCTTGCCGCCCTTGCTTTTCAATGAAATTGTTCTCATTTTTTTTTTTTTAAATTACTTCTTTATCACTCCCTCCCTTTCCGGCGATTAATAATAATGAAGTTATTTTTTATTTCAATCTACCTATTTATCCTTCCTTCTCTCTGGAGGTGGGTACAGACAGATTAATTGAGCCTAGTAAATTTAACTTGATATGTCTAAATCGACCAAAGGTCAGTCCCGTCGTTTCACAAAACTGCCCAACATAGTTTTTTTTAAATGAAATTATAAATTATAATTTAAAAAATGTAAAAAATTAAAAACTAAAAAATTAAGAGGAAATTTATAAAAATCCTTTTAAACTAAGAAAACAAATAAACTACCACAAAATAACTTATAATAACTCAAAACAATTAGAATAACATAAAAAACATGAGCGGTCGGGCCTTCGGTCTTGCACTTATAAAGTACAATTTAAAAAATAATGGAATAAATAAAAAAAATTACCAAAAAATTAAGAGAAAATTTTTTTAAATCCTTAAAAATCATTAGCTCATGATAACTTATACAAACTCAAATTAATTCAAACTCATTTAAAAAATATGAGGGGGCTCGCACTTAAATGATTATCTATCGAATTAAGTTGTCTTGGTATCTTTTTTTATGTGAGAAAAATCAAAGCCAATATAGTTATTATCCTTCACTACAGTTGGATTGTTCTATCACATCAATTGCAATATGTGAAACTACATGACTTTAACGAAAATAATAGCTCTCATACAGTTTAAAAAATTGTAACCTAACTTTACCAATAATTGTGTTAATATCCATAAAGATGTTGGATTCAATTGCATACCACTGAGTCTCCAACTCACTCATGCCTCATAATTGGAAATCCTGACATTCATTAAACCTTATGAACTTGTAATAAATTTCTGAATATGCAGAATAATCTTCTAATTTATGCCTAGTATCTAAAACAAATGCAATTTAAGCAACTAGAGGTATATTTCTATGATAGCTCAACAACTTGGCCTTCATTCCTACAAGGTCAGTAATTAGTTTAACATCTAATATAAACTTCCATAATGTTTGGGCAACATCAATAACAACATACAAAAATAAGTGTGCAATAGGAAAATAAATTTGTACAACTATTAAACACAGAAAGCAAATCCGTGACTCGAGCTAGTAACAATATTTCACATGAATCAAATCCATAATTTATTTGATTAATAGTCAAATAAATTAAAACTAGGCAAAGCATCATTAACAAAAGCAAATAACAATGTCTTATATGGAAATGTTGCACGATAAGTAGAGTTGCATCTAATTTTAACACCTTTCAGGAATTCTTTGACCTCATGTTTTTTTGATTTACAATAAGGGGCACATTGTTTCATGAGGGTCATGTTTCTTTCAATATTTGATACCATGTCCTTAATTAATCCTACACATTGTTTTAGGGACTCTTGCCAAGTTTGCAAACATAAGTTCAATACATGATACACACATCCAATATAAGAATATTTTCCCTGTATGAAGGCCACAAAAATGCTTAAAGAGATCTATTTGAGGCCGTATTAGTATAGACATTATCAAATGAAATTGACAAAAATCTTAAAAGTCAAAACATAATATTAGATTATCCCATGAATCATCAATCCTATAAATATTATTAGCAGTACAGGCTTCGTTCAATCCTAAAAGTGATCACTAGCTTTTGGATATTCAACGAGTCATCAATCCAATGTCCCATAAGTAATACTCAAAAAAAAAAAAGAAAAAAAAAATCCATGGAATAAGGGTCAATCCTATTGAAAATGGCGCCCTAGTCAAAATTATAGTAAAATTTTCAAAAATTATTTTTTATTAAATACTAAATTACATAATAAAAATATAAATATAAATCATTTTTAATAATTATAATAAAATAAAATATTGATAAAAAATATAGAGATTTAAGATTTTTTTAATCTTTTGTTTAATTACTTTCAATACAGTAAGATAATATTATGCAAATAGGATAGAGTAATGATATTTTTAATGAATAGGTTTACCTAATAATTTTTCGAATGACGTAAATGTCAAGTTGGCATTCTTATTAGCATATATATCATTCATTTTCTCTTTTTTTTTAAAAAAAATTAATTTTTTATCATCTAAATCCTAAATCTAAACTCTTAATCGTATTTAAACATTTAATTATAAACAGTAAACCAAAAATTACCTCCTTAAACCCTAAGTTGTAAATAAGATGTTTGCGATTTATTATATAAAGTTTTGGTCTTAGGATTTAGGATTTAGGGTTTAGGTTTTAGCATTTAGTGTTTAGGGTTTAAGTTTTTAGAATTTTGGATATATGATTCTATAATTTTGGGTTTAAGATTTTACGATTTAGATATGATTATATATATATATATAATTTGAAGAATTTAGGGATTTTTTAGGTTTGAATTTGAAATTTATATAAAAAGGAATGACGTGGATGATGACGTAGATGGCAAGTTGGCATCCACATTATTTGGGATAGGATAATAGTAGATAATAGTAAATATAACTTTGAAATATAATTTAAAAAAAAAAATCAAGTGTGAGGCTCTAAAAAATTGGAGGCCTATTATAAGACCAAATAAATTACACATTGATATTATCATAAACTAATTCTTATAGCTTAAAATTTTTAAGATTATAATTATGTGTATAGGATATATAAGATTGAATGAAATTTTTAAATATGAATCTTTTGAAAAAGGAAACATGAATTATGGGGCCTACCAAATTTATTGCATATTGATATTATTATAAATTATGTCTTATAGTTTAAAAAACACTTCAAACTTTTCAAGATTATAATTATGTAACATGATAATAGTAAATGAAAATTTTAAGTATAATCTAAAAAAAATGAATTGTGGCACCTTAGAAAATTCCGGGGCCTTATTATGTCACCAAATTTATTATATATTGATATATCATAAATTAAGTTTTATAGTTTAAAAAAATTTAAAATTTTAAAATTATAATATGCCGATAAGAATAATAAATAAAAAGGTTATATAATTTAAAAATTAGAAATTATGGGGCTCTAGAAAATTTTGAGGCCATAGGCATAGGTCTAGATCGCTTATGCCAAAAGACATGCCTACATGGAATACATCGGTCTATATAGCAGCATATAAAAAAATAGAAGTGGTACAAACACGAAATTACTCACAAAGTTATTATCTACTTTGTTTGTATTGTCTAAAGATTATTCTTTGAATCGTCCTCATTGAAATTTTTTTGCATGCCGGTAGTAATGTGTCATTGATGCACTCTTGCATTTGGCATCACTCCGCGAAGTTGAATGGTAAGTGCTCCCCATAAATCATTTATGCGATTTTTTTATATCTTGCTTAAGAAATGTAAAAAAAAACAAAAGAAAAGTGAGAACCCGTACTTTCATCCACAGTGAATCAAATTTGAGATTGTATTTGAGTATGGATACTTCTTCTCTATGTGTCTGGTAAATGTTACTTATGATTTTTATTTGTGAATGAAAAAAATATTTTCGTAAGTGTTTCATTTGTGAATAGAAGCATTTTTTCATTATAATTTTATTTGTAAATGAAGGCATCCTTACATATAAGTAATTTTTGTAAGAATATCTCTTCATGATGATGGTTATAGGATAACCTCTTTTTAGAAAAGACACAATGCATTTAAAATATGTCTCTCCAAGAGTTGTGAGTTTTGCATAGAGACTTTCATCCTTATAAATATCACTCCCTTCACATGGCTTCATCAGCTTTTATTCTCATTCTTCCATTCTGAATTAGAGTGTCAATAAAGAAAAAGTTACTTGTATAAGTTGGTTTGTTAGTTCTTGTGGTTTGGAGTGTTACTACTACAGTGCATCTTGGGAGACAACCACTATCAAACCATAAACACCATAGTGGGGCAAAATTTGTCTTAAGGAGATAAAAGTGAAACTCTAGTCTCGGTCTACCCATCATATTTATTCTCAACTTTTAAGTCAAGGTCATAGTAAGTTTGTTTTTTTTACATTTTTGTTTCATAGAATTGCATATTATTTTACAATAGTAAATATATCATATTTTACCATGAGTTACAATAATATCATTATTATACATTTTTTAACAATGGATTTTAAAAATATCGGACTTAGTGGCAGATTTTTGTGGTGGGATTTATGACTCCAATCTATGAACAGATTTTAAAAATATCAGATTTATAGAAAGATTTTTGTGGTGGGATTTATTTATTTATTTTAAAAGTGTAGATAAACCACTGAATTAATTAAAAACAAATAGAGAGACGAACCAGTACAACAAGGGAGAAGTCAACCACTAGATGTGGTGTGCACAACCCCAATAAAAACAACTGTGGTGGGATTTATGACTCCAATCTATGAACAGATTTTAAAAATATCGGATTTAGAGAATATTTAAATTTTTTTTTCACCTTGAGGTTCAACATTGCCAGTTTCATTTTTATTAATTATTCTAAAGTTTATAACAATGAACCAATAAAAAAAATAAAAAAACTAATGGATAAAATTAAAATAATTAAATTAACACCCGTTAAATGCAAAACTAAAAAAAACTAAACAATGCTAAATTGCTAATGAAGCATGAAATGCAAAATTATAAAAATTACACACTGCCAAAGAATCATAGAAAATATAAACAATCCAAATAAATAAAATATCATTAAATACAAAACTAACAAAATTAAATAATGCCAATGTCCAAGGAATTATAAAGAAAATTATATAACAAAAAAAAATAAATAACAATAAATGTGAAATTAACAAAATTAAATAATACCAAGGAATTATAAAAGTAATTAAATATCATTAAAATCACAATTAGTCAAGGAATTATAAAGGAAAGTAGGACATGTGGGGAATTATAGCAAAGTTACAAGTTTAACCTAACAACAAAAACAATTATAAAGTAACATTATTTAAATAATTTGAAATAATTTGAAATTTAAAACATTATTCAGTAAATGTAAACTTGAAAAATAAACAATGTTATAGCAAATAAAGTAACATTTAACCCTGAATGAAAATAAATTCACACTAAATTACTTGACTATAACTAAAAATTTAAATAATTGACTCTTATAAGTTATATGTAACAACTAACAAAGTAAAATTGGAATACTTGGATAAATTTAGTAAATAAAACAATTACTAGCATAGAATTTAAAATTAACACCCACCAGTAGTGAAAGTCACTAACAATAGTGGGTGAGTGATGAAAGGTTGAATTCTTTGTGCCGCAATACTGTGGAGTACTATTCAAATATAGGATAGAGATATTGTAGAAAATAACGTATTAGTAATGTTTATCCACTGTTCACAAGATCTCATGTGGGAGGAGCTGTATTCTCCACCCCTTTAGAGTTGCAATACAAAAGAGATTTATCATTGTAGGGTTATGGTCATTGAGATATCATTTTGGACGTATATGACATGCTCTAATTGTCTCGAGTGTTAGTCTGCCGCACATTGTAAATCAGCAGGGGATTATTAAGCCACCGTAACTAGTGCACTACTGTACTTATCTGTCTTTTTGACACTCTTTGTGGGACAGTGCTTGTGGCCTTCGTAAAAATAAAAAGTATATATAAAATTTTAAATTCATTAAACAGTGTAAGATTAGAGAGCTAATCGTTATTATTAATTAGCGATTGGAGGACCTTTGAGATGAAAGAGAGCTTGTGAGAGAATAAGAGCAATGAGAAGAAACTTAAAAAACTAGAGATAATTAGGAGTGGTGAGAGTTTGGTATCAGATTGGTCCAAGATGAAGGAATATATATATAAGATGAAGGAATGTACGGAGCAGGAAAAAGAATGAGAAAATTTAAAAGAAAAATTAAAAAACTTTATTAATCTTTTTTTTTTTTTAAAAGATAGCAACCTCGTCTGACACCAAAAGCTTCTTTATTTCTCCCACTCTTTATATATATATATATACATATGATGAAGGAATATACGGAGCAGGAAAAAGAATGAGAAAATTTAAAAGAAAAATTAAAAAACTTTATTAATCTTTTTTTTTTTTTTTAAAGATAGCAACCTCGTCTGGCACCAAAAGTTTCTTTATTTCTTCCACTCTTTATATATATATATATATAAAATGTGATGGCATATATATGTATAGGTATTAACTCTATTTCTACGTATGGCTTCATGGCTTATCCACATATCATTAAAAAAACACAAGCAAAAAACCTTTAAAGTCAATTATACTAGTACTAGTGCAATGGATTGTTACTTGAATAATAAATAGGTGGTCGAATTCCTGAGTCAATAGCATTGTTGCAGTATTATGCAATACTGTAGAATACTATATTTGTACTGTTTAACTTAATTATAGGATCCCTTGGGAGGATGTTATTTCCCTCCTCTTTAGAGTTGTATGGTAGAAAGAATTTATTAACTCGATTTAGTTATTAAAAATCTTCTTAGTGTGCACGTAATAGACTCTAATCATTTAATATGACATTTGACCGAGTTAATAAATTTGTAGAGGTCACACTCGGTTGCCTTTGTCAAAAAATAAAAATAAAAATAATAATGAAATAAAATTTAAAAATAAATGATTATGTTTTTATTTTTTATTTTTTATTTTTTTGCATATCAACACTAAAGCCGATAACAAGTTATGATAAACCGACGAGTCTGATCTGACACTTCCAATGTCTGGTTAAAGTTTGCTTGTTTAAGTCTTACCGCGTTCCTCGCGCTTTGGCTCGGCTTGGTGTGGTTTTCCTCTTACTATATTTCTTTCCTTTTGACTTTGATGAAGCTCTTCCTCCTCCTCCTCCTCCTCCTCCTCGTTGGAGTGGGACAAAAGAGAACATCAAGTCATCTCTCTGATTACAGGTAATCTCCAAGGAAGTCCCAAGAACCGCCAGCGAGAAATCACAACGATGAGGAATCCTCGTGGCTTCCGTTTTGATCCCAAAGAATCCGAGCTCATACTGTTCCTCTTAGACAAGGAAAGGGGATGCCCGGATCCCGGTCAGGGTTTGATCATGGACGAAGTTGATGTTTATGCCTCCAACCCTGATCTTCTGTCCGGTGCGTGAATTCCTTTTTGTTTCTCAACTTAATTTGATCCAATTGGAGCAAGTTTTTGTTTTGCTTGAGTAGAATAATCAACTCCAATTTAAGCTTTCATTGACTTTGTATATATGTTGGAATGATGGGTTGAAGTTGGTTAGTGTGATGATGATCTCGAATTTCATTATGCCTTCTTTGTAAATCTCCTTTCTTTGAGCTGACATATAAATTAAAACCATTAAACGTTAGTTCTTTACTTGCTATATTTGCATATATATATATATGTGTGTGTGTGTGTGTTTTTAGGTCTTGATCTGTACGTAGTCGTTATCTTTTAATCACTGTTTACATCAGACTCTATTATTACTTTTTTTTGTTAAAATTTTTACTGGCCATGTGTTATTTTTAGTCTGATAGTGTGGACATGTGGTTCATGCTGTTGTGCTCTGAGACTCTGAGTAGTTTAAGAAGGAGAAAGGCAACCTTTTTGTTGTGAAGTGGTTTCTTTATCTAGCTAGAATGGGGGCAATGGATTGATTTTTGAGCTTCTCTTTGTTTTATGGTTGTTCTTGGACATTACTTTTGAGTGCTATTGGCTTGTCTGGAGCAGGTATGTTGTTTGTTCTTCTGTTTTTTTTGCATGCTTTTTATGGTTGCACTTATTTTTTTTTTTTTGGCCTTTTGGTTCCACAACCACCTTTGCATGTTTGTGAAGACCATCTCCAATGCATCTGTATTTTTGATGGATTCCAGTGGATTTGGTACAACCCAGCTCGCTAAATCCAAAATTAGCTACAGTGACATGCAGCTATTTGCATGTCTCTGTAGCAAACTTTATTTTATTTTATTTTATTTTTTATTTATATTTTTTAGTTTTCTTTTTTTCCATTTTTGTTTTTCTGGTTTTTTTTTTCTGTTTTCATATTTGTCTTTTGTTTGTTTGTTTTTTTTATTTATAATTTCATATTTTAATCAAACTAATAATTTTTATGATTTAAGTTTATATTTTTTTAATTAATAAGAAGTAAAAATTAAAGAAAATAATACATGAAATATAAATTCATTAAAATTAAGTAAAATTACTTGAACAATAAAATAAAAACATAGAAAATAGAAAATAGTCTTAACATAAATTATTATCGATAGCAATAAAAAAAACTACAACACCCAAATTAAGCACAACTAATAAAGTTGAAATTGAAATAAATGGGGCTAATAGTGTAGCATGTTATTGCTACTTCCACCAATTTTGTCGAAGATTTCGAAGATTTCATTAAACATATTATTAGATCCAGAGGGTGGTTGCTGAAAATGCCTTTTTTTTGGTAAATTTTTTTGTTGTTGTGCTTGTATATAAGCACGAATATTTGGATCAGTGATAAAATTCAAGTCTCCCATTAAAATTCAATGGTTAAAAGTGAAAAAGAATTAAAATTGATTAAATTTGTTGATTGTAAGAATATATAAATTGTGAAGTAAAAGAATAATTTTAGAATATCTTGTTTAGAGTTAAAAATAGAGTTGCTGTTTGAAGAAACTTTCACTGTAGATGTTATATTTTTGTATGTGGAAGCTTTAAATATAGAGTTTTGTAAGGACCAATATTATTTTAGTATAGCACCTAATGGCAGGAAATCAAACACAAAATGAAGCAATTTTAGTTACTGTGACTCTACATTTGGCCTAGGCAAGTTCATCATTACCCATCAAATTGCATATTTGACAAGGGTCTTCTTTTTCTTTTTTTTTTTTGTTGCGTAAACCACACAAATAGTCACTAAACTATAGGGGTATTTCTGTTTTGGTCATTGAACTTTAAAAAATTCTATTTGGGTCACTAAATTTTAGTTTCGCTTTCAATCAAGTCACTAGGGAAAGCACTGTTAATGGCTTTCTAACGTGGCAAGCGATGTCACATGCTTTTTGCCAAGTCACTAAAGTTCAGTGACTAAAATATGAATAACTTTATAGTTTAGTGACTATTTGTGTGGTTTATCCCTGATTTTTTTTTTCCAGGTTTTTGTTAATGTAATTATAGATTCAATTTTTGTTATAAAGATGTATTTGTAAATAGAACTTTAAATATAGAGTTTTGGATTAAAGATGACAAAAAAAAAAAAAAACACATGACCAGTCTAATTCCAAAAACTAAGCTTACTTACGTCCACAATGTGTGCAACCTCCCCAATAAAAGTCCTTCTATTAATGTGCACCATTGGAGAGTTGTTTCTTTGAATTTTATTAGATTGAGACACTTTCCTTTTTCTTTGGGCCATACTTCCACCTTGTGGCAAGTCCCTCATGTTACTAGAAGGCACTTGTCTTCCTTGTTGATTCCAACATGCATTTTCAAAAGCAGCTCCAGATGTAAAAACTTTGTTGTGTGTTTGAAGTTTGAGAAGAACCCTATACAACAATTCAAAATAACATAAACCATCATAGCAGAAAAGCATTGTGTTTATAACCTGAGCAAGATGAAAACATTTATCTTGATTTACAATAAAGAAGAAACAAGGTGTTCTACTAAAAATTGGTCCAACTACTCTTGATCTAACTACATAAATAGTCACTAAACTATAGAGTTATTTCTATTTTGGTCATTTAACTTTAAAAAATTATATTTAGGTTTCTATACTTTAGTGACGTGATAAAAAGCATGTGACATGACTTGCCACGTCCAAGACGTTGTTAACAATGTTCTCCCTAATGACTTAATTGGAAGCAACACTAAAATTTAGTGACACAAATAGAATTTTTTAAAATTTAATGACCAAAGTAGAAATACCTCTATAGTCTAGTGGCTATTTGTGTAATTTATTTTTTATTTTTTATTTTTTAAGGTGGATAAATTGCATTAAGGATGGAAGAAGAACGGTTACAAAACATCCCTTAAATGTGGACATGATATTCAAATTCTAATATTTGGAATGTTTCCATGGTTTTTTTATAAAACGACGACAATTTATTAAAGTAAATATTTTTTTATTCTCTCTCTATATATGTATATCAATCTAATCATCAGAATCTTAAACTCCCTGAGATGGAGTGAAAGAACTACTTTGATTACCAACGACTCCTGGGTCTATCGGTACTCAGGTCCCTGTGTAAGGCTTTCGTCTCGGTTTCCGAGCGTAGCTCCCGAGTTCAATCTCTTGCTCATGCAGGTGAGGGTATTGTGGGGAAAAAAAACTACTTTGATTTAAAATAGGCAAAACTTCCTTGGAACAATATGCTGATGTGAATGATTAATAGCTAAAATTCCCCTTATACATGTAATGCTTTGCAGACAAAGGTTTTTATGCAAACTTCTTTCATTACTTTTGATGAGAACTAATTGGAATCCTGTTTGACAGCTAAGTATTCCCCAAGTGATGGAGATGGGAAGTTGTTTTGTTTCACCCCTATCAAGTTTAGAAAGCCGCCTCACAGGGATCGAAGCACCCCAGATGGTCACTGGAAATCTACAAACGCCAAGGTTCTGATCAAAGATGAAGTAGGAAATCCAATTGGATACGTGCAAAGATTTAGCTATCGCTATAGGCCAACGGGATCTATGGGGTCTAAATGGATCATGAAGGAATACACCCTTCCTGCTAATTCTCCACAAAATGTAAGAAAATTAGCAAAACAAAGTATATAAATTCTCTTGGTCTTTTTCCCCTAACATTTGGTCTCTCTCTTAGGTGGCTCTCTGTGTGATATATTCTTCAATAAACAAAGAGAGGGCAAGTAGCCTGCAGCCTATCCAGAACCAAAGCTCTTTATCTTATAATGCTTCTAGCCAAGATGATCTTTCCAACTTTAGCTCAGCTACCCATGGGATAAGTATCAGCTATTCAAGTGGTGTTGGAGCAGGCCCAGGATCAGAAAATGTTGATGACCCTTTAAATTTTGATTCATCCTGGCAAGGATTTTTATCATTTGATGATGGCAATTTACCTTCAGTAGCAGAACTTCCTGAACTTCCTGATGGAGGCAACACTTTTGTCTTGTGACGACTTGAATTTAGGAAGCGCTTCTTTGTGTCAACAAGGTTTGAACTTCCTGGGAATGCTAAACCAACATTACTTAGGCTTGTTTGGATTGGTTTGAAAAAAATAGTTTTGTTTAGTTTGGCAGAAGGGCTTTTAAAAAATCTGCCTCTCATGAGTAAATTAAGTGTTTATCTATATTTTATATTTAATGCAGAAAGTTGTTTGGATATAAATTTTTATAAAGATTTTTAAAGATAGTAAATTACTAAAATAGGCATTTATTGAGTTTTCATTGAGTTACCATTATATATTCCTATTGATAAATGAGAACATTAATGATGATAGTAATAATAACTTAAAGTATTAATAATAATAATAATAATAATAATAATAATATTATTATTATTATTATTATTATTATTGTTGTTGTTGTTGTTGTTGTTGTCGTCGTCGTCAAGTTATTGGCATAAAATTGGAGAAACAAAATGTATAAAACATAGTCATTCTTTTATTTGATAAAAGTAACTTGGTAATTTAGCTTTTAAGAATATTTTTTCCAGAAACATCACATAGCTAGCTTCTAAAAAAACCGTTTTTCAGTTTTTATAGAAAACTAATACAAACATATTTTTTTAAAGCTCAAAAGTGCTTATAAAATATAAGCTTTTCAAAATCAATCCAAACAACCGCTTTGTATCTTTGCATATGTGATTTTGTGATATGCTTTATTATTGCTTTTTAGGACTTGATCTGTAGCCATTATCTTTTAATCACTATTTACATTAGATTCTGTTATTGCTTTTTTCTGTTTAAAAGTTTTTGGTCAAAAAAATTTTACAAGTCATGCATTATTTTTAATTTGATAGTGTGGGCATGTGGTTCACTTTGTTGTGTTCTGACTCTTCTGAGTAGTTTAAGAAGGAGAAAGTCAACCTTTTTGTTGTGAAGTGGTTTCTTTATCCAGGAAGGGTGTAAATGATTGTTTTTTGAGTGGACAATTAATATTACGTTGCTAATCTGTTTGTATTATAAACAAAATAAATTCCGTTTCTAATATTTTGTTTTTAAACAATAATTTTCTTATAGTGATTGAGTATGGAAGACGAGGAAGATGACTGGGCCTTCCCATTGTTGGACGACAAGAATGACGAGGGTGAAGACGATGCCGACCAGAGCTCTTAGTCTTTGTGGTTGAACATGCGACTAGTGTTTATACCGATGGGAAGGCCATATACAAACCTATAGAGTTCTCTTCTTGAGGGAATGGTAGGAGAGTGTAATGAACTCCAATCAAGGATGAGCAACAATAATAGTTTTAGATTCACCAACCAACAAATCACATAGTAATTGGATCAAATCCAGCTAATCACACAAATCTAGGTTCTATAACAGCATTCAAGTTAGAAATTCATGAAGATAATATCCAGATCAATAAGGACAATAAATTCCCCACAAACATGACAGTAAGCAAGAGCTATCAGAAGCAAAAACAAAAATAAGATAACTGGGCTCGTTTGGCATTGTTGCCAATTTCTGTTTTTTGTTTTCAATTTCATGTTTTGGAAACAAAACTGAAAAAACATGTTTGGCAGCTTGTTTTTGTTTTCAAAAATTTTGGCAATAATCATGATGTTTCAAAAAAAAACAGAAAACAACAATTTTATGTTTTCAACTGTTTTGAAAAAGTTTTAAAAATTTTTCCTCTCACAATGAAACTTTTCCTATTCTACTCTTTTATCTCTCTCCTTTTAATTTTAATTTTTATTTTTGTAAAAAATATAATTTTTTTACAAATTAATAATAATAATTTAATTTTTTTTAATATTTATAAAAATTTATTATTTTGGCTTGATATTTACAAATTAGTTTATATAATATAAAAAATTATATTTTTAGAAATTATTTGTGAAAATAATTGTTTGACCCTTAATTTTGATAAACTATGATATAATATAATATAATATAATATAATAATAATGTATGTTATTAATTTTATTTAATAATATAATCAAGTAAACTAATATGAAAAATAAAGTTTTATAAAAAAAAAATTAAAAATATGGATTTGAAAAAAAAAACGATAAAAAAAACGTTATAATAATTTTATACTAACCAAACATGTTTTTGTTTATAGCTTTTTAAAATATAAAATAATCAATGTATCCAAACATGTTTTTGTTTTCAAAAAATTGAAAATAAAACGAAAACAAAGCAAAAACAAAACAAAACAAAAACAAAAACAAAAAACAAGAAAACAAAAACGATGCCAAACGACCCCTAATTAAACCCGGCATCTCACACCACTGCATTCCTCTCTCCTCGCAGCACCTCAAGTTCCACTTAGACAATGATTTCCTAAGACCCCCGTCCCCTACTATTTATCCCAAGATGAAGTCTCTATAGTGAGCATTGGCTCACCTTTTTATTCTTTTTCTTCCAGCCTTCATCTCAATCATTGAAGGTGTAACTACCCTTTTAATCCAGCCATCCATGTGTTGATCAAACAGCCGCTCCCCTCATGCTAATGCCATTGGCGTTGCTTTCTTTGATGAAGATGCTCCCACATGACCTCACACTAACTTCCTCTCCTTAACGTTTAGGACCCTTTGTTAATTTGTCCACCTATTTGCCATTGAAATCAACATCCTTTATTAGTTTGGTGAGAGACTTGATTTGCCCAATTGAAAAAATAGATGAATAAAATTGGTAATTTTTATAATAGTGGGACCAAAAGAACAGAGTGGCTATAATAGGGGACTATCTTGGGGATTTAATCCTTGTTTTTTCTCAACCATTTCTATACATTTTTTAAAATAATAAGTAAAAAAGACACTCAATCTTTGTAGTGATCCCTTTCTACATGGAGTGGGAGCCCTCCTCCCCACTTGGAGTGGGAGCTTTAAGAAGGTCAATGCCTTCCCTTACATCCCCGCCCTTTCCTGTAAGGAGAGGACCACCAAAGCTTGGTCGCCTTGCTGTTGTTGGTGAGAAACGGGACTATCAGTATTAATAAACACCAGTTTTCTTAAAATACTGTAGAAGTGAACACATGCAATGTAGCAATTAACACGGGCTTCAACACAACTTTTTGCTCGTCCGTGTAACTTTCTGTCTTTCTTTGGTTTCAGGGGTACTATAGCACTTGCAATGTAGCTGGCATATTGTAGCACTAGTACTGTAGCAAGCTCCAAGATATCCCAAAGCTGAAATACACATGATCTTGTACACGGGCGTGTAACTCTGGGTTCATTCAGTAATGCAGCACGGTTTACTATAGTACTTGAAAAAAGAATTAAAAAATGTAATCTACATGGCTCGAAACATGGTTATTGTAGTAGCCATGTTCTTTTCTAAATTTGGGATCTATTTAACATAATAAAAACATCAAACAAGAAGCAAGCATGCAAGACTCACGATTTAGCTGGGAAAACTCCTTTCAATCTAAGGATGAAAAACCATTGGATACTAAAGCCACTTAAAATCCTTTCCACTATGTCAATAAAGGATTACAATGTCTTCTCTAGATTAAAGTAGAGAGGTACACATGCCCAATGGCAATAACATTTATCAAAAATGGTTTACTAACGCAAAAATTATCATCATCTTCATAGATGGATAACAAACACCAAGTATGGATCAAAAGAAAGATCAAACCTAATCAATAGGAAGGGTTTTGCAAGAATTCTCCATCCTGAATTTGAGTGAGATCTGAAGCATGATCACCGTCCGATCGTCTTGCCTAGCTTACTCCCTTTCTTTCTTTCTTCTTGATGTTTTCACTCTAATGGCTTCTCCTTTCTTCTTTCACTTATTTCCTCCTGTTGACATAGCTTCAATTTCTTTTTATGTAGATGGGCTCCATTTCTTGATGAGACCCTCACTAAATGGAGGTTGACTTAACAATTGTCTACTTACAGTTACAGCCACTCCCTCCATAGCCCGCTCAAGTAGAAGCAACAATCCCAGCAATAAGGCTTCCTCACAGCTTCCGCTTCATTCCCAACAATTTAGAGCTAATCCAATACCTCTTCAACAAGGTAGATGGACGCCCAAATTCCAGCCAAGGCTTGATCCTGGACCATGTCGACGTTTACACCACTAGTCCTGATCCGCTCTCTGGTTTGAACTTTCCATTTGTTTTCCATTTTCACTCATCAATTTGATTTATGCTATTTTATTTTACTTGCTATATGTGAAAAGAAACCAGAGCTATGTTTTGTCTGAGATTAAGATTGACAGATAATTTGGGATTGATTTAAAAGTTATGGTATATAAAAAGTCTAGAGTTACATTTGGAGTCACAAGGTTTATATTTGGATGTAAATTGTTTTTAATATTATGAGGTGTATGGTTGTAATCATGGGATTTAATAGTTAATTAGGAAGTAAAAAGTTTCTTGATTGAAGACTATTTGAAGAGTTGTTTTGTTTTTCTGGTTTGAGATAATAAATAAATAAATAAATAACAAAATAAAGCATTTTCCCACATTGTACTTCCTCTATGATATCTTTTTATATCTACTAATGATAACTATGTTTACCCACTGTTTAACGGCTGATTCTAAAGCAAACGGTAGAGACTAAAGATGGGAAGTTGTTGCCAATGATCACATGGTCTATTGGTACACAGGTCCCCGATAGAGCTCTTCACCAAGTGCTGAGAGTTCGATTCGGGGGTGAGGGCACATTTCTAGGAGATGTGAATAGTGGTTGTGCGCGGGTGGTCCCAGCGCCCATGTGTGCAAGGGGCCCAGCCCCCACTTGCTCCGCCGAGGCTTGTGCACGCCCCTGGTAGTCTAGCAGGGCTTACGGGCTGTCTGTTCCTTTTACAAAAAAAAAAGATGGAAGTTGTTTGCTTCCACGTTATGCTTTTTACATAATATCTTTTCTTATTTCCTGATAATAGCCATGTTTATTTTTGCTTATTTCTTTACTATTGATGAGAATAATATCACTTGTCCTTTTTGACAGCTGCTTCTTCTATAACGAATTGTAAAGATGAGAAGTTGTTTTATTTCACACCTATCAAGTTTAGAAAGGCATCTACTCCTCGTCCATATGTTTACTGGAAAACGATAAATTGCAGGTCTGAGGTCCATGATGTGGGCAAAGAAGTTGGGTTCAAGCAAAACTTCATTTATTTCCATGGTAAGAATGGTGGTGCAAGGACTAAATGGATGATGAAGGAATAAACCCTTTGTGCAAATGATTCTCCAAATGTGAGGCATAAAAGATAGCATGATTGATGATACATTCATTTGATTCAAAATTTCCTCTCCTTTTTAACATTATATTTCAATTTTAGGTGGCTCTATGTGTGATACATTCAACACTGGATAAATTTCACAAGCTTGACTGAAAGAGAAACGCTTTACTGATGTCTCTCCAGAACCAGAACCTTTTTTTTTTTGGACAACAAGCAAAAAGCAAAAGAAAGAAAGAAAAAAATACAAGAACAAGCTTAAATAGGATATTTCTCCTAGAGCACATGTCGATCTTCTAGCCAATAAGGATGATCAAAGCCCTGAAAAAAGAGGGAAAGCTGCATGTTGCTTCTACCAAAATCAGCCAGAGCATCATCAATGTCTTTTTCTTTACAAGGGATGGTCTCAATGAAAACATATGGGAAGTTGGTCAAGTTATGCTTCAAGTTTTCATATTCTTTGTTTTAATGCCAAAATGCAAGGGTTGAAATTCTTCATTATATTTGCTATTCCAGGGCAGTCACAGCAAATTCTATCAAAATTCTATCTTTGATCAATTCACATTTGAAGAGCGAGGTTAACAGTTGCAAACTCAGCCATGATTGGTGTTTCTTTTGTGGCTCCCATAGCTCCTGCAAGTAGAATATGATTTAAATTAGCTATGACGATAAACCCCAAGCCTGCAGTAGTTGAATTTGATCACCAAGAAGCGTCAGAAAAGATAATGATAGAATTTAATCTAGATTTGAGTTTGAGGCACTCCTTTGTAAGGACGAGTATTCCCATTAGAGCATGAGGACCAAACTCTAAGAACAATTGCATTATAGTTAACAAAGTGATGAGTGAAGCTACAGTAGTGATTAGAGCTATGATCCATGAACTTGGATTTTTGGGGCCATTACTATCCAGCAACCAAGAGCCTGAGCTATAACGATGGAAAGCAATAGGATTTAGGCCAAGTTTGGCCATGAGATCAGATCAGCAATGAGAGACTTTTTCATAATTCCAAATAACATGCTCAGCCATTTCCTCAACAAGGCCACAAAAAGGACAATTCATATAAGGGCCAATGTTAAGGCTATAAAGGTAAGACCTTGTAAGAAGTTTTCCATGAGCAAGTTTCCAGGAAAAAAAATCTAGTATGAGGAAACACAGGGAGTCTCCAAATTTCAACCCAACCATGCCAAGTCTTAGGAGAATTAAGCATGCTATTTGCATAGTCATAAACAACCGAAACAATGGAAGACCTGGGAAAGTGGTGGCTCCAAATCCATAAGTTTTTGTTGTCCCTTGCAATTTTAATTTTTCTGATCCAATCCCAGTCTAAAGAATTGCCAAGCATGTTTCAAGAGTGCCAAGGAAAAAGCCTCTAGGATTGATGAGATCTGAGAAATGCAACTCCTCAAGAGAAAGAGTCATGTTAAGAAAGGTCAGTTTCTTAGAGATAGGGAGATAAAAAATGCAAGGATCATGCCATAAATCTACCTTAGAAAGATTACAGGAAAAAATTTTAAAATTTGCTCTCAAGAAACCGGATGAATTGCAAATCAATTTATAAAACCAAGAGGCATGTAGAACATTGTCAGGATTCCAAACATGCCAACCTTGATACTTAAGCTTAAAAATATCAACCCATAATTTGTCAACTGCATTGAGGATATCAAAAATATTTTTGGCCATTAAATAGTGATTCACAATCCTAAAATTTCGAATACCTAACCCCCATCAGGTTTGCCTAGAGTAGTAACTGCCCAACCAATTGTGTGGAGCCTTCTCCTACTGCCAATCTTTCCCTGGAGAAAAGAACGACCAAGTTTGGAAATATTGTCTAGAATAGAAATTGGCAGGTTTCATAATAGAAATGATATAATTAGGGATAGTAAAGATAGAACTGTTCAACAAGATAGCTCTTCCGGCTATGGAAATTGGCAGATTCATAATAGAAATTGGCAGGTTCATAATAGAAATGATATAATTACAAGCTTCAATATTGTTACATAGTTATCTTCTTTTATTTATTTATTATTTATTATTTTTTTAATAAAATATAGACAAATTACATATCATGGACAATGCCCGCTAGATCAATTAGCATCGGGTCACTTGCGTAGGGCTTTGTTTTGGGGAGGACCCGAGATCGAATCCCATATCCGCACAAGGTGAGGGCAAGGTAGTGAGCGCGCTCCCCCATGTACACATCCCTCCCTAATTAGGCGTTTGTCGCACTTTTCAAAAAAAAAATTACATATCATGGACATAGTTCACTTTGAGTGAGGTAAGATTTAAATCTGTCTCCTCAGTATAAATACGAACACAGTGACTCGAGCTTAACTTGCTTTTTCTTAACCTGTATTTATACATTTTAAAATTTTTTTTAAGGTGTGTGTGGGGTTAAAATTAAACTAAATAAATCATGTTTTCATAAAAATAGCTAGATTGCTACAAAGATTAACAAAAACAAAGTTAAAAAAAAAAAAAAGCGATCCCCCCCTCCCCACATGGAGTGGGAGCCCAGACCAAAGAAGGTGGTGGATGCCTTCCCTCACATTGCCTCCCTTTCCACCATGGACAGAACTAGGGGTGTAAATGATACACTACTACTCGCAAGCTACTCGAGCTCGATTCGAGAAAAGCTCGAACTCGACTCGCTTAGGGTCGAGTCGAGCTCGAGCTCGAGTAGCTCGAGTAGTCGAGCGAGCCGAATTCGAGTATCTTAATACTTGACTCGAGTGCTCGCGAGCTTAATCGAGTAGTTGTATTTATATGTATATATATTATATATTAGTTTGTTATATATATATAATTAAGTTCGAGCTCGAGCTCGAGCCCGAATTCGAGTTCGAGTATAAAATTATCTATGATTAAATTAAATTTAATAGCTTTTATCGAGCTTAATCGAGCTTAATCGAGCGAGCTCGAGTAGCTCGAATTATGTATCGAGTCGAGCTCGAGCTACATAAATAAAACTCGATCGAGTTCGAGCCGAGTATCGAGCACCGAGTTTTCAACCGAGCTCGAGCTCGAGTAGCTTGATGCTCGGCTCGAACTCGATCGATTACACCCCTAGACAGAACCACCAAAGCACACTTTTTTTATCATTTTTTTCCCAAATTTGTATTTTTTTTCAATCTTTTTGTTTTAAATTTATTGGTTTAATTATTAAATTGGTCTCTATCATAGTGAAAGTGTCTTTTTAATTCCTCTAATATTTTTTATTCATTTATATAGGCCCGTTTAGAGGCGGGCCTAAACGGGCTAACTTGCGCGGGCCACAGGTTGGGGGGGGGGGGGGGGGGGGGGGGGGGGGCGCGAGTTGCGGCGGGCAAACTGGCCACCCTTCATTTATAAAAAAAGTAAAAAAAATAAAACTTATTAAATTAATTAGAAAGTTAGAAAAGGTAAATACATGTTCATAAAGGGGCTTTTATGCGAAAAATATTGATTTTTTTAACATTATGATTTTTCTAAATTTGGTTAAACTTTCCAAATTTAATAGGATTAAAATAATTTTAATGGATTAATGATTTTTAATAGTAATGGGTGTTTTTATTTTGAGATTAGTTTTTTGAATTAGTTTATTTTTTTTATGTATTGTGGCCAAATTATGTCAAACTTATAAATAAATATGTGAGAACTATTAAATATAATTATTTTATTATTTTATTATTTATGTTTTTGGCGGGTTGGCCCGCCTAACCCACAACCCAAAGTGAGTCGGGTTGGGTTGGCATTTTACTGGCCTGCCAAAATAGCGGGTCGGTCCGCCCCTTCCCGCCAAATGGTGGGTTTTGGCGGACCGCGGGCCGGCCCGCCGGCCCGAATTGACATCTCTATTTTTAGAGACTTTCTAAAGACAATTTATATGAGAGGGAAGAACTTATATTTACTAAATGGTAAAATGAATATACCTTTTAGAGACAAAAAAAAAAAAATATTAGAGGGATTAAAAGGACACTAACAACGGACTGTAATTACACCAAGTTTATTTGTCATCATCTTTATTACGTCACCGCGTTCCTTTGCTTTCCTCTTTCTACTTTCTTTGCTTTCTTTGATTTCCATGGAGCTCCTCCTCCTCCTCCCCATGGGAGTGGGAGCCCAGAGGAGAACAGCACTACGGATCTCTACTTATAGCCGATCTCTCCAGGCCTCGAGAACCACCAGGAATACCAACGATGGGGAGGCTTCCTCGTGGCTGCCGTTTCCAGCCCAGCGCCCTCGAGCTCATTGAGTACCTCTCCGACAAGGTCAGCGGATGCGAGGATCCCGGCCAGGGTTTCATCAAAGAGGATGTTGATGTTTATGCCTCCAGCCCTGATCTTTTGTTCGGTGATTCCATTTTTATCTCAACTTTGATCCAATTTGAGCAAGTTTTGTTACGTTTGCTGTCTTTATCTTTTGAATTAATGGAAGAACATTTGCTTGAGTGGAATAATGAACTCCAATTTAGGTTTGTTTGAATGATGCTTTGGTTCAATTGTATAAGGGTAGAAATTGGTAATGTGATGATGATCTCCAATTTTGTTATGCCTTCAGCCTTCTTTGTAAAACTCCTACCTTTGGGCTGACAGATTAAAAACCATTAAGTCTTAGTGCTGTAGTTGCTGTCATTGCGTATGGGATTTGTGTTATGTTATTGCTTCTCAGTCTTCATCTGAAGTATGCTACAGTTGTTTGTTCTTTTGTTTTGTTTTTGTTTTGTTTTTTTGCTTTTAATCCTTTTTATGGTTACACCTTTTTTTTTTTTTTTTTTTGGTTTGCCGAACAAGCATTCCTTATTATGGCATGATTAGTAAATATTCCGATTTTATTTCAGTGTAGCACTTAGTCACAGAAAAAGAACAATTTTAGTCATTGCAGCTTGGCGCAGGCATGTTCATCATTACCCATCAAACTGCATGTTTGATAAGGAAGCCTTGACAAGGAAATTCAAACTCTAATAATTGGAATGTTTGGCTGGAAGAGAGACTATCTCATTTGGCTGATTCTCTCTCTCTCTCTCTCTCTCTCTCGTTATATATATATATATATATATATATATCATGTTTATAGTGTTCTGACAAAAGTTTAACCGTTGATTTTCAGCTGCCTAACATGGCAAACCTAACTCTGTTGAGAAGCTAATTTTTATCATAAAACAGAAAGTTGGATGACATACATAATAAATGTATAAAAACATGATCCCTATTATGTATGTCATCCTTTGCAAATAATGTTTCTATGCAGACTTATTCCCTTACTTTTAATGATAACTGATTTGCACCCTGTTTGACAGCTAAATTTTGCCCGGATGATGAAGATGGGAGGTTGTTTTGTTTCACCCCTATCAAGTTTAGAAGGGCGCATCATTTTAGGTATCGCAGTACCCCAGATGGTCGCTGGAAAGCTATAAACACCACGCGGATGATCAAAGATAGAAATGGAAATCTGGTTGGACGCGTGCAAAAATTAATCTATTGCCATGGTAGAACCTGGCGTGGAAGGACTAAATGGTTTATGCAGGAATACACCCTTCATACTAATTCTCCACAAAATGTAAGGAAATAAGGAAAACAAAGTAAATTTATTCCCTTGTCTTTTTTCCCCTAACATTTGGTCTCTCTCTAAGGTGGCTCTCTGTGAGATATATTCTTCATTGAAGAAGCCAAACAAGGAGAGGGACAGTAGCCTGAAGCCTATCCAGAGCCAAAGCTCTTTATCTTATAATGCTTCTAGCAAAGATGATGTTTCCAACTTTGAGTCATCCCAGGGATCACCATCTACCCATGGAATAAGTATCAGCAATTTAAGTGGTGTTGATGCATGCTCAGGATCAGCAAATATTGATGGTACGGGTGGAGCAGACCTTTGGCCCTTGGATCAAGTCCTCTCATCATTTAGTGGTGACCGACTTACTTTCGGAAGCAGAACTTCGTTATCTACTAGATAATGGGTGTCCTGATGGAGGTGACACTGATAACTTCAGATTTGAGGATATTGCAGGTTCAAGTAATTGTCCTGAATTCTTCCCTGACAAAGTTAACTCACCAAAGTTGGACCCAGAGCCCTGCAACAGTGATATTTATGGATCCAAACCCTGATTCCAAAATGTAGCAAGATGCCATATTTGCAATGCCAACTTGCTCTCTTCTATTGCTATCTAGTAGTTAATTATTTGATGTTGTCTCCTGGAGATCTTGTTTATTAAATTTTCTTACTTGTTTCTGGTCAAAATTTCTTTATAAATTTGATGAACTTGGGTAATTTTTGCAAATTTACTCTTATGATGTGTAACTTCTGATCGCAATTCTGTATTTTGTTGGGTCCTTGTAATGCCATAATGCAGGCCTGCTTTATTTGTATATTAAGTAATACTAAACAGGAAAATACTTGTCATGTTTAATTGTCAAAGAAGCATTGCCTTTTCAAAGTTGAACTGATACACTCAGAAGACCTGGAAAATCACTGAAGAGAGGAACTAGTGGCTAGTGCGGTCATCTACCTATACATCAGGAATCAGGATTACATTATGTGAAGGTTGTGTCCTCTTCATGGAGAGGCTGTTTCTTCTTGGGTCCTTTCAAGGAAATGTTTGCAGCAACACCACAAAATCGGAGTTTCACGAAAAAGATGCAAGGTGATGTTCAATTTACCATTATATGTTTTGTCATACATTGGATAGCTGATACTGATGCATCCATTGCTATTCGTCAGTTCTTTTTACTTACTTAATTAGGTGTATAACTAAGGTACAAGTCATAATGTTAGTCTGTAGCATGTGGTACGTCCTAAGCAAACCATATATGAATTCATTTTATCTTTGACAATCTGGTTAGAAACCTTACTTGTCTAGTGTTGGGTATAATTGTAGTAAGACAATTATTTCTAATCATTTCGAAATAGCATAAGTGTCAATCTATTTTCGAAGAGCTTTCTCGTGGTCAAATTATGTATCTTCTAGTAATGAAAAAAATGAACTGGCATGCTAAAACATTTGATTATTTTCCTTGCTAATGATTGGAAATCTTGCAAGGTAGAGTTCATAATGTTATACAAATAAGGGAAGAAAGATTTCCATTGATTATTTACTAACAAGATATTCATGTATTTTTATCTGATAGATTAAAGCTCCATGCGACTTCCTTTTTACGGGTTTCCCTTTGCACAGAGGAGGTGTGATTGAATAAAGGACGGCACAATACATGCTTCAAATCTCAGGCAAACCATTTTATTTACTTTAGATTGATCTGTTAATAATTTTGACTCCATAATTCTTAATTTTTATCACATTCTTGTGTTCTCCAAATGTTTGCCCTATGCACTTGTTATTTGTGGCAGTGGCATTGATGTTAATCTGAAAACACATTCTTGTGCTTTCAGATTGTTTGTTTAGGCTTTGGAATTGATCCTTGAATATCCTGTTGAATATCCTTCTGAAAAACACAAAATTTCTCTTGAGGTTTAGAATGAACAAGCTCCTGAGACCTTTTTTTTTTTTGCCATTAATTTTTTTGCCATTATTGGATGTAAATTGTGTTTAATATAATGAGTTACATAGTTGTAATTATGAGATTTAACAGTTAGGAAGTTAAAAAGGATTAAAGCCTATATAAAGAGAGTTGTTTTCTTTTGTGTTTTCAGATAGCAAAATAAAGCATTCTTCCACACTATACTTCGTTTATGATATCTTTTCATATTTCCTAATGATAACTATGATTACGCCCTGTTTGACAGCCGATTCTATAGCAAATGGTAGAGATGAAAGATGGAAATTGTTTTCTTCTACATTATACTTCCTGCATAATGTCTTTTCACATTTCCTAGTAATAACTATGTTTATTTTTGCTTCTTTTTTACTATTGCTGAGAATTACATCACACGGCCTTTTTGACAGCTGATTTTTCGATAGCAAACGGTAGAGAGGGGAAGTTGTTTTATTTCACACCTATCAAGTTTAGAAAGACATCTGCTCCTTGAAGAGATCGCAGTTCCCTGTATGGTTTCTGGAAAGCGACAAATCGCAGGTCTGCGGTCCATGATGAAGTGGGTAAAGGAGTTGGATTCATGCGAAACTTTATTTACTTCCATGGCGTAAGAATGGTGGTGCAAGGGACTAAATGGATGATGGAGGAATACACCCTTTGTGCAAATAATTCTTCAAATGTGAGGCATAAAAGATAGCATGATTGATGATACACTCATTTGATGCAAAAGTTTCTTGCCTTTTTAACATTATATTTCTCTTTTAGGTGGCCCTTTGTGTGATACATTCGACACCGGATAAACTTAATTAGCCTGAGCAAAAGCGAATTAACGCTTTGCGGATGTCTCTCCAGAACCAGAGCCCTTAATCACATAATGCTTTCCGGGGATCGCTGTTGCCTTATGGGATAAGCAAGTTTTGTTGGTAGTGGTCATGGTATGGATGGCCTTCTGGATTGCTCAAATCCATTTTGTTTAACAACAAAAATTCAGTGTTAGTGACACCCCATGCAGTCTGGTTCTGGATTGCCGCAATCTTTTAACAATGAAGACTCACTCTTGGCAACATCTTGGCCTGGATCATCTGGATTATTGGAATCATTTATCTGTGAAGACTCACTCTTAGCAACACAACTGCCTTGGTCTGGATTGCTACAGGTTTTTTTAAGTCAAAATAAACACCTTGTATGAATTCTTGATGGTATAAAACCTCATTCCGAGCTGCCATGTTTGCAATGCAATGTTGCACTTTTTTGGAGATCATTAAGGGCTGTTTGTTTGCAAGGTTTGGACTGGGAATGGATTGGGAGTGGACCCAATGCAGTCTTTGTTGTAAGGCATGGGAATGTGGGAGGTTTCTTTGAGGAATGAGATAAGGAGAGAAGGTTGATTACCATTCAGCCCGATTTGTTGAGGAATGCCCAATCTGGTGAAATATCCATTTTATCCTCAGCTTTAAAACTTTTTCCATCCGGCGGCTTTTGTCCTCCTTTCCTCTTCCTTGCTTGCTTTGGAGGTCCTAAGGACCAGAAACGCCGGCGCCAGGTGGTTCCGGCGAGCCCAGCACATCGAGTAAGCTCATTGGTTTCCATTCTTTGATTCTTGTTTATTTATTGGAACTTGTTGTTGATTTTTGTTCAACTATGTGTTTTTAGATTCATGAGAGTTATCAGCCACTCAAACCGAGCCTTTCGCCGAAGAAATTAACTCCGGAGGTTGCTCTTGGCTCACCTTTGAATCCCAGGTACTTGAGTTATTACCATGATTTTGATGTTTTTCTGTTTTTGGAGCTTTTTTCTTTGTGGTTAATGTGCTTGCTTTTTTATGTCTAAGAGAAAATTAGGATTTTTTTTTAAGTTTCAAGTTTTGGTATTGCATTTGTTGTTGTTGTTGGGGTTTTAAAGCTCTTTGCTTTTGTGCTCGCAATGTGCTTGTTTTAATGTTTGAGAGAAAATTGGATTGTGATTCTGATGTTAAGTTTTAGTATTTTCATTCATGGTTGTATTTTGGAGGTCTTGAAGGTTTTTGCTTTGTGTGCAATATGATTGTTTTTATGTTTGAGAGAATATTGGGTTGTGATTTTGATGTTGAGTTTTAGTAATTTCATTCATTGCTGTATTTTGGAGGACTTTGCTTTGTGTGAGCAATGTGTGCTTGTTTTTTTTATGTCAGAAAGAAAATTGGGTTGTGATTTTGATGTTGGTTCTGTTTGTGAGTTGGATGTGGTAGAGAGAATCAGGAGCCAGGGAGCTTTAGTAGCAATTCTTTGTTTGTTTTTGTTCTTTGGCTGGAATTTTTTTGCATTTTGTCAAAAAAAAAAAAAAAAAAAAAAAAAACACAATGCATTTGACTTATGTGCCAGCCAACAGCTGCTTATATAATTAATATCATCAACTAAAACAATTTCTTCAAATTTACTCTTTTTATTGTGTAGAGACTGATGGCAATTTAATAATTTACCTGTTGCTTATTCTGCTAGTGTTGGCCTTGAATTGGTTGTTGCAAGCCATTGTTCACTGCTTACGTGTAAGATTAAGGTTCAAAGTCGTAGACTTTCGGCCCGGATCCGGTCCATAAGTTTTATTTTTGTTTGGGGTTTTTTTTTAAGTGGACAATCCAAAAGTAAGGTAAGTAAGATAAATTTACTTTTATCATTCTTATCCTTAATTTTTTTTTAATGTTATTTTTGATATATATATACTAAAGTGTGATACTATATGTTGGGTAAATCACATAGGCTTCACATTCCGGCTAAATAAAATTTTTGGGGTAAAATAATAAAAATAAAATTTATGTTGTTGTATTAAAAACTATACAAAATACAAGGGACGTAAAATAAATTCAATCCTAAATTTTTTTCTATCAAAGATACTTCTACTAATAAATTGAGTTTGGTTGGACTTCCGGAAAGTGGAAGTAATGATTATGTTCTAACTCTCACGAACTTACTGATGCGATAAACAATGCAATGAATAATGTAAAAATGGGATGCACAATATTATAAAATAGTTACACAGTAAATTTTTTCCAAGCACTCTGGCGTCTTATTAACGTTTGTAACCGACTAATTCTCTACCACCAATAATAATAAATGAAACATAAGGTAGAGGTGGAGAGTGGTAAAAGATGAATCCATTCATTAAGAAAAAACATGGTAATAAACTACTGATATGCAAAAAGGAATGAGAAACAATACAACACAAACTTTCTTGCCCCTTGTTTGTTTTGTAAATTGGCTTGAAGCACAGCACAAGTTGTTAAAAATCCCACCAAAACTACAGTACAACTTTTTAAGTATGGTACAATACAACCAAAAGATAATTTTGCCCCTATTTAAAATTAAAAATTACAAACGCTTGACCTCAACCCAATAAAAAAATTTAAAAATAAAAAATTATATTCGGTAAAAAATTATTAATTATTTTATTTTATAAATTTAAAAAATATAATTATATCCTAATAATTTTACAAATTATAAAAAAATTAAGTGATTACTATTAAAAATAAAAAAAATTCAAAATATTTTGTGCTACTAATTTTTTTCTTCAAAACAACAAAATATTATAAAAAAATATTATTGTAATTTTATAATTTTTAGTACAATATATATATATAAATCAAATAAAAAATAGTATAAAATCTTTTTGTGATATTCATTAAATATAGGCATAAATATCAAAATGGTCCCTCTATTTTGCGATTTCCGCCCTTTTAGTCCCTCTAATATAAAATCCGCCCTTTTGGTCCTTGTAATTGCACATTTTCGTCCTTAAGCTGTAAAATCCGCCCTTTTGGTCCTCGTATTTGCACATTTTCGTCCTTTTTGGTCCTTCTAATTTATTAGCTGAAAGGACTAAAAGGGCTGATCCGTCAATTAGAGGGATTAAAAGGGTAGAAATGTGCAAATACGAGGACGAAAAAGGCGGATTTTATATTAGAGGGGCTAAAAGGGCGGAAAACACAAAATAGAGGGACCATTTTGATATTTTAACCTTAAATATATAATGTAAACATTTGTGCTATATTTAAATATTTATATTATACTGTAGTTCTGTGCCGTACCTATGCGCAAATCAAACGGACTCTCTGAGTTTGGTCGGACACTCTCAATGTTCGCTTTGGTTTTGTCAATCGCGTTCTTCGCGCGTCGGCCGGCTTTGTTTGTCCTCTTTCTATTTTTCTTTCCTTTTGTTGACTTCCATGGAGTCTCTCCCTCTCCTCAACGGAGTGGGAGCCCAGAGGAAAGCTACACTACGGACCTCTACATACAACCAATCTCGCCAAGGCGCAAGAACCACCAGCAATCCCAACGATGAGGCTTCCTCGTGGCTGCCGTTTCGATCCCAGCGCCTTCGAGGTCACTCAATACCTCTCCGACAAGGTCAGCGGATGCCCGGATCCCGGCCAGGGTTTGATCATAGATGATGTTGATGCTTATGCCTCCAGCCCTGATCTTTTATTCGGTGCGTTCATTCCATTTGATTCCCCCTTTTTTTTTCTCAACTTTGATCTAATTTGAGCTAGTTTTGTTAGGTTTTCTGTGTTTATCTTTTATCTTTTTGTTTTTGTTGGGAATTAATGGAAGAACGTTTGTTTGAGTGGGATAATGAATTCCAAATTTAGGTATGTTGGAATGATGCTTTGGTTCAATCTATAAGGATAGAAATTGGTTAGGATGATGATGATCTCCAATTTTGTTACTCCTGTCTTTGAGCTGATAGATAAAAAATCATTAAATTTTAGTTCTTTAATTGCTATCTTTGCATATGGGATTTTGTGTTATGTTTTGTTATTGCTTTTAGGTTTTCATTCGAAGTCTATCTTTTAATCTTTGTTGTTTTATATTTTTGATGAGTTGTTCTTGGACATTACTTCTGAGTGCTATGGGCTTGTCTGGAGCTGCTAAGTTGCTTGTTCTTTTGTTTTTTTTGTTTTTATCCTTTCTATGGTTACACTTTTTCAGTGTAGCACTTGGTCGCAGGAAGTCATACAGAAAAAGAACAATTTTAGTCATTGTAGCTTGGCCTAGGCAAGTTCATCATTACCCATCAAACTGCATGTTTGACCAAGGAAACTTGACAAGGAAATTAAGACTCTACTATCATTACCCATCAAACTGCATGTTTGACCATGAAACCTTGACAAGGAAATTCAAACTCTAATATTTGGAATGTTTGGGTGGAAGGGACTATCTCATTGCCTGAATCTCTCTCTCTCTCTCTCTTTCTCTATGTATATATATATACATATATATCATGCTTATAGTATTTTGACAAAAGTTTAACCATTGGCTGTCTGTTGTCTGCTGTTTGCATGGCGGTTCTCCTTTTTCCTCATTTGGGCTTAGAATTGGCTATGATAAAGCTAAAAAGTGTTCAGAGGGAAAAATAGACCTAAAAAGTGTTAAAGCAGAAAAAAAAAACTTTATGTGGTGCTTTGGCAAAGCTTAGTTTATCTAATCTTTTAGCCCTTGATAAAGTAACATGGAAGGAAATTATTCATGTAGCCAACTTGGAACAGTTGGACTAATAGCTTCCGTTTGTTCTGTGTGTAGCAATTTAAAAACTAGAATCCTAAATCCCATGAGATGGACTTCGATTTAAAATAGGCAAAATTTCTTTGGAACAATTTGTTGATGTGAATGGTTGATAGCTGTAATCCCCTTTTTTTTATTAATAAATGTGACAAGTGCATATACATTATACAATAAGAGGTGTGCGCACAGGTTGAGAATTTGATCGTCCAGCTTATGTGCCCTCACCCAGTGACATAGTCGGGTTGCAAATCCGCACTCACAATCGAGGACACGTTACTACTAATGCGTCTAGTAGGACTTGAACTCGGGACTTTTAAATCCTCACACCAACACCTTTTGCAGCAAGGGTAATGCCGCTGGATTATGAATCCTTTGGCATGATCCCATGTATATATGTTATCCTTTGCAAATAATGTTTTTATGCTAACTTATTCCATTACTTTTAATGAGGGCTAATTTGCACCTGTTGGACAGCTAAATTTTGCCCGGATGATGAAGATGGGAGGTTGTTTTGTTTCACCCCTATCAAGTTTAGAAAGGTGCCTCACTGTAGGGATCGCAGCACCCCAGATGGTCACTGGAAGGCCACAGATACCACGCGAATGATCAAAGATAAAGAGGGAAATCCGGTTGGATATGTGCAAACATTAAGCTATTACCATGGGAAAAACGGGGGTGCGAGGTCTAAATGGATCATGAAGGAATACACTCTTCATGCTAATTCTCCACAAAATGTAAGGAAATAAGGAAAATAGAGTATATTCATTCTCTTGGCCTTTTTCCCCTAACATTTGGTCTCTCTCTTAGGTGGCTCTCTGTGTGATATATTCTTCACTGAGATATAAGAAATCAAACAAAGAGAGGGACAGTTGCCTGAAGCCTATCCAGAACCAAAGCTCTTTCTCCTATAATGCTTCTAGCAAAGATGATGTTTCCAACTTTGGGTCATCCCAGGGATCACCATCTATCCATGGAATAAGTATCAGCTACTCTAGTGGTGTTGGTGCTTGCTCAGGATCAGTAAATATTGATGATGGTATGGGTGGAGCAGGCCTTATAGGCGACCATTTATTGCCTGGCTCGTCCTGGCAAGGACCATTTAGTGGTGACAACTTACTTTCGGCAGCAGAACTTCCTTGTCTACCAGATAATGGATGTCCTGATGGAGGTGACATTGATATTTTCAAAGTTAAGGATGCTGCAGGTTCAAGTAATTTGCCTGGACTCTTTCTGGAGGAAGTTGACTCACCAGTGTTCAACCCGGAGCTCTGGTATTATTGATATTTGTGCAACCAAACCTGATTCTAAAATGTACCAAGATGCCATATTTGCAATGCCAATTTGCTCTCTTCTATTTCTATCTAGTAGGTAATTATTTGAGGTTTTTTCCTGGAGATGATCTTGGTTATTAAATTTTCTTATATATTTCTGATAAAAATTCTTTAGAAGAGCCTGCACTCTATGGCCTCTTATATAAATCTGATGAACTTTGTCAATTTCTTCAAATTTACTCTTATGTTGTGTAACTTCTGATTGCAACTCTGTTTGTTGTTGGGTCCTTGTACTGCCTTAATGCAAGTCTACTTTGCCAAGATGTGACTGATAGTGGAAAACTTAAGAGTTAGATTTGGACTTTATTTCATATGTTAACTAATATTGAACAGGAAAAATATTTGTCATGTTTGTCAAAGAAGTGTTCCCTTTTTCAACTTGAGCTAATACGTACTCAGACTAGGACATCACTAAAGGGAGGAGCTAGTGGCTAGCGTGGTTATCTACCTGATACCTCAGGAATCAGGATTATATTATATGCAGGTTGTGCTCCTCTCTTCATTGAGAGGTTGTTTCTCCTTGGGTTCATGCAAGGAAACGGTTGCAGTAATACAGCAGAATAGGATGTTTCATGAAAATGATGCAAGGTAATGTTCAATTACTATTATATCTTTTGTCATATATTGGATAGCTGATACTGATGCATCATCCATTGCTAGTGCTGATCTTGAACATTCTTCAGTTCGTTTTGACTTATTTAGGTGTATATATAAGGTACAAATTATAATGTTTAATTTGTAGCATGTCTAAGCGAAAGCATATATGAATTCATTCTTCTTTGACGACGTGGCTAGATACTTTACTAGTGTAGTGTTGGGTATAATTGTAGTAAGACAATTATTTCTAATCATTTGAAACAGCATACATGTCAAGTGTCAATCTATTTTCAAAGAGCATTCTCTTTGTCAAATTACGTATCCTCTAGTGGTTAAAAAAATGAACTGGCATGGTAAAACATTTGATTATTTTCCTTGCTAATGATTGGAAATCCTTGTGAGGTAGAGTTCCTAATATTATACAAATTTTTTATTATTAAGAAATATCGATAACCCATAATATTTTAAGATAATAAAAACCACAAGTATGTGGTTAAGAAAGTACAGTTTTATGAAAATTACTTATAGTACTGGAATATATATGGCTGACTTCACAGACGTTTCTGCATAACTGCATAAAACTAACCATTCCCCTCTTTAGCAAATTTGCTTTTTATTTTTATTTTTGTTTTGTTTTACTTTTGTGTCTTCTTCAACTTTCTCAAAAGCTGGATTTCATATGGTATCATGGAAAAACCATACTAATACATTATGCTAAATTTGAAGATGAGTCTTCAAGCTCCTGTTTTACAAGTTTTTGGTATTGTTGATGAATGATTTTGAGAAGTGGGAGAAGGTTGAAAGTTGCATGTCTGTAGTTTATCTTGTTGATTCCCAACTTTAATAAGGGATGAAAGATTTCCATTGATTATCTACTAAAGATATTCATGTGTTTTTATCTGATAGATTAAAGCTCCATGCGACTTCTTTCTTACGGTTTTCCCTTTGCACAGAGAAGGTGCGATTGAGTAAAGGACGGCACAGCACATGCCTCAAACCTCAGGCAAGCCATTTTATTTACTTCTGATTGATCTGTTAATAATTTTGCCTCCATAATTCTTAATTTTGATCACATTCCTGTGTTCTCCAATGTTTGTCCTATGCGCTTGTTATTTTTGGCATTGACGTTAATCTGAAAACACATTCTTGTGCTTTCAAATTGCTTCTTTAGGCTTTAGAATTGATCCTTGAATGTCATGTTGAATATCCTACCAAAAAACTCATTTTTTCTTTGAGGTTTAGAACGAACAGTCTCCTGAGACCCTTTTCTGTCGCCATTAACTTTCCTTAGAGATAAGATCAGTACATGTTTAGACAATGAGCATTTATGTCTGTATGGCAACAAGGATGCAAGTTATGTATGCTTTATAATGCAATATAGAGCCAACCCATGCTCAAGCTTGGTTTGAGATTAATTTCAACATGTGAAATCTACATAGAGCTTATCAAACTTGAGTAGCTCATGAGTTTATTATATTATAAGCAACCTCAACTTAAAAAAAAAAAAAAAAAAAAAAAAAAAAAAAAAATTCTTGTACTTGCATAAACTCTAATTGAAGTACAAAATTTAGATAGTTTCAATTCATTTTTAAAGATAGAAATTGTGTATTCATCATGAATTGAATGACAGAGGACAATATCAAAAATTTGCTTACATGTAAATTATAATGAAATTTGAAAAGTGAAAAACTATATCCATTGATGTAGTGAGTTAGCATTATGTCCCCATAGACTATAGATTAGTTTAGCTGTAGTCTGTAGAGATTGGTTGAAAATGATGGACATTAGGCTATGGACCACATGCTTTGCAGAGACCCACTTTATGTAACCTTGTGTTTCTTTGGAGGCACTATCAACACCAGTTTTTATAAAGGTCAAGTTGATCTTCTGTTTCTCATTCTATCAAGTGTATGAGAGTCTATTTGCTTGCGCAATTAATTCTCAATGCTAATCCAATATGTAGAGATTACTTCTCTTAGATTTATCATTTCACATGTCACAATAAGTTTATTAGTTGTTGCCATAAAGGATGTCAATTAAATTGTAATTAACAAGTAATTGATCTTGGAGGCACTATAGGCCAATCCTTATTTATATATTCTTAGCTCAACATTAGTCTTTAGCCTTTAGTCATAAACAAACCCAGGGTCCTTAGTCTTTGCTGCTTCTAATGACTATTATTATAAACATAAAAGTATTATGTGGTAAATCTGTTTACCAGTTATAATGACCATGAATAGAAACAAATGCTCTACTAATAAAAATTAGATTAATATCAATAGAAGGAACATTAGGATGAGTTCTTTTCATCTCAATGAAAACCAACTGATTGATAAAAAAACATGACAAGTGAATTAATCAAATTTGCCTTTCCAAATGAACAACAATAATTAAAATTTAACCGGAACATGAGAAATTTAAAACATATCAGTGATTGTTGGAATTGACTTCCCAAATGAAATATAATAATTAGAATTTTATGAAAACGGAGCTAACTTGACCAGGATCATTTAGACCATTACTGTATTAATAATAAGATTAGCTCCAACTAACCTCCACCACCTTGTTTGATTGAAGTACTAGCATTAAGAGCCACAAATCTTGAAGAAAAGCCTCGGGATAAGTTCTCTTCATCTTCATCCTTCCCTCCATCATCAAAGTTCTGAGCATAACTCAAAGGGTCATACTTAAAGCTCCCACGTTTAACTGGAACTCTACTATGTCTTCTTCTCACATGCCTTCTTAGTTTCCTCCATGGAAACACATGCTTGAGCTTTCCCCAACATGAGAGCAAACCATGTTGCTCTTGTTGTAGTTGATGATGAAGATGATGTTCATCATCATCATCATCTTCTTCTTCATAGAAAGGTGGAAGTCTTTCCATGGTGAGAAGAAGGAATGGTCTAAGAGAGACTTACAAAAGCTAAGAACTCTGTTTTAGTGTTTTTAGATGAAGAGGGAAAGAGAATAGAAAAGAACATGATTGGAGTGAGAGAAGTAAGACAAGATAGCATTTGGTGTAGGACAGACATGAGAATGACACCATTGAAGATGCTTGGAAGAATGAAATGATGGATGATAATGAGTTAAGGGACCATAAATATTTAGTCTTTGTTTTTATATTCCAGTTTTTGAAGAGAATATTATCTTTGGTGCTTTTTTGGTGGACCATGAGTCACATATGTATGTATGTTTTTTTTTTAAAATGGAACTCATTCATGTGGTTTACTACTAGCAACACCCTATCCTGTGTATGTGTGGTGTTACTACTGATCTTGCTGCAGATGCCCTGGCGTGAAAGAAACAAAAACTGGAGAAATTGACCTTGTTTTTCAAACAAGAGTCACACATATTTGACTAGCTTCTAACTCTTATCTTTTTTTTTTTTTTCTTGGAATTGCCATGTATAGATGATTTTTTTTAAGACAATTATTTTCATGGGAACCTCAATTGTGTGTGTGTGTGTGTTTTTTTTTTTATTTTTTTTTTTGATCTATTTTGGTGAGTTTTTGATTCTTAAACACTTTTATTAGTTTATACTATTTTATTTTCTTTTTTTTGTGTTGTTTTCTATTTTATGATATTTTTCTCTTATTTTTATAATTTATTTTAATGAATTCTTATGTCTATTTATTTTATTTTATTTTTGATGAATGCGACAAGTGCGTATATAATCAGGGGTGTCCGCACAAGTGGTAATGATGGTACACCTCAGATTCTTATATGGCCGACATAAGTTTGGGCTGCAAATTCACATCTATTGCTAGGGATCTGTTGCCATCATTGTGTGTTGCATGACTTGTATTTAACATATTTTAAATCTGGATAATGAAGGTTTTGCAAATCAAATTTTTGGCGGTGGGCTAATTGATTTAGACCAAAGGCAGTTTGGCCTCTATTTATTTTATTAGTGTTTGTGTATATATATATATATATATATATATATATATATATATATATATATATATATATATATACATATATGTGTGTGTCGGTATAGCGTTTTGGTTAAAAGAGATTTGAAAATACTTGGTTATATATATGTGTATGTGTCGGTATAGCGTTTTGGTTAAAAGAGATTTGAAATACTTGGTTATATATATATATATATATATATATATATATATTTGTCGGTGTAGCGTTTTGGTTAAAAGAGATTTGAAAATACTTGGTTAGCTCAAGCCCACCTGTCAAATCATCAATTTTCTGGTTATTGGTGAGAAGAATATTATCATTGATTTCTTGGTAGAGATGAGCATTATATGGATATATATGGCGTTTATATTTAATTTTTTAAAATATGTCAAAGCTTTTAATATTCATGTAATTACTGAAAGGTTGTCTATATTTTATTTTTCTAAAATGAAAAAAATTGATATTTGCAATTGCTGGATTCAGTTGAATTTTTTTTTTTTGTCAAAAATATATTATATATACCTTCACTGTAGTGTAGTTAGCCTTAGTTTGCGGCTTAGCTTAGTGCACTAAATAATGATTTTACTTGATGAAAAAAAAATAAAAAAACTTGTAATCCTAAATTTTTTATTTAAATCTATAAATGCTACAAGAATATAAATAAATATATTCACAAATTAAAATAAGAAAATCATGTAAATAAATGTAAGCATATAACACATTTAAATTTTTTTTTAAAAAAATTTGAACTTGTTTTGTTCATTATATCTAAACAAAAATTAACATTAGCAGAGATAGTAAAAAATTAAATTAAATTTATTATTATAAGAAATTAATATTTATATAATTGTTAATATATTTTTCTGTGCAAAAGCGGTGGTGCATGCAAATAATTTTTTTTTTTCTTATTTTATATTTAAATTTACAAGCAATATATCACAACCAAAAGAAAGTTAATCCATGAGAAAAAAAATATATTGTTGGTGTATGCATGCAAATTGAATCCAAATGTTGTGTATTGAGTTTGATTTGATTGAGAAGGACAAGGGTAACAGATTAAATTTACAAGTGCATACACTGAAAAATTCCAAATAATCATGATTCCCATGATACCATATTAACAAAGATCCACCGATAACTACTTAATCTATTCATATTAAGTCTTTTCACATTTAGTTTTTGTGTAATATATTTGTATACTTCTAAATAGATAGGTTCAAGTCTCAATCTAGATAGGATAAAGGCTACAAATTGAGTTTTCACATAATGTATTTGTGCCCACTAAATAAATAGCTTTGAGTCTCAACCAGCATAGAGTAAAGGTTACAAATTGAAATTTTACGTAATGTATTCATATCTCATTAAATAAATGGCATTTTTTTTTTGTTGCTGACAAGAGCTAACAAGCTAAAAACAAAGAAAAAACAGAATTAAAAATAGGCTACAAACAGCAAGCAAACTTAAAACATGAAGTCACTGTCCGCTACCGTCTCCACCAACCAAGTTGGGAGTTCCAGGCCTTTATGGAATAATGAAACAGTTGGGTTCTTAAGTGCGAATTTAGCCAATTTGTCCGCCATCTGGTTGAACTCTCTCGAAATGTATTCCAATTGTACTGAGCAACACCTATTAATTTGTTTTTTTATCTCCAAAATCTGATCTATGTATCGCCAGGCCACTGTTTGCTCCTCTCGTTCAATCAATTCCACTAAGCTTGTGCAGTCAGTATAAATATGATTTGGGAAAAAAAATTCCTATCAGCATAGCTCCGAATCGCCTCCCCCATGGCCATCATCTCCGCATGTAAACTTGAGTCCGCCTTGATGAAACTATCACATGCAATGACAACAGTCATGTTCCTATTAACTAGAACAAAACCCAGACCACAACATTTGGTTTTGTTCAATCCAAGCAGTTAAATAAATGGCTTTGAGTCTTAACCTGCGTAGGGTAAAGTTACAAATTTGATTTTTAAATAATGTGTTCGTATTTTACTAAATAAGTGGGTTCGAGTCTCAGCCTACATAGGGTGAAAGCACTGCGGTAGAGCTTACGTTCTGCGACACGATGAAACATGATTTTTTCCCATTTATTAAACAAATAAATAAATAAATAAAAGCGATTTCTAGGGGTATAAAGGCAAATTTTCTTTTAAATGACTTCGAGTTTTTGCCTAATGTATTTGTGTTATACTAAATAGATGAGTTCAAGTCTCAACCTAGATAGAATAAAAGGCTACAAATCGAGTTTTTGCATAATGTATTTGTGTCCCGCTAAATAAATGACTTCGAGTCTCAATCTGTATAAAGTAAAGATTACAAATTGAATTTTTGCGTAATGTATTTGTGTCATGTTAAATAAATGGGTTCGGGTCTCAACCTGCATATGATAAAGTTACAAATTGGATTTTTAAATAATGTATTCGTATTTTGCTAAATAAGTGGGTTCGAGTTCGAGTCTCAGGCTACATTGGGTGAAAGCACTGTGGTAGAGCTTACGTTCCGCGATGAAACATGATTTATTCCTATTTATTAAATAAAATAAATAAATAAATAAATAAAATGATTTCTAGGGGTATAAAGGCAAATTTTCTTTTAAAAAGCAAAGTAGGTTGCGCGTGGAGTTGGAACATGGAGAGAGCTGCGCGCGCGTACCGCGCTGTGCTGAGGCTGGTGCGGCGGCTACCGGCGGAGACGAGGCCATACTACTCCAAGTACGCGAGAGAGAACTTCGTCAACTACCGAGAAGTCGATGATTCCACCTCCCTTGATGAACTCTTCCGCCGCGCCTACACACACACCACCTGGGTCCTCAACAAGGTTACTCCTCTTCTTCTCTTCATCCTTTAGTTTGTGAAGACAATGGTTCTGATAAGCTCTTCTATTGTTCATACTCTTCTTCAGTATTCTATTGATGAGAAAGCTGCTCATAAGTTGAAGGAGATTTGCAACAGTTGATGTGCTCTTCTTCATGCCTTGCAGGTGTTTGTTGTTATGCCTAAAAGAATTACTACATGCCTTGCTGGTGTTTGTTGTTATGCCTGAATGAATGATTTGTTGTTGCCTTCCAAGTGAATGATAAAATGTCTGGCTTCATAATTTTATTTTATTTTTATTTATTTGAATGACAGTTTAAATCATCTTTGAATAATAAAGCAAACAAATTAGCATGGACTTATTTATTCATTGCAATATTTAGTAGGTTAACACATTAGAACGAAAAAAAATTTCTCATTTTGCTTCTAATCAACAAGATAGGATTATACAATGAATAATAATAAAAAAATGGAATTATAAGTTGCAAATGGTATGTAAAGATGCCTAATTGATAATAGTGAGAAATTTGTTGGGAAAATTTCAAGGTTTCAAGTTTCTCAATGAATGTTTTCGTCGTCTTTTAGACAACATGCCGCGCAACCTTGAAAAGCTTTATTACCTAAGGAGGATCCAGCTCTACTCTGAGTAACTGTTATGCAGGTAACTTTTGCGTGCTTTGCAGTTCAGAATTATCGTCTTGTATGTTCCTAATTTCTCGAACAGGTGATGTATTACGTCGAGCTTCCAAAGAGAAAAGAGCTTTGAGAAACTCATATGATGCAAAGAAAATGGCTCCTTGTGAAACATACATTGCCAGCCTTGGTGTCAATCCCCTACATAGACAAAGATCAATGGTAAGAACATATACCTCATGCAATATTGTCTGACAAACTCTTAGTGAAACCAAGTTTTTCTGAATAATGACATATCATGCTCATGAGGACAAATTTGCACTAAATTTGCAATGAGCCATATTTTTCCCATACATTTGATATGCATAAACTATCACAAATGAAGATGGAACCAATTGCAACATCAAGTTTGAGGGTTGGCATATCAAAGATAACATTGTGATGTGAAAGGAGATGCACCATGACAACACATTGTTTCAATTGAGAAAATGCGTTGATAGTTTCCAAGAACAAAACAATGTGTCATGCTTGATGGACTTGATGTTTGGAATATTAAGAAATATAGTGTTGATTGAAGATGAGATTCTCTGAAACATTAGCAAAGTGATGATACCTGTAGTATCTTATAATAACGCTGATAACAAGCCTAACCTGTAAAGGCCTTGCATGCCTGATACCTGTAGTATCTTAGAACAATGCTAATAACAAGCCTTACCTGTAAAGACCTTGCATGCCTTCTTGTCTAGCAATTTCACATAGTGCGTGAAGAACCCCTTCGTATTGTGCTAGAGATCCTGGAGCCTGTTTAAGAATAAACTTGTAAGGAAAGCCTTCTAAGCATGCAAATGGAGTAGAGAGAAAATGAAGCAGAAGGTAGTTTGATGCTAAAAAAATAGATAAAGTAAAAAGGTCTTGGTGTTTTGAAAAATAAAGGAAACATCAAGAAGGTTTCATGTAATAAATTTCAAGAAACATATTTAAGTTTATGTGCTTTAATTTATGCTATTCCAGCATATAGCACTGACCTGGGTCTGCAATCTAGTCTTCACTACATCAAAAGGGGTTGTAAATAAAGCGGCAGTAGATCCAGCGACGCCTCCACATACTAGCTGCAAAAATATGATTCTCTTAAATCCAGTCATAGAAGTGTACTTCTAATGTATTTGAGATCAAGACATGTCTTCATTTCATTATTGTGACACATAAAAATGAGAACAAAGAAGAAATTTATGACTAGATGATGGATGAGAAATTGCAGAAATGGAGGGCGCAAGTGTGACAAACATGTGTGGACATGATACAAGAGCCTCTGAACTAAGGAACTGTTATTGCTAGAGCTTTGGTTTAAGTAAAGGTGACCAAGAATGGTTCATGTAATTGCTAGAGCAGCCTGACCTTATAACTGACATAGAAAAAGAAACACAACTATTATGCCATTTAAGAGATAGAAATCCTCATACAGTTTGCCATGTGCTGAGATTAGAATCAGGCTCTCCAGATTTCAACATCCATTGCTTCATGCTTTCATAGGTGTAAAACTGCATGTCAAACCAAATGATTTAGGTTGAATAATTTTGACTGATAAATGTAAACACGAATTGAAAAATAATAAGTAATGTGTAGAGAATAAAGTATTGGTTATAACACAAAACAGAGACAATGAATGGAACCTTAATGATAGAGTGGGGGATGTTCCTGCAAAGAACTGCACCCCACCCAGCATATAGTGAAGAGAAACCACCCTTCTCAAGGCACCCAATGAGTGCATTCCTGTAATACATATTCTAATAAGCGTTTAATTTATAGGAAGAATGATAGAATAAGAAAGAGATCAATTATCTGTTAGAACTTAGAACAAGAGGTAAATTTTAGATCTATATCCACAAAATCCTATGCTTAGAGCTGAGTAGCGGAAAAACCCACGCATGTGGAATTTCAATGTGAGAAAATCCAGTCAAAGGTCAAGGTTCCACTGGAAAAGGAACTGTTAAGTAAACTTGTTCTTTTATTATTATTTTTTTTTCTCTCACTTTTAATCTTCTTTCTGCAAAACACTTTGAACTAAAAGACCAAAATCAGGTATCATATTTCATTCAAATGTCTTTATGGAAGTAACAGGCTGATTGCGTATGTTTTGCATGATGGCTTTACTTGTGTTGGTCAAGAAATTAATCTGCATGGTGGTTAATGATAGAGTTTTTTAGTAGCCACCCAGCTCAATGCTAGGTTTGAATGCAGCATACAATTATCCCCAGATTAACTTAGAAGGCAGGTGAAAATCCTTACCAGCAGTTCTGATATTGTAAACCGACTTGCATTTGCTGTTTAATCTGCTCGCTTGGAGTAAAAATAAAGGAAGTTGCTATGCTTGAACAAGCACCTGCAGTACAATGTGCAAAAGAGTGGTATTCCTGTGTATAGGGAATTCAAAAGTAAGATGGCAAATTAAGTACTATTTAGACGCTCAGACAATGAGGCATGAAGAGCAATGGAGAAGAATATCACCTTTGGTAAAAGAGGCAGCAAAGCACTCTTAACTGATTCATATGTGAATGTATATACCGCAGAAATTGGAGCCGAGGAAGCTATATTGCTTGCAATTCCACGGTAAAGGCCCATTACACCTGAAAAACCTGGATTCAGATGCAAAACCACCAGATATCCAAATAGAGTACATGAAGCATAATCCTGCAAACTCTATTGTTCCCATTTTCAAGGTTACTCTAAATCTAAATGGTCACTTGAATTATGCACACTCAATGATAACAGGACATTAAAAAGTTACCCTTTTCGGATATGATTGTTCTAACTATCTCATGACAGGACTTCTCCGCCGCTCCGTTCGATTGAATAATAGTCTTCACTGTGTCAACAGGATGTAGGCAAAGGCTCACCAATGTTCCAGCCAAAGCTCCAGCAAGAGCATTCTTATTTTTGTCAAAGGCATGCTGGAGTTTGTCTTGAATGAGCAACAAATTACTTGAGTATTTCTGCATAATGTCAACATTATCAAACAACTTTTTACTGCTTCCATCAAGCTTTTGATCTTTAGTGGAAAAATATTCCGACGAAGAGTCTACAACTGTAAAACAGGAGTCTGTTACTTCTTGGGATTCTCCAACTGTGCCAATTGTCGCAGCCAAGCATTCACCGATGTGATCCAAATTAGTGCCAGAACTGGGACTGCTTAAAATAACTACTGCTTCTTTCGAGCTAATAACTTGTGCAAATGAATCATGAGATCTATGAGATTCTTGCACATTTTCAGCTTCATTTATAACTGTTTCACCTGAAGAAAGCACAGATTTAACTTCTATATTACTCTCTGCGATTGCAGGGTCTGGAACCCCAGCTATGTGGATCTCTTTTCCTAAGCTGGAGCCTTCAGCAGTGATGCTGATGCATCCAAACTCGCTGTGTTTTACCGGACAATTCAAATCGGGAATAGGTTTCCAAGTTATACCTCCATGTGCTTGTATCTTATCATCAGCCACCTTTGTGCTCGGCGCCTTATCAATTGCCAAAGGTGCTGCATATAAAGCTGAATCATTGATATGGGCAACATTTGAGAGGAGTGGATTGTTAATAGTGCAAGAAGCAAACAACATCATTCTCTTTATTGTCTTCAGATGCTCGAAATCTGATTTTGCTGCGTGGCTCGAACAGTTATTGGACTTCAGATCATGGTCTTCAGATTTAGTGTTAACAAGTGATGTTGTTTTGTTGCCTCTCTGACTTTCAGAAGAAAAGATGAGATTCTCTTTTACAAAGTTGTCATTGTATTTCAAGCCTTCCCTGCTCTGGAAAACTGCTGGCTGTCCAACACAATCCCATAAATTCCCAAGTATGGATACAAACTTGGTAGTACTTATACTATCTCCGGAAGATCTGATTTCAGACTTCCGATTGGATTCTGTCCGAGATTCATCATTTTGCTTCAGACAGATATCATTAGACTCAAAGGAATTTGCATGAAATAGAGTCCGCGGGTATTTAATTGAGACTTTGCTTCCTTTGGCTGTTTGCTTGGTTGATGTCATCTTGAAAGCTTTTAAAGGTAAGCTTTCCAGAAAAAGAAATTAAGAGTTGTATCTGCACAAAAGATAAAAATGATTGTTGCACTTCAATGAAACTAGTTTGTATGATGTTCAACTGTTTACAGAAAAGCAGGAGAGAATACAAATATAATTATTTATAAGTTTACTGATTCATGAGGCTGTGAAAAAAATATCAAACAAAAGAAAATAAAAGAAAGAAATTGACCAAAAGAAATAAAGCAAAACTTAATACTTAAAGAGATCTGATGAAGAACAAAGCTTGGCTGAATTAGTGCAGTAACCAGAAACTGAATGCATGATTAGCAAGTAGGATTTTTTTTTTTAAATTTTAATGAAGTTAAAAGGAAAATCAAAATCCAGATAATCACTGTGTGAGCAAAGAACAAACAGAACATATAATTGAACACTGTATAAATGAAGGAAAGAAAAAATACAAACAACTACACTCTTTTACATCTTATGAAAATCATACTCAATTTTATTCTTATTCAAACAAATATAAACTCCAAACATCACAATCATAATTATAAACAGCATTTCTGCAAAATGAACTCTTTTTACTATTTAAAGAGAAAATTCTATTCCTCAAAGTATAAAAATTTATATTCTTAGCTCAAAAACCTCAATAAAAAGCTCAGAATTTAAAAAAACTCACATCAAAATGCACCATCATAGTTCAAACAGGCAAAACAACAAACACATGCTGTGCATTTCAACACACAAAAAATCAAGAGTTCCAAAGCACAAAGATCATCCATTTTCATTCTCAAGATCAACAAATCAACAAAGAACTTGCAGGAATCAAGAAGAAAACCCATACTCAAACCTGGCTCAGCAGAAGGGGAAATCCGAGGACTTTGATGAGTGATCAAGCTCACTGAGAAATCATCGTCTTGCTCCATGATTTATAGAGCACAAAGGAGAGATTTTGACGAGAAGGGACCATTGTGATTCTTGATTGGCAGCGCCATTGCTGCTTCTCGGGTTCCGATTTGGAACATTGTTTTCATGGAAAAGGAGCAAAGCGAATCTTTTTTCCAATAATGTGGCAAATTGTCTGCGTTTCTATAAAGATTTCAAAAGTTGGTAAATCATTGCGGATCTTATATTTACCATTTTTTTTTTATTTTTTTACCAGGCCAAAAACATAGCTCCACAAAATGGTTTGTCAGAAAACTAACAGATAAAATGATAAGTTAAATCACTACAGTAAACTCTTTACGGATTTATTAACTTTATTAACTCGGTTAAAAATTATAAGAAAATTAGAGTCTTAATATATGTATACTTATAAAATCTTTAAGAAACAAATTGAGTTAATAAATTCCTAACCATATAAAGAAAAGAAACGATATCCTCCTCCTATAAACCCAATGAATGACAGTATTATTAATAGTATCATATAGTACTACGATAGTGATGCTGATCCTAAGTTTGTCTATTTTTATTATTTACGTGGGCAGATATGATTGTCCACCTTTTATAGTTACAATTTTTTTCTTTGGTTTTTTTTTCTCCAAACACCGATAAAATGGCAATAGTAAAAAAGAATACTAAGCCATTTAACTCTTCAAGTAAAAAATAATTTATTTTAATATCAAAACTTAATAAATTTGTTCAATTTTACTCTTTAAGTCAAGTCCATTTAAGAGCTTGTATTTGTATGCTGTGAATGCAAATTAACTTGAAGGACAAAAACAAAATAACTATTATTAAATTTAAAAAAGAACATAAATATATTTTTATTTTGAGGATCAAAATAAATAATTATTATGTGCTGTTACAAAGGCCTGTTAACAATGGATGATATTAGTGATTGGAAACAGACATTTCTTCACATAATCATTAAAAATTCTCAATTTATTTTAATTTAAATTTTAACTATAGTTTGGATTTAATTTAATGTTATTTATTTATTTATTATTTTTACACTTTAGAGTAACCATCTCACACATAAAATATGTTTTAGAAGAGTATATAACCCTTGATTTATGGGAGTTAATTGTATCATTATTTTTTTTTAATTTTTATATTTTTATGAAAGCGATAAGCACTATTAATCAAAAGACGAGTAGGTACAGAAGTATATTAATTATAATGTGTATGTGGTTTACAAAACTCATGGAATAAATCTCTTTTCATGTAACCATAGAGGAAAAAAAACATTCCTCACATAAATCTCGTATAGAGGACTTTGAGTATTATGAATTAAAAGGCTCCAATTTTAAATCTTTTAAACACAATGTTAGGTATGTATTATTGCACTAAGTCCCACTTCTCATCGCTATCACCCAATAATTGCGATAATTATTATTATTATTTAAATATTTTTATTAAGTCCAAACAAGAAAAAATGAAAAGAAAGGAAGGAAAATGCATTTTTTTTCATCTTTTTATTTCATGAATAATTCACTTTTTATAAATTTTTTTTACTTTGAAAAAAAAAACATACAAGGACAAAACTTGATGATGTGTTTTGTCCGCTATGATAATGAGGAGATCCCAATGCAGAGCTTGCATAATAGAATAGTACATTGATTGGGTTTGATCACGTGGTGCCATGGGTTACTCAATCCATTAGCTTTGATTTAGATGGAGTTTTGTTTGTCTTGCTTACAATGATTGAACTTACGGACGGATAGAAATAACCCCACATAGAGATCACATGTTGATTGGAGTGGTCTGTAAATTATAAAAATGTATGTTTTTTTTAATGCTTGATTTGGAAATTTCATTGTTTATTTTGATTATTTATCTTGGTTTTGAATTGATTGATTGATCACATGTTGATTGAACGGTCTATAAATTATAATAGTGTGTTTTTTTGTTAATGCTTGATTTGGAAATTCACTGTTTTGTTATTATTATTTATCTTGGTTTTTTACTGAGTGATTAATTCTGAAAATATGAGTTCAAGACAAATTGATGCTTATGTTCCTTTGAAAACAAAAAAAAAAAAAACAAAAAAAAACTTTGCTGTAGGAAAAATATTTCAGCGAATTATTAAGTAAGTATAATGAAACATATTAAATGATGATATACAATGGTTTAGTTGATATATTAAATAAATCAACATGATATTATTTTATGTATCAAGATTGATTTACTTAATAATAAATACCTCTTCTCACCCGGTGCCAATGATCATATTTTTCTATTTTAGTAATCCACAACCAAGGACTCGAAGAAGAAGTTTGGAGATTTTGTGATAACTATTAAACAAAACTTTAATTTTTTGTGAATATGTGTTTTTTTTCAAATGGAGAATTTCACTAAAGACCTCCAACACTTCAGTTTAATAGAGTGATCATAAATAGATAATCCTTTCAAGTGGCCATGTCATGGAAGCTATGTCTTATTTTTTTATCTTTTTTTCAGACTTGTTGAGTCACCTAACAATTTATGATTATTTTGTAAGACTCCAAATTTTTTTTTATCTTAAAATATGTATTTATTTATGTAAGCTTCTTTGTACTCACACATGCTAAAGTTATATTTCTATATATTTTAAATAATTTATTCATTTTTATTTTTTAAAAATTATTATTTTTATTAAATGAATAGGTTTTTTTGGGTTAATAAAGTCACAATCATGTTTTACATTTTTTTTATTTACTCTTCTTACTAAACTTTTTTTGGTCAAATTAATTTGGAGATTTAGCTTCTTTTTTTTTTATTATTATTATAGAAAACATATATATCTTCTATCACAATTATTAAATGTGTGTCACCCACCAACAAGGCAAATGCTTTAGCAAGATGTGCAGAGATTCTCATAGCTCTCCATGATGCAGAACTCATTATTATCTCTGCTATAAGTTCATGAATAATGAGATGCTTGTCTTGTATAATATATCATGTTGTAGCACGGTTTTTATTTAAATCAGTCCTTGTATTTTATCGAGATTACCCCTTTAATCTCTTTGTTATAAAATACCTTAATTTAATTCTTTTATTATTTGATTGAAAAGTCTTACTGATGTGATAATTACATGATAATTTAAATAATAAAATATTAATAAGAATTATTAAAACATCATTAAAAGAACAGAGAGTGAGGGAGGAGGAGGAGCACAGTTAGAGGTTTAGGGAGAGATGATAAGCCTAAAATTCGGCAAGCTTTAAAGGAGAAGGCAAGGAAGCACGTCGGTGACACTTGCTTGCTTAACAATCTTCTTAAGCACATGCATGACCGAAAAAATTATTACATCAATTTTTTTTCTGTTTGAACTCACACAAAGATTTGAACTTAAGATTTATTAATCACAAGCACGAGTAGTTACTGTTGGGCTAATTCAAAACTTTTTATTAATATTTTATTATTTAAATAATTATTAGCTATGTTAGTATTAATGAATGTAGAAACTGGCGCACACTATTGTGTAGGCCAGGATTTATCAAAAAATAATAATAAAAACATTACATTAGAATATTTTATAGTAGAGAAATCAAAGAGGAAATTTTGTAAAATACATGAACTAAAGAATTATTCTATTAATGTGGGATAAAATGGACAAACCGGTGAAGAAATGTGGGATAAAATGTTGAAACAACTCATTTCACTTCAATGGTTTGAGATGAGTTAATTTTTCAGCCTTGTGAAGGTGGTTGTGGCGTTTGCTTTGAGTAGCATGTGGGGGAAAATAGATAGTAATTTGACTTCTCTTTGGGTTGTTTATTTGCTTGTGAGGAAGGTGAAGAAGTGGGGCTTTTTTTAAAAATATATATATATATATATATATTATTATAAATGTGACCATGTTACATGGAACTCTCAATTTTATAATGTTTTTTTTTTCTAATTTTTACTTTTTATTTTATATTAAATCAATTTCATGAGTTCAAAATGTTAGTATTTATATATTTGTGAGCTATACATTGAGACTATAAATGTGTCTCTATGCCTTCAAAATAAGTTAAAAAAAAAGATGAATATACACTCCACCTCCGCTTAATTGATGATTTTTCACATAAAATTATAAAATAATAGAATTGAGATTTTTTTTTCCCAAACCATCAATGTTTCATATTTTTAGTGACAACCTTTAATATATTGAGAGAAAAATTTTATTCGCCATCTCATTACAATGTCAATATTAATAGGAAATTTAAAAACTCTATTATTAACAATTGCTCAAATTCCGCTTAATATAAAAGCTTACATCGATAAGATGATGAAAGACTTAAATTTGTATATTTATGCCCCTTTTTAAACATTTGGAAGAACTATTAGAATAATTGCCTGATAATATGACACAAAAATGTTAAGAGAGAAGACAATGGGTCGAATTATTCCTTCGGCAGTATTGTTTTTGTATTGTTTATGCATTGTACTCTCAGGGTTCAATACTGCTCATCAATACTATTTACGGCCTGAGTGTGGGTCTTTTATGGGAAAAACTGTGATTTCACCTCTCCAGGGTTTCAAGACAAAAAAATTTTACTAAAACGTTTGTAAGCACCGTGACTGGTGCACCTCTGTACCTGTCTGTCCATTTGACAATCTTTTAAATGAGGAACGTTTGTAGTCTATTAGTAAAAGAAAAATTCTCACTTTGTTATAATTATCAAGTCATATTTTGGATATAGTTTACAACAAAAACACACACACACACACACACACACACATATATATATATATATATATATATATATATATATTCGACTTAATTATAATATGGTCTCTATGAATGAACATGCTATTTCTCATAGCACATCTTATAGATACATTTATATGTTAATGGATGCCTCAAATAAACATGGCTCCTTAAAATATCTTTTACCAAAAAGTGAATTTTTCTTCTCTCAATTTCCAACGTCTTTTGCGTGGATTACTACTAAAGAAGAAGGAAGTATTAAGGAAGATGATATGGAGAGTGCTTAATTGATCAATTCCATCAAGGAGTTAACAATGTAAAGCTTTCCTTGGCTTGTGGATTCATTTTATTTGGTGTTGTACGTGTATTTTTTTTTTTTTTTGTAGTTGTGTATCTAGAGATTGATTTTGTCTGAAATGCATATATGGATGCCAATTGGTTTGCCTGGTTGGCAAATTTCAAATGTGTTTGATTTATTTATTATATTTTTTTTTTTAGAAAAAGAAGCTCAGGGAGCTATTTTATTAGATAAAAAGAAAGGTTTACAAAGAGTTCAAACATACAAACCAAAGAAAAACAAAGACAACAAAATACAAAAAACAACAAGAACAAAACTAATGAAAGAAGAATCCTGAAGTAGAAATGTGTTTCATAAGCCACTGAGGAAGTTCACAGCCAGTATGGAAGAGAGATAATTCATGAAGATTTCGCCCAAGCGCTGCAAATCGAAGGGTAAGTTCCATCCAAGACTTGGGAATAACGTTGATGCACGGGTAGTGGGCTTCAAGAATCCGGAGCTTGATTCTGTCAATACTGGAAGAGAGGCGCCAGGAGCAAACTTCATCGCCAAACTGAATTGCAGCTAAAACATTCGAGTTAGTGATAAGGATGTGACGAATGTGCAAAGAAGTTGCAACGGCAGTGTGGAGAGCAGAAGCCAAAATTTGAAGATCAGCATCAATGTGGGATTCAGCAGTGAGGAGCATGCTACCTGCCAAGACAACAATATGATTAAAAGTAGTGATGAAGAATCCCCCTCTACCAACCTGTGTCTGATCACTCCAAGAAGAAGCCGAGAAGAGGAGGAGGCCATCCGAGCGAGTGAAATTGGAGAGAATCAGCTTTCTACCAACCTGTGTTTGATTTATTTGTCTGATAGAGTAATGAGTTGTTGAGAGCTACGACGAGGGATAGTATTAATATATATAACAAATTATATTTATATACACATATGCACACATATTATGAATAACAAGAGAACATTTGATCTTCATGGCAGCCTAAGCTACCCTTTGGTTTATATGCTCTAGAATATATATTTTTTAAAATAAGAGTGGCTGATTTATTAAAAAACTGACTGAAATATTCAAAATAGGTTTTATTTAGTATTTTGTAATTATCTTAGATTTATTACTTAGTTTATTATCTTATAATTTGTAACCATTTTAATTTTATTTATTATTTTGTCCTTAGTTTAGGTCTCTATAAATATTTTTTTAGGGTTTTATGGAAGAAGATCGATGAATTAAATTGAATTGAATTTTCTTGTTTACTCTATTTGATTGTGAGTTCTTGGGTTAAAATTGGGTATCCGTTGCGTTAGGTGGTATTAGAGAGAGGATGCCAACTAGTGGCGACGGTGATGGTCTTCGTGATGATGATTAGGAGGCTAGAGCCCCTCTGGGGACGAAGTGTTGCAACGATTCAAGCAACGTTTGGAGCAACGAATGGATCTTAGATTCTAGCATTTGATGACCGCTTTGAAGAAATTGTAGATCGTCTGGACACTTTACAAATTGATGCACACAGGAGACAGAATGACAATAGAAAGCTAGGGCTAGAGTTGGCTCATGGTGTTCCTATTGACAGGCGACGTCTTGTCCCTATTCATAGACAATATGTCTATGATGAAGATTCAGAGGAAAAAATGATTTTAAACCAAATTGGTTCGGACGATATCAACCATATGAAGGCCAGAGGGTGAGAAATAATTATGGGCGTGTTGAAAGAGATGCTAGAGATTTCCGATTAAAGGTGGATATTCTGTCTTTCAATGGAAGTCTGACCATTGAAGAATTTTTGGATTGGATTGCTGAAATAGACAGATTCTTTGAATACATGGAGACTCCTCTAGAAAAGCGAGTCTTTTTGGTGGAGTGCCATTTGAAGGGGGAGCGTCGGCATGGTGGGAACAGATTCAATCAGGAGAGGAGAGAACGAGAAGGTAAAGGTCCTTTACAAACTTGGTATAGAATGAAATATTTATTAAAGAGGTAGTTTCTACCCCAGATTTTGAGCAGATCCTATTTCAGCAATACCAACATTGCCAACAGGGCAATCGATCTGTTCATGAATACACTGCAAAATTTATAAGACTGGTTGAGAGAAATAACTTCCTTGAGTTAAAAGGGCAGCAAGTTGTGACGTATTTGGAGGGGTTGAGGCCAACACTCAAAAACAGAATCGGTATACAAGTCATTCGAACCTTATCTAAGGCGAAGAAAATGGCTCTAAAGACAGAGCTAATGCAACAAGAGCGAGGTTGGAGGAATCGTGAAGATTATAAAGCTATAGAGTCTACAAAAGAGTTTGAAGATCGTAGCAATAAAAACAACAACCAATATAGAGGAAACAAGGCAGTAGGGACGGTAGATAAAGACGTAAGAATAATAGAAAATTCATATGCCAAACCTACTGTGTGGTAGTGTTTCAAATATAATCAACTGGGACACAAGTCAAACGAATGTCCCTTTCCCTTGAAGAAGACCGTGAACATTATAGAGAAAAATGAAGAAATTATTTGTGAACCTGATGATGAGGAAGTTGAAGATAAAAGGCAAATTTATCTTATAAAGCGGATAATGTCAACTCCCAAACAAATTCAAAGCCATCAGTTGCTTAAAAATAAGGGAAGTTGTGAAAATATAATTAGAAAAGCTTCTAAAACTGAGGAGAAAGATAAAAAGGTTGATTAGAAGAGTGTTGATAAAAGAAAGAAGAATAATGAAAAGGATTTATCTGAGTTTCACAAAAAATCCAAACTAAGGGTGTGGTTGTTTTCGAAGAAAAAGAGGAAGAAAGCTACTAAATGGGAAGATCTCAAGAACAAGAAATTTAAATTTAAGAATCGTGATGGTTTGCTGAAATATTCAATTACAAGCTTAATTGCGCAGATTAAAACTTGAGGTCGAGTTTCTCGCCAGTGGGTGAATGGCGCAGCATGGTGCCTAATTATTTTAGAATTTTAAATTTAAATATTCAAAGTAGTTTTATTTAATATTTTGTAATTATCTTAGATTTATTAGTTAGTTTATTATCCAATATTTTGTAAGTATTTTGGTTTTATTTACTATTTTGTCCTTAGGTCTCTATAAATATTGTTTTAGGGTTTTATGGAACGGGATTGATAAATTGAATTGAATTTTCTTGTTTACTCCATTTTGAGTGTGAGTTCTTGGATTATAACTATGTATTCGTTGCGTCACGACTACTCCAGGGAAGTATTCTGATCTGAATCGCCTGCAATATTTGTGACTCACGCTTGATTTTTTGGAAAGCTTCATTGAGAGTTAGCTGTCAAGAATCGGAAATTGTGAAAAACCAAGAGAGAAGCATGTTAACTATTTTAAGCTTGCAATCTATTTCTTTTCAAAATCAACATTTTCAATTGACTTGCTTCCTATAATAAAATTTTGAACCCTGACAATTTAGCAAGATAGGGCTATAATAATATGTTGATGATTATTTATGTCTTTTATCACACTATTATGAAAACCGCTCATACAATAATGCCCTTATGTTGTCAGTATTTAGAATCATTTTAGACATATTTTTTGTCTCTCACGTTTTTCAACTTCTATGATTGAGATATAGACATCTGGAAATTCAACCAGAATGTTGATACTAGGAGTAGGAGACATGAAGGTTCTTTTTATTGGATCATTTTTTGAAATATTTGGTTGGGGAAAAATAATTGCATATTCAATAATTGCCTCTTTCCACAAATTTCGATCTCAATTACAATTGATCATATATTTCTCTTTTAGTCATTTGCAAACCAAGAATTCAAAAAGGCTTTAATCAGAAGATTTGATATGCTTCCTATGCACCTCTTCCAATGCATTAGCATTCATTCTTCAATCACGGATTTATCTGATGATCTTTGAGATCTAGTCCAACAGAACAGCTAAGAATAGATGACCCCTTATGATAGCCATTTAAATAAAACTTGTCATTCAGGAACCGTTGGCTAGCCCACTAATAACTACCCATACTTATGATTAAAAAACCTTGAGTTCGAGCCTATCAGATTACCTTTTGTTCTCTCTTGTTAGAGTTCTATGTGAAAAATATCTCTCATTCTCCTCTCCATGATTGCATGACGGTGGGTTTATCCTTAGGATGTCAGTCAAACCACCGTAACTGGTGCACTTCCATACCCGTTTATTCTTTACTTTGTTACTTGTCAACTTTGTCAAAAAAAAAAAAAAAAAAAAAAACATGTCATTCTAATTGTGTTTCATTTTTATTCTATTTATCGGCCATCTTTCTTTTATACAGACGCTTAACCGTTAGATTGTACCCCACTTTTGTTCGCCATGTCCTTATATCTGAGTTACCACTTTTGTATCATTACTTGCCTTCACTAATTTAAGTGATTAATCCATGTTTAAAAAAAACAAATCTTGGGTGAAGTAATATTATAATTTAAAATAAAAAAAATTTCATTCGAAAGCTTTCATAGCTGGTTGGTCAGATTTGCCAGTCTAGTTTGTTGTTTCTGTTTTTTCTTTTTTTTTTTTTTCAATAAATTATTGTCATCCACTTTCAAAAAATAAAAAAACTGTTCTTCTGAATAAACATTTGAAAGAAGCAGAATTCATAGAAAATGACTTTCAGCAAGGTGGACTTCCTTCTTCAAAGCATTACAGGTAAATCATGAAGTCAAAAGTAAAGCCTGAAAACATTGATGTTGCAGATTATTTGAACATAATAGCTATTGGACTCCTCACTGTCCGTTTGTCTGAAATCCACTTCAATTGACCTTGAGAGTAAGTGGAGTTCCCAACATTGTAAATGCTGAATGTAATCTTGAACTTGATCTCTTGTTTAGTTTCACTGAAATGCAGTTCTTTCGGCTCCACATCTATAAATACTTCTGATGGGGCATCAACCTCTACACAGTAACTAGAGTTAACTTCTCCAACGTTCTTCACAATCCTTTCAAAAGTTTGGGAAGTTCTTCCATCCTCGAATGAAACAGAGATTGAAGGATAGTTAAGTTCTCCTTCAGCAATTGCTTTCACTGAACCACAATCTATGCGTCTGCCAGTAATGACTCCAACTTGTTCATTTGTGAATCCCAAACCACAAAGATAAGGAATGTAATCATCAGGACAGATATCATAAACCAAACCAGGATCAATTGCTTTCCTTGGATTCACATGACCAGAACCAACTGCGAAAAAATTAGCAGGAAGAAGCTGCTCATCCAAGATTGGCTTCCCGCGTCGATCCATAGTATCTGCAGTTGTCATGATTGCTGACTTGATAGCGGCCGGCGACCAATCCGGATGGATAGACTTGATAAGTGCAGCAATTCCGCTTAAATGAGGTGCAGACATGGAAGTGCCGGAGATTATGTTAAAAGAAAATTCAGATGCAATACTAACATTACCGAGGATAACAGGAAAAGGCCAAGCAGCAAGAACATTAACACCAGGACCAGTAATATCCGGCTTCAAAATCCCCGGGCTTGCAAGACTTGGGCCGCGAGACGAGAACGAAGCAATTGCCGGAGCTGGTGATGTTCCCAACTTCGTTCCTAGGAAGGATATGCTTGCCGTTGGTTTGCTCGAAGTATTAATGTATTCTTTTATCTTCAATCCATCTGAGTAGCTAACATGAGATGCCGGGAGCACATGTACATCGGCTAAGATCGAGTACGCATCGGCAACTTGGTTTGTGAGTATCATTCCCATCCCACCTGCAATCCGCACTGTCTCTCCTTTGGCAATTCTAGCAATTTCACCACCTCTATCACATAACACTATTTTCCCCTTCACATCAAGACCATCCAATGAGCCATTACCGCAAAAACTAGCGTTAACTTTGCCACTAGCTCCAGCATACACTAAAGGCAAGAAACCTACAGGCAAAATGTGGTGATCTTGGTTCACTGATTCCCCATCAATCACTATTCCATTGCCAAGCTTCACTCTAACTAAAATCCTCCTATCCATTGTGCTCGCCGCTACGGTGAGAATCCACGGTGCATCATTTGTGATCACACTTGCAGTCGGTCCGCCGTTCCCCGCAGAACAGCTGACAAATACCCCTTGCTCTATGGCACTGAAAGCTCCGACGACAATACTGTTCTCAAAAAATGGTTGAAAGAATGAGCCAAGTGAGATCGAAAGCACATCGACACCATCGGAGATAGCAGCATCCATAGCTGCCAATATATCAGCGTTGGCACATGTTTCCAACCCGCACACCTTGTATATTGCCAGATGAGCTTTCGGTGCCATCCCAACAGCAATTCCCTTAGCATTTCCCAAGACTTCAGCTCCGGCAACCAAGTTTCCGGCAGCAGTGCTAGCCGTATGAGTCCCATGGCCATCCTCATCCATCGGTGCCATCCCCGTAATTCCATCAAGGAATGTTCTTGCTCCGATGATCTTGTTGTTGCATAAACTTGCATTGAAATCACACCTCCCTTTCCATTTCAAAGGCGGTTTCGGGATGCCTTCATCGCTAAAGGAAGGATGATTAGGAAGCACACCTCCGTCTAAAACTCCGATGATGATCCCTTCTCCATGTCCATTAGAATTCCACAACCCGTTTTGCAGGTTCAAGCCCAAAAACTCTGGTGTATGAGTTGTTAGGCGAGTGTGCAAATGGTTAGGATAAGCAGCAATGAAGCCATCCTTTTTAGTTACTTCATTGAGCTCTTGCAGTGTAAGTCTTGCAGAGAAACCACTGATGACTTTCTCATACATGTAAATCATCTTCTTATTGTCTCCTGAGCTACTTGTAGAAGTTATTGGAAGGAAGGACTTGTAGTAACTCTGCAGATCCAGTGAAGTTGACGACACTGTCTTCTCTTGTGGTAATACATGGATACACTACTACATAACTGCACTTATGCAGCGGTTATAAACCGCTGCAAAAGACCTTAAAACCGCTACATAAGCGCTATTGTAGCGGTTTGGCAACCGCTGCATCTGCTTCCGTTGCAATAGGTTATTACAACGGTTCTATACATTCTATTGCAACGGTTTTACACTGTTGCATAAACAATTTCAATTGGCACTAGTTTTTGCAGCGGTTTTAATTATGCAGCGGTTGCTTCAAATATTGCAGCGGTTTAGTTTGCAATGGTTATCTTATATAATGCAGCGGTTTCACAATACCTACTGCAGCGGTTTGTTAATATATATTGTAGCGGTTTGGAATATATATTGCAGCGGTTTGAGAATTACTATAGTAGCGGTTTGTTAATATATATTGCAGCGGTTTCGAAATAGCTATAGCAGCGGTTGTGTACAAATTATTGTAATGGTTTCATCTAATCTATTGCAACAGTTTACAATATCTCCTGCAATAATTAATAAAATCCATTGTAGTGGTTTGTAATCATGTACCATTTTACAAATAAAAATATTAATAATTCAATTCAATAAAATAATAACATTATGAAACATCATCCAAAAATGTAATAAACACTTAGATCCAACAACATCACATTGAAATTGACAAAAATATTCACATAATATCGACGGGCAGAGCTATTAACATTGATTCCGCCAAGTTCTCGCTGAAGCTGCTTCACATAATATTTCGATCCACGGGAAAAGTTTATCCTATCCCTCCTCTCCTTTGGTATGTCCTCAACTGAACATTCTTTGAATTCTCGTCTCACAAACCTTTGTACCATATTTTAACAACAACAACAATAACAACAATAATAGTCACGCACATCCTTTTGAACAACCGCATGACAAAGGTGCTTCAATATATACCTACCAAAAATAACAAGGAACATTTGGATATTTGAATAATTGAATATAGTCAAAAGATAACTTGTATTACAAAATATTTTCATGGTTTAGATGCTATTTCTTCCTAAAATAACTACTGTTTCATGTTCCTAGGCCCTTGATTATCCATCAAATTTCCCTGAAGGGAAATGCATTTACCAATATCTAGTAAATCCAATAAATTTTTTAGACCAGATTAACTAATACTCTCTCTATTCCTGAATAAGTGACATTTTAGGAAGGAAACTTTGCTCCTGGAAGGATGTTTTAGAAAAAGAAGATAGCACTTCAACTTTTCTTCCGACTTTACCCTTGCTTCAACAATTCTCAAACTCCTTAAATTCCTGAACTCAACTGTGCCAATTTTCTCTAACTTGCTCATTAAAATTATCAAACTCCTTAAAACAATCAACTTCTGAGACACAAAATTAAATGAGATGGGTGAGAGTGATGTTGTGTGGGCGAGAATTAGTACAGTAATAATTGGGAGTATTTCCCCTAATAGAGTATTTTAATAAAAAAGTCCTATGATTTAGGCTATTAAATGTTCTCCTTAATCCTAATACTAAAACCTTAGAAGGACACTTAGTTGGGAATGGAGTGAGCATTACCAAATGCCCGCTCAATAGACTGATTTTATTCAGTGTGAACGAAGGAAGGACACTTAGAAACAAAGACATGTTGCTCTGACTGCGGAAATTTTTATGTAGTGGGGACATAGAGAGGCCAAGAGAAATATAAAAGCAACAGCTAGAATCTACAAGCTGTGGCCATTAGATTCCATAGAACAAGCAAAACTAAAATATTATATAAATTGACATATGTACTGAAGAAAAAACTTGTTGAAAATTTGTGTCATCATTCAAGATTTCAAGGTCAAGTAGCATACCAATCTGCAGTCCGGGTTGTAAGCAGGAAAAGTTTCTCTAAGCCAAGGGATGATGCCTTCTTTTCGACATAATCTGCACATACTAAGTTTTTTTAACTTAGCAACATACAAGGAAACATCTAACTTAATGAAACTGTGGTCTACCCACTTTTTGTCCAAAAGCAAAAAAGAAAAAAAGGGAGATTACAAGTGCATCATCTAAGTAAAAGCTAACAAGCCTTCACAAAGTGATTCAAATGCTAAAAAATTTGAAACAATAGCATGCCATCAAAACTATACATGTACACACACACAATCTGCAGAAGGAGAATGCTCCAACCAAAATAGCAAAACCAGGAAGTCTTTGACTCTTCTTTGATGTTTTTTTTTTATAAATACTGTAGTTCAAGATAATCCCACAACTGACGGAACAGATTTTATAAACATGCCAGAGAAATATTGACTAATTGGTTTTTAAAGTCAACCTGGTCCATAATGATAGCTAAGTGAGTAATGGATTTTCTATTTGATTTCATTTCAATAATTCCACTTGCATTTATGGACACTGAGCCAGCTATCACTGCAAGAGTCTGTATGGAAATTTTTGAAATAAACATATGATAAATAAAGAAAGGCCCACCCCGCGCTTGCTTGGGCCTCTCCCAAGTTGAGGTTGTGGATCACTCCAGAGCAATTCACACATCAAACCTAATGTGGAACAACACTTAATATATTCATTTAGATTACCCAAAACAACAAGTATAAGAACAAAAGTAGATAAACAATTTGACAGAGCAAAATAGTCCAAGGAAATGTATGCAATGGCATATAAATGGAAAAATTTAAGTTCACCACATTACCATGCTTGTAGGGCTTTTCAATCAATCAAACTAATAGCTTGATTTCAAGGCTTCAAGCTAGATAAACGCTCCAACTCGGCTTGAAATATCAAGAATTTGAACTGAACTAAAGCTTTATTTTTTTAGCGCGAAATTAAGCTCGATCAAGCTCACTCAATTGCTTGAAATATATAAACATGTTATAATTTTTATATATTCATAATATTATATTGTTATCCATTATATTTTTATATTGAAAATATTATATAATCCATATTGTTTATCATTAAAAACAAACTTGAACTATAAATAATGCTTTAGTTTCGAGCTAAATCGAGTTGAATTTGAATTCCTGAAAATTAATTGATTAAATTTTAATTTCGAGCTAATTTGGCCTGCCCTTAATTTCTAAAAAATTTACAACCTATATGAACTTAAAATTTTAAACCTTCCAATGTTCCCCATCTATAATTCAAGCATGTAAATATTAAATTCATTTCTAAGCAATCATATCATATCAAATGTTAATTACTTCTCTATATTATGTCTCCTCATAACTATTTTTCTTTTTCTCTCTCTATACTGCTCTGACAAATCTTGACCTATATATGTGCTTGTGCACCCCCACAAAAGCTCAACAATTCCCAGTTCTGAATTTTGTACAAATGTCACAGTAACCTTTCTTTCAATCCATGAATGAAAATGCCAAAACTTTGGATAAAAGCTATTCAAAACTTAGCATAAATTCTATAACATCTCTCCCACACTTTCTGTTTAATTTTTACTTCTTCTTCATATTGTCCCTATCTAGCTGCATACTACAACTCCGTGAGTAACAAATACATTAAAAGTTTACAGTCCTATTAATAATGGCCACACTTTAGTCTGCTTTTTTTCAACACTTCAAATCAAAATAATTCAATAGTTAAAAAGAAAACACTCACAGGATGAGTCTGTGAGCCTGGTTGTTGTTTGCCAGCCGGTGCAATCACATTCAGAGGTCTATACAAGCCTGACACTGCTGGTGCTGCTGGTGCTGCAAATCTCTGCAAACAGTACCCCATAGATTACCACCATTTTCATGCTTTCATATGCACATGTATAAAATTAAGCAGTGACAATAAGTTAGTACAATTGGTTGAGGAGGATAACATTGAGTTCCTTGGGTCATTGCATTCTGAAAATAATAATAATAATTGATGAGATAGATATTCACTGAAAGTGGCAAAGATTAAATAAAAAGAGTGTGTGTGTGTGTGTGTATATATATATATATAAGATTAATTTGGATGATGCAAACCATGGGGAAGTGAGGGTGCCAAAAGGAAGGATCAGGTGGAGGATGGAGAAGAGGTTGAGGAGATGGAGTTCTCGGCCACACATGAAGCATTGGCTGATCCCGGTAGATAGTTAATGCAAATCACTGTATCCAAATTTCCCAAATCTAGCCACACATCAACGATAACATATCCGAAAAAAAGATTAATACCTGAAGAATGCTATCCAAATGAGGGCTATCCACGATCTCCCCCGATATCACCACCACGAAAACACTTCCCCGGTGGCCTCTAATGTACGGCCAAGCCTGCCGGAACCACGAAACGAACAGCTCGTTCTCCGAGAACGAATCACCAGAGGAAACAATCTCCCGAACCGCATCATCCAAAACACACCCAATCAATAGCCCTCTAATCCGCAAAGATCGTGGCCTCGAGAGGCAAGGGGGCATCCACGAAGCCATGAATCGAGGGTTACGCTTGGGAACCAGCATTCCTCTGGGAGATTGGGCGGAGATCAATGGCGGAGCGCACGATGAGGCCATGGCGGCGAAGCACTGGCGAAATAAAATACCATAGAGAAGAAATAGAAACGATACCTGATTAGATCCAGAGACGATCGACGACAGCAAGACGAGGGAGAAGAAGAAGCGAGAGAGAAGAAGAGGGTCAGAAGAGCGAGAGAAAAAAAGGTTTCCATTTAATTGGGTTTTTCACATAACCCCTCAAAAATTAATTTTATTAAAAAAATATTTTATAAAAATATATTTATAAATATAAATTTATTTAAAATTTATTAAAAAATTATATAAAATGTGAAAATTTTTATTTAAAATTTATTAAAAAAATTATTAATAACACATAATATTATTTAATAATGTTTAAATAAAATATTAATATTTAAATTCGTTTCTAGTATTAGAAACGGATATTTTCTAATTTTTAATAATATTTTAATAAAATATTAAATTTTAATACTATTTTAATAAAATGTTAATTTTTAAAATTTTGATAAATTCCGTTGTTGCAATTACAAACAGAAAAAAAAAATCCGTTTCTAACATTCTTTTTCTAAATAGTAACTTTCTTGTAGTGTGACAGCCAGAGAAGGAGAGGCAACCGGAGAAAGAGAACGAGTTGGGCAGGGACCTCGACAGGGATGGGCGGAGGAGATGCGACGGGGATCTCAGTGCGAGGGTTTGCGAAATTTTCTCAACTCCAACGTTTCGGAAAATAATTGCATGCCATTAAATGTATGACTAAATTTTCTCAACAAAATTATAAGGGTTTGGAAAAATAATTATAATATGCATGTTTTAAGATAAATAGATATTTTATAAATAAATATTGAAATATTAATAATTATTTTAAGATAAATTGTTGTTTTATATTATTAATATATAGTAATAATAATTAAAATTAAATTATTTGAGCACAATCAAAATATTTAAGTAAATTATTCATTATATAAATTACAATTATATATATTATGCATGTTCTCTATTAAATATAAAATTATTATATACATATCATGCCATATATATTTTTACACAATATTAATTATATAAATTACAATATATATTTTTACACAATATATAATTATTTGCAATTATGTAACTTAAGCATTTTTGTCACATATGCAGCGGTTCTGAAAAACCATTGCCTATCATAACACATACGCAGCGGTTATAAAAAACCGCTGCTTATCATAACCAATATGCAGCGGTTATTACAAACCGCTGCAATAAAATGCATATGCAGCGGTTTTGAACCGCTGCTTTTGTTAACATTTGCAACGATTGTATAATCGCTGCATATTTATCCTAATATGCAGCGGTTTTTGCAACGGTTTCAGTCAAATGTAACACTTACTTGAAAAATTGCCTGTAACGATATAAAATCGCTACAAGACCGCTGCAATAGATAGCATATTGTAGCAGTTTCATAACCGCTGCAAGATAACCGCTGCATAAGTGCAGTTATGTAGTAGTGATAATGTATGTTTGAACCTCAGAAGGATCAGTAGCATTGATAATTGGTAATGCATGAGAGATAAAAAATAACAAGGATATAAGAAAGAAGAAGTGCAACTTCAACTTCATCTTGGGGTATCTAATGCTTTGAGTTGTGGTGCTTTCTGTGCTAATGCATTCAGGTATATATATACATATGATTTGTCAGGAAGGAATGCATATTAGAGTCGTGCCGGCGGGGGCCGGCTTGCCGTTTCACTGTTTTGCATGATATTGATTCCATTTAATTCGAGTTTTTGTTCTTCTTGATCCATATGTATGAAAGAAAATTAAGAATAATATTTGAAGACTTTTCATGCTAGCTAGTATACAAGTGGATTGATTATTTAGTAATAGTTTGAATCTATGATTAAGAGAAGATAAAAAGTTCAAATGATAAAAAAAGCTACATTTGGTGGTATCTGCACAAACGGTATTTGTAAGTCCATGATGATGTTTGGACTGTACAAAAATGGAGGGAATGATGAGCGAGTCTGAAAAGTGAATGAAATCAATTGAAATTCATGCAAACAAAGGGATACGTAAGAACACTACACGTTGTGGATTGCTTAAAATATATAAGATCACAAAGGCCATCACAAAAGAACACAAAACATAAGAAACATCAAAATAGTGCCAAGTTTTGTTTACTTTTCACTACATAAAGATAATGTAGAAACCTTAAAAAATAATCCGAATAAAAATTAAATAACATGGGAATGGCCAAAATATTGTATGCCAACCTAGTGAGTATGTTATGAAAATGTAGGTATATGAAGAGTCACCTTCTCTCGTTCCAGAACAAGAGAAGTCTCTATATAAACATCAGGCACCTTAAATCCAAACCCTAAACTCCTATAAAAAATCTACTTAATCAATAACATATACAATTAATTAAGAATGAGCTAAATTAAATATTTTTAATTATTATATTTTTATATATTTTTTTGAAACTATTAAAAATATTTATTTAAATAAATAGATTTTGTATTATATATTTATTGTGCCTTTTGACCCATACAGCAGGAGCTTACAGCCAAGTTTAATTCAATGCCCTGCTCAAAATATTGGGCGAAGCCCATTAGCCATGGTGCTGAACATGCCCATAGGCTGCAAATGGTTAAAAATTAAAAGGGAGGGTTGACAAACAATTTCACAAAGACAAGAATAATTGTACAAAAACTATAATTAAAAGAAATCTCTTTGAAAACTAAAAAATCAATTGTTTCTATTACAATTTGAGCAACAAAAATTTCTAGTCACTAAAATTTCAACTATCGTGTTCTTATAATAGAATTGTCTCAAAGAAATATTTATAATTAATAAACAAACAAATTGGTGTCCATCCAATTATGATTCTATTAGAGGTAAACATGCAATTTCATCTTTTATAGAGGTATATATATATAAATGTCTCTTAAAAAATCTAAAAATCCTACAAGTGGAGCTCAAGAAATAAATGGTAAGTGAGAAAATAATTAAAAGAAATAAAATCTAAATTTTAACAGTCAAATTGTAAAATATTTATTAAAATTAAGCACGAACAAGTTTTAACCGAGTCATAAAACTTCAGAGATGAACTTCCTTCAAATATTGATAAAATCAACAATATCAATCTATAACATTAGCAATAGAAATTCAATCATTAATCATATTCTCTAAATTTATTTATTTATTTGTGAAAAAGTAGATAAACCACATTCATTCAGATGAGGCAGCTACCTCTTTATGGCATGACAGATGGATAGATAATTGTGTGCCGAAGTATCTCTGGCCTGAGCATTTTAGAACAATGCAACAATAATCTGGTTCCTTAAAAGAATTGGCTCATTTGGTACGTATGCCCTGTTTCTTCATTAATCAAACCATCACAGCAAGTCTCACCAATGAACATCTCTCTCGACCTTCCAGAGATAGCAAAAAGTGGTGTTTTACAACTAATGGTCAGTTTACAGTCAAATCTTTTTATGATTTCTAAGACATGGGGGTGTTCTCTATGCCACAACCAACTTGATTTTGAAAAGTCTATGCCATAAGAAGATCAATTTATTTAACTAGTTTGCTTAGGACAACAACATACTTACCCTGGGCAAATTGGCAGAAAGAAGGTCCAATAGATTGCCAACAGCCACATGTATTCTCTACCATGCAGCTATTGAGTCTTCAAATCATCTGTTGCTCCAGTGTCCGATGTCTTTGCGCATATAGAACTTTTTTACTCAGATTTTTCATCTTCTTGAACCCCCACTGTCTTTACAAGACATGTGGAACAGTGGAGACCCCGGCTCTCTAGTGTCGTTAGCGAAGCTGGGGATATCATCATTAGGGCTATTACATGGAACATTTAGCCGAAAAGAAATGCAAGCATCTTTAATAATATTTACTATGATTATTCTGTTGTGATTATCAAAATCATTTACATGTTTCTATCATGGGTTGCCGCAGATCTAGAAGCAAAGAGAAGCAAATTGGAAGGGCCAGTTGTAACAGCCAAACGCAACCTAATATTCCTCAGTCAGCTCACAAGATTAGGTGATGAGACACTAGCAGAGTAGGGAGAGAGTTGGGAGCAAGCCCCTTTGCTTTGCTCACAGTTTAGTGTTCCTAGGCTCTTAGGGACCTCTTTATCCTTGATATTTTTCTTTTGTTCTCTGTTGGAGTTTGTTTTTCTTTTCTTGTTGTATCTCTTTTGTACTTTGTCAACTACCACTACCAGTGGACTGTCTTGATGTTCATTCTTTTTAATGCATGTGATTTATTCACTTTAAAAAAAAAAAAAGCATTTATTCAAAGAAAATAAAAAAAAGTACAAAAAAAAAGACTCAAAACAATTTATTAAGAGTGGATACTGAAGAATACAAAAGACAAATGCCACTAAAGAGACCATAGTATAAAGAAGAAAACAGAATTACATGCCAGATACAATGATGATAATTACAGGAAATAACAAGACAGGTCTGGGAGCCCCAGGGACACATGTTGTAGGAGCGATCTAGGCTTGGCCGCTCCTACTAAATCATTTTTTCTTCTTGATCGCTTGAGTTGGACTAGGGTTAGAAGAACTCTAAGCTGCGCTTTGTCAATGTAATTAAGTTTTCTAGTCTTGTTTTCTTAGCATCCAGGGCTATTTCAGGAGATTGATTGCTAGTTCCATTTCCCTTCTTCCTTGCCGAACATGAGGGAAGGGAGGCTATATAATCTGCTTCTTCAATCCACTCGGAAAAAAGGCATTTTTTGTCTTTCACTCCTCTTAGCTTCCAGGTAGGCTAAGTAAGTTTGATGCGACAGATTAGTTGACTATGCAATACTGTCTAAATCCATGTATAAGCACTTTAATTATCCTATCTACAAAGTCCATAACTGAGTCATCCAAAGGCGTCCGGATATCATCACCAGTATCTAAGGGTAACTTAACGTCGGATCAAGGTACTAGGGGATTGAAAGCATCATAGCAAGCGTCTGGCACTTGGTCAAGTCCTGCTGATGGGTCAAACAATGGGCCCTTTAACAGGCTTCAATAAATCAGGCCCATTTTTATCAGGCCCACTTGAAGATTTCTTGGGTTGCTTATTGGGCTCAAGCTCACTTGCTTGGGCCAAGATCGGGTTGGCGCAAGCTGTTTGAGATTGGGTTCATGTGGGCAATTGATTTTAACTTAGTTTGGATCCTGATTGAGTTTCAAATTTAACCCAATCCATTTTGAATTATGTTCAAGACCACCAGTAATGTAGTCATTCAAAGCTAAATTCTTTTAATTAGAAATGTATTGACATTTATTATGTTCATGCCCACCATTTAGTGAAGCATGGACCGTGTGCTTATGGCTGGGTTTAATTTAGCATAGAGCTAAAAGGAATTGGGCCTGGTCAGAATGGACTCAAGGCCAGTCTAGTTGGAATTGTTTCGGCTTTTTAAATTCAATAAATTATGATTTATTTATTTTTTAAAAAAATTATCATCTCAATTAAGGTAGAAGAACTAGCAAATTTACAAAAACAAACAACAATTCATTTTTTTTTTTTTTTTATTAATGTGCAGATGTAATAAAAAAACATAATCTTATTCATAGAGCAATAAACAAAGTTTCCAACAAACAAAAAAACAACAAAAGATAAATCATAAGATCAAATAACTGAATAACTGACAGCAATAGGACTCCTCACAGTATGTTTATCAGAAATCCAACTCAAAGAACCTTGAGTGTAGCTCCTCTCACTACTACTTGATCCATTCACGTCCAATTTGACACTAAACTTGATCTCTTGTTTTAACTTAGTGAACTTAAGCACATTCGGTTGCACAGTCACATTTACTCCTGGTGGAGCTTCAATCTTTACTTTATAAGTTGAGTTACTTTCACCCACATTTGTCACAGTCCTTACAAAAGTCACCGAAGTCTTTTCATCTACTGCTGGGACCATGAAAGATGGATAGTTCAAGTCCTCATCCCCTTCTTCAGTTACTGAGCTGCAATCTACATTACTCCCTGCAATAATTTTAACCTGACCACTTCCATATAAACCACAAAGGTAAGTCATATAATCATTAGGCTTGAGATCATACACCAAACCAGGATCAAGTGCCTTGGTCGGATTCACATGACCGGCACCGGTAGCAAAAACATTCGCCGGGAGAAGTCTTTCATCGACGATAAGACTACCGTTGTTATTCATGATATCTGCAGTTGTCATCATTGCCGACTTGATAGCCCCCGGCGACCAATCTGGATGAGCAGCCATGATTAGTGCTGCAACTCCACTGAGATGCGGAGTCGACATTGATGTCCCGGAGAGCACATTAAAGATGTATTGCTCAGACGACGATGAATTCACATTGTTAGGCCATGCGGCGAGCACACTGACTCCAGGACCAGTAATGTCCGGCTTCACTATCCCCAAACCTTCCTTAGCCGGCCCACGAGAAGAAAAATCTGCAATAGCTGGAGCCAGAGAATTTCCTAACACTGTTCCATTGAACAAGAACGTGGCCGTCGCATTCTTTGTTGATTTAATGTAAATTTTGATCTTTTCACCATCCACAGCACTAACATGCGAAGCAGGGAGAAGATGCCGATCAGCTAGAGTTGAGTATGCACTAGCATTATCATTTGCAAGTATCATTCCGGCACCGCCTGCTTTAAGCACCACCGATCCTTTGTCGATTCGTCCCACATTTCCGCCTCGATCACAAACTACTATTTTTCCCTTCACATCGAATCCATCCAATGCTCCGGGGTGGCAATACTTAGCATTACTTGGGTCTTTGCTGTTGTCGCCGGCGTACACTAGAGGATACAGGTCCGGTTTGAAGGACTTATCTTGGTTTAGTGATTCACCATTGTAGGACAAGCCATTACCGAGCTTCACTGTGCTCTGAATCCTGCGGTCCATTGTACTGGCGGCGACGGTGAGAATCCACGGCGCTTCATTAGAAAGTGTGGCTTCAACGGGGCCGGAATTTCCAGCTGCGCAACTCACAAAAATACCCTTTTGAACTGCATGTAATGCTCCGATGGCGATCGGATCATCAAAGAATGAAAATGATGATCCGCCGATAGAGATTGACAACACATTGACACCGTCGGAGACGGCAGCATCCATTGCTGCTAAGATATCGTGGCCTTGGCATCCATCAGGAAGGCAAACTTTATACACTGCAAGATGAGCTTTGGGTGCGACACCGGAAGCAATGCCTTTCGCATTCCCCAAAACATCAGCGCCGGCAACACTTGCACCGGCTGCAGTGCTTGAGGTGTGTGTTCCATGTCCTTGATCATCAATCGGTGGTGCACCGGTTTTTCCATTGATGTAAGTTCTCGCGCCGATGAGCTTGTTGTTGCATATTGATGTATTGAAGTCACACCTCCCTGCCCATTTCGCTGGTGGTTTCGACATCCCTTCATCACTGAAAGAAGGATGATTGGGATAGACACCGGTATCGATAACTCCGATGATCATTCCTTCACCGGAGTTACTCTTGTTCCAAGCTCCGTTTTGGATGTTCAAGCCCAAGAATTGAGGAGTGTGTGTTGTTTGGAGAGTGTAAATCCGGTTTGGGTATGCACCTACAAAGCCATCTTTTTTGGACATTTCATCAACTTCATTCTTTGTAAGTCTTGCAGCGAAGCCACTGATGACTGTATCATACATGTAAATCATCGGTGATTCACTGTCGGTCGTCGCTGCCTTGCCGGGCAAAAAGGACTTGTAGAAAGTCTCCTTTTCCTCCGTCGATAACTCGGTCGTCGTCTTCGGTAGACTTACATGAACAATGTATATTTGTGGCTCTGAAACTTCATCATTTTGTGCTTGAGTGTAAGGACCTCTAGCAGTGGCTAATAGTAGGCCATGGAAGCAAAGGAGAAAGAAGAAGAGGAGAGTTGGCATCTTGTTGAACTCCATGTTCTTTGATTATAGTGTGATGTTGAATGCGTGCATATATATATACATAGTGACCAAGTTGAAGAATTTTCTTTCCTCTTTTTTTGGAGAAGGTCAAGCTGTTGAATTTTTGAAAAGATGTTAAGGTTGGTCTTTTGGGAGGAGATGGCAAGCAGGGCGTTTTAACAAAGTTTTGTTAATTAGTTTTATATGATAAGATAGATGAAATCATGTATATAAATACAATAAGAAAATAGAGTTTCTTATTATTGTTTTTAAGAAATAGAGTTTCTTTCTTTGGTTTTAATGAGATGTGGTTGAATACTTATATTTATTTTAGAAAGAGAGAACAATAAGAAAATTACATAATTACATAATTATCAAAAATATAAAGACATCAACGATCTCTTCTTATTTATTGGCACAAAGTGTAATTTGTTTTTAACCTGCTAAGAAGAGGGATTTGAATGTGAGAGGTTAAAGTGTTAACAAGGTGTCACTTGATATAACTTGTTCAAAATTGCTTAGAAGAAAAAAATATATATATATAAAAATCAAACAAATCAAATTCACATATTGAGTTATTAAAATAAAATAAATTAAATTAAACTAATAACTCAAAAATAGTGGAATACTACAAATCTTATAATAGTTTCTATTTTATTGATTTTGATATATTTAATTAATTATTTTTTTAATTATAAATGGTTACGAATTTTAATTTTATTGATTTTATATGAGTTGCAAGAGGTTCATAACTCAAGAGCATTGGCTCTGTCTTTTAACTAATATGTGTTGAGTTCATTTTTAGTTTTAATTGGAAATAGTTAAATTTAATTTTCCCGGTAAGATTTGCTAATAGTAATCGTTAATCATAGGAAAGGCTTATTCAATTAAGTTTATCCTTATTTACTTTATGATTTAAAATTCTAGAATTTTATCTCAAAAAATTTGGTTAATCTTAATATCTAATAAAATATTATATGTGCTTATTTGTTGTTTTTTTTGTTGAAGATCAAGTTAAAAAAAAAAAAAAAAGAATTTTGAGTATTTTCAAAATACATTTAATGTTTGAAAAAAAAACCCATTAAAACAATTATGTTTAATTTTATTTAATTAGGACATCTTTAGTATAATGTAAAGTAATAACTTTCTCTACAAAGAAAGAGGGGTGAATCTTTTTCAATCTTTTAATTTCTAAAAAAACCATGTAAACCAGAGAAAGTGATTGAGAAGGTGGTCATGTAACACCTTTAGATGCAGAAAAAGTAATTGTATGCAAAATATTTTCCTGTAAAGTTCCAAACGGGCCTTTAGGGGTTAGAAATGCATCACACCTTGTGAAGGAATTCTAACTTGTTTGACTTTGTGTTTGTTTCTTTTCTTGTTGGACTTCTACTGTTTGTAGATTTTTGCATTCCATATTATGAATGGGAAACTAACAAGTTTCTAAATATAAAAAGTAGTTTTTACATACTTTAAACACTACTATTTTTTTTTTTTTTTTGAATGAAGTGGATAAACTACTGACTACATTAAAAACATAACTTAAATAACAAGAAAATTTAATCAATTAAAATTCAACAACTTCCAACGAGGTAATAAGATGGATGCATGGTTGGCTTTTTTAATGTTATAAATTATTTTTTTCTGTTAATAAAGTGACATTAAAATGGCAACAAAGAAATTTATTTCATTCATGCAAAAAGTTACAAAGTAACCAACAAATTAAAGATAAATAAGCAAAATAAAACACTTAGAAAGTGGCAGAAATTGGACTCCTCACACTATGTTTATCTGAAATCCAATTCAAATGACTTTTGAGTGTGGTTATCACCACCTGCACCACTGCTTCTGTTAACTGTTACATTGAACTTCAGCTCTTGGTTTGCCATTGTGAACTGAAGCACATTAGGCTGCACTGTCACATTCACCCCTGCATGAACATCAATCTTTGCTGAATAATTCGACTTAGTTTCACCAACATTCTTGACAGTCCTTTCGACAGTGATCGACGAAGTCTTGTTGTCGGCAAATGAAATCGATAAAGATGGATGGTTCAACTCTGCTTCTGCAATAACTTTCACTGTTTTGCAATCGATAGGACGACGTAAAATCATTCCAACTTTTGAACTATTATATCCCAAACTGTCACGCCCCGAACCCGGCTCACCAGGCCCAGTACGCTGACAAACGGCCGTACAACTACAAGGCCGAAACCAAGTAGACATACAAGGCCTCAAAACCTGATCCAAAACAGAACAAAGAAACGGACTAAATGGTTTGCAAAAATCAATACAAGCTTATTCAAATAAAACCTAAGCCCACACTGACGGAACTTATTACATACTAATAAGACGGCGTTTGCCCAACGTTGCCCGCTAAGCTATCCGCCACCCAAACTATACTCCTTATCTGAAAAGAAATTTCAACAACATAATGAGCTTAAAAAGCCCAGTAAGTACCCACTAAAAATATAGGGATCACTTTAAAAGTCAAAATACAAAAATGTCAAATATCAGAAATCAGATTTTATTTCAACAAATATAGATGTCAAAAATGCTGAGCATATAGGTCCCCCAAATAACTATTGCCAAAACAAAACCACAGAATTCATATATTTACCCTCGGTGACCCGAGACAAAATTATCAGAAGTCATATTTTTACCCTCGGTGACCCGAGCCAGAATTATCAGAGGCCGTTATTCTTCACCGACGGAACGGTGGGAAACTGCAGTTTCTATAACAAAATACGTGTCGACACGGTCAGTGTTTAACCCCCAGTGACAGGGTTATTGCACAGTTAATTGGGGACTACGAATTTTTATAGCAAAAATATGTCAGATCTAAAATTTATCGTCAACACAGAAATACTGAAATTTAGTGATCCCGGTTTCTAAAAAAAATAATTCCAATTATATTTACAATAACACATTTAGCAAAACGATAATTAAATAGTCAATATGTGACAACATCAGTTAATATAAACAATCAATATTGTCTATATAAATAAAATTATATAATATAGACAAATAAGACTTTATATAATTTCCGAAACAATTCCACATTCAGGTTTCTTTCTTTTCTTTTAATCATTTGATAAAATAAAATAAAATAAAATAGACCAATGAAAACTGATGTCAGGTTAACATATGTACATAGATAATCCGTACTATGCTAAAATATCATAATTTAAATAACACCAACATGTTTGAAAGTAACCATCAATAGGAAATATATCAATTATCAAATAAATAATTTGTGAATAGTATAAGAATATATTTTTGTTTAACAATAAAATCCAAATTAATTAAATAATTATGTAAACCATTATCGAAAATCAGGAATTTGCATATACATATATATACAGATTTATATGTGGTTTACTTACCTTATTAACGGTCAGGTTTCGAATTCTTTCACCAATCGAGTTTTCTCAGGAAGTCCTATATTTGGGAATAACCCATAAGAATTACAAGTAAAACAAATTCTAAAATTCACACGAATGCAAAACATATTCAAGACACTAACAAAACTACTAAGGTCGAGACTAATAACCAATTCCCTACGAACCTTAAGATTGTAATCAGTATAGCTTTGCAAATTCTAATCCAAATCAGAAATTTCAATCTTCTGAGACCACTAGGCATCTACATCTATAACATATCCAAATTTTACAAATATTTGAGATCTACAGAATTTAAGCCACCACTTTTAAAAAAAACATAAATATGAAAACCAACAATTTCAGACATGCCCTTTCTAATAAAAATATCTCACAACGTATAACTTCAAATAAGATTAAACTTTAGGATCATATAATTAACTCGAAATTTAACAACTTTCTTATTAAACATGAGTCATGATTCAACATCTAACATCCTCAAATTCTCTGATCAAAACTTATGCTTCCTGCAGAAATGCCATTGAGCACCACTATAGAAATATGATCATATCTCACAAATTACATGGAGAAAAATTATAAAATTTGGCAGAGTCAAAGATAAAATCATCCTCTATAACTTTACTATATAAATCTAAATCTAAATCCAAACATATAATCATGAAATTAATCAAAAACCGTTCAAGGGCTGCACAGAAATTCTGTCCGCATCACCTGCGTCTAAATCTTATAATTTACAGGATAATTATGTAAAAATTCAGAAATTTTGTAGGCACTTAGCCAACTTCGAGATCTACAAATTTCCTATTCTACTCTCCAACAAATTCGGCCTCTAAGACCTCTAAAATCAAATAGGAGTTTTTGCTATACTAACAGGAATTTCTGAATCTTTTCCTCAAATCAACATCCTCACCAAACTCTAACCCTAACTAGTATCATGTCACAATAATCATAAGAAAAGCGTCAATCAGAACCTTACCTCAAAATAATAGTGAAACAAAAACCCTGGCGATGAGACCCTTCTTCCGTCCTCGCCGCAGACGCCACCCGCAAAGAGGGAGAAGAAGATGAGGCAAAGTTTTTCTCTTTTCCTAACGGTGATCTAAAACGAAGGAGACGAAGAGGTGCCTAGGGTTTTGGATTTTAAAAGAAACAAATCAATGGCTAAGATTAAAAGAAAATATCAATGGCTAGGATTACAAATTAAACCGATGGCTAAGATTTAATTAAGAGGTGGGGCTCACACAAACCATGAAGGTAAGGTATATAATCATCTGCTTCCAAATGTACACCAATCCTGGATCAACCGCATTCACCGGATTCATATGGCCGGCACCGACAGCAAAAAGATCCGCCGGGAGATGAAGGTGTTCATCGACAATAAGACTACCATTTTTATTCATTATATCTGCAGTTGTCATAATTGCCGATTTGATAGCAGCTGGCGACCAATCCGGATGAGCAGCTTTGATCAGTGTCGCAATTCCAGCAAGATGAGGAGTAGCCATTGATGTTCCAGAGATAATATTGAAGATGAATTGGGGTGACAAAGAATTGGCAATTATACTTACCGTGCTATGCAATGCAGCAAGCACATTAACTCCAGGACCAACAATGACCGGCTTCAAAATTCCCGGACTAGCCTTATCCGGTCCACAAGAAGAAAAAGATGCAATTGCCGGAGCTGGAGACGGAGATTGTCCAAACAATGTCCCTTGGAATAAAAAACTTGTTGTCACATTTGCTGTAGAGTCAATATAAGCCATGATCTTCAATCCATCTACATAGCTAACTTCTGAGCCCGGAAGAACATGTGGGTCGGCAAAAATAGTGTATCCATCGGTTTGTTGATTCATGATGATCATTCCGGCACCACCTGCACTTAGCACATTCAATCCCTTTTAGACCTGTCTAATTTTGCTGCACTCGCAAAGCACTATTTTTCCTTCACATCAAAACCATCAAATGCGCCATCGACGCAAAATGCAACATAAGGATTAATGTTATTATCACCAACAAACACTAGAGGGTAGGAGGCCAGTGTGGAGGATTGAGATTGATTTAGTGATTCCGCCTCATATGACAAGCCATTGCCGAGCTTCACCATAGCTCTGATACTACGATCAGTTGTGCTAACAGTGACGGTGAGAACTCATGGTGCTTCATTAGACAGTGATCTTGCAGTAGGCCCATTGTTCCCCGCCGCATAACTCACAAAAATTCTGTTAGTTCCGCCGGTGTGGGTTTGTGGGTTAGATGATCACTCAAAGAAAAACACACACAAACCAAACAAGAAGGAGACACACAAAGTTAGTAACCCAATTCGGCGTTAACTCGCCTATGTCTGGGGGGCCAAGCCCTGAGATAAACAATCCACTAAAAGAGATAATAAAAGATGAGTACAAACACTTGTCACTGACACTCACAAACAAAAATAACTACCCTCTCTATATTGTCTAGTGTCTCCCTACTCCCTCTTTCAAGAGTCACACCTAATCTCAAACTAAGGTAGTATATATAGACGCCTCAACATCCCAAATATAGCTCATATCTCTTTTAGAATCTCCGCGGCTACTGACTTTAGAAACTTCCGAAATTAGTTGTTGCAACTCCTATTGTAACACGATTTACAACATGGCTCTGACTGCTGTCTTGAATGAGTTCTGGTTACATTGCGAAGCGACCTCAAAACCCATCAGCCTCCTGGTCATGCTTAGTCCGAGTCAATGCAGCCAGATCTCCCGATTCCGACTACCGGTAACTAACCTACATCTTCAGTTCCTCACCACACAGTCCTCTCGCAAGGGGCGCACTCCTTTGTGCGTCTTCATCAAACTTACCAAACTTGATCTTCAATTCACCCAAGTTTGGTCTTCAAATCTTCCATGATAGATCTTCAATCAATCAGCCCGATCATGCCACAAATAGGCATGTCTTCAATCATACCCTTAATAATCTTCAATTAAATCTATTAAGGTTCTTCAAATCATATCTTCAATAGTCTTCAAATCTTACCATTGATAGGTATTTCTTTATTTAGCTCCATCCATATTTAGTCTTCAATCACATCTTCTAAATATGGTCTTGATGAGGTCTTGCCTTCAAGTTGTTATTTGCTTGATCCACTTGCCAAAAATAGCTTCATCAAGATCTTCAAAGATATTGGCTTCCTAGTCAAGCCACCTTGTCATGTCACCATGCTTACATGTCATTATCCATGCCACGTCACTATGGTTGCCCCGTCACCTTGTCTAGGTGTCAAATCATGACAATTTAAAGTGCTCTTACACTAACAAATTCCTTTCTCAATTGCACTAAAAGCTTCGATCCCGATCATATCTTCATAGAATGTTGAAGAGCCGGTGCCAATCAATAACGAAAGTACATCAACTCCATCGACAATGGCAGCATCAATGGCAACTAGAATATCCGAGTTATAACATCCAGTACTATCATGAGCTTTATACATTGCAACATGAGCTTTAGGTGTTATCCCGGAAGCAACACTTTTCCCATTCCCTAAAACATCAGCACCGGCAACACTTGCACTGGCTGCAGAGCTTGAGGTGTGTGTTCCATGTCCAACATCATCCATCAGTGGCTCATTTTCCACCAGGGGCAAATTACCTGGCCCATTAAGAAACACTCTTAAACCCATGAGCTTGTTGTTACACATAGACACATTGAAATCACATCTTCCTTTCCATTTCAACGGCGGTTTCGGCATCCCTTCACCACTGAAAGAAGGATGATCAAGGACCGCACCGGTATCAATAAGTCCAATGATCATTCTGTCGGCAGTGATTGATGCCCATGTTAAAGATGTATCTGCAGTAGTATGGTTGTCCAGTTAAACAAAGGAGTTTAAGCAATGAAGGTGTTGATGATATTAAGAAGCGGTATGTTAGTATTGCTAGTATGGCAGTATGAGATTGGCCAGCATGTTTGTGTTTTTTAAAGTTTGTATAAGCAGATATTATATATGTTTGAATATTGTTTGTCTATTAGTGCATTTAGTGCACTTAATTATTGTACTGAATATTTTGATGGTTTGTGGCTTTTGAACTGAAGTTTTGTTTATTAGTTTTGTATGATAATATTGATGAAATCTCGGAGTATATTTTGTTTTGAGTAGTCGTAACATTTGTTTCTTGTTTTTTTTTTAATAACAAAAAAGTATAAAAAAGTTATTATGAAAATACAAAAAAAGGACAACAATTACAATAGTATTAATGTGCACATGAGATTTTGGTATGTATGAGATTTAAATATTATATATAATATATAATGCTTTATTTCATAATAAAAAAGTTTTTTAAATTTAATTGTAAATTTCAGAGGTTTTATTGTCTTATTTATGTTTTATGAAATATAAATATTGTAAATTTTCTATAATTATGGACGGTCACCATGCGCGGCCGTCCTCTTTCTTATTTCTTAGACTTCTCACCTCTGGTGTGTTTCTTTCTCTGTCGGTTTTTTTTTTTTAGATTTGACTAAAGTATATCTTGTTTATCTAAAAAAAGGAAAATATGTGAATTTAGTGCTTATCTATAAGAGCTAACAAGAAAATTACAATATTTTATTTGTAAGTCAATTGTTATTTGTTAAAGGTTCACATCTGAAATCATCAAAATTTGCATACTCTGTTAAAAGCTATTATATTTAATTTTTTTTGTTATTTAAAAAAATATTTTGTTATTTTCATGATTAAGCTTTTTTAATTTTCAGATGAAGAAAATGGTGTATTTTCTTTGTGGTTATTAGGAATTAAATAGATATAATTAAGTTTAATTTCAAAAAATGGCATGAAGAAAACTCTAAAATTAATATAACATTGTTTTATTATTCATCATTATATAATTATACTCTAATCCAAAGCAACACATGTATTTTACTATGACCATAATAATAATATTTTTAAAACAAAAACTTAAAACACCATAATGTCACTATCTTATTACATGTTCTATTTATGTTTAATATGTATTACAAAGGAACTTTTTTTAAAAAAAATTTAAATATAATTTTATTCAATTTAAATGCAAATTTTATTTTTGGTGGTGGAAAATAAAGTAACTTTATAAAAAAAATTATTATGAGTTTTTTTTTTTTAAATGAGGGGGTGGAAAGGAACTTCACTATTTGTGGACCCCACTCCCTAATTAGATCCCATCGTTCGATATAGCCTTGATTAGATCCCCACCATTAGATATACGTTAAAAATATATATGTTTAAATTTTAGATATCATTAGTTATCCGTATTATTTGATTTAATTTTTTTATTTTATTTTTTAAAAAAAAAGCCACGATCGCCGCCATAACTAAGTTGGGAGTTCACGTATTTTGGAAAATTGGGAGATCACGTATTTTGGAAAATTGGGAGAGAACGCGTCTCCCTTTCTCTTTGATGGATTGCCTCGTAAAGATGACGACGAGATCCAGAATATCAAGCATGATTACAAGTAGGATCTTAGAGCTTTGTGCATAATTTTAATGATTATTATTGATGTTTGTTGGCTTTAGTTTTCTTTCTTTCTAAAACCCTAAGATTTGTTCCTATTTGTGATTCATCTTTAAACCTTAGATTTAGCCCTTGAGTTATAGGATTTGTTCCTAATTTGTACTTGAAGAAATTTTGTTTCTCTTTTGCACTTAAATATCCTCTTAGGATCTTTGACCATGATGTTTTTATGGATTTAACCATGGCTCAAGGATGATGTCTTTCTTGATATAATTGATGTAATGAGATGTATGGTTGTTTGAGGCAAAATCTTTCACCATGAGAAAAGAATTGTTAACTGATTTAATTTGATAGGTTTCAAATTTTTATTTGTGATAATAGCAGAAATCTCTCTCAATTTTAGAGGTGTTAGAAGCAGAATTTGGAGTACTGTAAAATAAGAGAATTTTATATTTTTGTGTTATTTAGGTACCTGCAAAATTTCAGATTTTAAATACCTATATTTTATTAGATATGATTTTATTAGTAAAATATCCCGGATGGGGTGTCTGTGCAGAACATCAGGATTGATGGGTATTTTTGATGGTCATAGAGATTGATTTGGGTAAGGTGAAAAATAGGAAAGGTTGTTTATTTTTGAATTATCTAGTTGTAAGTAAAATTTCATTGCTTTTGGAATTGTTGAAAGATATGCATGTTTGAAAGGGACATGTCAGAATTATAATTTTGCAGAAATAGTTGAAGGTTCAATTGAATGTTATTATTTGAGTAGTTCTCTAAATAACATGAATTTCGGATATGTCATTGTCTTAGGTGTCTAAATTTCTTAGAATCTTGAAATTTATGATTTGAAAAAGTATAGGTAAAGTTGTGAGGGATTTAGTACTCAACAGTCATTAGGAAATTGTTCATATGTTCTTAGAATGGATAATTGCTATTGTACTCTCGCAAGATCCATATTTGGGGAGAGTATAGTGCTAGCTTGATCTTTTGCATTTGTACCCTTCTAAAAACTTTTTTGCAAACCCATTATTACTGTAAAATTCTTTTTGTTGGTGAAACTAATAGGTTACTTCTCAATATAGGGTATTCTCAGAAACTTGATTCAGTGTGAGATTTGGAGTTTTTTTGGCGTTATTCAGGTAAGTAACACCACATATAAATATATAATCATATATATGATTTCTGGTTGTCAATAATTTTGAATTTATTTAAATTCTTTTAAAGCTTGTTTATATAATATTAAAACGTTGTTGGATTTTGATCTAATTTCTGTTATTATATACTTATTAAAATTTTGAATTACTTTTCTTTCCCTGAAATATTAATTCTCATATTTTGATCATGTATGTTATTCTTTGAACTATTATGTTTGTAAATTGTTTTGAATATAACTGGATTATTTTTACTGTAAATAAATGGGATCATAAATATGTTTGTATGTTTGCTCGATAAATTATTCTGCAAATTCTGTTCTGCCCTGACTTGTCTGAAATGATGTTTTGTTTTGTGATAATAAATTTATTTTGATATAAATACGTTATAGTCTCCGTTTAGCTAGGCAATAACCCTGTCATTGGGGGTAAACACTGACCATGTCGACATGAAACTCTGACTCTGTTAAGAAACTATAGTTTCGCACCGTTCCGTCGGTGAAGAATAACGGCATCTGATATTCTGGGTCGGGACACCGAGGGTAAACAAATGATTTCTGTTATTTTGTTTTGGTCATAGTGATTCGGAGACATATATTTCTGTTTGCTATTAAATTGTATTTTGTTGAATCACTTTGATTTCATGAACTATAATTTTGATAAATATTTATAATATCTGATATGATTGGTTTGATTCTGTATTTTTGAAAATTTCTTATGATCCCGGTTATTTTTAGTGGATTGTTTACTGGGCTGTCAAGCTCATAATCTTCTTGTTGAATTTTTTTCAGATATGGAGTAATAGTACAACGGACATCTTAGTGAGCTAGCGAGAGATAGGTTCTGAGGCCTTGCATGCCTATTGTGCTATGCACTATGGGTGTGCGATTGTTTGTCAACGCACCGAGTTCGACGAGCTGGGTTCGGCGTGTGACACTATTTTTCTATTTTTAAGGGTTGTTAAGTAAAAAACCACAACCCACTTACCCACATTGGTATTTTCTAATGGGCCGAAAAGCTGGCCTGCTACACTTATGCCAAGCCCATAACAGGGCCAGGCCGGGCCTGCCCCTCAACATTAGCGCACACATTATTTATTTATTTATTTATTTCTTATTTTTTTTAGCACTATATAATTTTTTTTCCTCCACTTCGTTCCAACAAATAAACAACTTTCAGCATAAACGAATAACAAGAGACATCCATTGAACACTTTTAACATCAAAGCAATAAAGATTATTCAAAAAAAACATCAACAAATTTTATAAACAAAAATATGGATAAATCACAGTATATTGAAAATATATATATATAATACAAACATGAATATAATAAAAAAAAAAATAACAGAACACTGACAACAACAAAATATCAAAATTGACCACTAAAAATCGAACACCGATAAATGAATAACAGAAAAAAACAAAAATATGGTCATATCAAAAATACCACATAGAGTCGAACACCGCTAAAAGAAACACCCAGTGCCGCAATAGAATATCAAAATTATTATTATTATTTATTTATTTATTTTGCTAGTGTACAACTAAAAATTCTCTTAGTATGTACCCTTAATAAAACCAATATGAAGCTCTTAAAGTTAGATTTGTTTCGATTCATATACACACCCACCTACCTGCATACATCATTAAATATATTATCAATTAATATAACAACATTAATTCTCATTTATATATAATAAATAAAATTTACATAACTTCTAATTTAAGGATATATATATATACCAAAATATTTACCTAATCATCATTACAAATTTTTAGGGTTTAGATGTAATAAATAAAATTAGTTTTTTTCATATATAACAATATTAATATAATAACAATTAAAAACCTGTAACGGTATATATGCACAAGGTTTTTATCATATATATATATAATTTTAAAGAGTATATATGGCATTTGGATTTATTATTAGAGATTTATATTATTCTTTTATTTTTAATATAGGCAAGCCCTCATACACGCACATATCAGTTATATTTTAAGCTCGCAACACATTGCATGCAAATCAAATGCTTTAATAGCTCAATCATCAAAACAGAGACATATGTATGTTTTTTATAAAAAAAAAATAATCCTTAATTATATTAGTTTAAACAGTAAAATAAAACCATAAAAATCTTATTTATATATAAAGAAGATAAAAACCGACAAGTTCTCACATTCTTGACTTAAACCTTCAACCTAACCAATTAATCATCCATGTACCCCAAGTTGAGCCTAAACCATAAACCACTCTTCAATGGTGCTTCCTCACCCTCCAGCATACTCTCTCTAGGGTACTACCCTCCCTTAAAGTTCAGCAAACGTGCTTCCCATCTCCACCAACCATATATATATATATATATATATTTAATAGACAATGGATCATGGAGAGCACAAAGTGCACATCAAGTCAAGCAGAGAACAAACCTTATGAATTGCTTATAATTGAGAACAATATCTCTATTATTGGAAAACAAAAAAAGTGTCACTGAATTTCATGCATTTTTAGTCCTTTGACAACTCATTCCAAATGGGATCAAATGCATGCATATATAGACCTTTTTCTTTTTTTATATTTGTTTGTTATTTTAGGACAATACATTAACTTGGAGAGATTAGTTGTCTACTATTATTATTATTATTATTATTATTATTATTATTGAATGGGCAGGGCTTTAATGTGATGATATATTTAATTAATTAAGTCTGATTGGCTTTCTTTAGAATGTGTATAATCAGGTGAATGAATGTGATTAGGTATCTCTAGAATGCAAATCAAGATGGTTTTATTATTATTATTTATTAAAGTTTAAAAAAAAAAAAGCTTAGTTAGAGATTTGAATTTGCTTTATAAAATATTGGTTTCTTTTTTTCCTTCTTGTACATCCTCTAAAAAAATTGTCCGGCAATCAATTAAAAAATATTATGAAAAAGCCCCGCTCTAAATAGAGATTATCTCTATACCCGGAAGCATCCCTTGTTAAATCTTTGATGGTTCCTCTGTTTTGTATTCATGTTATTTTCACTTCTAGTGGACTCTTTATATTTGATTCATGTCAGCTTTTAATTAATTCACGATTTATTCATAAAAAATTATTGTTATTATGTTTTTTTTATTAATTTAGAAATGGAAAAATAAAATATGGCTGTTAATATTTTTAATTAATAAAATTTTTATTTTCATTTTGTTACTATAAAGAAATATATATAGAAATAATTTTAGAAAGGTCATCAACACCACCAAAGAATTCTAAAAATAATAATTTTAATTGCAATAGTTTTTTTTAACAATGAGAATAAACTAACACATCCTATGTACGGTGGCATTACACTGACTCATATAATCAAAACAAATGCTATATTATTTATTTAACATTTTTCTTTTGTCAACGTCTATATTTTTCACTTTTTAAAAAAATGTTAAATGTGAAAAACCAAATTTATAATTAAAGTGAGTCAAATACCTGGAATTTCATTCTATTTGTTGTATATAAACTCAGAAAATTATATTTATATTTTTTCATTTGACTTTTGAATCTCCAAATTATACTATTATTATTAAATATAAAATTAATTAAAAAAAATTAATGGCCAAATACACTTCAATATATCTTAAAAGTGAAACCAATCTTATCATAAATTTTTAGTTTTTAAGATAGAAATTTTAACAATAAAATATAATAATTGATTGATTTCATTGTGCTAAGTCAACAAACAAGAAAAAGACTATATAAGTATTTTTTATAATATATATATATATATATATATATATATATATATATATATATATATATATATATATATATATATATATTGAATTTGTACTTTTCTGGAGGGTAAATATGTAATTAGATAGTACCTTTTATAATAATAATTCTTTAGTACCATGCATTCAATTTGAACTTTATAGGAGGGTAAATTTGCAATTAGAAAGCTAACAATCATGAACATACACAACAATTAACATTGCAAGAAAATAAAGTAAAAATGGATTTCAAGATCATGTGAAGTCATTCAAATAAAAATTAATAAAAAAAATAAAGAACAATAAATGCTTGATATTGATCATATAAAAAAATCAGTTTGAATAGTTTGGTTTGTTTAATAACAGCAATGAAATGTACTCAACCTCTAATAAAACTCACACCAAACTTCATCAATGAGCCTCAAAGTTTTGAATTTTTTTTTCATTTTTCATTTTTTTATTTTTTTATTTTTTGTTTTCTCAATAAACAGGCACTCAATGATTGAAAAGCTGGTCAGAGAAGTGGTTGCCCACTAGCTCTGTTTCTTAAGCATGCATGAGCATGTTACTTCTCAAATTCATCTCCAAAAACATCTCTCAAAGTTTCCAAGGAGGGAAAGAGCTTCAAACTCTAGTGAAAAAAGTCTAGTTTTGGTTCTGGAGTTGTTCAAATGGATGTTAGAAAGGTAAGAGCTTTGTTGTTGTTGTTGTTGTTGCATTGGGGGGACCAAAGCTTTTGTCCCAACGTTCAAATTTTTTTGAATTTTGTTGCATGTGTCTTGCTTTGGGACAATAAATGTCAAAACTTGTAAGCATGGGAATGAGAATGTTTATAGAAATCAAAATCAGGAAGATGGGAAGTTCAGCATAGTAAGTGTTTCTGGTTTTTGGTTGTCAGACAACATACTTGCTAAATAAATGGTGAAATTTTGTTGTTAAATGGATGAGAAAAGATGCATTTTTTTGGTGTGGAAATTGTTTGATGGGTTTCACAAGTTGTGGTTGTTCTGCAGGATTGAACAAACTGGGGAAAGTTCTGGGATTTAGAATGGAAGATAGCTCTGAAGATCATGCAGGATGTTCTACTCCAAGTGCTGATTCTCTGGAGTACAGCAGGACAATCTCTGAAGTTTCATCTTATTCAGAACATAGCTGTTTAGATGATGCATTTTCTTTAGGCTGGCCGATATCGGCAAAGACGACGGCAACCACGGTTCGGAGCCCTGCTGTTCTTACTAAACTTGGAATGAAACAGCATTGTGATCTTGTCCCCAGTGGCAAACCAAACAATGAGGAAGAAGAACAAATTGCTGGTAAAGTTTTCAGCTTTTGATTTTGAGTTCAATGAGTTGCTTTTGCCTGAATTCTGTTTTTTGTTTTTGTTTTTGGGTGAAACATGTAGAGCTTGAATTGATGAAAGAGAGATTTTCAAAGCTGTTGTTGGGGGAAGACATGTCTGGAAGTGGGAAGGGTGTTTGCACTGCTGTCACAATTTCAAATGCTATCACAAATCTCTATGGTATGAATCATTCATATTAGAAAGAAATTTTTATTTTTTTATTTTTGTCTTTACAATTGTTTATAGGTTGTTTGACAATGTTTATTCTGTTCAACAGCTACTGTTTTTGGACAGTGTTGGAGATTAGAACCTTTGTCTCCTGAGAAGAAGTCAATGTGGAGGAGAGAAATGGAATGCCTTCTCTCTGTTTGTGATTACATTGTTGAATTCTATCCTTCAGTTCAAACCTTGCCTGATGGAACTACTCTTGATGTGATCCTCTCTCACTTTGGCAACTCTGTTTAGTTTTATCAGTATTTTTTGTCTCTGATTCTATCATCTTGTTGTTTTTTCAGGTGATGGCAACAAGGCCAAGAGCAGACATTTACATGAATCTTCCTGCTCTTGAAAAACTTGATAGCATGTTGATTGTAAGATTTTCATCAATCAATGTTATTAAATTCTTTGGCAGAATCTGATTTTTGAGTACCTTAATTGTGTAGGAAATATTGGACAGTTTTGAGAACAATGAGTTCTGGTATGTGGATGAAGAGAATGTATTGGCGAATGGAGATATATCAAAGTCATGTCGGAAGGTGATACATCGAAATGAAGAAAAATGGTGGTTGCCTATTCCTTGTGTTCCGGCAGTTGGTCTTCCTGAAAAAACAAGGAAGGAGTTGCAGCAGAAAAAAGATTGTGCAAACCAAATTCACAAGGCTGCAATGGCAATCAATAACAGCATTCTTACCGAAATGGAGATACCGGAAATGTACATGGCAACACTTCCAAAGGTACAATCAGTAGCATCCTTGAATACCGAAAACTTGTTGATGATTTCACAGCTCATAGGATTGCTTTGATTGTTCAAGAGTGGTAGAACAAGTGTGGGAGATTCAATATACAAGTACATGTCGACAGTTGAGAAGTTTCTCGCCGGACTTTCTTCTCAATTGTCTTGATATAACTTCAGAACACGAGGCACTTGAGATTGCTGATCGTGTGGAGGCTTCGATGTATGTATGGAGACGAAAAGCAAGCATGAACAACTCAAAATCATCATGGGAGATGGTCAAGGATTTGATGAATGATGGAGATAAAAATCAGTTGCTTGCGAGCAGGGCCGAGACTCTACTTTTGTGCTTGAAACAGCGATATCCCGGGCTGTCGCAGACAACACTGGATACATGCAAAATCCAGTACAACAAGGTTCTACATTTGATATTTTCGAAAAAATAATACATATTAAATACTTAGCAAGCAAGTTCTCATTAGAATTTTCGGTGCAGGATGTTGGACAAGCAATCCTGGAGAGCTACTCAAGAGTGCTGGAAAGTCTAGCTTTCAAGATTGTTTCTTGGATTGGTGATGTTCTCTACATAGATGGATCAGTTAAGAAGACTTGATATCCAAATTGATCGAGAAAGTGTCAATCAAACAAGAGCTGAACATACCTCTGCGGATCGATACTAACCTGCAAATCAACTACATTCAGAGACCAGTGAAGTTTAGAGGGGTAAAGAAAGCACATAAGCTCGATGTGGTTGTAAAATCGAACCTTTATTGCATTTAGATTGACTTTTATTTACTAGTAAGTTTTAATTTTACTAGTAAATCGTCATAGAACTAGTAACTACTTTTGCTGAATGTCACTTGTATTTCTGAAGAAACAAACAATCCAATCTTGTGATACAACGCTCCAAATTAATCTGAAGTTCCTTCATTCAATTAGTTTACTTGAATGTAATTTCTAATGCACAATCAAGTATGAATGAGAACAGTTACTGCGTTTTATGAACAATCTGAATTTATCTGTACAAACTAAAGAAATTAACTTCATTTCCCCTTCAAATAAATTATTTGGCATTATTTATCTGTACACTGTTACAGTCTCAAGGCATTTAGACAGCAAAACATTAACCAGTAAATAGTTATCAAAAGGAAAAGAAAAGATAAATATAATCTGCTCGGCGAAATCAACATTGTCAACAATCAAACACACAACATAGGAAATACAAATAGAAGGTTTATTATTATACAAACTCAAACAAATGTTATAGACATTCTCTTTGAAAATACTGTACATAATAATGTCATGACTCAAATTTTCAAGGTGATTAAAACACAGCCTAGAAAATTAGTGAATGTTTTTTTTCAGGTGTCAATTTTTCTATCCAACACAAACTGCACAAACAATCAAAGCAGACACACACAAGAAGAAAAGAGAGATCAAGTGTACAACCTCATTTTACTTCGGAGCCACAAACTACTTCCACCCCGGCTTTGGCATTATCATAGTAGATGCGTCTCGCTTATTAATCCAGTTAACGATAAAAAATAATTAAACAAGACTTCAAGAAGAGAGAATTCAGACTCATATTTCAAGTATGGCCTCTTCCATTAGATATGTGAGTATTTCATCTGCCATCTGCACAAAAACATGTTCATGATCGACCCGAATGTCCATCCAACCAGCAGACTCCATGTCCTTTCCAATTAACTGATCCAAAGTGGTTGGAAACTGCGGTTTGAGATGCCATTCTATGCCTTTGCACACTTCTTCAATGAAGTTTGCTCCTTTTGGAACCGGTCGTATGTCACGCCTTACCAAAGAGAGCCAAGCGGAACAACTAAAATATCTTTCATGAATCTCAACAAGAACCTCATTGATGCAATCAAAAAGAAGCTGTGGATCATCTGTCAGCTGACTGTATGAGATCCCTACTTCATCAAGCAATGATAGTTCAAACAACTGATCTGATAAATGCCATCTCTCTGGAATTTTATCACAGCAAAGGCCGGTAGCTTTTAAAGCAGTTCTAATGAAGTCACCCCTGACTTCCTTGTCATCTAAACAGGTTCTCAGATTAGCTCCACAGTCTGGTGAAATCATAACAATGCTTGAATTTTGATGTTCCTCATACTGAAGTTGTCGAGGTTGTATTGGCAAATCAGCTGATAATGGTGCATGTATCATTAATACAAACATAACATTGAATACTAGATAGTAAATCCAAGAAAATTATTTTAAGTGTTAGAGATCATACTGTAGCCAAGTGATGCACTCTGAGGGCTGCCAACATCTTCTGTGAAGAAAGGTCCTAGAACAGATACAGGACTTGGTCGCTCAGGTTTGTCGATGAGATTATCAGGAGCTTCTGCATTGTGTATAAATAAAGTGCTAGGCATTTTGTTAGATGGACTAGCCGTTGATGGTGTCTCATCGTAGGATCCCTGAAAGAACTAAATGATTTAGAATATTTTCTAATGAAAATCATAGATAATGGAACTAGAGAATGGTCTAAATGTTACTCATAATACCAACTTACCAGTGGTGATGATTCTGAAACTTCTTCCTTGCATGTCTCTCTTAAAACATTTGGCTCGGCATTATCTCTCTCCAAAATCTCTTCAACAACTACTGCAAAAGAATATGACTTTATGAACTATATATATAATGCTGTCCATATTATGAGCAATGAATCAAGTAATACATTGTAACTCATATATGTATGAACAAAATCAAACCTTTTGTATCTGATTCTTCTTCAATGTTGATATCCACTTGTATATGGTTTTCAATGAGTTCTGGCAACATTTCAACAAGTTGAGGATTTATATCCAAACATGAATTAGTTTCCTGTTCATTATCTACCTGCTTCCTTGGGCTTAAATTGTTGACAAAATTTTCCTGCTGTGCCTGATGGTTTGGTGAAAAAATTATGCATCGAGGCAACAACTCAGTCTCTTTATCTCTTCCAGGACTTAATCGAGGCGATAACGAGTTGTATTCTGGCAGAGAAAGAACTTTTCCCAATGATTTCGAGCCCTGTTTGGATGGCAATGTTTCCTTCTCTTCTGCACTATTTAGCATATCAACAAGATGTCTCTTGGCTTCTTCATAGAAAGAAGGTTCTCTATGCATGAGCTGTGAAGTTGTTGGTATATTCGATCTCAAGGAAGCATCTTCAATTCCACTTTTAAGCTTGTCCTTTTTCAAGACATTGTCAGAAGATTGAGCAGGAGTGTTCTTCCCATTGCCGAAAATTTTGTTATGAACAGCCTTTTCTATACTCTTCTGTTTCCCAATATCATCGAAACTTTTGTGTCCATAAGGAATTTTGTGTAGAATACCGTCCATGGAGATCAAATGCCTCTCCTTCTTATTCTCACCAATGGCTTGCTTAAACCTCCTCTTGATTTCTCTGAGAGAAAAATAGGATCCAACTCTTTCACTGACTTCCGGATGTTTTGAGTCGTAGTATGAGATAGGCGATGAGCTAGGACTTATCACCATATTTGTAACCAAAGAACTTTGAGGTATTGATGCATTGGGCTTTAGAACAACTATTCTGTTTAAATTTTGATTATTTCTACTTTCTTTTGGTGTCTTTATCGACTTGGACTTATCCTTCTTCCAGAAAAAACTATGTCCATTCTGCTTCTCGATCAATTTATGCCTGGCAGACTCCTCAGATTGAGCTGAACTACCAATCTCTTCTCCGAGAATTTCACTTCTTTCTTCATGTATATGTGAATCAGTTTGAGCATTTTGAAGATCTTGCAAATGTTTCAATATAACTGAATTTGGATCCTCCATAAGCCTTAGGATTAGCTCCTTGTTTGTGTTCAGTGTCTCTATAGCCTCTATAAATCGCTTGGATTGATAGACCGCCTCCTTGTCAGAAACTTGCTTCTCATCATTAAACTTGTATCGTAAAAATACCTCGCCTACATCACTCAGTGCCTTCTGAATAATAGAAAAATTTTCAGATTGGTCAGATTCATGTTCTGCATGACTAACCACATGCTTGTCTGAGCATTGATGGTTATCAACGCAGAAATCAGCTACAAATGCAGTAACATCAAAGTTAGTGATTGATTGTTCCAAGTGATTTATTGAACAATGAGACTGATCAGACTCCGGCAAATTCAAATCATCGACAAGAACTGCAGCCAACTTAGAACTTTTGTCTGCTTTCTTATGATTTTTCTTCGATTGTCTCCTTGATACATCACTTGGATTTTTCTTTGCTAGATTTGAATTTGACATCTCTTCCTGCATGAGTGATTTGACGCTTGCCATGGCCAAATCAACTGTTCCGGCTTCACTCCGAGCGTCACCCTGACAACAAACAAGGATCTATATTTTATATCTACGGACAAATTACAGAATGTGAGATCATTGACATGTAGGATGAGAATTTAAACAAATTCTATTCTATGAAAAGGAAATGCTAAAATATCACTAGAAGAAGAAAAAGATATCGGAAAACAGTCATGAATAATCATCAAAATAATAAAAATAAAGAAAAGTTCTGGTTACTAGACACCAAAGATGTTTATGATCATGTAAACAACAGGTGAAACTTATTATATCAATTGACCAAAAAATTCAAGTAAACCACAACAAATTTGATATGCAGTGATATACATATTTATGTTCATCTTCAAAGAAAACATGCTGAACTTACATTGATATCTCCACTTTCTTCGTCCAAATCTCTAAGCAGCTCAAATTTGTTTGTTGAATATCCAGGGACTGCACAGGAAAGAATCACAGCTGAATATAAACATGGCCAGGAAAGTAAAAACAAGTAGTTGATCCATATGATGTAAATTGCACGTTAAAAGACAGTTACTCTACATAAAACAAAATGGAATACGAACTCAATAAATAAAATTTACAGCAGTAATTAGAAGTGCGAATTCATGCAAATACAAGAAAAATGAGTATAGACTATATATGAATCCAATGTAGTGGATTCATCTTAACTATCGTTATGGTCTATAGACCAAAAAATTTACCTCAAATAAAAGGAAATTTAACAACGTTTCTCCTTTTAAAATCATGCAACTGGAATACAAAAACAAGAAAATGCCATCTACCATTCCAACAGATTAAGCTCCTGGTCCTATAACAACTGCTTTGAAAATATCCAAGCTTTCAAACAACCAAAACATCTGCCTTTAAATCAAACCAAATGGTGTACAAAGAGCACACCTTTTTTGGATCAAGAATGTGTACTAAAGTTTGGGAAGAAAAACTTCTGCAATTCACAAAATAGTGAAGACAGCAAAATATGCATAAACATAAAACTTTAGATTTTTTTTCCTTCATCTTTTTGTTTACTGATTTGTACTATCTCAGCTTTCCAAGTTAAATAGGACAAAGAAGCAACTCAAATACAACAAGACCAAACAGGTAGTAATTAATGGATTGTTTTTACAAGAGACAAATTCTTACCACCATTTCTACTACTTCCATGCTTCCGATCTGAAAGTAACTTTCTTGTCGAATGACCCTGTCGGAAATCAAACAAGCTAATGAAACCCCACATACAGCCTGCATTGTCCTTAGATTGTTGAGATCTTCTCCTGGATCTCTTTGCCATTATACTGAGTTGATGTTCCAGTTCTGCTTATGATTTATGAATGAAACTTAGTGGCTAGAATCCATCATGCCAGACTGGAAACTCTAGGTACAAAATGAACTTCTTTCAAAGAACAGCAAAACAGCAGTACATAAAGGAAAAAAAATTTGACATATACTACAATATAAAAGATACAGGTAACTGAATGTTCATGCAAGACGGTAAAAATAAAAATAAAGTATTGATTTAATGATAGAAGCTACTTTACATAATTCATTTATTCTATAGGATCCATAGAAAAGATTTTTGAGTGCATTATTTTGGTCTCAGATCTCCATAATAAAATTTACTCTGAAGCCCCAAATATACTAAACATTTAAAGATCTAAAGCAGCAAAAAAATTCTCATGAAGGATCAGATAATTTCACAAAAAATACTACCGGAACTAATGAAAAATGATATTTTGCAACCAAAATCAAAGGTTGCTTTATTAAATGGAGCTCAAGGCATACCAGAAGCTCAATAAAAAACCAATTTCTGAAAGTACAAATCATAAAAAACAAGAAAACTCTAATACATTAAACTCATCCAGTCCCACACTAGCAACAAAAACAACAAAAACCAATGCTCAAAGAATACAGCAAAAGAATACCTGAAAACAAGAAAGATGATCTCCAAATCAGCAATCTTCAAAAGGAGAAGGAGAAGGAGAAGAAGAAGAAGAAGAAGAAGCTCCACAAACTAACGCTTCAAAAGATCCCTATCATCCAGTTTCTCTGATAAAAAGCTTAAAGTATTGAGCTATTCTGTTTTTGTTCTCAAATGAGGCAAGGAATCCAAACTTTCCTTCCAGTACACCCTTATACCACCACAACTTTAATCAAAAGAAAGAAACCCAATCCAACTTTCGGCAACTCTGAGATCATCCCCAAAGAAAAAAAACGACAACACAAACGAATCAAGTCTAATGCACATCTATCTTCCAAGAAGCTTGAAATCTAAATCCCAAACTTAAAAAACCAACCTTTTTCAACAAAACTCAAAATAACACCATATCCTCTCACTTTCAATATCTCAAAGCAACAAAAAACAGTCAAACTCTCACCTTTATCCTCCCAAAATAATCCCACACAAAGTTCAAGCCTAACAACCAATAACTCAACTAAAAATCCAAACTTTCCTCCATCCCAAATCAAACCAAGTAATCAAACATATATCAATCGCTCCACAGAGCCTTTTGACTCTTGGAATCACCTCACCCTCCACGAAGAAGCTTCATGGGGCCGCCATTGATGAAGATGCCGCACAGGCCAACCATAGTTTGATCTTGGAGCTAATCCGAGGTTCCTCCAAGCTTTCTCTCTTTCTCTCTTTGAGAAAAAGAGTAGCTTTGAAAATGGAAAGTGGGAAATCCTGTTTGGACTAGAGATATTATTCCTTTGGTTCCGTTTTTCAACGTTTTGGAAAGAGAAGTGAAAGGAAGGAGGGAAAGAGAAGCCAATTGGTTTCTCTCTCTGTTTTTTATTTTATTATTATCTTTTTTTTTTTTTTTTAAGGGCGACAAGCTCATATCTATGACTCAGGAGTCAAATTACAATATGACCTGTAAGTTAATTCCTCTCATGAATATTTGAACTTTACCATTCCGCGCGTCATATGAGAAACTTATTTTTAATGCCACTAATTATTTAAAACAAATGATTTTGGTTTCGTTTTTGTTTTTTTTTTATATTTTCTTAAAAAAATTTACTAATTATTATTAATATTTAAAATTTTTATTTATTATATGTAATATTATTATTTGGTAAATTATTACTAAATAACAAAGTCATTTAAACTATTAAGATAAAAATAAGAAGAGTTTTCATTGTTTCCTCCAAATTATAAAAATAAAAAAAAAAATTTACAAAAACGAGAAACACTATATACATGAGTTTGCACAAGCCGAGAATTAGTAGTTCAAAACGTGTACTTTTAAATGAGACAAGAAAATTAGGTTGTGAGCCCACACCCACAACCTATGATCTATTACTATTATTACTTTTAACGAATCTTGAACTCAAAATTTTTTAATTATTTCACCCTCATTTTCTGTAATAAGATCAAGTGCAGCCAAACAATAAGTAATTTGGTATTAGCCACACATTTTTTAAAAACATTTTATAATACTTTTTTTTTCTTAATTGCAATGTAAAAATGAATAAGGTGTGCATTAAAATAATAAAAATTTATTAAAAAAATTTGTCTTAATTTGACACATTGAAGAGGATGTATATTTTACCTTTTTAGAAGAAGAAGAAGAAAAAAAAACTTCAAAATAATGCAAACATATCGTGTCACTTGAAGTGAAGTCATGTGTTTGCTGTTTTGGGGTTGCGTGTATTGTGGCGCCCATTGCTAAAGATTCTAATGATCATTGAGCAAAATCTATTTTAAGATATATGCAATTTATTAAATTTTATTAAAAATAAAATGAAAAAATGATTTGTATTTATGATAATTTTTATCTGAATATAAAAAAAATAATTGTTTGCCACGAAAATAACCCGAAAAAAATGAATGGTTAAAATCTAATTTTTTATTAAAAAATGAATAATAAATCACAAAAAAATACAAGGGACTATAAAGCTAAATACAACCATAAGACAACAATAATAACAAAAATACCTACATAGAATATTAAGAACACCAACTACAATACAAGATACATATATGGTTGCAACAACAGAAACAATTGATAACTTGAGAGAATCTACTAGAAGTTGAAGAGAAAACAAACACTGCAACAACCTTTCAAAAGAAAGAGAAAGACTCCTCAAAAATAACTACGACCAATGGATTAGTTGATGTTTAGATTATCTATCATCTCTCTATGCCATCTACACCACCTACATAATGCCGAAAGAATTCCATAATTTGTTTGACAGTACCCCTAGATTCTTTTAGCCTTACTATCTTTGTCTCTAGAATTGCATTCAATTACAAAATGAATATATGATTATTACCGATGAAATTTGAGGTAAGCGAGAGCAACTTCGAATTAAAAATATGTGCATTTTGCTCAAATCATATGCTCCGTGTTATGGCCTGAGCAAATAGATCCTAAATATCCATGGCCGGAAATTACACTCTAAACGCCTTCACATATCACTTAAAAGAAGTTGGGACATTATCAAGCCGAAATAACTGAGTTTACTATCTGCAAACTAAATTTTAAATTCAAGGCAAGTTTTTTTTTAAAAAAAAAGAAATTTTCTGATGTGAAACTAAATTCGGGCAATTTTAGTTTTTAAATACAATAATTATATTATATTATATTTGTATATAAAGGTTATCTCAGGAAAGATGACAGGGCGTGAGCCGCACGTGTGAACTTAAATAACGGTCGGCATCTTAACGCGGCCTTCTACTTTATCGTGCAACGGTCGCTTTCTTAACAAATCAGCTGCTTTGAATAAAACAGCTAGAAGTTTTATCAAGCAAACCATTTTCCGCCACGTGTCTATACATAAGTTAATATAAAAAAAAACTCTGAAATTTATGGACTAGGACAAGTTGTTACACTTGGTTTAAAAATATATAAATAAATTAGTCCTTCAATATATATTTTTTTAATTACTGGTAATTACCAAAGAAACCCCCAAAGTTTACAATATTCACAAAAAAACCCCACGAATTTTGATATCCCTAAAAAACCCCTCTTTTTCTATAGAATGAATTTCAAACCCCCCAGGGCTGTAACGGAGATTGACGGAGTTAAATTTGAATTTATTTGACGAAATTACCCTTACATGGGAAGTTGTGAAATCGCGAGTTGGTTTGACGGTAATGCCCTTACGTGGAATGATGTTACCGCTTATAGAGGAAGCCGGTTATTTTTCTTTGTTTATTACCGAGAGGGCACCATTTACGCCGCCGGTTAACTGCGATCATCGCATCTTCATCTTTTCCGTTTCCAAAGTTGTCGTTGTTGGCTGGGTTATTTGCGATCATCTCCTCTTCACCTTTTCCGTTTCCGAAGTTGTCATTGGCTGGGTTATTTGTGATCATCGCCTCTTCACCCTTGTCTGGAAGGAGAACTCCCGCTCAAGGCTTCGGAATTTCATCAGTTTTCACACCAAGGTAAGGAGGCCGTTGATGAATCTAATGGTTGACTTTTTCTGTGTGATAAATCTGATTTTGTGTTTTATAATGTTGTCTCCGTTTAACAATTTATGTCTCCGTTTAAGTATTGAGTTTACTGTTTAACTATTTTGCTTTCTGTTTAACTATACGACTCTAAACAGATGTATTGTTCTTCTTGTAGGGTTTTGGTCATGGCAGTCAACCTAGTTAACGGTCGATGCTACTTGACACCTGTTGTCGAGACTCTGAGTGAATTGAAAGCTCACATGAGTGGACGTCACTGGGAGATCATTAGAAGGACACCGTTCGCGGATTTAACCGAGATTGAAGCCGTCCTCCAAGAGAGAACCCTTCTTGATTCTCTGCTGCAGAGGTTTGATGACCGCAGCAACAAATTCAGGATCGGGGCAAGCCTGGTCAGTTTCAGGCCTCAAGATGTGGCTCTCATCCTGGGGCTACGGTGTGTTGGAGACGCTGTCGTGTTCCACAAGAAGAAACCACGCTCGGCATTCGAGTCGAGGTTTCTATCAAAAGCGTACGAGAGAAATAAAGACTCCATCAAGAAAACACTTGAGCAGGTAGTTCGGCAGAGGGGGGAAGAGGAGAATTTTGTAAAACTCCTCATGGTGTACCTCATGGGTACTATCCTCTTCCCGAACACCTCCTGCTCAGTTCCAATCTGGATCGTAGACTATGTCGACGACCTAGCGGGAATGGGACGATATGCATGGGCGCAAGCGACCCACAAGTGGATGATGGAGGACGTTCCACAAGCGGCCGCTCGAGTGCAAGCGAGGTGCGCCGGGAACAAGACCAACACGGGGTATGTCAAAGGTTGCTCGGTTGCGCTAACGACTTGGTTCTATGAGCTCACCGGAACCGGCAAGAAGATTCGTTTTGGCAAGACCCCGAGGATCCTGTGCTACGGTGAGAACAGCTACCGGAAGCAAGTGTCCACGGGAAACTTATTTTCATCTTTTGAAGGAAAAGAGGTACTAAATCGATTTAAGTATTGTATTTGTCGTTTAACAAACTATATTAATTTTTAAACATATAAGTTAACAATAACTATATTGGTTATTGTTTAACTGAATTGTTTTTGTTACAAACATAGTATTTAGTGTTTAACAGTATTGTTGATTACAATTGTCAGTTTCCGGAATTGGTCGCCGCGAACCAGGACGAAGAAATATTTCTTGGGGCGAGGCGTGTCGGTGATACAACTACACACGGAGGTGATATTCCTGCTCCCGTTCCGTTGGCGTCAAGGAGAGATGATCGGCCAACATCCTCGAAGCGTGTCCGACGCCGACCACCATCTCGGAGCCCATCCCGCGCACGGACTGATCGGCGACGGGCAAGCCCCCCTCCACCCCCCCCCCCCCCGATAGCAACATCCGATGACCTGACCGCACGTCTATTGCAGGCGTGCGATATATTGACTGTAGAGTTCCCCAGGCTTGTTGCTCGCGTGGCGGCTCTGGAGGCACGTTCGCAGGCCGATGTTGACGCAAGAGCCCCCCTCCATCCACCGGTTGACTGTGCTACCATCTCCGATGACGACGTCATTGCGAAAGCAGTCCCGCAAGGCCGACGTCGCTTCCTTCGCCGGAAGAGGCTTGCGTGGAAGGAACCGACAATGTCGCTGCCTTCGCCGGCAGACGTCGTCGCAACGGAAGCACCAATTGATGTTGAACCAACAATGGCTGAGGCTCAGCCAACTTTAACTCCGAGCGCGCCATTGGAAAAGCCGCAAGCACTGTATGCGCCGGCTGGACTGGCTGTGGCCCTGCCTGTCGAACCCTCTGGCGATGTCGACAGGATAATAGAATCTCTTGCCAGTGAAGTCCCTTCGTTGGAGGCACTGGCACCGGCAACGAAGGAGAACACCATCCAGGCGGTGATTTCCATAGAAACGGAGAAAGACCTTGGCTTGTTACAGATAGCGGCACCGGCAACGAAGGAGGACACAGTCCAGGTGACAGTATCCCTGGAATCGAACAAAGACGCTGTCGTGTTACCGGCACCGGCACCGGCACCGGATAAAGACTCTGTGGCAGTACCGGAGTCTAATAAAGTTGCTGCAGCAGGTACGGGAAATAAACAGGCTGCCACCGAAGGGCAAGGAGCTGTCAACGAGCAAAGAACGCTCACTCAAGCTGAGAGGACACTCCTTGCAAATCAACAATTCGATGACGTGCCGAAGAACTTTCTTCCGAAGAAGAAGAAATATGCCGGTTTACCGCGTCTTTCGAAATTCGAACAGGAAATCATATCGGTATTCTTAAACTGTTATATGGACTCGTAAGTTCCGTTTAACTATCTATGTTATCATTTAAGTAGTTTACTTTTATATTTAACTATCCGATTTATTAATCAACTAGGTTATATATCTGTTTAAGTATGTTACTTAGAATGTAATTTGTTTTATTTTTCGTTTAAATGTCAGGACTGTCGTATGGAGGAATGATTATGTTTTCACTACACGAGCCAACGTGTTCACGTTGTTGGACGGGAAGGAAATGGTGACAGACGACGTCGTCGACGTTCTGGTCTGCATCATCCAGAAAGCGCTGAAGAGATCGCGGTCTCCTTACAAGAAACGCGCTGCCATCACTCGGCCACTGGCCCTGTGCCTGTCCAAACAAGAGGACACGGCGGAAGACGCTCTCAGCATGATCGACGATGCTGCGCGGAACGTCCATGATGTCGACATCGTGATCATGCCAATAATTTTAAATGGCCATTTCCACGTCATCGTGCTGGACAACGTCAAATGAGAGTACAGGCATTACTCCTCTTGCGAGAGTGAGGAATACGACAGAGACGCGATCGATATGGTGAGCTACAAGTCACGTATAGCACACACATCGGAGTTCGTATTTGTCCATACTAACTTTAAAGCTTATTTCGTTACAGCGGAAACTATTCGAAAATTGCGTCGAGATGGAATTGGGCGTGTCGGCGATGTCCTCGTACCCCATGATTCACGATAGGAGTGCTCCACGACAAAAAAAAGGAACTGTCGACTGCGCAGTGTACGCGATGCGGTTCATTGAGCTGATTCTAAATGGTGAAAAGCTACGCCTACCACAAGCGGATGTCCCTTACCTACGAGCGAAGTTTGTCGCACGCATACTCATCGATGGGAGTCCAGCCGGTGTCAAGGACAAAGCCGAGAAGAGTACCGCATCCGATGCACAAGAATAAATTAGTTTGTTAAATACAATGTAAATTTTATTCGTTAGTGTTTACGTTTACAAATACATGTTTGACTAAGAATGTCTGTGTTTAAATACAAAGGTCTCTGTTTAAACACAAAGGTCCCTGTTTAAATATAAAGGTCTCTGTTTAAATATAAATATCTTGGATTACGTAAGTAAGCTTGTGTGTCATAAACACTGATTGAGAAATAGACAAGTTTTTGTTTGAACTCTGCATGGGAATTCGTGGGAGTGTGACGTGGTATGATCGTAACAGTCACTGCAATAATTTCGGCTTGTTGGGAGGAGAACAGGGATTTTGAAATATATTCTCTACTCCGCACTGTATGCCCGGAATTAACCTTTCGGTCATTGTCTCGACGGAGGGCTTATGGCGGCAACCCTAGTTAATGGCCGATGCTCCATGGCAACGGTTGCGGACACGATGGATGGCTTGAAGGTTTACATGAATGGACAGCACTGGGAACTTATACGATTGACACCGTTCGAAGCATTTACTGAGGTGGGAGCGGTATTCCACGATAGGGCCCTTCTTGATTTTTTGTTGCAAAGGTACGATGACCGCACAAATAAATTCAGGATCGGGGCAAGCATGGTAAGTTTCAGGCCTGAAGATGTCGCCGTCGTTCTTGGTCTGCGTTGCGATGGAGAGGAAGTCGTCTTCCAGAAGAAGAAATCACGCTCATCTTTCCAAGAGAGGTATTTCTCCAAAAGCTACGAGAGACACAGCGACTCTATCAAGAGCACTCTTGAGCAACTTGTTCGGCAGAGTGGGGAAGAGGAAAATTTTGTCAAACTCCTGATGGTGTACCTTATGGGTACAGTCCTCTTCCCAAATACATCATGCTCGGTGCCAAATTGGGTCGTTGATTACGTCGATGATCTACCTGGCATGGGCCGATACAAGTGGCTTATGGATGGCGTCCCACTAGCTGCCGCAAGAGTGCGAGCAAGATGCGCCGGGGAGAAGATCCAGACGGGGTTCGTGAAGGGTTGTTCGCTCGCATTGAACATATGGTTTTACGAGCTAACCGGCTGTGGAAACAAAGTGAATACTAGCAAGACACCAACGATGCTGTGTTACGACAAGCAAGGGTCTATACAAACCATTTTGCCATCTCTGGAAGGAAAGGAGGTACATATACCGAAGTCTCTATTTAACTATATGGATTAATCTTTAACTATATCATTTACCGTTTAGATTTATACTTCTTTGTTTAACACAACATGGTCTCCATAACTTTGTCGGATGTATCTTAGTTTCGTGAGCTGGTTACCGCGAATGCGAATGCGAATGAAGATATAATTGTTGGGGCCGCCCGCCAGACAATGCAAGATGAAACTCCAATCTCTTCCGAGCGCGTAAGCCCCCATTCTCGTAATACGGCCCCACAGACCTCGGCAGCCACCCCGACGGCACGAAGCGACGATGACACCACACGTCTGCTGCAGGCGTGTCAGTTATTGACAACCGAGTTCCCTCAGCTTGTTGCTCGGGTTGACGCAATGGAAGGACGGGCACAATCGACTGCGCCGTCCATACAAACAAATGAACTTCCCGGTTCGGATACCCCGGAGGTAGTCCCGGCGAATGCGGGTGCCTTCATTGAGATGAACTCGGAAATTGACTCTGATGAGGTTATTGGGGCCTCCATTCGCAGACGGTCACACTCGATGAGACGTACGAAAAAAACAAAAACAACGAAGCGAATCTACCCGCAGGCTGCCGACGAGACAATGCCAGCATCACAGACAGACAGAGATCCGGGGTACGACGTCGTAGTGGCCGTATCGCAGACAGGCAATAGCAACAATGAACCATACGACCAGGTACGGCACGTCTTCATTCCAGTGAAAAAAAAATACCCCGGGTACTCGCGTCTCGACATATTCGAGCAAGAGTTAATAACGATCTTCACCAACTGCTATATTGACGAGTATGTATGTAGTTCGTACATGTGAGGTTAAATATTAACATTACGCCTTAGAAATCGACATTATCCTTTAGCACTATATTTTTACGTTTAACTTAAGCTTTCAACATATAAATATGTCTGTCTGTGTTTAACTATACCTGTTACCATTTAACCGCAGCACCATCGTCTGGAGTAATGCTGTTGTCAGCGCCACACGAGGACAACTATTCACTATGCTAGAAGGGAAGGAAATGGTGCCCGACGAGTTGATGGACGCGTTCGTATGCATAATGCAAAAGTCCATGAAGAGGGTACCATACCCTTATAAGAAGCGCGCCTCCATTACACGTCCACTGGCACTGTTTATGTCCAAGGTTCCTGACGCGTGCGAGTTGTCGCTCGATATGATCGGAGACGCCGCGCGAAACCTGCATGAAGTTGACATTGTTATCTTTCCAATAATCATTAACGGCCGCGTCCATGTGGTGGTGCTGGACAATGAGAAGCAGGAATACAGGCATTATTCCTCATGCCTTTGCGATGATTACATCAGAGACGCGTTTGAAATGGTACGTTCCTTAGACATAGTCACAGGTTCATGAATAGTAATTTAATAGCATCAGGTTGTATATCTCAACAGCGGCAACTATTTGACTACTGTGTCGATATGGAGTTCAGCAACGCGGTGACTATGCTGTACCCGCTAATTCACGACGGTGACACCCCACCACAGAGACGAGGAAGTGTCGACTGCGCTGTTTATTTGATGCGATTTATCGAGCAAATGCTCGAAGGTGAGGAGCTACGCGTTGCTCGAAAGGATGTACCATATTTCCGATTAAAGTATGTTGCCCGCATACTTTTCGAAGGTCGAAGAACCGGGATCTTAGAAAGAGGCGAGTCTTCGACTATGGAGGGGAAACCGACTTGAGTTATTGTTTTAAATTATTCTGTTTAACTAAATATGTTATTTTTGAAACCCACTCGTTTCTGTATAACTATTTCCGTCTTTGTTTAAATAATGCGGCTCTGTTTAATAGACAGATTTGTAATCTTGAATTTAACATGTTTACGGAGAAAACGATAATAACTTTATTGTGAAAACGAGAATAACTGGTTACATATCATCATCGTCTAAAAATGGACACGTCTTGCGCAAGTTCATCATCATCGTCTTCGTCTTCAAGCGTGAATTGAACAGGTTTTTGTAACTCTATAATCTAGTCACTCCACTCGAAGGCAAATTTGATTTATGTATAACTATAAGTGTATATATTTAATTTTAAAAGTTTCTATTTAAACATCAGCATGGCCATTGTACTACCGGAATTTTAGTCCTTTAACAATAATATTTTTATGCTGAAAAGCAACCGTTTGTGTTTAAATATTAAACATAGAGACAGTTTTACACATGAAATGAAATATGTTTATTGCAAATACGAGAATAACTGATTACATAACAAACAAGGCCACGTTTATTGCAAATACGAGAATAAATATTAAACAAAGACACTTTTTAAAACAATTGATGAGATATCTGATCCACCAGGACATGAGCAAGATGCAACTCGGCGATGTAATCGTTGGAATCTTGCACATCAGAGGGTTCACAGGCAGTTGTTCAAATTGCAAGTTCAACAACCACCTGGGAAGCCTCTGATCTCGAAGAATACTCCGATTACATCGCCAAGATGTGTCCCGCCGATCCCCTGGTCGAGCAGATGTCACATCAATTGTTTTTTGTAACTTTATCCCTGGCCATTGTACTATCTTCGCCTGCAAAATCTGATGGTGTCTAGAAACCTTCATAAAGTTTTAAAACAATTGATGGGATATCTGATCGCACAGGGGATGTCCAGGATGCATATCATCAATGTCATCGTCGGAGTCTTGCAAATCAGAGGCATCGCAGGGAGTTGTTCAAATTGCAAGTTGAACAACCACCTGCAGATTCTCTGATCTTCAAGGATACTCCGATTTCATTGACGATATGTGTCCCGACGATCCCCTGGTCGAGCAGATGTCGCATCAATTGTTTTTGTAACTTTATAATCTAATCACTCCACTCGAAGGCAATTTATACAGTAGATACATTATATGTGCACGGGAAATGGAAGGGTCGTTCAACTTGGCTACTTCAATTCAGGAGATACATTAAATGTCTTTCAATGAGAATTCCAAGGGTCGATCAATTTTGACCGGACAACTACGCTTCGGTATTATATGTGTTACATGTCTATGTTATCCCTTAAACAAAACGTTCTACCCGATAGATCAAACGCTTCGGTATTATATGTGTTACATGTCTTTCAATGAGAATTCCAAGGGTCGATCAAATTTGCTACCTGCGACATGAGCATGTTCTACCCGATAGATCGACGGAGTTGCTGCAATGGTCAACGACTTCGTAACGATCATCGACACAACGACCAACATAAAGATTTCGGCTTTTCGCAACCAGTTCGTCTACCTTCCTATGTATATCGGGGCACAAGTACGTGTCCCATTTGTTCGCTTGCTCACGACGTGTGCATAACATCCGCATTAATTTGAACCTGTATCATAACAAATTATAATTGATTGTTAACGTAAGCAAAGAATACGTAAACATAAACGTGGATAGTTAAACGAAAACAATTATAGTTAAATAGTAACAAACGTAGTTAAACACAGACCATTATAGACACATGTAAAGTAAACGAAGTTAAAGACTGACGAAGATGTTTAAACAGATCGAAGGAATCAAACATTCAAATACCGTATGGAGTCGACCATTCTCGTAACGGGTAAATGGCGAGCTTCTTTTATCCACGCATTGAAGGACTCTGCGACATTTGAATACATATTGCCCCAACGTTGTCCTTTGAACAAAAAATTACACCAATGTGACAAATCTGACTTTTGAAGCAGCCAGCGATGTGCTTCTGGTGATATGCCCCGCAATTCATTCACCGTATCATCAAATTCTTTACTCGTTGATGCCCACGCAATACGAAAGCATATGGACCAGCACTCGTCCTTCAATGCCCTACCAAGTCCGCCATTGGCTTTCATAAAATTGGCCTCCAAGTGTCGAAGGCAATAGGCATGTGGGGAAGAGGGGAAGACCCTAGCAATGGCGTTCACAAGCCCCTTAGACCTGTCCGACACAAACGTAATAATCTCTTCATAATCGCCTTCATCGTATAACGCATCACCTAACTTGGAAATGAACCACGTCCAATTCGCATCTGTCTCGTTGTCGACGATACCGAAGGCCAAGTGGAAAAACCCATTGTTTCCATCTTTGCCTGTGGCGCCCAGCAACGTGCCACGATATTTCCCAAGAAGATGGGTACCGTCGACAAACAGCAGCGGCCTGCAACCCCGCTTGAATCCCATGATACACGCACGGAACGAGAAGAATGCACGTTTAAAACGGTCACCGTCTCTTTCTACAATCGCAATGCTGCCGGGATTTGTCTCAACCACCTTATCGACGTACCAGAGCAGCAGATCATAGCTGGAGACGTCGCTGCCGTCGAGGATCACCCGGGCACGCTCTTTACCCAACCAGGCTTGCTTGTATGGAATGTGGACACCGTGTTCCCGTAACATGTCCTTCTGAATGTCGATTGGCCTGTACAATGGCTGGCCTTTAAGCTTATCAATAACTCGAGCGCTTACCCATTTTTTCGACGCTTTAGGATGTGACACCGAGCCAATTCCACCACCGCAAGTGTGTGACGGGTGCATTGTCTTTATTCTGAACGTATTTTTATTGTATTCCTTTGATGCATGAAGGCGCCAGCGACAACCAACGGCAGCGCATTCTACAGTCACCCTGTGTTTCTCATTCTTTACGAATTTGAAGTCAAAATTCCTCTTGATTGCAAAATTCCGAAGCGCGTCTCTGAAATGTTCAACGTCTACGAAACGTTGTCCGATATCCAACGACAACACTTCGGAATGATCCGAGGAGGACGGAAGGCATGCTGCCGCGTCCGGGTCGCCATCAGATGGAACAGGTGCGCTGGCAGAATCAGAATTCCTGTCAACACTTCAGACAAACGGAAAACATCAGTAACTTAATCGGAAACAAAATAAGTTCACTTCAAACAAGTATATTTAAACTAAAACATAATAAGTTAAACACAGACACAAATTTTTAAACGGTAAAATATATGTTTAAACGGGAACGGGGATGAGACCGGTTAACAAGCATAACTTATTGGTTTACCACGGGAACTTATTTTTTTAAAAGGAAACTGGAATACTTAAACGGTAACTATAATAATTAAACGGTAAATATAATAATTAGGCGAACACATATGACTTTAAGAGTAAAGATGAAGGATAAGAACTTTACAATGAGAAGAATTCATTTTGACTATGATGCGACAATGGCACATCATCTGTCTCAACAACGAGATCGACTGCAGCGCATTTGAAGAGTGAGTATACATGACACATGCGCTGGAAGTCAACCTCATTTTCTATTGGGCAAATCGTTTTATGTCCATCGGGTGTGATAAACTTCACCCTAACATGGGAAACATCAACACCCCATCGGTCACATATCTCCGCTACGATTGAATCCCAACAAGTCTGTGCCGTGAACACTAGCACTCGTCCCTCCCCGTTGTATCTTGCAATTGCACAAAAACTCTCCATTAAAAACCTGCATGTAAATAAATATAAATTGGTACTCTCTCTTAAAGGATGATCAAACAGAGACAAAAAGGAAGACATTCTCACCTTATCTCCCCTTATCGGACAACCGGCGGAGTTCAAACGAATGCGAACGATGACACTTCCAAACTTTGTTTCAGAAAATTCAATACAAGAAGGAATGAAAAAGATTGACAAAAGCCAAATAAAAAATGTTTAACATAATGTGACTGGGCGGTTGTTTTCCCACCATTTACAAGGGTACACACGGAATTTCACAGCATAAACCTTGTACAAATGAACGACAGGGGATAAAAATGAAATAAAACACTAACGGAAGGGCTTTCTGGGGTATTGCAAACTTGCGGGGGCTGTCTGGGAAAGTTTGCAATTCCCGAGGGGTGAATAGTAATTTTCCCTTTTAATTAATACTACTGTTATAATTAAGAAAACTAAATGTGCAACTTATCATGAAGATATATAACTAAAACTAATCAACATATGGACATGAGTTTATTTTTTCATTACCTTAAAATTTTAAATTTTAAAATCAAACAAACATACATCGACAACAAAATAATATCAAATCCAATTTTTTTTAGAAGGTTGAGAAATGCATGTACTTTTTTCAAGAGTAAGAAATACATATACTCAAAGAAGGGTGCACAGAGTTAATACCTCACATGTTTTTACTTTGACTTATTGAGATTTACATTGACAGTTTAAATTTCCGTGAAGTTAATCCTCTACATGAGATTCAAATTTTTATTATTTTTTTTCTCTCCCGAAAAACCTTGAAATGATGCCTACTAACCGCCAGAATCTAATGGTTTTGGCAAGTTAATTATAAATTCGCTCCGACATAAAAATCTAGAGGATGTTCTAAACTCTTTTCACAAAGACATCAAAACATAATGTCTAAACATTTGATAATAATGTTTCAATGATACTTGATATGACATTAAAGCTTAAACCCAGATTTGTTTTTGAGAGTGCATAATTAAAACTAATGGAACATGGAATATCAAATCAAGCTTTTCAAAAAACCACAAAAATTAATTCCGTCCGACATGAGAATCTAAAAAAAATTATATTTGTTTAAAAAATACTTTCATTTTATAAATTTTCAAAACTTCAAAAATATATAGAGCAAGAGGCCGTATAATTTGGGGACATCCTACTATGGTTGTTAGATACAGATCTAATAAGGGGTATAAATGATACACTAGTACTCGCAAGCTACTCGAGTTCGATTCGAGAAAAGCTCGAACTCGACTCGTTTAGGGTCGACTCGAGCTCGAGCAGTCGAGCGAGCCAAGTTCGAGCATCTTAATACTTGACTCGAGTGCTCACGAGCTTAATAGAGTAGTTGTATTTATGTGTGTATATATATTATATGTTAGTTTGTTTTATATATATAATTGAATTCGAGCTCAAGCCCGAATTCGAATTCAAGTATAAAATTATCTATGATCAAATTAAGTTTATTAACTTTTATCGAGCTTAATCGAGCGAGCTCGAGTAGCTCGAATTATGTATCGAGTCGAGCTCAAGCTACATAAATAAAACTCGATCGAGTTCGAGCCGAGTATCAAGCACTGAGCTTTCAACCGAACTCGAGCTCGAGTAGAATGCTGCTCGGCTCGAACTCGATCGATTACACCCCTAGATCTAATAACCGATGTCCATTCATGCACAGTAATAAAAGTACCTAAACCACATAACAGTGCTGACATAGAGTAATTTTACTTGTAATCCTTACAAATAACAACTATTAGATTATAATCTAACAATTGCAATCAAATATCCTCGAATCTGAAAAAAATTAAGAACGTCGATACAAAATGTAAACTTTTATATATTATATTTCACAAACATAGCGAAACATGATATCTATAGACATTTAATTTAATTGAAATGCTTGGTAGCATGTCTTTGTTTGTTTGATTGAATAGTGTGAGAGACAAGCATGTCAAGTGGGACCTAAGAAATGAAGCCATGAATGAACACTAGTTACAAAGAGCACCAAACAAAGAAAATGATCTTTTAGTGCTTCTCTAACTCGGAGCCATGTATAGCTTCAATCACCATCCAATTGAAACCATTTTATGAAATGCCATTTGATTCTTATCTTTTGTTTTGATTTTGATTGACTTGGTTTTTCTTAGCTAGAAGAATTTTTTATACGGCCTAATTTATTAAACTCTTTTTTTTTTAATCGTTTGCTATTGTTATGTAATCAATCTTTCTTGTTTTTTTTATAAAAATTTAAGGAAAAAAATTTTTATTTTGGTTTAAAGATTATAGTTTTCTTTTGAACAAAGATTATTATTTATATAGTTTTATAAGCTACTGATAGAGCGATTAAGGCAATTAACTCTTATGCTAATGGTTGAGGGTTCAATTTATTCCCAATGTAAAGTTGAGACATAAAAGAGTGTCTATGTTTAGGGTGATTTATCCATTAAAAAAAAAAAATCATTGTTCAATTTTTTTTTTTATTTTAGTTTATAATCCAAAACAAATCAATTTCATTCATGAATGCCTTTATTCAAATTTAAAAAAAAATAAATAAAAGTTCAAAATGAACCATCTTTTTAGTTTTAGAGATAAAAAAAAATGTCAATATAATTCATTGACCTAAATTGTATTTATATGACTTCTATTAGGTGGACATCTCACCCTCCTTTGGGTAGCCATAGATGCTAGTGTTCATCAAGATAATAATATCTTTATATATATATGATGATGGTTCATATTTGAACTACTTTTTGGGGACCATTAAATTCCATAATTTGTCTTTGGCTCCTCAACATCATTAATGGGTTGTTCAACGTGTGGATTAAGTTGAGATTAATTTATTTGATTTGATGGCATGCTTTGCCATCTTTTCTTGTTAATTTTGTGTTGGTGATGTCTTGTTCCAAAGATTTGAATGGAAAATATTTTTAAGTTAAAAAAAAAAAAAAATGGTTGATGAATGGTCATCTTCAACTTTACTTTTTTGGTGTTTTCATAATTATTGAACTAATACAACAATTACATCTAATCCATACTTTAACTTATTGTGGTTATAAAATTAATAAAAGAAATAACTATATACTCACACACACACTTGTACTATTTTTAAAAGTCTTCTTTGTGTATAATAATTTATTGATACTTTATTAATATTTTATCACATTAATTTTTATAATAATAATAATTAGAGTGTTGAATAGTATTTAGGTATATTATCCTTCTTCATAGCTAGGTTGTAACAGGAGAAGAACAATTGTTTGCATGTGTTTGTTTCTTATATATATATATAATTTGAAAATCATTCAAAATTCAAAACTCGTAGTTTAATATTTCTTGTTTGAAAAAATTAATTATGAGTTGTAAATTACCAGTAAAACCAAGGGTTTTTTTTGTGGTGTGTGTGTTAAGGGGTTAATGTTAATCCGATCATTAAAAGAATAGTGGGATTTTGAAAGGAAAAAAATAAATAAATAAATGCAAAAAAAAAAGTATAAAAGATAAAATTCTAAAACTCTAATTTGAATTGGATTCTAATATACAGACATTTTAACCTAAAGTTTTTGTTTTTAATTTTACAAATTATTTTTTTTATTTAAAAACAATATTTTTGTCCTAGTCTATAATTTGCTTGTATACCTCATAAAAATTAGTTATATACATCATGGTGCACAAACTAAAAATTAATCGTTAAAACCGCACACCTCAGTCCAGGACAAAAAGTTTAGGCTATGAACCCGCCCCCACAAGTGATGATCCGTTATCATTATTGTCCCAAACGAATCTTGAACTTGAATTTTTTTTTTTTTTTTTTTAAGTCTCACCCTCATTTTACTCAATAATTAGACTATGAGCTTTTTGGTAATTAGCTTGATTACTTGTATACCCTTAAATAAAATTAAATAATGTATATATCTCTTTAAAATTTCATTATATTCTCTTTTCTCCAACATACACTATTAAAATATTTTATAGATTATATAAAACTTAATTTTTAATAAGAATAAAAATAACAATAAAAAAAATTGTACAAATGTTTTAGTCATTTCACATATAATAATATAGTTTAATTGTGAGTGTGGGATATAGAGGTATTTATGCAAACAAATTTTAAGTGATATACAAGAAATTTGGTTTTATTGAGCAATGCACACAAAATTGAATGAATATTCTTATTTCTTTTATACCTCTCAATTGTTATTATTTAATGTTAATATATGAAATTTAACATACCCTTTAACAATTTGACAAGTGTATCACCCTCAATAATTCTATTTTTTTTTATTTTATTGAAAAAAGAAAAACACAGCAATTTAATTCAAATATATCTTGATGCCAATCTTGTCCCTAAAGCAAAAGACATCATGGGAAATTTGGGAGAAGGGGATCATGTTGTGGGGCTCTTCCCAAATCCAGAGATAGTGCCCATAAGCCAACTATTGCTTCAATGATCTGCAACATTTTGTCCCTCAATTTTTAATTGACAAAATTTATTATTAATTATTCCATCTAATTTTTTATGTTTTTGAATGATCATTATATATATATATATATATATATATATATATATATATATATATATATATATATATTCTTTAAAATTTATCTCTCTCAAGTGTTAACAACTAAACACATATTCACTTATTTATTTTTCAACTATAATTTAGTAATAATTGATAACAACTAGTTTAATGAACTTGAAGATATATTAAATTCTCAACTTTTCAGGGGTATATTTGAATGAATAGATTCCACAAGTGTGTGCAATTTTAAACTTTTGTAGGGGTAAATATATCTATGTGTGTGTGTGAAAATAATACATCTTATGAATGAGATTAAAAAAAATCATCATCTTATCTTGGCAAGAAGCTTTTTATAATGTCTTATCTTATCTTTCACTTTATCATAAAAAAAAAAAAGAAGAAGAAAAAGGTAAGCCTTTAATAATTAAATGAAAACTTTATATTTCTACAACCAAGTGTCACATTATTGGAAAACATTCCAAAGACCACCAACTAAAGCAACCTACATTTTATTAGTGATAACCATGCTATCAATCTATATCTATAAAACATTATCATATATATATATATATATAATAGATAAGCATGCTCACATTAATTGGTTTTATTTTTCCATTTTAATGTCACTTTGTCATAGTGATAGCTTAACTGACTTGTTTTTAATTAAGGTTATTCACTTGTAATTAGGTGCAACTAAACTTTAATTAGTTTCTTATAGTTTGTTCTTATTCAATTACAAACTCATATAGTTATCTACACTTCTACACTAACTTTGTTATTTATTAATTATATTGTGATTTTTTTTTTAAAAAAATTCTTTTTATAATCTTTAATACTTGGCTTGAATGGTATCACAAAAATTAATTTTGACTTATAAATAAATATATTATCACAAACCATCTGCTTGGAGTTGAATTTCTCGCTTAATTAAAATGAGATTTATTTATTTTTTTAAAAAAAACATATAAATGCTTTTTTTCTAAGAAAATATGAGTATACTAAAGACATTTATTCCCTCAGATTTGATAATATTAATTTATTCATTGATGATTGCTTACCAAATTTGAGATGCAGAGGATCCCTTATTATATTATTAGCATCACAGGCAATGTGTTTAACTAAGTACAAAGTTTGATCAGACTTTTGGCTATCAGAAATCACACATCATATTACTCTATTAAAATAAGCAAGCAAATCATATTACTTATAACTATTTATTAATAGATAAATAAATAAATAAAGTTTATAACCGGTTGAGAGTTTTAAAAAAATAATAATAATAAATTTGGATATGCCATAAACTCTCAATCTTATGGTTAAGAGAGATTCAAAGGCTAAACCCTTGAATGAAGTACTACCCTTCTACTGCAGAGGAGTATTTTTTTTGTTTTTTTTCTTACATACCTCTTAACATATTTATTTATAATTGTAGTTTTTTTTAGGGAAATGAGTTTTTTAAAAAAATAATAATAAATGAAGTTGGGAAATGATATAATTACCTTTGCATATATACCCTTACAAATCCTTAATAATATCTTTTTCGAAATACATTAATAAAATTATGTTATTAAGATGAGTTTTTGTTTTTTAACAAACAACCCTTAAATACTAATAATTTCTTACTTTCTAACAAGTACACAGTTAACGAGAGAATTCATAGATGCCTAATAGTAATATATATAATTGAACAAAAAAATAAATCAAAAATGAAAGTTCAGAATTTCAAATATTCTCTCTTTAATTATTTAAATAAATATATTTAAAAAATTATTAATATTAATAAATAGCTATAATTAAATTAAACAAATTAAAATTCCAATTTTAAGATATTTATTTTGACAAATATTAACTAAGTCAAACTTTGCTAATCCAATTTAAAATTTCCCTCTAAAAACAAGTGCAAGCTCTCAATCCTTAATTAACCCTTCTCTCCAAACCCAAATCAAAACACACAATTGTATCAGCATATTCCGTACTTTTAAAAAAATAAAATAAAAATAATCACAGGACCAAATTGGGAGGCATAACACATGCCATTACTCTTACCTTTCACAGTATGAAATGATGAAAAAGAAGAAGAACAGAGAAATGATGAAGCAAGAGAGAGAGAGAGAGTCACAAGGGCCTAAAACATTCACAAAGACTAATGACTAGGGATTCACAAGCACTGCACATCTCTTTTGTGATGTGGCTTTGCTTTAGAGGCCTCTCACCCACACAACAAACACCTTGTTTTTTCTTTTGTACCACCACCTCTCATTGACATATATAGATTAGGTGTGCTTCTTCTCTAGATCTTCTTTTCTATTATTGTTACTATTATTATTATTATTATTCAATGCCACCTTTAAAGGGAGGACTTTGCCAACCAAACCACATGAAGAGTTTTAATTCATCTTGGATTAGTCATTTTCACTTCCTTCTTTTTGTTGCTAGATGTTTTATGGGGAATGTTTTACTAGTTACACCAAGAACATGTCAAAATTGCTTGTATCATCTGAAACTAAGAGTTTTGTTGCTATTTTGATGAACTTATTGAGTTCTTTTTTATTTTTAATGTTCTATTTGAACATATCTAATCATTTGTACGGTTGAGTTTATAACTTTATAAAAAAAACACACACATGAAAAAAACATTAATCGGAAAAAATACTAACCATAAGATGTTTTCATGTCTTTCAATGATTTAAAAAAATAAAAATAAAAATAAAATAAAAATAAGAGTCAAAATTAGTGGTTTTATTGAATTTTAATTATTACTGAGGTTTGTTTAGACTTTAGATTTATTTATTTAACTTTATTATCATTATCATTATTATTATTTTAAATGAATATACAATGAATGGTTAAGTGTTTGTAAATTTTTCTTTCATATGTTACAAATAATTTCTTTTATTTTTCTAACGTAGACCACCAATTGCACTTTAAAAATGTGTCCGGATGGAAAATTAAAGGTAAATTTGATTAAGACATCAAAAAACTGGAGTATTTCTTTTTATTCTTTTTGACATTTTAGATGAAAAGAAAAATAAGAAAGAATAAAGAATGATGTTTGGAAGAGGAGTGGAGTGAGGATTTGGATTAAAGAGCTTTTTTTTTTAATTCAAATTTAATATTTTTACCCTTCATTCCACCTGAATGATATATAATGAGTAAAAAAATGATTGTAGTTATAATTAATTAATTATGATTATCATTATATTAATATTAGCATATCAGCAATATTTTTAGTATTTCTATTAATAAAAATTGCAATTTTAATTATTATAAATATTTATTTTATTGAATATTTTCATTATCTAAAAAACCTCAAGAGGGCACATAAACAATTTTTTTTAAGAAAAAAGAGATTATAATATTCAATATTTTTAAATATAAACCTAAACAAATCCAAACCCATGGTAAGGTTTCTCTAATAAAAGGACAATCTAAGTGCAAAATAAATATGTAAAATAAGTCACCAAATCTAAATCCTACAAATGCCAGCCTAATATATCAATAAATATAGATATTTGCATAACATTATATCAGCCAAACAGAAATAAAATAGTGGTATAAGCCCACTACCTAAAAACAGTGCAATCTGGCCCAGTGACAGATGTAAAAAGAAGGATAATAGAAGTGGGCTCTCCAATCATAGACAAGTGAAGGTACTTTTATGGGCAAAAAAAAGAAACTCATAATTATTATTTGCAGGGGAATCTAAAGTTTCTTGAAATGCCAAACAGAGGACTAATGCACTAAACTCACTTACATGTTACCTTAGGATCAATCTTTTAGATAAAGCGATGGAATCCAAAATCAAGTATGGCTCTAAGTCTGAGTTTGGCTAAGTGATCCCAATTGAGGTACATAGACTTTGCCTTCGTGTTTGATTGGGCATCTCAATTCATCATGTTGAATATTACATCTATCCAAACAAATCATGTACCTCAATTGGTGGGGAATGGAATTATTAACAGTCCACTGACCAAGAAAAAGAAGGTTTGGATCATGGCATCAGAAAAGTAAACAAGTGCATGGAGTAAACAGGCTATCAGTTTTTACAAGTTATGTAGTAAAAAAGAAGAATTTTAGCATGTTACTTGAAAAATGACAGCATACCTTCAAACTATAATTACGGTATTATTTTGCCTTCTTCTTCTCTTCCTTGCTCTTCTTAAAATCCTCATAGTCTCTTCCCTTGTCTCATCTATCAAATAACTTTCCCTGCCTGTAAAGATAAGATTACTAAGTTTACTATATGAAGTCCATTATAAATTCATTGACTGAGTAATATATTGAAAACTTAATGTTGTTATGCTATATGACAACTGTCTAGTTCTCCGTTCCTCTTACAATGCTTTTGAAAATTGAATAATTAACCTACTATCAAGGCTCCTGCAATTAATTGTCTGTAGAGCAGAATGACAGCAAAATGCAAATTATACACACATACATGCATACAAATTGGTAAACTGGAGTTCAGATTCTATTGCTGATTCATACTCAAATGTTTACCTGTTTCATTTTTCAAGAGAAGGCAAGCACCTCTATCACTCTCATCATCAGATTCAATGACAATTCTGAAAACCTGTTCCTGCATGAACATAATTATCCTCAAACACAAGCATCAACATGCTTGTTTTCTTGTTTCAAGCATCTGCCGCCATGTCTTTTTTAAAACATTAAATTGTAAACATGAACTAGCCCAGTAGCATTCAATTCACTGTGTGATTGACTTATCACATATGAAGGACAAGCACAAGGTAGGTTACAAGAAACGGACTAACATGGTAGCATTGTCCCATTGAAGAACACTGCAAACTTTCAGAATGTCTAATTAAACATCTCACTTTATTTTCTGATACGAAGATTCAATACCAGTAGCTTTCCTGTTGATATATTTCCATTCTAACAAAAAGCTCCCTTAGCTTCCCTATTATTATATTGCCATCCTAACAAAAAGCTCCAGTAGCTTTCTTATTAAGATATTGACATACTAATCAAAAGCTTCAGTAGCCTTCCTGTTAAGATATTGGCGTGCTAATAACAAGCTATTACAATATAGAACAAATAGAGTGCAGAAAACTACTTCAATTCAACTTCAAGTAACAGATTTCTGAGTTACCTGAGGTCTACTAGGAATCTCTTCCTGTTTGAGTGGGCCATAATGCTTAGAATTGGTCAACTTTGGTTTCAGTGTTTTCACGCATGCTACCTGATTTGAAGTTTCCCTTTGATTCTTTGGAGCAATAGCTGGACTATTATTATGAACAAAATGTTTCAGAATAAGAAAACCAATGCAGTGGCAAGGGAATATCAAACGGAGGGAAAGCGTCAACATACAATAAAAGTTAAAACAGATGATATCCCAGAAAAGCTTGGTATGATAATTAACTCACTGAACTCTTAAGAAAAACTATAGTCCAATTTACTTGACTAATCGGGTAGTTTCACCATGCTTAACCTCATTCCTAGTTATAAAGCCCCTTTTCAAATTTTATTATATGTATAGGGGAGTAATATAATCATGCTAGTTTTTGCAAGGAAAAAGTTGATGGATACTATAGTAATCAATTTTCTATTCAACCTAGAACATCAAGGTACAAGCTAAATGAACGGTTCATGAACCTAGAGGGAAACTTCATAAAACCGACTTACCAACTACTCAAAATAAATTTATCAGCTTCTCAATTAATTTGTACAAGGAAAATGCCTTTATCTTGATATTCTCACTTCTGATTGTAAGTTTGTCAGCAAGTCATAAACATGAATGGGAATCCTAAATTTGAGGTACATACGGGCCAATTGTTTGTATCCGGCATCTTTGAGATTGTTTGGTGGCCAAAAAGCCCGGATTCTGGAAAGGGAAGAAAGGGAGGTAAGAAACCACTTTTTACAAAAAAAATAAAAAAAATAAAACCAATCTAAAAATAAAGTATACCTCAGCTAACCGAGCAGCACCAAGATGATTATTATTGAGTGACATCATGTTGCTCACTATAACCTGCAAAAGATTGTAACAGTTCTATACCATTAGTTGCTGAATAAACTCCTGAAAAAAAAAGAGCGACATAGAATTAAGTTTGTGTTGACAGAGGGACGGACCAGACAAATAAGAGATGTCACCAGGATGAGAACGTTTACCAAAAAATTTTGTTGAGACTAAATGCATGAGAGAAAGAAAGGTAAAATTAGACAAAACTACAGGGTGCATCACCAAAATGGATATGAGGTGGGGCAAATTAGGAGAATTTGGAATTGCCAAGTATTTTTACAGATGAGAATTCATAGGAGAATAAGGATGGGAATATTTAGGAAAAAACCAGTAAGACTTCCTTGACAGGAGATGGGCAATTGACAAAGATAAGCAGAGACCACGTAGTGATCTCTCTTGGGAGGAATACACTTCCGCAACTCATCTAAAAATTTCAATAATAAATTATTTTGCAGATTTACACCAATAAATGTAGAGGCCAAAATATTGAATGATCTGGAAATAAAAGAAATACTTCAAGGTACCTCTGTTTCTTTTGAGAAGACATTGCAAATTTCATGTTGTAGTTTAAATAGATTCGTTTGAATCTGCTGCGGTAAGGCCGAAAGAGAGGATAAAATTTCATTTAATTTGCTACAATCAGATTCCTTATCCATCTGAACAGGAATAGCTTTCAGTCTTCCTTCAAGAAAATCTTTGATTTCTTCTTCTGCCCTCAGCTGTCATTACAATCCAATGATAAAAACCAGATCCATTCATAACACTAATGCACGATGTATAAATAAGAATTTAAGCAGATTGAATATTTGGTTCGCACCATTTTCTGCATTGAGTTTTCAACAAGACTTATCTTTTGGCGAATAACTTCCGCTGTACATAGATGACAGTAATTCCATGTGTTAGATGGCATTTATTTAGCTTATAGTGACAACTGCCATGTTTGTTAATATCAGCCATTGATGAAGTTCAATCATATTCACATCTGCCAATGAAACCAAAAAGCATGCCACTACTTCCATAACAAAATATTGTTAATAATATAGCAAAATGTGCCCTTTCACTTTTAGATAAGTGCATATTCTTCACTTACTTTCCAGTGAAACTTCTTTCACAGCTCTGTTCGCTTGCATTACATCACTCTGTACAGAGTCAAGGATCATCCCCAACCTATTTAAAGAGCCTTCTATGATTTGAAATCTGTGTTCAAGTTCTTCATTAACCAGACCTGTTGAAAAATCTTGCATAAGCCACCAATATGTGGTTACCCTCCTAGATGCTTATGAACATGGAATCAGACACTTGTTATAGGACATGAGGAAATCCTGCAAATCTCTGTGTTACGGAAGAAGTTTGTTGGACCCTTATTCTCAACAACAACACAAGCAGTGGTACACTAGATTTGGTCATAGAAACTAGCTAGTTATAAACTCACTTCTGTTGTCAGGAATAGAAGCTGAACTCCATCTGCGTAGAGCATTGGTAGATGCCCTTGATAGCTGGATTGGAGGCTCTTCCCTCATGGATGCAATGGGAACCAGTGACTTCTTCGATGAATTATCTCTTTCTTGAGAGCCAAGTCTCTAAATTAATAAACCAAACCAAGAACATGGTGATTAGCTTTTCCAATGAAACATGAAATGATAAACAATGCACTAAGCATTAGATTATATATCAGATGTATACAAAGTTGCCATTTGCTCTCAGCTACACCCAAAAAAAGGGTCACTAAAGAAAATCCAAACTGACCAATGAGACTAATTAAACATATCACGCTAGTCAGACTACATACAAGGAATTTATTCACTTAAAATTCTATTAAAGACATTAAAGTGAAATACTGGACTCTTAAATGGAGGTAATAATATTTGTGATAATGTGAAAGTTCAGTATCTTTTGAACTCAGCAATGACATTAACAGATCAATATGATGTCAACTGTTCTCAAGTACATATTCATCAGTGTAAATCCTTGGAGAGAATATGAAATACTAACTGTAGAGGACACTCTGGGTTGATACGATTGAGCAATTCAACCTCTTTTCATTCAAAGTTATGCATACTTCTTCAGTTCTTTGACACAAAAAAGGTGCACCTTGTAAGTTCTACACAATGCCAGGAACTACAGCAGTTCAAAACAAATTCAACAATCACAGAGTACTATTACAATTCAAGTTCATATATATGTTGGCTTTCCAAGCCAAAAAACAATTCTATCTCAGTTCACCTAAAATTTAAAAATAATAGCAGGTCATCCAATCTGGTGCATCACAAGCAAAAAATACATGAAATTTTTGCAGCTTGAAACCATCATGTCTGTCATTAGAAATCATAGGACATGCATGCTTCAGTGATTGGTCAATCAACAAATTGACAAGAAAGCAAATGCCCAAAATCTACAGCTCCAGGAACAATGAAAATGGTACTTCAGACAGGTCACACTAATTCATCTTTGTTCTAGTTTGGAAGAAGAGCATTCTACAAAGTCTAATCAGCCAATTTTTTTCATGCAGTGCCGACTAATAGCTTAAACATGATCTCATCCTGAAATTTTTCATCAAGCCCAGAAAGTAAGATACAAAGATACATAGATGTATGACATCAAACAAGTAAGATCTTCAAGTTTTTCACAAGTATCACTTCTACTAACTGCTAAAATTCCACAGAGAAAAACAACAGGTGAGCAAAAATTCCCCATCTCGATCCTTCAATAAGAAAATACAATTAAATAGATGATTTCGATCTTCCAGGCTCCTTGTTCTTCATTATCATAAAAACAATAAAAGAATTCTTCATTACCATAACTCATCATAAATCACTAGAGAACCATTAGATTAATCAAAATCCAGGGTCTAATCAGATCATAAGAAAAAAGAAATTCAAATCAATCCAACGGAATCTCATCTCTAGACCTGATCGCTGGCAGGATTCTCCTCCAAGGAACTCTGTGAGAACTGGGAGAAGGACATTCCCTGCGAGAACGACTGCTGCGATTGGGATCGGAGTTGATACCCCTGGCTTTTCCCCAATCCCGATGGATCCGATCCTGAGCCCAATCCACTCGGCCTCCTTCAAAAAAAAATTCCAAAAAAATGAAAGAAAAATCGGAAGAAAGAGGCGGAGAATGGGGGATTGAGAAGGCACCTGGATGGAGGGGGGAGAACGGAGATGGAGCTGAGATCGCAAGCCTTGTTGATCTTCAACCTCATGAGAGCTTCTCGCACGAACCCTAACCCTAGATCCCGAATAGAAGAGAAGAAGATGAGAAGAGCGCGAGAGATGCGAAATGGGAAGAGGGGGAAGGCGGGGAATTTATAGAACAGTGATTTGAATTTTGTAAAATTCCCATTCTGCCCCTGACCAGATCAATTTGTTTCTTTTTTTTAATTTTAAAATTTTTTATTTACTTCTTACCACTTTGCAACAATATGGAATTATTTATTGCGTGTAAAAGTCACCCATTTAAGTTCAAATTTAAAATTTCTACTAGTTATTTGCCAACAGCCATTCTATAACTTTATTTTTTTTATAAGTTAACATATAATATTTTTTATTATTATCTTTTATATGTCATTCTATTATTATTTGAAAAGGAGATAGACCTAGGGATTTAAAGGGGGCGAAGAATCTTCATTCCCCATGAGAGCCCGCCACATCGGGGCGGGCTCTCCTTTAAATAGAGTGGGAACAAAGAAGAACCCTAACCCAACTTGCGAGGCGAGGACAGGGAGTGTATTCTTCCTCGCTCCCAGCCCCAGGGGATTCCCTAACTTTTAAATTAAATATTATATATATTATTAAAAAAATTCAATATTAATATAATATATATTATAATGACCAAATATTTGAGTTTAAAAAAATATTTTTGGTATTTTTTAATAATAGTTTAGATTTTTAGTAAAACTAGCGTTGTCTCCATGCAATGCTTGGAGATAATTATATGAAAACTAGTGTAGCATTTTTAAACTTTATGTTATTTATAATAATTAATTTATTGTTTTCTCATACATTATATTATGTTTATTTTGAGTAATATATATTTTTTTATTTTTTTTATTTCATATATGATGTATATTACATGTGTAATGTTATAGGAAAAAAAAAATTTTGCGGGTCAGGAATTCCCCAACCACCTATGATCTCCACAGGAGAGTGAGGGAGGGAAATTTCTCCCCTGTAGGTAATTTTGAGGCAGGGAATCCCTGCCCCATGGAAAAGCCGGGATGGGGATAGGGATCCCATTCTCAGTTTTGTTCCACTTGCATCCTTAGATATATAGACCACTAAATTATATTAATAAGAAATAATTACAAAGTTTTATATTAGAACAACAATACAATGTCCTCTTTAAAAAAACAAAACAAAACAAAACAAAAACCAAAACCGAAACAATACAATGCATAATAAAAAATGATACATTTAAATACTATAAGTAATAAGATGAATAGATAAAATGAGACTTGTTTGGCTACTAGTTAGTCTAACTATAGTTAAAGTCATCTCACCGAAGTCTGAGGAAGCACTAATAAAGTTAAGGCATGTTTAGGCCATCTCCAACCCAAAACTCTATATTTGACGCTTCAGTACTCAAAAATACAGCTTCTACAGGGAAAAATTCTCCAACCACCATCTCTATTTTTAACTCTAAAATAGAATATTCTAATAATATTCTTCTTATTTTAAAATTTATATATATTCATATTATCAACAAATTTAATCATCTTTAAATCTTTTTCACTTTTAACCAATGAATTTAAATATTATACTATTTAAAATATCATTTTAATTTTGATATTTATTATAAATATTTATTAAATATAAAATAAAATATGATTGATAAAAAAATACAAATATAAATGCAAACATTACATTAATTACTTAATAAAAACATAACATATAAACAAGCACCATTAGTAAAATTAACACATTATGGGAGACTAAAGTAGCACATAAGTTTTTAATTATCTTCGGCAATATTGATGGAAGTGGCGATAACATGTCAGACTATTGGCCCCATTTACCTCAAAATTTATTATTTGTATTTTGGGTGTTGTGTTTTTTTTTTTTTTTTGTATCAATGATAATCTATGTTACGATTAATTTCTCTGTTTTTATTTTATCATTCATGTAATTTTTGTTAATTTTAATAAAATTTATATTTCGCAAATTATTTTCTTTAATTTTTTTATTTCTTAATTAATTTAAAAATATAAACTTAAATTATAATTTATTACTTAATTAAAATATAAAAATTTAAATATAAATTTTATAAAATAAAAATAGAAAGAAAACCAAATTAAAAAAAACATAAATCAAAACAGAAAATCAAAAATAAAAAATAAAATAACATTGCTACAGTACCACACAATATCTTGTATGTCACTGTGGCACATCTTGAATTTGGCACAACATCTTTGCGCTGAGTTGGAGAAGGATTTGCACCAATTTAACATGAAAACCTCAAATTTAAAGTGAGGTTGGAAATGCCCTCAATGGTAATAGTATAGAGTGGTGATTTCACGGACTCAGTTCCGTGGGATTTAAAATGGAACCGAGACGTGGGACCATCTGGTCCGCACAATCTCTTGCTCTACAGTGATATTAATTTTTATATTAAAATATTGTTAAGTGTAAATGAGGTATTTTACCCTCAAAACACTTCTCTCTCATCCACGCACTCATCTATGCCTTCACCCTAAAAATGACAGAAGTCCTTGGGAATCACCACCGTGACCTCGTCGGCATCACTCTCCGACCACCTGAATCCATTGTTTTTATTCAATTCCCTGCTTCTAAATTCATCATAAACAGAAGGGAAAGAACTGGGAGCAGCTCAGTGTGGCGACGTCTGTGAGGTCGACATCTTCTTTATGGGCGTTGATGTGACCCTCCAAAAACTCACGCTTTGATTACAAGCTCTTGTGTCTCGAATCCTCAACTTGTCCACCAAAACCATATGCAGCTCAGAGTAATCGGGAGCACAACTGTTCTCGAAATTTTTATTTTTTTATTTCTTAAATAAAAATATAAACAAAAGGGAAAGAACTGGGAGCAGCTCAGTGTGGCGACGTCTGTGAGGTCGGTATCTTCTTTATGGGCACTGATGTGACCCTCCAAAAACTCACTCTCCGATTGCAAGCTCTTGTGTCTCGAATCCCCAACCGGTCCACCAAAACCATATGCAGCTCAGAGTAATCGGGAGCACAACCGTTCTCGAAATTTTTATTTTTTTATTTCTTAAATAAAAATATACTCTTGAATAGTGCTTATATATATATGTCTTACAGATCGACAAAACAACAAGTAACAATACTGATACTCAAATCAAATACAGGATTAGAGCTCACATAGCTGTAGATAAGATGAAAATAGATAGACAAGGTAGTAAGATATGCGGCAATGTCTTCCTTCCCGACTAGGTCACAAAAGTATCAGTGGAGAACCACGACAGGCGCAAGCTTCTTCACTGTTCTTTGCTGCCTCCTTTTTTCCTTGCTCCCCTTCTTTTATATCTACTCCCATAGTGAGCATACTAACTATCCTTCCCAGCCAATCATTCCTTTCTTTACTGCCACATTGGTGTAACTAGCTCATCTCCACAGCTCTTTGCCTACTGCCACTCCGCCAGGACTATGATAACCTGCGAGTCTAGTGTTCCTGCGCCTCTCTCTATTGCTCTTGCGAATCACTGGTGGAGATGCTTCCACGTCAGTTGACTTATCCACATCAACTTCCTTGCTCCTCTGTGCACGTGCCTCTCTTTATTTAATCTCTTTGGTGCCACTGGAACTCCCATCAATCTCCCTGCATTCATAACAGCTTACCTCCTTGAGAGCTTGAGTATTTGATTGAAGAGGTGTTGACCGACCGAGGATGGACATGGAGGCAGAGGCGGTGCCGGAAATGAAGAAAGAGGTCCTAGAATCGGAGGAAATCCTTTACAAGACAAAGGTCATCGAGTTTCTTGGCCACTCTACTCTGATCGTTCTTCGGAATAATAACGAGCCTTGCCTTCTCCTTGCTATTTGTACATTTTTTTTTATTTACTAAATAAAAAAAGAAACCCTTGAATAGCGCCAAGAAAGAGATAGAGATTGGAGAAGAAGAGAGTAGATTCAGGCGTCTTCGTCATTCATTCTTCTCTTCATTCAATGGTGCCAAGGTCTTAATCTCCGATGAATCAAAATGTACAACTCACTCAAGCAAAGCACCACCTCCTTTTTTTATTGGAGCTTGTACTTGTTGTAGATACGAATCAAATTACCCTTAATTATATTTGAAATAAAAAAAGAGAAAGGTTTTTTTTTTAAAAAAAAATTACTGTAGATACGATTTAGGAGTTGTTCATTCCCATTCAAGGAGGAGCATAAAGAGGAGGACGGATTCAGGTGGTTGGAGAGTGACGCCGGTGAGGTCACAGTGGTTATTCCCAAGGACTTCTGTTGTTTTAGGGCGAAAGCATGGATGAGTGCGTGGATGAGGGAGAAGTGTTTTGAGGGTAAAATACCTCATTTACCTTTAATAATATTTTAATATAAAAATTAATATCACTGTAGATTAAGAGATTGTGCGGACCAGATGATTCCACATCTCGGTTTCATTTTAAATCTTACGAAACCGAGTCCGTGGGATCACTACTCTAGTAGTATATATGGCTCAAGCTAGCTTGTTTCTCTTCACTGAGGTAGATAGCCATAAAAAGAATATGTGATCAATTTAATAATAATAATCTATTATGCAAAATTTTTTAAAAATATGATTATTTTATTCTAATCAAATGTTTCAAAACATAACCCAAATAACGAGAGTATCCAAGTCTCCTTAACATAGGAGTCAAGTTGCTAATAAGACCATGCTTCCTTCATTAAGGAAAGATATATCTAATAAGATTAAATATATGTTTAAAATGCTTTCAAATTTCACCAACATAAAAACAGTGCAAAAACGGGTGATTCACTATTTTTTACAGTAGTATAATATAGCACACATGTTGTGAACTTGTGATTGAAATATTGCTACATCAGTAGTGTTTAATGTGATTCTAGAAAGTAGGAATTTTTATTATCTCAACCAAACCAAGTATATTAAACCATGTTATTATTGGGTTAGTTTTTAATACTAGCATGATTTTTCTTAATATTATTAGTACATCCAAGATACCAAATAATACAAGAAGTTCATTGATAAACACAAACTTGAAGAAGCGAACCAAAATCATAAAGTGTTTTAAGGACTAGAACACTTGTTTGCATGAAACTTCCTAACCTTGCATGGTAGTGTCCATCAAGTGACAATAATATCCACTTTTTACTTATTTATTACTTTTATTGCAATTATGTTCCTTTTTAACATCAATTATTATTATTATTGTTATTTTACTTGACCTCAAATGATTTAAATTAATTAATACTAATATTTAAAATAAATAAATAAATAAAATTATGCAGATGATGGCAGTGTATTACTATTATGATTTTCAAACATTCATTAATAAATTTATAGTAAATATTTCAAAATTTTACTGAAAGTTTATAAAAATTGAAAATACTATTAAAAAATAATTAAAAAAAATCATAGACATGAAGTTGGATGGAAAGGGCAATATGAATTTATTTAATAATAATTTCAAGAAGAGAAAAGAGAAGTGATAAAACAAGAAGCTTCCTTACTATATTGTTAGTAATAATGTGTATTATATACACAACAATAATACAAAAAACTTTTTTTTTTTTCCAACCTTTTGCAATTATGTCTTTCAATTATTATTAATTTAAACAAGATATCACGTGATCTTATCCTCACAGTTCATGACAAATGGATCCAAAAGGACCAGCTTATCATCATCATGCATTCTGTTCCCATGCTCATTTTAAAGTTCAATGTTAGGACATTCACTAACCTTAGCATTCCGTGACACCTTATTTTTTATCCAATTATTTGGATTTTTTAATTAGTTTAATTTATTATTATTATTTTGATAAATTCTACAAATAAAAGTTAGTTAAGGGGTATATGCACATATCAGAAATTGAACGTACAGCACTGTTCACCCTCACTCAATGACATATGTTTAGACAACAAACCCGGAATTATAATATAAGACTTATATATTACCATCTCTACTTACGGTGAGACTTGAGATCAAAATATTTGAAATGTCCCATGTTAGTTAGTTATATTTGAAAATACAATGGATTTTTAAATACAATATATTTGTAAATTCTTGGATTTGAAAATATAGGAGAGCCAAATTCAGTGTTTGGTTGACTGTATTTAAAAATGATGAATTTTAGAATTTTGTGTTTGTTTAGAAGAATTTGTAAATCGGGATTTTGAAAACATGTTTTTAGTTTGATGTATTTCTAGTATAGTAACACCTATGGTGGGATTACCCATTTTGGATAATCATTAAGTTTAATTAATTATAATATACATTAACGGTTGATTTTTTAATATATATATTTTTAAAATAGATAAGTTACTCTTTTTGCCATCCTTCAATTGTGAATGTTTTTTATTTTATGGTAGTGATGGTGAGACAGATTGCTGGTTTAATTACATTTTATAATTATATAACATTCATCTAAAATAGCTTTAAAAACGTCTAGATCTCCAAATAATAATAATAATAATAATAATAATAATAATAATAATAATAAATCATATTGAGCACCAGTGTTCACCGACATACAGCTGATTTGATGCCACCATTAAAATAATAGCAATAATTTATATTTAAAAAATTATAACACGTAGATGCTTCAGAAATTTTTTTGTTTAATTTAATAGTTTCTCATCCACTAAATCAGGTATTTTTAAATTTTTAATTAAACCCTGTTTTCCTAGTACTATTTGACATCAACTTTAAATCAGGTATTTTTTTGTTTAATTTACTAGTTTCTCATCACAATAGGTAGTATTTTTTTCACAGGGTTAATTTTTTTTTCGGATGGGTTTTTTTTTATTTTTTTCTCTTAATATTACCATTTAGCTTGTTTCGTATATCCAATTTTTTAAATTTTAATTTAATATAATTTATCCATTTTAGTGAAAAAATATCTTTCATCACCACCATCTCCACCACACCATAAGAATGCAATAGGAATTACTTTTCCAAATTAATTAATTAATTAAGATATAAATATCAAAATGATCTCTATTTTGTGTTTTTTGGTTTTTTAATTCCTCTAATATAAAATCCAATTTTTTGGTCATCATATTTGCACATTTTAATCTTATAGCTATAAAATATGTCATTTTGGTTTTTGTATTCGCACATTTTCATACTTTTTGATCCCTCCAGTTCATCAGCTGGAAAAACTAAAAAAACAAATCCATCAATTAGAAAGACCAGAAAGACAAAAATATGCTAATACAAGGACAAAAAATGTGAATTTTACATTAAAGGGACTAAAATGACAGAAAACGTAAAACAGAAAGACCATTTTGATATTTTGACCATTAATTAAAAAAAATAATAATAATAATATATATACACACATATATATTTTACTATATTTTATATATTCAATAATTCAAACCCAATTATCTTCAAACTCAATTTCCTTTCTCATTTCCCCTGCCGCCAACTCTCTATATATACTCTCTTTCCTTTCTCGTCCTTCACTTCAAAATCCCATTCTCTTTTCAAAACAAAAATGGCAATCAACTCCTCCGTTTCCGTTTTCCGTTTTCCATTTTCCGTTTCCCGCCCTCTTCTACCCTCCTCCTCCTCCCTCTCTCCTCTCCTCCTCCTCCCCTCCTTCCCCAAACCCCTCCACCTGCACGCCCACCACCGCCGCCACCTCCTCTCTCCCCTCGCCGCCGCCGCCACAGAGCCCTCTAGCCTCTCCGACGACGACGAAGACCCTCCTGAAGCTCCGGAAGACTCCTCACATGGCTTCTCTCGCTTGCAGCAGTTCGACCGCCAAGTCGCCCGCGCTCGTAAGCTCCAAGAAGAGCAATTCAAGAAGGATCGACCCATTTTCCTCTCCGCCCTCTCCCAAGAGCTCGACCCCCCTCGAGACCCCTCACAAGCCCCATCCTTGGACTCCTCTGGCGACGACCTCTTCGGCGATATTGACCGTGCCATCGCCCTCAAGCGTCAGGAGTTCGTCAACCAGGGCCTCTTGCCTCCTAACCCTCCTAAGGACCCTAAAGCTGATCCTTCTCCTTTGGAGGGAATCGACGAGCTCTCTGCTGAAGAGGTTGTTGATCTTGAAGAGATTCGTGAGCTCCAGGGCCTCACTGTCATCTCTGAGGATGAGCCTATTGAAGAGAACCCTATCAAGCTCCCGGATGAGCTTTCCGAAGAGGGTTCTAACGGGATACCACTCTCGCCGTCTTTTGACCTCGATCTTGATAGTTTGGGGAAGAGCCGTGACCGTATTGTGGAGCCGAAGTTCAAGATGAGCCTTGCGGAGTTGCTGGACGAGAGCCGCGTGGTGCCTCTTGCTGTTTATGGTGATTTGGACGTGGTGATCTCTGGCATTCAGCATGATTCCAGGGAGGTGAATGCTGGAGATCTCTTCATTTGCCGGGTTGGGTCGAAGACTGATGGGCATGCGTTTCTTAGTGAAGCCGATAAACGAGGTGCTGTTGCTGTGGTTGCTGACAAAGAGATCAATTTGGATGAGACTTTGGGTTGCAAGGCACTTGTCATTGTGGAGGACACCAATGCTGTTGTTCCAGTTCTTGCTGCGTCCTTCTATGGACACCCGTCAAAGGGCTTGTCAGTGATTGGGGTTACTGGGACTAATGGGAAGACTACGACGACACACTTGGTGAAGGCAATGTATGAAGCTATGGGAGTGAGAACAGGGATGGTAGGCACATTGGGGTATTATATTCATAGAGATAACAAGTTGGAAGCTCCCAACACGACCCCGGATGCATTGGTGATGCAGAAGCTGATGGCGAAGATGGTTCATAATGGTACAGAGGCTGTTGTTATGGAGGCTTCTTCGCATGGTCTGGCATTGGGGAGGTGTGATGAGATTGATTTCGATGTTGCGGTTTTCACTAACCTCACAAGGGATCACCTTGATTTCCATGGGACAGAGGAGGAGTATATGAAGAGCAAGGGGAAGCTGTTTGCAAGGATGGTGGACCCTGAGCGGCATCGGAAGATTGTGAACATCGATGACCCGAACGCGCCTTACTTCATTGGGCAGGGGAACCCGGATGTTCCTCTTGTGACATTTGCTATGGAGAACAAGAACGCGGATGTGTACCCTCTGAAGTATGAGCTCTCGTTGTTTGAGACTCAGGTTTTGGTGAACACTCCCAAGGGCATACTTGAGATCTCCTCTGGTTTACTTGGAAGGTACAATATTTACAATATTCTTGCTGCTGTAGCTGTTGGTATTGCAGTGGGTGTGCCATTGGAGGACATTGTCAGAGGGATTGAAGAGGTTGATGGAGTTCCTGGTAGATGTGAGCTCATAGATGAGGAGCAAGCCTTTGCAGTCATTGTGGACTATGCTCATACTCCAGATGCTTTGTCTAGACTTCTTGATGCTTGCAGTGAACTGGGACCAAAGAGGATTATAACTGGTATGCTTCTCCTTTAAGTCTTGCATTCATTTCCCTGAGTTTATGTACACCTCTATTTTCTTCTTTCCATGTTTTTTAATTGTTATTTTTATTTTTTTATTACCAGTAAATAGAACTCGATTCTGCTAAAACAAAATTTAAGAAATGGTATGACTTGGAAAATGTTACATTCATTTGGTCTTGATGAAGAGGTTATGATTATAGAACTCATAGTGAATGCAAGTCTAATAAGATTGAAGTGTTTGGTAAAAGCTAGTTCTTATGTGTGGTCTAGTTTGAGTTCCTTAATGTATAAGAAGATTTATTTTCTACCTTCTCATTAAAATGAACTATTTCTGCTTTGTTTTTTTTTTTTTTATGAAATGTGTTCAGTGCCCATATATTGTTAAATGTACATACTTCATTCCACTTTATGCAGTATTTGGATGTGGGGGTGAAAGAGATAGAGGAAAGAGGCCATTGATGACAAAGATTGCAACTGATAAAAGTGATGTGGTTATTTTGACGTCTGATAATCCAAGGAATGAAGATCCATGTATGTTTCTTAAGCCCATGTTATACTTTTTTAAACTTCTACAAATGTTGTTCTTTTGCCTCAAGAGGATGAATATTAAGTTGATATGTAAACTAACATTTGGTTGATGCCATCTTATTCTTGGCAAGTGGATATATTGGATGATATGCTGGCTGGTGTTGGATGGTCGATGCAAGACTACTTAAAATATGGTGAAAATGATTACTACCCGCCTCTTCCAAATGGTCACAGGCTATTTTTACATGATATCAGAAGAGTAGCTGTTCGGGCTGCTGTTGCTATGGGTGAGGAAGGTGATATCGTGGTAAGTGCCTTGTTAATCCATCCATATATTGATTTCTGAGAACTAGAAAAAAGCATTAGAAGTTGTACTAATTAATCTAGTGTTCCTGAGATGTTGTGGGCTAATTATATTTCTTATCATTGAGGAATTTTGCTTGTGGATTTTTTTAGATTGGAAATAACCCTGAAGTTATAGACTATTAATTTCTGAATGATTTGCTGCCTTTATTTTTTAATATTGAATTAGAAATATGGGATTTTAGGAATTTTTGAGTGTAGCAGCAGATATAAGCTGTTAGACACAGGAAAAGGTGCTGACCATTAGGGAATTTCAAGGTTGTAACTTTTGTAGTCAAAGAGTGGTAATAAATTTTGGAACAAATGTATTCCTTCTTTGGATTAAAATTCATGTAAAAGTTCATGAGTTTAATGGCCTTGATTTTATTATGGATAGCATAATCTAAATTTGATATTTTTTTAATAAATTTGCCTGTTTTCATAAATTGCTGTTTGAAAAAGAAGGATCCAGCAATGCGGATATCGGCCTGGACCATGAACCTTGTTCCTAACATCCTTTCTCTTTTCACACTGAATAATCGATGTGCTATGATCTTGCAACCATGTAATACACTGCAGGTTGTTGCTGGGAAAGGGCATGAAACATATCAGATTGAAGGTGATAAGAAAGAATTCTTTGATGATAGAGAAGAGTCCAGAGAAGCATTGCATTATGTTGATGAGCTACATCGAGCTGGGATAGACACTAGTGAATTTCCTTGGCGGTAGGCTGATTTGCTCTGCAATATTATTTTAGCATCAAATTTAGAATCTGGTGGTCCTTTCATCTTTAGACTTTTCTGTTACTTATCCTCTGGAATTATTTTTGACCAAATTTACGTCTTTCCCTTGTAGTTGCATTGATTCTCCCATACTGCTTTCTGTCCATATTGGGTGTTTGTTTCACGTATCTTATTTGTGGTATTAGGTAGAGATGTTGCTTGAAACTGTGATTAAGTCATTGAATTAATTGCAAATTGGTGGAATGCTTCATTCATACTTCATTTAAGAGTTTACTTTGTTTACTTGTTTGCAGTGAAAGTCTAGGATGCCTAATTTTTAAGATTTTCAGTTGTGTGCCTTGATTTTTTAGTGGCATTTGTTATGCTTTTCATCTTGAATTTGACCAATGTCAAGCTCCCATTTTCAATCATGTTGCAATGTCATCATGATATCTGCTAAGCATTAGTCCATGGGATCACTCTGAGCTTATCATATGCCCACACATGCATACATGAAGTTCCATTGTGATAGAATGACATTGATAAAATAACTCGTGATAATGGTGCTATTTTGCACTGGTTAACTAATTGCTAAATTATCTCGTACTTGTGTGTGCACCATCAATAATCAAATCAACTAGATCAATATAAGTTTTAGAGAAGTGTAGTTGTTACTCATCTTATAAAACTAGATGAATATCCACTGAATATCTGATTATGGCTTATTTCTATTCCACTGTTTCCTGAAAGGAATGCTTTATCATCTAACATTAAGCCCATCTCATACTCACCCCTGCACAGGTTACCTGAGAGTCACTGATGCTATCTTCTAAGAGGATGAAGCCAGATGTAGGCTCAGGATATCAGAAATCATGGCTTTATCCTCCCTCTTCTTCGAAGTTTGTTATACGGAAATGTGTGACTCCATATCATCCCTTATTCAAGTAAATTATCCATGGCAGTGTCAAGTTTTTGGTAGACATTACTAGCACGAGTTCCACGGAGGGAACTGAAACAGGTACTCTCACTTTCCCATTTATAATTAATCCCAGCCATTAGCAAAAGAATATCTAACTCACATCCCACCAAAACTATTTACCAGAAAATTGGTTTTTTATGTTAAAATTGTTGCAAGTCCTATTGGAATTGATCAAAAGATAGCTTCTAAACAATTTGTATTGTTTATAATGTATCTTAGACGATGATGCAACATAAGTTCTATTACTTATCTCCTTCAATTGCATAGGCTTATTGTGACAAATTATATGCTGGAGTTTTAAGTCACTGTTTTATCCTGCATTGCAGTTCGAATTCTGTTGCTCTGTTTCCATCTTAAAGTCTATCAGCCCCCTGAAATCTATATCCAAAAGTCTATCAGCCCCCTGAAATCTATATCCATCTTAAATACAATAGAATGAAACTTCCTAAGAATTGCAACTCTTTCTTCTGATCCATTAACTTATAAAACTGATCTCTTTCTTCTCCATCTGCAGGCAATTGTCATGCAATATTGGTCGTTAGCAGGCTGCTACGTCGAGCGATCAGAAGTCTTCGTCTTTGTCTATTTGTACATATGAGTTAATAAGATTGTTCGGCCGCCGCGGAATGAACAACCCATGCTCTTACTTGACAATGTCTTGCTCTCTCATTGTACCATTTGTTGTTCTCTTTTCTGTGTGTACCAATAATAAACTGTGACATGCCAACCATAAGTTTGTTTTTGTAATGTATTTGATTTTTCTTATCAAGATTTTGCAGCTTTCAAGCAACTTCTCATGAGCAGTGAAGTCATTGGTCATCATTTTCTTTAGAATAAATCCTCAGAAGTAGGATGACTTTGTGAACTTTTTTCTTTAATTATTATTTTCTATGTGATGAAAAGTGAAGGCTTTGTTTCCACGCGCATTGCCCTTGGTCCCCCCATTTATCTATTTGTAGTAGTTAATTATTTAAATAAAATATTAATATAACCAAAATTTATCTTTAATTACCACCGTTAGTCAAGAAGGATGGTAAGTTTTTTCTTTGCCAAGTAAAAGGTGTACCTACGCCTTTTGTGACATATTGTTGGGAATAATTCAAAGTTGGTTAAAATCTTATTAATTTCTTGATTGTGTTTGTTTTTTAGTTTAGATTTTATAGATTTTTAGTTGCTTTATATGGCGTATTTAAACAAGTGAGTACTCAATAAAATTAATGGAAATTCATCATTATGGTTTTTATTATTCCTTTATTTCTTTTCTTTTCTTTAAAACCCAACACATTTTTCATTGGTTGAGGTAAGTTTAAAAAAAAAAACAAAAGAGAGACAAGTGTCGTAACATCATCGTGAATTAATTTATCCAATAAGGATTTGAATCTTTATTATTTTACACATCACATGAGAGACTTATTTTTAGTGCCGTAAACTACTTTAATCAAGTGGTATTAGCTGGTTGAGATGCGTAGTTTATTCAGGTTATTTTTAAAAAAAGTTTATTCTTAATTAAAAAACATAATAATTTTATTTAATTTAAAAATATTTTAATTTTATTAATTAAATCTAATATTATTTTTTTCCTCTATTGTGTTTTTGAAAAGAAAAAAAATCAAACTTAGTTTACTTGGTACAACTGTAAGGATATGGGTATTAATTTCACATCTATATATGGTTTTAAATAATCTATCCACTTTGTTAAAAAAAAAAAATTCACTCAGAGAAAAAAAAAAAAAAAAAAAAACCCTCCAAAACAACGTTGAAAAATTCCAACTTGTTTTTTCTTTCCTTAATTTTATCCGTGTTGTATATAACATCAAGCAAATTTCCTTAATGATTTAGTTAATTGCGTGTTAACTAAGTCATTAAGGTAAGCAATTTTATATTCAGCTAACTTTCGTCCGTATCTGAGACTTGAGTGCCTTCTATGTAACGCATTATTGCATCATTTATTTAATATCTTTTCCAACATGATAATGAAATATTATCATTAAAAAAGAAAAAAACTTTGGAATAAAAAACAGGTTCTCAGGTACTCAAAATTGACTAAATAGGATAGACCGCGGAATCAACCCTTCTAAATTTAAATTAATCAAATATATAAACTATTTTTTTAAAAAAAATTAAATAATAATATTCTTCAAATGCAAACAATTGACTTGACCCGTTAACATCCAAAAACTTGTGTAGTTTATTTGATTTTATTAATCGTATGATGTAGATGTAAAACAACATAAAAAAGTAATGTTTTGAAATCTCCGAGAGTATAATCTGCGAAGAAGGCTTCTTGGTCATGGGTCAATAGTCGGATAAGAATTGAACTGGGGTCAAACCGGTCATAAATATAATATATATTTTTATAAATTAAATTATACATAAATATAAAAATAATATATATTATAAATTACTATAAAATTTTTAAAAAATAATATAAAAGTTCAACAAACAAATACTTTTTCTTATAATTTATAAATATTAATTTAATACCTTAAATAAAATCCAACTCATAATAACCTAATATAATTTGAAATATAAATTCAAAAAAAAACAACAACATAATAATAAGTAAAAAGTAACGCAATACAAGCTTTTAAATTTCAAAATGCAATCTAATAAATAAAACTTAAGAATTAGAAATTAAGTTTTGATTTTAAAACAAATTTTATACATAACCCCCTTGTACTTACATATATTTATTATTTAAAATTTAAAATTTAAATACTTAATAATATAACTAGGTTAACCCAAGTCGATCATTTTCACCAATTTCTTGAACTGGATCAATTAGGTCAACACTTTACCCCGAGTTTTTATATGATCCGATCTAGTTATCAGTTTGGGTCTGGTTGAACCGAGTTGAACAGGGTCAAACATAATTTCAAAACACAGTAAAAACGTATATTAGAATACTTTTTGAAACTCATCATTGAAAAAGAACTAAATTATAAATTTATCGATTATACGAGGGTCTTAGTGCAAAACAAACTAGAACTTTTGGTTTTTTGCCGGCCTTTCTTCTTATTAAGGTCACCCGCGCCAAAGAAAAAACCTCGAAAGACGCGAAGGGAACGAGAGCTCGAGGTCGAGAGGGCTTCGATGGAAAGCTTCAGCGCTCGCCGGAGAGCACCACCGGCTGTGGAAATCGAGGAGGTGACTGTGGTTGGAGAAGGAGGAGACGAGGCGGTGGAGAAGAAGGTGTTTGTTGCCGTGGAGAAGGAGCTGAAGCAGGGTAAGTATAAACTCCAATGGGCGATCCAGAACTTCTCGGCAGAGGCGGTGATTGTGCTCGTTCATGTACACCGGCCCCCGCAGTGGATTCCGATCAGTATGCTTGCTCTTCTTCGTCTCTGTTTTTGTTTGTTGGTTTTGCCTGTTCAAATCGCTGTGTTGTTTGATGGTTTTGGGGTTTTTAGTGCTTGATTTTTGGAGAATTGGGTGGCGATTTGGATTGATTAGGAGTTTGAGCAAAGAGTGTTGAATGGATTGGATGTTTGAGCTTTGGAGATGAATGGATGCGAGATTTCTTTTGTTAATCCAAAATAAATCCTAAGTTTGAGCTCACTATAAGGAGGTGGTAAAAACCTTGCCTTTTAAGTGAGAGGTTTGACTTTTAAATCCATTGGTAATGAATATCAATGAAATAGCTTTTCCACTTTCGTCTTTTATTTTTTTTAAACTAAAGTCATCAATAGCTCATTATAGGATTATTTACTCCTGAAAAAGCAGAGTTTTTGAGCTTAGAATTGTATTGGAGACCAAATCAGGGAGCTCAAATGGTGTCAGTGAGCTATGCAGATTGACCATGAAATGGAGGCATCAGGGACTAATGGCACTAATATCATTGTGTTGGAACTATTAGATATAATCCTTGAACTTGACACATTTGCTTGAAGTTCTTATGATTCTGACATTCTTGTGTAGGAGAATCTTGGCCTTGAAGTTTCTTGAATGATGTTAGAATTTATGATCCACTGGCAGTATGTCCTTTGATGGTTCGACAAACTGAACTTCTTTGCGTGTTGCATTAATATATTTATCTGCAATAGTACTTGTTGGCTTCATAATTTTAGTAACCTTTGAGGGTTTGACAACCTGAACTCAGAGTATTGAATACTGTTGGATGGACATTGAATGAGAATAATAATATTTGTAAGTAGACACACAGATTATCATGGCAGACTTTGATTAGGTGCTTATGGATCTAAGGTCCTTGTAGAGCAAATTATTTTTGATGTTTCTGGTAAACAATGGTTGCCTCCTTTTGATTATCTGCTCCATTTCTTCTTGTAGAATGGTTGGTTCTAGTTCATAATGAATGTCCTTTCCTTCGATCTTGATTTCAGTGGGGGCAATGTTTCCTGTAAGTCAGCTAAAAGAGCAGCAAGTTAGAGCATATAGACAACTTGAGAGGGAGAAGACGAATGAAAGTTTAGATGAATACATGCAAGTATGCCAACAGCAAAAGGTTCATTGTTGCTACTAACCTTATGTTTTCCAATATTTCCTATATGGCATTGCATATAAATTGCTATAGTTTAAAACAAAGACCAATTGGATGCTTCCTTAATATATCAATCTTTTTGAAGTGAGAAGGCCTGAATTTTTTTTAATACTCAGTGGTGATTTTAGAAAAGATGATAATATGTAACCGATATTATGAATAATTACATTTCCAGGTACGAGCTGAAAAGCTTGTGATTGAGATGGATGATATTGGGAAGGGACTGGTCGAGGTTGTTGGTCAAGCATAGGGTCACTAATCTTGTCATGGGAGCTGCAGCTGACAAGCGCTACTCAAAGTAAGATTATGAAAATGTCAATCTAGAAACTCTTTCAGCAAAAACAACTAGATCTGAAATACTTGATTTGAGGGATTCATCAAAAATAGTAAATGTTTATTACAAAGAATTTCATCATTGATAACCACTATTGCATTGCCCAGTGAATTTTGTGAGATACCATAATCATTTACCAAGATTTTTATTTGATAGCTTTCACTTGATTTATAACCTAAAATTGCACCTCATTCTTATAGCAACAGGTTTCCTTAGGTTGATGTTTTCATTTTGCTGATATTAGTCTGCAATTATATTTGAATATAAGCACCTTTGTCTAAATATTCCCCACATTTCTTAGTTGGGTTGGTAAGTTCTTCAGACATGTCCCCAAGTTCCCAGAGTGGCGCAATGCTCAAGGGAAGATTGGTGAACCATTTCCCAAAATTAAACCATGAAAGTGTATCTTGTCACACACACACACACAATGTATGCTGAAATGGTGGTCTTTCTTTAGGTACTAAATTTTTCATATATGCAGGGCAAGCTTTCAGTCTTCATGCTGTCTTAGATTTAAGATACTCCATGTACTGTTGCAGCTGTGCTAATTGGTTGATCTAAAAAATTATAAATATATTGACAAAGGCGCACTATTCTTTTGATTCTAAGCTCAAGCTCGAGAGAACATTTGAATTTTTATTAAAAAGGTTTTTACAACATAGGAAATTGAAGGTGTTAAGGTCAAAGACTGCAATTCGCGTAAAACAAGAAGCTCATCCAGCATGCATGATATGGTTTGTCTGCAAAGGAAATCTGATCTACACAAGGTATGACTGAGCATTCTGGAATGAACCAAAGATCTAATTGCACTACAAAGCTAGTGCCTTTCCCACAATTTGACATACTTTATTATTAATTCATGCTAATAGAAATATTAATACTATTGTGTTACATATGTTATTCTTGATTGAAGAAAATCATATGATGATCTACATTTTTTTTTTTTTTGAAGCATAATTAATTCATCACACATTTGCACTATTATTGTCTCATGACAACCTTGACGTGTAGACTGTGAATCTGTGAAATAAACCAGAAATTGAGCAAATGTCTGAGAAATTTTTTAGCAACCTGGGTCTTCGAGTAATCTCGTTTTGTGCCTGGTCTCTCTCTCCCCAATTTAACTGTTTTGAACTTGACAGTTTCAGAAGAAATCATAATAGATGCGTTTATATATTATTGTATATTTGCATGGTAATCATTCAACAGCCTCTTGACTCTTATTTGGTTTTCATAACCTTTTGATGAGTACCACTCTTATTTTATCAGTCATAACTTCATATTTTGGAACCATACTCAAACAGGGAAGGCAGTGGTGATGGATTTGGTATAGCAGAGTCACCTATGTCCGGGGCAACAAAGCATACCAGCAATTGAGCTCTTTACCTCAAGGACCAGGTGAATCAGTTGCCTGGTTTGCTAATCCTACAAAAGAGCTCTTAGGCCACAGGCCAAGCTCTGGGGATATGTATTCAGGAGGAGAAACCTTTTCAGCATCGCCCTGTTTGTCCCCCACTCAGATATCTGTGACATTGAGCGTGGAAAGAACTGAGGGCGGTAAGATAGATCCTTGGGAAACAAATTCTAGGAGGGGTTCAACAAATTCTCAGCGTTCATCATCGTCGACGAGTGATGAAGTGCTTTGCAACCCGGATTCATTGTTGCCATTTAATGAGGAAGATAATGAAGATGGATCATTGGTGCTACAATCAGTGCCTGAATCTGATGAGGATCTTCAGTTCTTTTCTGCATCTAATGAACTGGTACGACATCTTTATGAGGTTATTGTTCTTTATTGTTCTTCATATATGCTCCTCTTATTGTTATCTTTATAATTGTAGACTATGAAATTAATTTCTCACTAAATTTGAATTATATTCTTATTTTAGCATGAATCTGATTATCTTGTGAAACTCTAGCAAATTTTTGTTATGTGTGCTAATACGGTTAATGTTTGGATGAGTATGACATATTTTAAGCCGCCCATGCTTGTTGTCTTTTACTGGAACCTTAGAGCTAAAATCTGTATGAGATAATCATCTAGTCAATTTTAGCCTTCATGAAAAAATTTGATAAATTTGCAGGAAGATGAGGTGGCTAGTGCTGAAGTATATGATAAACTTCAACGGGTTCTAAGGGAGGCAGAGAACTCAGAACGTGAGGCATATAATGAGCGATGCAGACGTCGGAAAGCCGAAAGAGAAGTGGGTCATGCTGTTAGACTAGTACGTCTTTTTCTTTTTCCATAATGAATTTGTTTATGCTTGACATTACATCTTACCAAACTGTTGAAATAACGACCATTCATGAACGTGTAAATATTCCTTGCCTAACCATCATGCAATGGGTGAGTGGTAGTGCCTCTAACCTTCATGCGGAAGTGTGAGAGTTTGACTCCCTTCCAAAGCATGGATTTAGTGTGTGTGGGGTGGCTCAAAAAATAAAAAATAAAAATTCTTTCCCAGTCAACAAAATTTGTAAATAAGTAGCATTGTAGTGATGTTTTTATAAAGCTGACAAAATCAGAGATACAAATGCATTATCATGGGGAAAGTTAAAAAAAAACAAAAGAAAGGAAGGAAATGAAAAGAAATCTTGCATTTCACAAATGTATGACCGATTATTTCCATTTCTTTTATAGGCCAAATCATCAGAGCTCCTTTATGCTAGGGAAGTGAGGAGAAAGATAGAAATTGAGGAAGAATTGGATAGAATACATCTGGAATTTGGAACATTCAAGAATCAACAAGATGTGATCTGTGAAGAACTCCAGAAGCTAAATGAGCAGAATTCAGCGTTGGAACTCCAGGTTGTTGACATAGACGACATAGTCAAGAATATTGAAGGGAAGCTATCAGTGATCCAATACTCTCTCCACTCACTCCATGCAAATAACAAAGTGCTACAAGGAGAACGAGATAATTTACTCAGGAAAGTTACAGAGTTACGCAGAAAGAATGAACAGAAATTGATCTCTGATGGAGCTATAAATTTTCCATATTTTTCATGCTTGGAACTCCAAGAAGCAACTAGAGATTTTGATGTTGCTCTAAAGGTTGGAGAAGATGAATTTGAAAATGTTTACAAGGGTTGGCTTCGGAATGCAGCAGTAGTTATAAAAATATTGAATCCTCAAGGCACGGAAGTACTTCCAGATTTCCTCAGAGAGGTAACAATTGTGATTCAAATTCAAGTTCAAATTCACTATGCTTGTGCTTCAATATAGATTATCAAGGATTTGCTTTTGATACTCCACTACAGTTGAATGTTCTTTGTAGGCTGAGGCACCCAAACATTGTGGCTCTACTTGGTGCATGTCCAGAAGTCTTCGCTCTTGTGTACGAGTTCCTTCCTAATGGAAGTCTTGAAGATTGTCTTGCCTCTAAGAGAAACACTCCCTTCACATGGCAAGCTCGCACATGCATTGCCACCGAGATTTGTTCAGCGCTTATATTCCTCCACTCTAGTAAACCCTACCCTGTGGTCCATGGTGACCTCAAACCTAGTAACATCCTTCTTGATGCCAACTATGTGAGCAAACTCAGTGACATTTCCATCTCCCATCTTGTTGGCAATTATGTCACTGCAAACAGCACCATCAATACCAGAATATACGGCCATAGTCATCTCAAGGACACATTAACTTACATGGACCCTGTGTTCCTTGCCACTGGGGAGCTCACGCCATTATCTGATGTCTACTCATTTGGTGTCATATTGCTACATCTCCTGACAGGAAGACGAATGCTCGGAATTGTTAAAGAAGTGCAAGAGGCATTAGAGAAAGGTTGCCTACATGAGATTATAGATCCTTCGGCAGGCAACTGGCCTTTTTCTCATGCCAAACAATTGGCACAAATTGGTTTGAAATGCTGTGAGATGAACCTAAAGAACCGTCCAGATCTAGCTAGTGAAGTCTGGAGTTCTCTTGATATGATGATGAAGCCTTCCCTAATGGCTGTTCCATCACTATCATTTTTGTCAGATTCAGAAGACATTCAGATACCGAGCTACTTTATCTGTCCAATTCTTCAGGTCAGCATGGCTAACATTTATCAAGCATTCATTTATGGTTTATTCAACATGTCAGGCTTCCTTTTATAAATTTTAAACTGGTTTTCAAAGTATGAGATACTAAACATCTAGATTTGAATCCCTTGTTAGAAATGTAGGTTAGTAGAGATTGCTGCTTAATCCCAATCATCTGTAATTCTAGTTTTCTTTCTAGTATCTATCTAGTTAGTCATTTCCAATGCATAGTAGCATGCTTACTACCTTTTAAAAACACACTATGTATGGGGAAAAAACTTAGTAACTTTGCAAATTTCAAGCTATGTTTCAATCCTGATCAGCATTACAATTTTCTTTGGTCACTGCTAATTATCTTTCCGTATCGCATTCAATGTAGGACATCATGAAAGATCCGCGTATCGCAGCTGATGGTTTTACTTATGAAGCGAAGGCTCTTAACGGTTGGTTCAACAGCGGCCACGATACATCGCCGATGACCAATCTGAAACTCCCTCACTGCAATCTCGTCCCAAATCATGCTCTTCGATTAGCAATACGAGAATGGTTACAGCAGCAAGCATGATCTATGTATGTATATTATTCTTCATACTTCACTTCCGAAGTTCAAATTTTGTCTGTATTGTTTTCTATAGTCCTTCCTGCAATCTGTAAATAGATCTTGTTCACAATGTTAGCAAGTCCAATGTGTACATTATCAACTTAATTCCCTTATATAGGACTAATACCAAGGAAAGAACCAAATATTGTTATAAGGGCCAAAAAAAAAAAGAAGAAGAAGAAGAAGAAGAAGACTACGTTTATCTATCTTAATTTGCATGAGGGATTTGGATTGTTGTATGAGAAATTATAGGTTCTTGTTATTCTCTTTTTGGTGGGTGTTTTTGTGTTTCTGTTTGTATGTGTTTATTAAAAATTAAAAAAAAATTGTATTAGAGCTATTTTTGTTTGCATCTGTTTATTAAAAATTTTAAAAAAAATTATAGGATATCAGAGCCAGGTTTCGATCCTGGGACCTGTGGGTTATGGGCCCACCACGCTTCCGCTGCGCCACTCTGATTTTTGTGAACGTTGCTCTCTATCAACATATATAACTAGAAAACCAAACACCAAAAGTTTCTTATTCCATCAGTTCAATGATCCAAAACAAACACAACAACAACATTAAATAAACAAATAAATCAAACAATCTCTCAACTCTCAAAACCAAACAAAATATACAATTCAAAACACCTCCAAGAATCCCATCTTCATCCCTTCATCACCATCTAAACTACAAACCATCACCAAATTAAAAAAAAAAAAAAAAAAACCAACTCAAACTCAACCAAAAACCACAACAGTACTACTACACCATCATGGCTTCATCTTCTCCCCAGCACCATAATACATCTTCAAAGCTCTAGGCAAACAAACAGGCAACAAAAACCCAAACAAATTAAACATCCAAAACCCCATATTAACCATTGCCAAACCTCTCCCAACCATCAACCTCAACCCAGACCCATACCCTTCCTCTCCCTCCTCCACCTTCCCCACTTCCCTCCTCACCCACTCCGCCACCGTGAACAACCTCCTCCCATTATACATCACCTGCACAAACATCCTCATCGGCAATGAAAACCTCCTTGAAAATGTCACTCCCTCCATGAACACCTGACAAGACAAAAGAAACAAGTGTGGTGCTGCTCCTTGAATGCCATGCTTGTCTCCTTCCACAACTCCTTCAAAGATGTAGAGGATTGGGAGGAAGAGTCCGATGAGAGCTCCGGCGGAGAGGTAGAGGGAGAGGAGGAGGTTGTCGTCGGAGAAGATGGACTGAGGGTGGTGGTGAGGGGAAGGAGGGAAGGAGGAGAGAGAGAGGAAGTGGATGTAGATGAGGGAGAGGAAGGAGAAGATGATGTCGGAGGCTGGGACCATGCCACTGGCGGATAGGACGATGATGGCGGCGAGAGCGTTGAGTTGGCGGAAGGAGAGGAAGCGGCGGCGGAGTGTTGGTGGGTTGTGGGATAAGGAGTCGTCGGCGTTTTGCTTGTGGATTTGCTCGTTGGGTGAGGTTGAGATTGTGCCGACGCCGCCGGACATTGTTAGGGTTTCGGTGATGGTGATGGTGGTGGTGGTGATGGTGTTGTGTTGGGTTTGGGGGAAGAGGAGGAGAGGAAGAGAGGGAGTGCATGCATGGGAGAGTACGTGGAAGGAGAGATGGTGTGCATGAATGACACGTGGCGCGTGGAAGGATGGATGGTGTGCATGGATGACACGTGGCGCGAGAAGGAGGGAGTTGGACCAGGGTTTGCGGGAAGGTTGGCAGGAGACTCGCATGTGGGTTGGACTAGGGTTTAAGTTAGTTTTTGTGGAGGGGAATATTAGGAGTTCATATTGCCTCATTTTTTTAATTGGAATATCTTATTCTAACCCATAAGTTGACTTGTGTTTTTAAAAAAAATTAATTATAACATTAAAAAAAATAAAAGGATAGGTTAACCTGTGATAGAATAGAACTATAATATTCTTTCGTTTTTGAACCAGGCAATATGAACTTAAATATTTGTATGGTGAAGTATTGAATTATGATGATATTTATGTGAACTTGAATATTTGTACGGTGGAGTATTGAATTGTGATGATATTTATGTGAAATTGGTAATGCATTATACATGGATATGAGATATTGGGCTATTGGTCGAATACCAAAATCACAAAATTCATATTATGTCACTACACCAAAATGGGTCTTTAGCGGCGTTTTTTTTAATATTTAGCGGCGTTTTTAAACGCCGCTAAATATGATAACGGCGTTTTTGAAAAATGACGGCAAAAATGCCGGGGAAAATGGTGTCGGCAATGTTCTAGCAATTAGCGGCGTTTATGCAAAAACGCCGCTAAATTAGCGGCGTTTTTCAGACTTTTAGCAGCGTTTTATATCTAAAAAAATAATTAATTTACCGATTGCATTAGCGGTGTTTATCTGTAAACGCCGCTAAATTAGCGGCGTTTTAGTGACCTTTAGCGGCGTTTTTTCAAAAATAATTTTAAAAAATAATTTTAATTTTTTAATTTTAATTTTTTTAAAAAAAAGCAAATCAGCTTTTTTAATTATTATTATTATTATTATTATTATTTAGATTTTTATTTTAAATTATTTTCCCTTTTCTCTTTTTTTAATTATTATTATTATTATTATTATTATTATTATTTTCTTTAGTTCCTCCTACTCCTTCTTCTTCTTTTTCTTCATCATCATCATCTTCTTCTTCTTGTTCTTCTTCTTCTTCATCATCATCATCATCATCTTCTTCTTATTCTTCTTCTTCTTCTTCTTGTTCATCATCATCACCTTCTTCTTCTTCTTCTTCTTCTTCTTCTTCATCATCATCATCATCATCATCATCATCATCATCTTCTTCTTCTTCTTCTTCTTCTAATTTCTTCTTCTTCTTCTTCTTCTTCATCATCATAATCTTCTTCTTCTTATCGCGTCATCATCATCATCACCAACACAATCTTCATCTTCATCTTCTCCATTATCTTCTTCATATTTTTTCAATATCAAAGGCATTTATAACAAAACTAAAAACTGATGGTATTTAGCGGCGTTTTTCTTAAAAACGCCGCTAAATAAAAAATTTTAAATTAATGGCGCTAAATTCAAATTTTCGTTAAAAAAATGGCGCAAATTTTGAATTTTCAAAAAATTACACTTTAGCGGCGTTTTTACGCATACACGCCGCTAAAGTTTAATTTTAAAATTTTAAATTAAAAAATATTTAAATTTTAACGGCGTTTGTCAGTATAAACGCCGCACAATTTTTAATTTTATAAATTTTAAAATAAAAAATTTATATCAGTTAATATAAATTTTATTATTTTTAAATTAAATAATATCAGGAATTTAGCGGCGTTTATTCATAAAAGCGCCGCTAACTATAAAGTTTATTATTTTTAAATTAAATAATATTAGGAATTTCGCGGCGTTTATCATAAAAACGCCGCTAACTATAAATTTTATTATTTTTAAATTTAATAATATCAGGAATTTAGCGGCGTTTTTGAGATAAACGCCGCTAAATATAAATTTTATTATTTTTAAATTTAATAATATCAGGAATTTAGCGGCGTTTTTCAGAAAAGCGCCGCTAACTATGAATTTTACTATTTTTAAATTGAATAATATCAGGAATTTAGCGGCATTTATCAGAAAAACGCCGCTAACTATAAATTTTATTATCTTTTAAATTTAATAATATTAGGAATTTAGCGGCGTTTTTGAGACAAACGCCGCTAATTATAAATTTTATTATTTTTAAATTTAATAATATCATAAATTTAGCGGCGTTTTTCAGAAAAACGCCGCTAATGATATTACTTTAGTGGCGTTTATTCAGAAAACGCCGCTAAATTACAGTATTTTCGTGGCACTTCTAAAAAACGCCGGTATATTAGAATTTTAGCGGCGTTTATGGAAAAAACGCCGTGAAAGTTTTAAAGATAGCGGCGTTTTACAAAAACGCCGCAATAGAAACGCCGCTAAAGACCCTTTATGGTGTAGTGTGTCACACATGTAAAGTAAGATATAAGTGTACAGATGTAAAGTAAAAATATAAATATAAGTGTACAAATGTAAAGTAAAGATATAAGTGTATTTATCGAGTATTAATTTTATACATATGTATGTTTTTGATTATTTTTTTTTAAATAAAAATGTTTTGTTACCTATTTATTAACAAAAATGTGGATTTATAGAGACTTTATTCTCTAACTAAATAATTGAGAATTAATTCATTGGCCAATGATGTTTTGGTCTTTTAATATTATGTTTTTTGAGTAAGGTATTCGTGTTATGTATTCTATTTTTATCTCACAGAATGAGACAAAACTGTGTTGAGGGATAAATTTTACCCATGTACAGGTCGGGATAAATTTTACCCATGTGCAGGTTGTGACATATGGTTTGTCCATATTAATTTTATAAAAAATAATTTATTATTTTTAAATAATTATTTAAGTGATAGAATTCATAATTACTTTTAAATAACTATTAAGTAATAGTATTCATAATTATTTTTAAAATATTATTTGTGTTAATTAATTTTATTATTTATTGAAATAAAATTTAATTTTAAATATGCAATTTCAGCTAGAGTGTTATGACTTTATATAAAAAAGATTTCTCTTTTTAACTCAATATTTGAAAATTTTTTAAAATTTTATTATTTTTAATTTAACTATTCTTTAAAATAATTTGGAAGAAGAGTTTAAGCTCAGCACTATAAATGAGTTTGATTCAAATAGAATTACATGGGTTTTGCATATTTATAATTAAAATTTATTTTTAATAAATAATATGTTAGGTGGACATTAGGTCTTTCCTGTTAACTTAATAAAATTTCTATAAAATTGAAATACTTTTACTTTTATTTTAGTTTAATAATTTTTTTTGCCTTTCTGACACTAATAAAAAGTTTCAAAATCAAATGATGTAAATAATGTCACATTGGTGCAACTACTCATTATAAAAAAATTTCAGTACATGATAAGATTTATTTATTAATCCACTTAAGTCAACAACTCCATAAAACTAATACGGTAATGAGCTAAATTATTAATTATTGTCATTTTTTTATCAAGAATTATTATTATTATTTGATAATAATAAAACAAAATAACTTCGTTCAATCAACTCATGCCAAACCTTGCACCTTTTTACTGTGTCTCTCTTAAAAAACCCAACCATGAGTAAAAATAAAAATATATATACATATAGAAAGCTTATATCACATTAATTGGAATTTTGTTTTTATAAAAAAAAAAAAAAAAAAAAACCTTTTTCTTAAGTCAAGCCGGCCAAAAGAACAAAGTTGTGGTGTGTATTGGTCCATAGACTTCCTTGGATTCCTTTGTTGGCACATCCGTCCAAAAACAAGGACCTCACCGCCTTTCCTTTCACAACCACAAATTCATATCACCAATTATTTTATAATAATAATAATAATAATTTTAATAATTTTAATAATATTAAACTACTATTTTATATAATCATATTTTATATATATATATATTCTCTGTTATAAAATATTTTTTAATGTAGTTATATCCTCACATAGAAATTTTTATTGTAATTTCTATAGAATTTGGTTTTGTATAATATTTCTATTTTAAAATATTATATGTGTAATTTTTTATTTTAATAGATTAAAATTGAGGCCATTGACATCAATAAAAAATCCTTTTTTTAATAAAAGAATAATGTATTAATTCTATGGATGTGATCACGGAGGGTGAGTCTAAGAAAGCTGCGCCAGGGGACCATTATGTATAATTATCCAATCAAAAAAATGCAAAATAAAATATAATAATTATAATTAAAAAAAGCTTCATATCATTCTATCAATTCAGGTATGAGTGACTTTTAAGAAAAGACATAGCCTGTCAAAGTGGCACATCAAATACTAGAAAAATGCCAGATTAATTTGTGGTAGAGGCTCCAATGATTAGTATTTCTTAATATTTTTCTTAATAATTTATTTGGTAGGACAGCCGACAGCACCAATAAATTTTAATTTCTCAATTTCTATTTACAAATCCAATTATTATTTTCATCAAAGGTTTTAATCGGGGTTCATTTAACTTGTGACAAAAATTATTTATAACTTAAAATGCTGGTCACAAATTTTTTTTTTTGTAATTGGATGACCATATAACTTTTTTCGCTAGCACCCGTGGTCATAAAAACTTGTTTAGAGACTATTTCCAGCGATTTGGCTGATGTGGATGTGTTCCACGTCAGCCAAGTCACCGGAAATAACTACTCCACACCAGCCAAGTCACCAGAAATAGTCTTCAAACAAGTTTTTATGGCCATTAGTACTATTAAAGAAAAACTATATTGCCACAGCAATATAAATTAAAAACATTTATAACTACCAATGAAATGAAATTTTTAATCAAGGGAACCTGCCAGGCTGCCGCACTGTATAAAGTTTAGTTTATAAAATTTTTATTATTAAGATTCAAAATATATTTAATGTAGAAGTACTAGGAGTCCCATTGCTGGAGGCTGGAATAGCTTACAATCTAAATCTCATGTCCGCTCACACACACACACACACACACACAATATATATATATTTGTTAAAATTATTTTTATAGTAAATTTTTTTATAGTAAATAAATATTGGGGATGAATATTATGATGTTGACCGTATTTTCTAAAACTAATAAAAAAAATTCATGCTATTTATTATTAATCTCAATATTTGAAAGTTGAAAATACTTTAATTGTATGATATTGTAAAATATATAGTCTTCTATCTATGAGAGTCTGTTTGACTGGTAACTGATTTTCATGTGATATGTCCACAATACTATATTTCATATTTGCTTGTTCATTTTTTTTTATTTGTAATTAATTATGCACTCTAAAATGAAATGCAAATTATTACTGGACTTTATTTTTCTAATTTTAAATTAAATTGGTTAAGGAGAATAGGATGAAATAATTTTTGAGGATTTGAGATACAAAACAATATTCCCATAAATTATATTTTCTAAATAGATTTTACTAATAATAACACGATATTAATATTACTAACGGTGTTATTAATTTTCGATGAAAATTAATAAAATTTATCAAAATAAATACTTAAGTGCCAACCATGCTAAACAACTATTTCCCCTAAAAGCAAGTTCATGAATATTCAACAATAATAATATTTTAAAATAATAATTGAGTTTTCGACCATTTAAATAAATAATTAAATAACACTGAAATTCATTTTTCAAAAATCACCCAATAGTTAAATAACAAGGCATTTAACTCCATACGGAGGAGGATTGAAAATTAAACTCCCTAAATCATAGTTACAAGAGTTGAACTGGATATTGAACTGATCAAAATGTTGGATCATTGGATTATAAGTTCAATTACCAGATCAATTAGGTTAATAGCAGACCAATTTAAATATTTTCAATAATTTAATTTAATTTAATATTTTTATTTATTTAAAAAACTAGTTTACTCAGGAAAATTACAAATTCAATCACCTATTCATTTAAAACATCCTAATTTATACCAATTTTTACTGATTCAATTATAATTTCAATCTAATTATAAAACTCAAATGATTTCAGTATTAACTTACTAATTATATTATCGGTTTCGGTCCGGTTCTGAAAACATTATAAACCTGTTCTAATAATTTAATAATTAATTTTTTTTTTATTTAAAAAATCTTTTGTCTGCATTATAAAATAAAATTTAAAAAAGAAAAAAGATAAAAAAAAACATTGGAAATGGTGAAGGGAGTGGGTGAGGATACTATTTGGTGTGAAGAAAAAGACAACACACACTCAACCGACCAAAACTATCTGTCACAATCCCCACCACCTCCTCATCCTGCCAGAACCATCTTTCCAATTCTCCATTCTATCACATTTTTATTCCCACACAACTCACAACACACAACACACTAAACACTCATTTTTTCTTCAAACAAAACAACTCAACCACTCTATAAAACCACCTCCATCTTCTTCTTCCTCCTTCCCTTACCATTCTTTGTTCTTGTTGTTCTTTTGTTTGTAGTAGTTCCAAAGAAAGAAATGGAGGGGAAGGAAGAAGATGTGAGACTTGGAGCAAACAGGTTCTCAGAAAGGCAACCCATAGGAACAGCAGCACAAAGTCAGGATAAGGACTACAAGGAACCACCACCAGCTCCTCTGTTTGAGCCTGGTGAACTTAAGTCTTGGTCCTTTTACAGGGCTGGTATTGCAGAGTTCATGGCCACCTTCCTCTTCTTGTATATCACCCTCCTCACTGTCATGGGTGTTAAGAACTCCTCCTCCCAGTGCAGTACTGTTGGTATTCAGGGTATTGCTTGGGCCTTTGGTGGCATGATCTTTGCTCTTGTTTACTGCACTGCTGGTATTTCAGGTCTGTTTACTTGTTTCTCTTTCACCCATGCATCCTTTTTCTACTTCCTTGTTCTTCTTATTCTGATGATTAGTGTTTGTATGCAGGTGGACATATCAACCCTGCTGTGACTTTTGGGTTGTTTTTGGCAAGGAAGTTGTCCTTAACAAGGGCAGTGTTCTACATGGTGATGCAGTGTTTGGGAGCAATTTGTGGTGCTGGTGTTGTGAAAGGGTTCAAGAAAGGGCTTTATGAGAGCCAAGGAGGAGGAGCTAATGTTGTGAACCCTGGGTACACAAAGGGAGATGGTCTTGGTGCTGAGATTGTTGGCACTTTTGTTCTTGTTTACACTGTGTTCTCTGCTACTGATGCTAAAAGAAATGCTAGAGACTCTCATGTTCCTCTTCTTGCTCCTTTGCCTATTGGATTTGCTGTTTTTCTTGTTCACTTGGCTACTATTCCCATCACTGGTACTGGTATCAACCCTGCTAGAAGTCTTGGTGCTGCTATCATCTACAACAAGCACCATGCTTGGAGTGATCATGTGAGTCTCTGCTTTTTACTTAATGTTTACCATAAAAATCTCTAGTTTTTTATTACTGTTGTTTGATTAATTTACTTGTGTTTTTGTGTTTTGTCAGTGGATTTTCTGGGTTGGTCCCTTCATTGGAGCTGCTCTTGCTGCTATTTACCACCAGATTGTTATCAGAGCCATTCCATTCAAGAGCAGGCCTTGACCTTGTTTACTCTATGAAAAAAAAAACTCTTATGGTCTTATCTCATGTCATGCTTCTCCTACCTTAAAATTATGTATTTTTTCTTTTCTTTTCTCAGTTGTAAGCTTTGTTTGCTTGAGTCTCTTGTGAGTGTATAAATTATGCTATGCTTCATCTTCTTCTCCATTTCAAGTCTTAAAATATAAGTTTTCTTTATAATTAATAATAATTATATTGTGATTATTATTATATATATCTTTGGATTTCAAGAAGGAAGGTACAGGTAGCTAGCTGTAAAGAAGGAAAAAAAAGAGGAAAGTTAAAGATGATAACATCATGAAAGTGGGGTTGGGTGAATTATGGATGAAGTTTGAAGACAAAGGTGATAAGGTTGTCAAAGTGGTACTCATGTGCTTTATGGTTGTGGGGACCTAACTTCACATGGTGTGTGAGTTGTACACTGGTTGGTTTTTTTAAGTTTTGGAACAAGGCTCTAGTATGTTTTTTGAACTGAATGCTGATGTATAACAAACAAACACCCTCTACAAAGAAGACAGCTTTTTAGGCGTGCAGAAATCATGTGCTCTTCTAATTATTTGATTAATATATAATTGTGATGAATTCTTTTGAGTTGTGTTTTTTTTTTTTTTAGCCTATCGGTATATTAGTCTTTTGTGTTAGGATAGAGATTCTCTTGTATATTTATAAAGCCTGAGTAGAGTGAGTGTGTGTGCGAATAGGAGTATAAATGATACATTACTATTCGAGTTTGATTCGGGGAAAGTTCGAACTTGACTCGCTTAGGGTTGAGTCGAGCTCGAGTAGTCAATCGAGCCGAGTTCGAGCATTTTAATACTTGATCCGAGTGCTCACGAGTTTAATCGAGTAGTTGTATTTATATGTATATATATTATATATTAGTTTGTTTTATATATATAATTGAGTTCGAGCCCGAATTCGAGTTCGAGTATAAAATTATTTATGATCAAATCAAATTTATTAGCTTTTATCAAACTTAATTGAGCGAGCTCGAGTAGCTCGAATTATATATCGAGTCGAGCTCGAGTTATATAAATAAAACTCGATCGAGTTTGAGTCGAGTATCAAGCACCGAGTTTTCAACCTAGCTCGAGCTCGAGGAGGTTGCTGCTCGGCTTGAACTCGATCGATTACACCCCTAGGTGCGAATATATTTTGAAAGGTTATGTAGAGTGAGGAGGGTATGTATGTTTGGCATATGCATATATTTAGAAAGTCTACATGTATTTTTGCCAGTATAGAGTGAGAGTTGAGCGGGACACGGGGCTGACTTTTGGCTTGGCCTGGCCTCGAACTAGCCCAAAATAAATCGCCGAGCTGCTGGGCCGATAATCCGTAACCGGCTTGTACTGTAGACGGGTTGATTGCGGTTTGGGTCTGGCCGGGTCACTATCGTTTTTTTTTTTTTGGTTAAAAAATCAAAAATTTCCAAAAATTTGTTACTTTCAATTGAGCTAGCTTTTGTTAGTGATTTACATCTTTTTTTAAATGAAGTTATAATGAAGATTTGAATTTAAATTCATATATATTTTGATGATTATGATTTTTTATAAAATATAATTTTATAAAACAAAAGAATTTATCTAATTTAATAAATAAACAAACTTAGTGCAATTTTTTTTTAAATTTATTTTAGGTCGTTTCAAAATTTTCCAATTTATTAAAATTGTTTTAAATTATTTTTTTAAAAACTTATTTTGAAGTCTTTTTTAATTTATAATTTTTTATTATAAATACACAAATCCTTTATAGGGTAGTTGATAAAAGTGTTTGTTGGTATTATGGGTGATCCAAGTTCAAATCCCACTCATAACATTTAAGTAAATTCCCCTAATATTTAAGTAAATTATTTAAATTAATAATAAATAAATAAATAACCCACCGGGTCAGACGGGCTCGGCTCGCCCCGCCGACTTGTTCACTATGCCGGGCAGGTTCCGGTGGGTTCTCACTGTACCTGGGCCAGTTCCGGGTTCGACAAAACCTGACCTGGACCTGTCGGTCCCAGTTAACCGGCTTGCGCACCCCTCTAAGTGAGAGTATGCCACCTCTGGCAATGTAGAGTGAAGGCATATGCATAACTACCACCAAATCAAGACATGCCTGATTCTTACCCATGTGATTATAAATTTTAGAGAAATTACTCATATCATTGCTCTAATTTTGTCACTTGATAAAAAAAATCTTTGGACTATTTCACATCTTCAAAAAGTTTTTCTTTTTTTTTTATATCATATGATGGTTTATTTTTCAGTATTTTTTTGTCAAAAATGCACCTCAACGATTTTAAACGGAAACACAAAATAATAAATAACAAACTAATTGGTCATTTGGCATTGTTGTCAAATCTTTATTTTTTGTTGTCAATTCCAAATTTTAGAAACAAAACAAGTAAAGCATGTTTGACAAGCTATTTTTGTTTCTAAAAATTTTGAAAACAACATCCATGTTTTCAAAAAAAGTGGAAACATAATTTTTATATTTTTAACTATTTTGAAAATGTTTCCAATACATTGATCTAACCCACTAAATACAATAATTACAATGTTTTTCTCATAGGCATTAATGATTTAGACAAACTTGCAATCTTCTCAGAAGTGAACTTTCGTTTTTTCTTCATAATTTTTTATTGATTTTTTCTAATTTTAAAAGTAATTTTCTCCCATTTATTTTTTATATTTATTTCTAATTTTTTTGAAGATGGTTACAATATTTGAGGTAAAAATGGTTAGAGATTTAAACTTTTTCTTCTAAATCTCCTTCAGTATTTTTTAAATATTTTTTAATTATCACAAAAAATCTATAGTGTTCCTTTTTTCGTCAATAATATAATTTTATAAAAATTTGACATCTCATTATTTTTATATTTTTTATAAAAATATATGTAAAAGAATTGTTTATTAATACAACTTAATTTTGTGTACTAATGTAAAAATTTTATAAAAATTATAAAAAATATAAATTAAGAAAATAATAAAAATTTTTACAATATATATATATATTTTTGCTTTTGTGTTTTTTGTTTTATGAAACATACAATTTTTATATCCAAACGTGTTTTTGTTTTCAAAAAATTGACAACAAACAAAAATAAAACAAAAACAACCCATAAGATACTAGGAAGAAGAAAGAAAAACACACATATAAAATTAACATTTTATTCCCTAAACTTTTCTCTTTAACAAACTCATGCATAATAGCCCATTATATAGATCTTACAAAGGATTAATATTTTGGAAACCCTTTGTACATAGCAACTCATGATTTTTGCGCTTCATATTAGTAAATCTTAACATCTAACTTTGTTTTTTTTTTTAAAAAAAAAAAAGATAACGTCTAACTTATTAAAGATAACCCCACATTTTATTTCTCTACATTCTTATTATTATATATTATTTTTAATAATTAAAGGTTTAAGTTTAACTTCCAACAATTTCTTGTATATTAAAAGTCACAAGTCACACTGGATAGCTGAAGCTTAATGTATATTAAGGGGGCGTTTGGTTCGCGGTAATGTGAAAACATTACCGGGAATTTGATGATAATGTATTCAGATTACTATGTTTGGTACTGTAGCAGTAGTAATGTTGATGGTAATGTGAGATTATCAATAGTAAAATATTACCAAATAAGGTGGTAATCACATTACCACCAAAATAGGTGTCCATCCAGATTACCAAGTTGGTGGTAATGTGTAATATTTTCTTTTCCAATTATTCCTCCACTCATTTAAACTAATTCCATATTACACTCATTATCAAAACCTTAGTTTTTATTTTCACTTTATAAATTTTGGATATTATAATTTAATTATTTATTTATCTAAATACTTTAAATTAAGTTTTTCAAATTTTTATACGTAGAAGTATTTTACTAAATACAAAGGTATTTTAAAAATTATGAAAAAAATAATTTTTGATATTATAATTTAATTATTTATTTATCTATATACTTTATATTAAAGTTTTCAAATTTTATATATAGGGGTATTTTGGTAAATACAAAGGTGTTTTAAAAAATTGTAAAAAAAATAATTTGTTGATATTATAATTTAATAATTTATTTATCTAAATACTTTAAATTATATTTTTCAAAATTTTATACATAAGGGTAATTTGGTAAATACAAAGGTATTTTAAACATTTGTGCAAAAAAATAATTTTTAATATTATAATTTAATTATTTATTTATCAAAATAATTTAAATTATATTTTTCAAAATTTTATATGTAGGGATACTTTAGTAAATTTGACATATTACTGAGGTGATTAACATGACTAACCAAACATGGTAATGAAAGATTATCAGTAATGTAAATTCTCAATCAAACATGGTAATCTCACATTACCATAATATTTCTGGGTAAACAATATTTTCGATCTTATTACCATGGTAATTTTATTACCTGCGAATCAAACAGCCCGTAAGACTTAACATCAAAAGAGGAAAAGCAATACAATATATAGAGAAGTAAAGAGCAAACAAAAGGACTTGGGACTTCTGACTCAGCACACAAACATTAAAAAGTAAACAGATGAAGGGGCTATCCAATCTCAGCCCAACACTTCCTTGAGACGCCCAATCAGAACAGTGCCGAATCTCCTCCATGCAACGTAAGTTGGTAGTCAAATCCTGTAGACTTGGACGTGGTTCAGATTAACAACTCTCAACATTTCTTGGGCTCATATCTACATTACATTAATCCTCTGAACAGAAGCACAAATGTTGGTAAGCGCACCGTCAGGATACTTAGAGAAATATCCTTCCATCAAGTAACTATACCTCGCAAACAATTCATCCATTAGTTCCACTCCAAAGTGACTTACAAACAATGATTCGGAGCATGCCCTGATGCTCTTGGCCATTCTTTGAGAAGTGGTTTCATTCTCTTCAACCTTATCATCATGTTCACAAGCTTGATCTCTTGCTTCACCCCACCCAACATCAAACATCTGAATGCTTTTGATGGCAAACGATCCTTCTCTTCTGATAACATTCTTCACTTCCTCTAAAGTAGGTGTGTAGAATGGCAGATTAAAAGAATCTATTTTCTCCATCTCCACAATACCCTGGATGCACATAAAATATATGTAGCGTTTTCATGTGATAGTGCATGCATCCATGAAGATGTGTATATATATATGTATACCTGAGAGGCCATGTCCATGAGTACTTGTGCCAAGAGTTCCCATTGGAGGTAAATACCTTCAGCAGATGGATCTTCACCTTTCCTTGCAACCAGTGTAAACACCATGCAACCATTATGAATGACTTCTTCAGCTCGGCACTTGAGAAACTGTGAGAAATCTCTCTCGAACTGCTTGGTCAATGCCTCTAATACAAAAGGAGGACTTGTTTTAGAGATGTATATATTTCCTTTGTTTAGCCCCAACTTGGTTCCGTTTTGAAGCTCCACAGGAACCTATAAAATAAAATAGTAGACCTGCTTAATTTGTCCTCTCACTAGTAGTTTAAGGATAAAAATACTTTTAAAATAACTATTAGATAGCTAGTCTATATATGTACAAGCACATGCTAGTCTATTAGATGGCTGATCCAAAAAAGGAAATTAATTTGACCTGAGAAAGCCAGTGGAGGCACATGGAAGAGTGAACAAAATGCAATGTCTGGCTGGGAAATAAACGGCCGTAGAATGAACCAGGAGCCACTGAGATGAAACAGGTGTGATTCTTTTTGAAGTCTTCAAATGATCCAATGAGTCCATTGAAATCATTCTTTGGTAGGTCATTCAACATTACATGAATCTCTGGCAATGGCTTCTGGTTGAGCTCCTTGCACACTAACTCCACTGCATCAATGGCATCAGAGACCACAAGTAAGGCATTAGGTCCTGAAGAACAACCTAAGTCCGCAATGCTCATGATCTTAGGACAGGATGTGTTCTTGAATGCTTCCATCACTGCTCTTTCCCTCTCTGACTTGGTCACTGATTGTATCAAACTCTGCAAAATATACTACAAGTTGTTACACACACACACACACACACACACACACACACTCACAAATATTTATATGTAGAGAGGGAAAGAGTAAATGATCACTTGGATTGTGGAGTTCTTGGAGTAGCTCATGTCATCGTTGCCAACATTCATGTGGAAAAATTGCTCAACTTGCATGTTGGTCTTTGATGTTGTGTATAATTATGAGTGTTATTCTTTTGACAAATATGGTGTGACATCGAGTGAGTTTATAAAGACTTGAACAAGTGCAGGAGTTGGCATGTTACTTTGGGCAATCGGATAATCAAGAGATCCTAAAGTGATCTGCAATTAATTAGTTTCAAGTAATTAATGATTAATTATGTAATGAGTTTATACAGCTTGTTAATGAGAGATTGGTAGCTGGTACTGCGTATCGGGATCTGCGTGCATGATCTTGCACGTTTGCATGGTTAACAAGAGAAGGACTAAATCTCTTAATCATGGATTAATAGCTTTTTTTTTAGAGAAAAATAAATAAATCATAATTTATTTATTTATTTTTTAAAAAAGAACAAGAGCAACAAGTAGGAAAGAAACATGATAACAGATGTTCAACAAGAAAAGAGAAGCAAAAAACCAAACAAGTTAGAAGGCCATCACCCAGGGTAATGCACTTCTAACACCTCTAATAGCTAATTAGTTAATGATGTAGGAAGTTTAATTTGGATTAAAATTCTTATCATGGGTGAGTTAATTAAGAGGCACTGTTAATTTAAATTTGTTCTATGTCAAGGTTTAAAATCTAATACTTTCTCCATGTATTTTATTTTAAGGATCTTGTAAGATTTTTTATATATATATAAAAATAGATTAACCATGACTTATTAAGCTCTTGTAAGAATTAAAAAACACATTAAATTTTTTAAAATTTTGAATAAAAATGAACTAAATTCTAATACTTTTTCATATATTAAATTTTTTAAGGCAAATCTCAAAAATTTTTTTAGTTTGTACAATTTTTATGAGATATTTTTTACCCATACAATAACAATCTATGTTATTAATTTTATTTAATAATATAATCAATCAAACTAATATAAAAAATAACGTATTATAAAAAAAATTTGAAACGATGAATTAAAAATAATAATAATAAATATGATAATAATTTTGTGCTAACCAAACGTGTTTTTGTTTTCAGTTTTTTAAAATACACAATAGTTAGTTAGTGTATCTAAACATGTTTTTGTTTTTTTTTAAAATAAAAATAAAATAAAAACAAAACAAAACTAAAACAGAAACAAAAAACGAAAAAACAGAAACGATGCCAAATGACCATAAGATATGAAACATCAACAACAAATATTAAATAAAAATGTTACATTTTAAATGAAAACTTGTGAAGTTACACACAAACACACAATGTTAAATAAAAAATATAATTAATAAATGAAAAATACATTTTGTAAGCGGGGCAAAATTAGATTTTTAAATAAAATAAATTGATGTAGAGATTGAAAAATAAGTAAGGGCCTGTTTGGTTGTAAAATAAAAAAATATGGCATAATTTTATTATGTAGGAAGTACAAGTGATTATTACAGAAATTATGACATATTTTATTCTTACAGAATGAGTGTTTGGTTAACAAAATAAAAAAATTACTAAAATCTGTTTGTCGACCACCGGACCGCAGGTGGACTGGTGGTCGGTGGCCGAAGGCCAACTGGACCACTGGTGGACTGCCGGCCGATGGCCGGAACACCGGTGCCTGGTCGCCGAAGGTCATCTTATAACCGACTAGACCACCAGTGGTCTAGTGGCCGATTACCAGAGGCTGCCTGAACCACCAATGGACAGCCGGCATGTCACCGGATGTTGGGAGGCCAGTGGTCGGACCCTGGGTGGACTGGTAGCCGGTCGCTGGAGGTTGGCCGGACCGGTGGCCGGTCACCGGAGGGTGGCCGACCGGTGGTCGAACCCCCGGTGGACTGGTAGCCGATCGCCTGAGGTTGCCGGACTGGTGGCCGGTCCCTGGAGGCTGGCCGACCGGTGGTCGAAACCCCGGTGGACTGGTAACCGATCGCCGGAAGTTGGCCGGACCGGTGGCGGTGGCCGGAGGTTGGCCGGCCGGTGGTAGAACCCCCAGTGAATTGGTAGCTGATCACCGGAGATTGGCCGGACCGGTGGCCGGCCGGTGGTCGGACCCCCGGTGGACTGGTAGCCGATCGCCGGAGGTTGGCCGGACCGGTGGCCGGTCGCCGGAGACTGGCCGGACAGGTCGCCGGAGGCCATCCAGACCAGCGGTGGACCAATGATTGGTGGTTGGATCAAAAGAGTGTGAGAGAGATTTTTTACAATGAAAAAATATTCCACTCTTAGTGGAATATTTTTTCATGCCATAATGCCTATATTATGCCATAATTTTATACTCTAAAATAAGTACCCAAACAACCAATATGACATAATTCTCAGAAAATGTAAAATTATGGCATAATGTACGGATTATGCCATAATTCTGGGCTATCCAAACAGGCCCTAAATAGAAAAAGGAGGGGTTGCAAAAAAAATTGAAATGTCAGAGGGACTACATGAGATATTTGAAAAGTTGCAAAGACTAATAAATAATTTTTTTAAAATTTTATTATTTATTTATTATATAATATAAAGATATGTTAGTAATTATATTAAAAATTTGATGTCATTTGTTCTAAAAGTCATTAAATTGAGACAATTTAAAAGATAAGCCAAATCTCAGTTCTATTGTAACTATCTTGGAACTGAGTTTATAGGATTATTTCTGGAGTGAGTGAGAGCACATGTATCCATATGTATACTAAAAAAGCTCGCGTAAAATGAAGGCATATGAAACCATTTGTGTAAAGTGAATGAATGCATTTGGAAAGGCGGAGCATGTCTCCATGTGGCTTGTTGGACTTTCAAAATTTTTTATGAGTTAAGGTTGTGCCATTAGAACTTTTTGTCAATAAAATTTTATTCTTTTGAAAATCAAAATTTTTAATGCGTTAAAAACTAAAATAATATATATATATATATATATATATATGGTTTAGGAAATATTCTGCATCAGTTCTCAGCTTTGGGTTAACTCAAACTACAATGGTTGAACTAATTCAGTAAATATAATTATCATTTTTAATTAATATGTAATTAATATTAATTAAATCTAATCTGGATTAACGTGGCATCAAGGTAGTGTTTGGATTGAGGTAATGGTTCCCCTGTGAGGGGAACCATTACTTACACATTCCCATGGATGTGTTTGGTAATATTTTTAAGGGGGTTATCATTACCCTGGGTTGTCACTATTAATCCCCATAGGATAATGAACCATTCCCCTGTTAAATGACGATTTTGTCGTTGAACTAAAAATATTTATTTGAACTAAATAATAATTTAATTATTTATAGATAATAATTATTTCAACTAAATATCATTTCTAATTAAACATTAAATAATAATAAAATAAATATTTATGTTTTAATTATTTTATAATTAATAAAATTTTGAAATAAATATCATTTGTAATTTAATTAAAATATACAAGGTACATAATAAAATTAATATTTATTTACAATTAATTTCTACTTTAAAAACAATTAATAATAAAAAAATAAATATTTATGTATTAATTATTATATACATAATAATTATATAAAATAAATTTCATTTGAAATTAATTAATAAATTTTAATTACAGAATTAAATTAATAATTATTTGAAATAAATTTTGGATTAAACACTAATTATTAGAAATAAATATTTATGTTATATTTATTTATAAATAATAATTATTAGTAATAACTCTCATTTCTTTGTACAAAGGGTAAAAATGTAATTTTAGCACAACTCTACTTTTTACTTTTCCCATTCCCAATGAATTACCCCTTCAACCAAACATTTTTTTCATTACCATCCCCTACTGATTCTTTTCCCCCCTCCACCATTACCTCATACCACCTCATTCCATTACTGTCATCCAAACACTACCCAAGTTTATTGTATAAAGTATAAACAGTTAGTCTAGTATGTTTAGATTTTTATTAAATATATAATCCCCAGGAAACACAATCCAATATTAATTAAAATCTTGATAATTAGGATCTCAATTGTTGATTCTTATATATATATCTATATATATCTCATTCATATGGACTAGCCATAAATTATCCATCTTGGCTTCTTCATAAATGAGCTTAGGAATTTTCTTTTTATTTATAAATCATAATTCAAGTTTATCAAGAACATATTATAAATTTATTTTGTTTAATCCCATTTTACTTAAATACTATACAAATAGTATGGAGATACTATATTAACTGGATTTTTTAAAAACAAATATAATTAAAAAAAATTAGCATTATTGGAACTTTATTTATTTGGAAGGTATAATATAAATAAAAGTCAATATTTGAAATCCCTACTTCCAAAGGTGAGAACCGACATTTTAAGGACTTGTTTGATGATGCTTGAATTTTAGAATTCGCAACATTTCAATTAAAACAAAACATATTACCTTATCATTGAATAAACTTCACAGTAATGCTAATTCACAACTTTTAAAAAAAAAAAAAAAATTATTATCGTGTATTAAGTATTTCAAGTTTTTGGGATTATTGGCTATGGTTTTTGTTTCAATATTTGGTTTTAAGCCCACAATAGTTTGATTAATTGGCACCAGGTCCCCTATGTAAATATTTGTCTTACTAAAAAAACGAGTTCAAGTCCCACCTTACGTAAGTTGAGGATGCAAATGTTATAGAGCTCAATTCTTTCTGTGTCTGTCCTTGACGTAAGACTTGCCTACATTTGTCAAAAAAATATTTGGTTTCATGTTATACCAACAACACTGATTTTTTTTAATACAATTTTAGAACTAAAACAAATTTCTATATTTGACCTTATTGCTTATTTTTTTTTTTAATATATAATATTTTCAATAAAGAATATTAATCATTTCAAAACTTATATAGGGAAAGAATTCTCCCAAATAATTTGAAAAAGTATTTTTAAAATTATTTTAAAAATATTGCTTTAAAAAATTTCAACGAAATATTTTTTAATATTTTTGTCCATAAAAAATTACATGTCTTTTTTTAAAAAAATGTTAATAACATATGAATGCCGACAAGAAATAATTTATTTATTTATTAATACATATGATTGAATTGAATATTTTTTAATACATATTAATATTATTTTTGCTAAATAGGTGACAAGTGCCCCAATTTAATAGAAATCAGAAATATGTACATTTGTGGAGCGTAATTGTAAGTTCAACAGGCACTTATGCCCTCACTTTGCATGGGCTTTGGAATTTGATTTCGGGTTGTTTCCGAGACACACCCTATATAAGGGACTTTATATCAATAGTCTAAGATGCTGTTGGTAAACTAAATATCCTTCCTAAGCCAAGGAACTTACTCCGAAAAAGTCCTAACAAATGACGATTGAGGCGGTGGATACCTAGGCACCCAGAGACGAGGAAGGGCACAATAAGCGACGTACATATTATTATTTACCAACGGAATTGGAATGTTATCCAAAATGACCTTTTCAAACTTTGTGACTATGTCTACTAGGGAATAGTTAACTTGGAACCTCACGGGGATATGCACACTCTTAATGAGAACTTAGGTAGGAAGATCCTCTTTCCCTCTTGTTCATCATGGTAGCTGACTTTTTATTCGCCATGTTTATTAATGCTCGCAACTCTGGAATTTTTTATGTGGTACGCCTAGGGCGATGGGGCAAGATGTGTCATTTCCAATATGTACACAACCTAATTGTTCTTTTGTTGGTGAGATCAAAGATTTAATAATTATAAAACTCATAACTCATCCTTTACCTCGTCAAATGTCTTATAGGGTTGCGCATAAATTTCTAGAAGAGCTGTCTTTATTAAGTTTGGGCTTATTCCTGATACTTCATTAACACTGATCTTGATACTTCATTAACACTGATCTTGTACTATTCCACCAGGCTTCTTCTACTCACTTACCTGGGGATACCCATATCTGGTAGACATCCTTGCCACCAAGATTGGATGAAGCTTATATTTGTTGTAAGATCCAAACTATCCTCATGGAAGGTCAAACACTTGTCCTTTAGTGAACATTGACCTTGCTTAAGTTTATATTATCGATAATACTAACATATTAGACATTGGTGTTTAAGTTATCAAACTGAATTATCAAGGTGATAAATAGGGTTCTAAGGGACTTTCTTTGGCGATGCCTTACATTAATTGGGCAAGGTGCTCGTTGGTTATTTGAAGAAGAATATGTAAAGCTCGGGAGTAGAAGAATGGAATATATTGAACTTTTAGGAATTCAATAATACGCTACTAGGAAAATGGTGGTGGAAAATCACCATAAAAGTTAAATGGTACTAGTTGCATGTAACTTTTATCAAAGTGGGTTCACTTGGGACCTATTTCATATCTTGCCATTTAGAAAGTCATTCTTTTGCATTGGGGTGCTAAATTGTTTGCATTTCGGGCTCACATCCTTTTGGTCATTAGAAATGGGGTTACTGCATTATTCAGACAAGATTGTTGGCTCAAAGATATGGCCCTCAAAGGTATTTGACCTACCATTTAGTCAAACTACAAGTTCATTGGATTTCATTTGCGATATCCCAGCCCATCCATTGCTTTAACCACTATGCTTGCCGGTTATTACAGTGCCAAGGCTCTTACTTGACTAGCAAGACATAAAAGTAGTGCCAGGAGGACAGTGAATCACCATGAGGTCGTTTTACCGCTTCCTTAACAATCGCTATCATAGATACTCCTTAAGTCGGATTATGTGGCATGGACCTTGTCCTAAAAAAGTTATAATCTTTAACTTGTTTATTTGAAAAAAAAATAAGGTTTTTACTCTTGATAATCTAGTTACGATGATACAACAGACTTCTAACCAAAATTGATCAAATGGTTCTTCTCTAGATTTCTGCAATATCGGGCTTTAAAAGAATTAAGCTTGATGGCTCCATTGCAGCCATCAAATGGAGGCTTGATTTCCTTAGTTCACTCACCAACATCCCTAGGGGAATATCTCCCAATATCGGACCTAGCTAAGCATCTCAAATATTGCTCGTCCTTGTGCCACCTATAGGATGGATAGTAACTTGCATGTCAATTACCTCCTTGGAGATACTACCATCTTATATGTCTCTAAGTCTACTTCTCATTTGATCGTTTCTTTTGTGATCCTCGCATTCGCTTCCAATAAGCTTTAAGGATTTACTTTACACTATTTAGTTTGCTTCTTCTTCAGTTAAAGTTTCAATTTGCTGTCTTTACATCTATGTAATCTTATCATTTTTTAACAAAATTGTGGTTTATCATTTGTTTTTAAAAAATATTTTCTTAAAATATAACCCACAAAAAATAAAGAATATGCTCATAAAAACTAAGAAAAGAAAAAGAATTTGATAGTAGAATTGAAGAGCATCTCACGCATATAATAAATGTTGACAGTATTTCTATCTTTCACCATTATTAACATGCATACAAAACCAAATCTTTAAATAAAACATGCAGTCCAATGCAAACAACATCATATTATCACAAATTAAGAGCTTTCCCTCCCTATTTTTCCTAAATTTACTGCCACAAATACATAGAAGCTAGAATAACTATCATCAACATACCTAAAATAAGCAAATCTCCATTTCCTATTCAGAAGCAATATACTGCAAACCACACAAAGCCCCAAAACAAATCCCAATGCAATACCTGAATAAAACCAAACACTTTCATCTTCATCATCATCATCATCATCATCATCATCAAGAACTCCTCTCTGTGAGTTTGGTGGTTGAGATGATTGATAAGTCTGGCATGAAACATTGAGAGGAAGACCACATAAACCATGATTGCCAAAATAAATAGATTGATCTTGAAATGTCAGGAATTGCCCTCTGTTTGGAATTTGTCCAGAGAAATTATTATATGACAAATTGAGGTGACTCAAAAATGATAATTCAACCATTGATTGCGGAATACTCCCGGAAAGATTATTCATTGATAAATCAAGAGATTCTAAACTCACCATATTGCCAATCTCTTTTGGTAGCTTTCCGCTTAAATGATTTCTGAATAATTTCAAACTTACCAAATAAGAAAGAGTTCCGATTTCTTCCGGGATTTCTCCTGATAACTCATTGTCTGAAAGATCAATGTAAGTAAGAAGCAAAAGTATTTTATCATAATTATCTACTCTTCCTTTTATGTTTGCTTTGATGTGGTCCATGTAACTTTCTATAGTTGCAGAAGATAGGTCCGGCGCCGTCTTCATGGCAGTGAAGTTTCCTAAACTATGCGGTATGGCACCCGATAAATGGTTGTTTGCAAGATCGATAACTTGAAGAGATTCAAGACTACCCAATTCTGGAGGAATACTACCTGTGAACATATTTGCGTGGAGCTGAAGAAACTGTAATGATGATAAATTTGCTGCAAACCAAGTTGGTATGCTTCCATTCATGTTATTATAACTGAGATCCAAAGTAGACAACCACCCGCAACCTTTCAAAGACGAAGGGATCTCTCCGGATAAATTATTATTGTTCAAATATAAATATGTCAAAGGGATATTTCCGGAACATGTAGAAGCAGGAATGCTTCCATGTAGATTGTTGTACGAAAAATCCATAACTTCCAAATTTGCATGAGAATGATTCCAGCAATCAGGCATTACTCCGGTAATCTTATTATGAGAAAGGTCGAGTACTCGCAAATGCATTAATTTGCATATTAAATTTGGAATGCTGCCGGTAATTTTATTCCAAGAAAGATATAACTCAACCAAATTCTTCATCGTCGCACCAGAAACTGAGTTGTTGACTATCTATGGCAATGCTCCATCAAGATGATTGTAACTTAAATCAAGAAAATCAAGCTTGAGAAGTTTGAATGAACTTGGTATTTGACCTGTGAGATTATTGTGTGACAGATTTATATGACGCATATTCGGAGAGAAGTACCAAAACCAGTTCGGCAAAATATCTGCTATTTCTGCATTTGACATGTCAATGGAAGTGATGTTCTCCAGCTTCTGAATCCATGTCGGAAATCTTGGTCCCAATTCCATATCTCTCATATGAACTTCTTTTAGTCTTAGTGGAGGAATCCATGTTGAACTCACAACCAATTTGAAAGAATTGGTAGACAAGTAAAGATATTCAAGCTTTGAGAGATTGTTGAAGTGTGCTTCAGTTAGAACACCAACTAGATTATTTGAGGAGAGATCGAAAACCACCAATTCTGGAAATAATTTTCCAAGATGTGCCGGGATGGTTCCGTTCAATTTGTTAGCAGAAATGTACAACTCTTGCAGTGATGGCAGTTGAAATTGAGGGAGTGATCCATAGAGTGAATTGGAAGAGAGATCAAGTCTCTGAAGAGATTTAAGATTTCCAAACCAACTTGGTAGATGACTTGTGAGTCCACTGTTTGTCCATTGTAATATCTTCAAACTTTTCTGAATGCATCCAGAAAAAGCTTCTTCTAATTCAATCAATTCACCATTAAAATTGTTCCATGAAAGATCTAGTCTTTCCAACATGCAGAGTTTTCCGAGAGTTGCTGGCACTCCCTCTAAGACTCCATTGTTTGTAAGATTAAGGACCTTGAGAGAAGTTAATTTTCCAACATCACTAGGAACAAGGCCTTGGAATAAATTGTAACTTAAATCAAGGTACTCAAGATTAGTGAGATTGAACAACCAAAGAGGAACTATAGAGCTAACATTGTTACTCGAAAGATCAAGTATGCGAAGATAAGGAAAATTAACATAACTAAGAGAATGAGGGACATGAAGATAACAGTCAGATAAATGCAACTCAGATAACATTGGAAGGGTGTTCAATGTTTTAAGCAAGTTTGGCGCTCTGGAAAGATTCAAATTGTCCAAGTTCAAGTACTGAAGAGATGAAAGATTTGCAAGCCAATGACTACCAACCAAAAACATAGTTTCGCTAGTCCAAACAAAAGTATCAGAGAGATCAAGGTAATGTAAGTGAGATAGATTGCCAAGTTGATGAGGAACTGGTCCAAGAAAGCCGGCATTTGAAAGATTAAGATATCTAAGACTCCCAAGTGAACCGAAAAAAGTTGGAATTCTAATTCCTAAGAAATTGTTCATGCTTAGGTCCAGGTATCTCAAATGTTTCAAGCCAATTAAAGAAAAGCTGATCTCACCTCCGAGGGCCTGCTCAGAGAGAAGGACCTCATCCGACCCAGTGTTTCGGAGATCAAGCTTTATGACATGTCCTGTCTGGTTGTCACACTGAACACCATACCAAATGCAGCAGTCTTCATCAATCCAAGAAGAGAGAAGTTCACCAGGATCAGTGATGCCATCTTTGAAATCAAGAAGCACTTTTTTCTCTCCTTCTCTGCAACCAAAGGTTGAATCACCATTGCAAAGACACAGTTTGAAGTAGATAAAACTCAGCAGCAAAGGCAGCAGAGCTTTAGTAATCTTCTTCATAACCATTGTTTTCAAAGAATGGTTTGTTGAATTATTTCTCTAGCTCTCTATGAGTTTATATAAAGATTGGCTGTTTTACATTATCAACCTTTGGACTTTGTCATCTTAGAGAATATCTATGCATTGTGGAGCCCAATAATTTAGTTGGCAGATAAGAAGTTGCTAAAACTCATCTTTCAACATTAATACAATGAGGAAATGCTTGTACTGATATTAATGGATAAAAAAGAATGTTGAAGAATATATAACCTCGTGTTTAGAAGATATGATGAAGAAAATGTAGCAAATGTAAATGAATATTCACAAGAAACTTCAAATGCAGCAAAATTTTTCAACAAGAATAGCTGATCAAAAACGTTTAATTTGAATGTAGAATGATTCTGCTAAAATTGCTGTTGCTTAACTAGTTCAAGCAAATTCAGTGTGAAATTTATTATTATTATTTTTTTAAAAAGTGGATAAATCACGAATTTATTAAAATAAGAAAATACAAAACAAACAAAGCAACGAAAAGGTAAAAAGTTGGCTCTTACCAGAAGTGAGGGCTGGAGTACAGAAAGAATAGACAAAAAGAAAAAAGTAAAAAAAGGTAGAAGCCTAAGAGATAAGGGCTGCCGTCTGGTAGCATAGGTCTACAAAAGCTGAAATGGAGTAAACTACTCCAAGGTAATCTATTGATCTGAATCGCCCGAGAAGTTGGGAGCCCTAGCGCTGATGAAATTGAGGGAGCGCTTTATCTTCTGAGAAGCGTCATGATGATCTGCCATAGCTGAAAAAAAAAACATATTAGCAATTTTAAACAAGATCAAGTGAACATGTAGTGCTGAAAGATGAAATATGCGACTATTTCTTTCCAGCCAAAGATTCCACATTATGGCTCTAATGATAAGATCCCAAGGAATACGATTCCACATTAGTGTGAAATTTATTGTTGAATCTTTCTCTAAGTTTTATTTTCCAACTTGGCCATTAATTACATTGTCCTGTCAATGTTAGAAGAGATATTTCTGGGAAATTAAATCATGAAAAATAGTCAATTTCATCATCCATCTCCATCTTCTTCAGCTTATTGAATCACTATAAGGGAATGTATAGGCACTCATAATATGGAACAAAACTTTGTAGTTCAATACATGTAAATGTCCATTAGGAAATAAGTGAGGTGAATTGAAGTCAACATGTTTCATTGTTTTTTTTTATAAATACTAATGAATCACTTTCATTCATTGAAACATAGATAAAGTTATATCTATTAAACCAACACATAAATTCTTCACAAAGGAAAGTTATCAAGTAAATCAAAGTTAGGGAGATTTCTAACTATGGATTCACTTAATAAAACTTATCACACTTGAAAGCATGATTTTTTCGCATTAAACAGTGGTTTTTTTTAACAGTTCGTAACGTAATAACTTGGTCCATTTGTTTATATTTGATTTTCAATGTCTCTTTACTCATCAAGTTTTCCGCCAGCTATATTGGTACACTTCACTTAGGGATGGCAAAAACTGAACTGATTTGTGGTTTCTGACCCAATCTGTCCCGAACGGGGCCATTTTTTTTTTTTTTTTGAAAATCGGGGTGGGACTGGGCGGGGTCCGTCCTGTTAAAACTTTACATATGTATCACTATATATTAATATATACATAAAATTTTAAAATTTCTCACTTTATAAATCAAAGTAAATAAAATTATATTCACTTAATTATAATAATTATGTATTTTGATTAAATTTATGTATTAATGAACTAAAAATAGTGAAAATATATATATTTTTTTTTATCTTAACTCTTGTAAAGGCGGGGCGGAGCGAATGTAAAAATTCACGGAACGGTTATGGTATTGAGAAGTTAAAAAAAAAAAAGACTGGGCGGGCCGACCCTGGCCAGCCCAATTGCCAATCCTACTTCCACTAATACTATAATCAATTTCTTATGTTCAAAATTCATTATTGTTCGAATGTAAAATTTATAATTTTTTTAGAAAAGATCTAAGTGAAATATCTTTAGGGATAGTTAACCAAAATATTTTAACATGATTCCATTCAATTTATTCTCAAAAAGATCAAACAACTCTAGAGACAGAAGATTCACTAACCAATTTGGTAATTGCCTTGTGAGTTTGGAATCACACCATTTTTTTTAAAAATAAAGTGCATAAATCATAATTTTATTTAAAGAAAATAGAACAGTGCGTACTCGAAATAAAAACCAACCGCACACAAGAAAAAATAGACTGGTTTCCTCACATCATTGCTCAATGAGTATTACAAAAAAAAAAAAAAAAAAAAAAAGTGAATAAACCATGAACTTATTCATGAGAGAAAACAAGTAAAAAACAAAACAAAGTAAGGAATAGAAACATAAAACAAAAAAATGGGTACAACTGGAATCTAAACGAGCTAGAAAGTCATCACCAGGAATGATGCACTGCCAAATCAAGCTGGACTCAAACTAAAAAAAGCGAAAATAGAGAGAAGACACTACAGCTAGGAAGACAAAAATCGTCAGAAGGTGTCAAAGATCTTCACTAGCTAAAAAAAATAAATCACTCATTTATTAAACACCAAAAAAAAAAAAACAGAGAATACAAAAAAAAAATGGAAATAAGAATAGCAAGAAAAATAGTAAAAACCCCAAAGGTAGAGAGGATCTTCAACATCATGACTTCTAACTTTCTCTTATATTATTTTTTATTTTTCAAAACATCAAAACAAGAAAAATTCAAAACTTTATATAATAAAATAGATAAACCATGAGCCAGTGGTTTAATCAAAAGTGATACTAAAAAACATTAGACATAATAAAAAGATTAAAGAAAAACCATAAAGAAAACATCAAACATGAAGACAAAACTCATTTTTTCCAAATTAATTTTATTATTTTTTAGTGATTCTAGAAGCCACTTTAATAGCACCGTACCAACTATTAATTTATATATATTTTTTATTAAATAAATTTCTTCAGCAGTAAAAGTCCATGATCCTTCATATACACAAAGTTTTATTTTCTTGTTAAATAATAAAAAATAACAAATTTTTTTTAGTATACTTAACTTTGGAAGCAACAGCTACCTCCATTATATATATATATATATATATATATATCGATCGATTCGAGAGAGAGTGAGTGAGAGAGTGATGTGGTGGTTTAGCAGGAAGAGTCCTTCAGGGTTCTCCTACTCTTCAACTGCGGAAGAGGTCACAGAGGGCATCAATGGCAGCGGCCTCACTGCTATCATCACTGGTATTTTGTTTTGTTTTGTTTTGTTGTTGTTTTTCTTTGTTATTATGGTTTTTGATCCAGTAATTAAATTGGTTTATGGTTTTTTCCTTATTTAGTTTATTGATTTATGGGAAAGTTTGTATCTTGGATTGTTTTAGAATAGATTGTCACTGGAAAACTGTGGATTGTGAATCGTTTGCTGTTTATACGCCATGTTATGCTGTGAAACTGAAAGATTATAGCAACCATGGAGATGGATTGCTTTTTTTTTTTTTTTTTTCGTGCCAAGCCTTGGCGGAGCAAGTGGGACCAGGGCCCTCACACACGTGGGTACTGAAACCTCCCGCACACAACCACTATTCATACTCCCAGAAAATATGCTTTCATCCGTGATTCAAACACTCACCGTTTATAAAAAGTTTAAATGGAACAGGGTTACCTATAAAACACTTGGTCGTTGGTACGGAGATGGATTATGTTAGTTTATGTTATGTAGTTTGCTGTCAATCCAGTGGAGTTATACCCAGATCAATTCCATTATGATGTATGGAGACCATGTCAATATCCCTATAGAAATTATATTGGTTATTTTTGGGTATGTTATTAACTTATTCAAATTTGATTTCCAATCTATATTGTTCTATTTATCTGTTATTTGTAGTAGTTTTACTTTGAATAACCTCTCAATATAAAAAGGTTGTTGTTTGTAATTGTTGGCTTGTTTTTGAGTTTCAAATTGGAAGAGTTATTAAAAGAATTTTCTTTCAGAATTATTTTATACCTATGTAGACTTTATGTATCTCATTCTCTCAAAAAATTTGAAAATTATACACTGTAGATGAATAACTTGGGTTTTTTTTTAATGGTTAAAATAACGTGTATCTGATTCTTTTATTTGCTTTATCTTGTCTCACATTATTTGGAATAGATTCTTCTGTGAATTTTTTCCTATTGTGTAGATGCTCAAACCAAGTTTTGGTGTTAATATGATATGCATGACGTCCTAATACTCTTCATAATTCTCTGGAACAAATTTCTGCCTCAATTTATTCATTTATTCATTTTCTTTTTAATTAACATCTGGTGGGCTTTTCAACTTTTTGAGAACACAATAAATAAGCAATGACACAAGTTTGCCTTTTTACTGAAATTCATATAGAAGCTGGGTGATCCGTGTTCAATAATTTGGCATTCCTTTTTTGTATGCCTATTTTGTTTATTTTTCAAATGCCTATTGTGTTTCATTAATATGTCCTATGCTTCTATTCTCATCCTCTTGCAGGAGCATCGAGCGGTATTGGTATTGAAACTTCACGAGTCCTTGCATTGCGTGGTGTCCATGTGATTATGGGTGTGAGGAATATGTCTGCTGGTAATGCTGTCAAAGAAGCTATATTGAACAAAATCCCTGCCGCTAAAGTGGATGTCATGGAGTTGGACCTCAGTTCAAAGGCATCAGTGAGAAAGTTTGCATCAGATTTCAATGCAGTAGGCCTGCCATTGAATATTCTCATGTAAGTACATTTGCTAATCATATCAATTTGGCCTACCATCTGAATGTTATAGATTTGTGTCAATTATATGTATTGTCTAATTAATTTGTATTTCCAAAAAAAAAAATTAAATCTAGCATATTCATCATATGATTTGATGATTAGTTTTATATGTTTATTTATAGAAACAATGCGGGACTTGGTTTTGCTCCGTTCGAGCTTTCTCAAGATGGCATAGAGCTGATTTTTGCCACAAACCATATAGGTACCAAATTATGGATCCGATGCTTAATGTTGTATTTTGAGGATTTGAATTTAGAGCAAAACAGTTTTCCTACTCCTATTTTCTAAATATGCCATGGCATTGATTAATTACGACACAAATAATAGTCAGCTATACCAATTATTTATCTATGTAATTGTCTATTCCCTTTTAACAAATTCTCTTCTTCCAAATGGCTCAGCCATTTTATAGCTGATTTATGTATAGAGTTAAATAATTTTGAATGACTCTTACATATGTAATAGCTTTAATTAACTGTAATAGTATTATAGAGTTTACAAACTACATCTGATTTAATGATTTTGTAGATGTAGGCTCTCTTGTCTTTCATTACAATTTCTGAAACCTTAATTTGTTAGCCATTTGTATAAGTTTGTTATTTGTAACGAAAGGTTTTTTGCTAATCCATTCCTCTTTTTGCAGGCCATTTTCTTTTAACAGAGCTTTTGTTGGACAATATGAAAAATACAGCCCATGAAAGTAACATAGAAGGAAGAATCATAAATGTTGCTTCTGATGCATACAAGTTCACATATCGAGAAGGAATTCGTTTTGACAAAATTAGTGATAAATCAGGGTAATAATAACATGGCCCTGTTTCTTCCATCTTCATTAATCTATTGATGATCAAGCATTGAGTTGATTTATACAGTTTTCACTGATTTCCTTAATGCTTTCTGGTAGGTACAATGGTTTCTTTAGTTATGGTCAGTCAAAGCTTGCAAACATATTGCATGCAAACCATCTCTCTAGCATTTTGAAGGTATTAATTTTCCTTTGATATTTTTCTGATGCATTTACATGCAGCGAGCATCGTTTGCTAAGATATTTTTTTAGTTATCCTGTTTTTTAACATTACTGAAATTAATTCATGAGTTGTTCTAACTTCTAAATGTATTTGACCTATGCTTAGTCAAATGTGTTGTTGCTATGCTTACTGCTTGCTTTTCCTGTCGCTAATGTAATCGGATCATGATATTCTCAGTAACCAATTCCATTTTTTTTTCTTGAACAGGAGCAAGGTGCAAATGTGACTGTCAATTCAATTCACCCAGGCGCAGTCGTAACTAATATTTTTCGGCAGATTCCTATAATTAGCGGTGATTGCTTTTTAAAATCATACCGTTTTATTTTGGCATGACATATTTAGTGAGGCACACACAAATAAACAAGCAATTTATATTAAGCAACCAAGTGGAAGAAATTTCTAACTGTATCCATTCTATAGGTCATACTTAGACAAGCCGACACCATTTGGTAAACAATATATCCTATTTAGACTCACCCGACTTACTAGTTAGCTTCTTTAATTTCTTTACTGGAGTTTAGCAACAATACTTTGTATTGTGTCACCAAAAATTTGTAGTTAATTCTCCTTTTCTTTTTCTAGGTGTTGTCACTACACTTGGCAAGTATGTGATGAAAAATGTTCAGCAGGTAAGATTGTCAAACCTATTTAAATTATTGATGGTTCAAAATCATGTAAATTTTCTCAATGTTGGCAAGTGTATAATTGTTTAAATTGTTCGAATGAATATCAAGTCAAAATAGATATATATTTGCTCCAAATCATATCTTAATGTACGTCATCAACCTCATTTTACTTTTACTCTTGTTTCAACATCTAGTTTACTAGTAAATTTCATCCATCATTGATTACAACTGACAATTAAGCGTCTTCTTTACAGTTTAGTACGATTAATCTCGCAAGCATAGTTTTACATTGTTAAATATCTGCTATTGATAATCAATGTTCTTATAAAATACGAAATCTTGAAAACCATCGTCAATAAACAGTTTGCTGCTCTTTGGTGCTTCTTCATGGTGGCTGTGATATTTTTTTTAACTGTAGGGAGCTGCGACGACATGTTATGTAGCATTGCATCCTCAAGTTAAGGGAGTGACGGGGAAATATTTTGTGGACTCGAATGTTGCTGAACTAAAATCTCATGCTGCAGACCCGGAAATGGCGAAAAAGCTTTGGGAACTCTCCTTGAATATGATTTGATTGACTTGATTGTGGAGGTTTCTGAATAATTGAAAACATTTACTATATTTCATAGAGAATTTTGTGGTCCTTTTGTTTGTGCAGTGGTTTGTGTTGCAAGGTTTAAATGAAACAATGAAAACAATGTCTTGTATTTCCTCTTACTGGCAATATAGTTGATATTTGCAGATTTGATGGTATATTAAGCTCTGATATGTTTGCATGAATGGACTTGCTCATTTATCAGTTTCTTTTTGGTTTATGTAAGAAATAATTATGGCTTTTAAAACGAATATTTTCACAAAATTTAAGGGTTAAAATGAATAATGGCTTTAATTCCATGTCTCCAAAGTAACTGTAAAACATAATTTATATGAGCTGTTATAATGTTGATTGATGGTGGGGCTATCTTGATAAATTAATTACTCCTTTAATTTTATTTAATAAATTTAGCTACTAAAACAAAAGTTTGGACTATCCAACTTTTTAAAAAAAAGAGTTTGGACTCTCATCTTACCCTCTTAAAGAGGCAATGCAGTTAAAAATTGAATCAGTGATACCAATGAAAGACATGCATATTTAATATGAATGAGAGATGATCCCATAAACTTGGTTCCATAGTAGTTACGATGATACCAAGATGTCGATCATCTTTACCCGTTGGATTGTCTCAATTTAATAACTTTTACAATAAAAAGCAGCAATACCAACCTATCCCTATATTATATAATAAATAAATATCGAAATTTATAAATTCATGGCTAAGAATGAGCCACATCTACCACAGAACTGAGTCCACTGGATTATTTTTCAATATGAATATTAAATATGTAATAATATCCTTCCATACATGCTATGTAATTAATCACCATTCTTACATATACAAATCTAATTTTACCAAATAAATGAGAGATTATAAGGGTTATTCTACTATATACAACATTTAACCACAGTGAAGTCAAGCACAATAACACCTCATATAACATTTCATAATTTCAGATTGCTCTTGAAATATTTATATGAAATACAATCTTCAACTGCATTCACTAGCAAGGCCACATTTTCTCACCATTATTGTTAAATTTACTGCAATAATTACATAAATCACCTTATCATACAAATGATCAACAAATCAAGAAAAAACTTACCTCTAATTCCTTTTCAGTATCAATGCACCACCAAATTGCCCAAAACTCAGATATAAATCCAAGTGCCATGCTCATCTTCATAGTGTGTATTAGAAAACCACAAAGTTTTACCATAGAAATTGTTGTACAATTAGTTCAGCACGCCGATTTTTTCCTGAAAGCTTTCCTGATAATTGATTGCTAGATAAATTCAAGCTTTGCAGATAAGAATTTTGTGCTAGTTCTTCAGGTAAATGAGTAATGCTATACATCACAAACAGATTCCACGAAATTTGTGCTGAATGCTAATTTTGGAGATGGAGTTGCTGACCCCGGAACTGGAAATGCTAACCCCAACTCCAAGGTTAGCATTTGACACGCGAAATTTGTTCGTAATGTATAGCATTAGTCCATCCAAACAAACTTTCAAATGGAACTTCCCTTTAATTTTTATCTCAATGTTATCCATGCACAAATCTGTCTGTCTTAAGAACACATTGTGATACCACATTTCATGGCACTGAAGTTACCAAAACAACATGTTATGGCACCTGAATAAGTGTATATCAGATATGAAAGAAATTGGGTTCAGTGATTTGAGCACATTGGGGTGCTTTGAAAAGATTTAAGTATTGAATTCAAATTAGAAGTATTGAAGAGAAAATGATATCCAACAAAATAAAGAAAATTACATGAAAGATCAATGAAAGATGAAGATGATGCAAAGTATATAGATTACCAAATTGATGTGGGACATACCCACTGAAACTAGCATCATTTGGATCTAAAGATATTGAAGACCCATCAATGGACCCTGGAAAGTTGGAATTCCATTCACTTTAAAGTAGTTCATGGTGCAGTCCAGTATAATAGTCTTATGTCCGTCAATTTAGAAAATATAAATTTGAATATATGAATCCGGATTTATTTTCACATTTAGCTTAAATTTTTAGTTGAATCGGACTAATATAATATCTTGTAAGTTAAATAATATTTAGGTAAATATATTTTAGGTCTAAAATACTAATTAATCATCCTTCAGTTCCTTTTAAAAATCTACAATAATTTGCTTTTTCGCTTTTGCATGCTAAAAGAGTGAGTTTCTTTCTCTTAGAGTTTAGTCCAACTCTAAATTCTAAATAAAGGTATTTATGACTGGCACAATAATGGATGATAGTGTTTTTGTTTTCGATGAGAAAAAATAAAAATTCAAATCATATATCAAAAATTTAGTCAAGGTATGTATATGTGGTTGTGAATTTGAGAGTGTGTGATTTATCCACATTGTTTTATATATATACATTATGTTTTATTAAAAAAAATAACTGGTATTATAGAAGTGTTTAAAAAGCTACTTGATTTTAAAAAAAAGTATAATACTTGAATTGGTTTCTTTATTTTTCTCTCTTTTTTATTTTGATTCCTCTACTTTGAAATACTCACAGCAATGTTCCTCAATTAAGTGGGTTTATTTTTAAAAATAAAGACTAGTTGGGAGTATTTTTGAGTAGAGGGGTCAAAAGAAAAAAGAAACATAGAAAAAATAAAAGTAAGAGGATCAATTCGGATATTATAAAAAAATAATAATAATCATTTTTCCAATAAACAAATCCAAACAGAATGATGGCCTTTTATGGAATTTCGTGCTTTTGCTTTAAGAAAAAGTCTTCCCAAATCCGAGTATGTCTTTGAATCATCCAAGAATTCAGATCTCAAAGAATGGCTGTGATTTGCAAACAATCCATTAAACAATGACTGCACATCATGTTAAGCATTACTTGTTAGTATATATATATACACCATGTTATCCATTCTCAATCTCTAAATGATAATAGAAATAAATATCAACTCGTTTTTTAATAGAGATAGTGATAAGCATAGTAATCAAATGAATATCACAAATAGTTTTTTTTTTTTTTTTTTTTTTTGATAACACATGTAGACCAACCAACCACTTCAATACACAATTTTTTATTACTAAAACTCAACCATGTATCAGAAAGGAATTCAACTTTCAACCTCCCAAAAATTACGTTATTCTTAACATATGAGTAATTTGTTATGAAAGTTCAGTGATTTTAACTTTCTTTTATGTAATTTTTTTAGTTTAAAAAAACTAAAATTTATTCAAAATTTTATTGAATAAAATAGATAAATCAGAAATTAATGATTTAATTCTAAAGTAATATAAAAAACTATTAGACATAATCAAAATATTACTCTCTCTGGTCTAAATTATCTGTCACATTTAATCTTTACACAAACATTAAAAGTGCTATTTAAACTATCAAAATTTAGAAAGTAGTATGATGGGATGATTTTAACTTTATATAGGATTATTTATTACCATTGATGCACATGCACACTTCACTCTTTAAATAAACTACCTTAAATAAAATAAGTAAAATAAGAAAAAAATAGAATTTTAAAATATAACAATTAATTTAAAATAAAAACAAAATCTCGGCAAATATTTTGGAGTGAATGGAGTATAATAAAACTATAATGAAAACATACAAAATCAAACGTAACTCATATTTTTAAATTAATTTTATTAATTTTTTTTTGTGATTCTAGCAGCCAAATCTAATGGTGTTTTACTAGGGCGTTCACCTCGAGTGTCGAGCGTGGCTTCCTGAATTAGATCTTCATCACGTGCAAGATGAGAACACGGTTCGGCGGTGAGCGTTATTCCCTCACGTGTTCGTCCCTGATTAGGTGCTTGTCGTTTTTTTTTTAAACTAAATTAATTTATATATTTATTTTAATAATTAAACTAATTTCTTCATCTATATTTTAAATATCCAAAGAACAATAAACTTTTATGTTCATTATTATTAAATAATAAAAAATGTGGAGCTTTTTTTTTTAAGCATATTTCACTGTGGAAGCAACAGCCACCTCCATTATACATCTCACAAGAGAGTCTCAACTCTCTGAGAGAAAGAGAGAGAGAGAGAGATGTGGTGGTTTGGCAGGAAGGGTCCTTCAGGGTTCTCCTACTCTTCCACTGCGGAAGAGGTCACAGAGGGCATCAATGGCAGCGGCCTCACTGCCATAGTCACTGGTATTTTGTTTTTTTTTGTTTTTTCTTTGTCAATATGGGGTTTGATTCAGTTATTGAGTTATTTTATAGTTGCTTTTCTTATTTAGTTTATTGATTAATGTGAAAGTTTGTATCTTGGATTGTTTTGGAGTAGATTTTCACTGGAAATCTATGGATTGTGAACTGTTTGCTGTTTATACAGCATGTTATGCTGTGAATTTGAGTGATTATAGCAACCATGGAGATGGAATTTTAGTTGATTATGTTATTTAGTTTGTTGTGAGTCCCATGGAGTCATACCCAGACCAACTCCATTATAATGTATGGAAACCATGGCAATCTCCCTATGGTTATTCTTGTGTTTCCAATCTATATTGTTGTATTTATTTGTTATTTGGGGTTGTTTTACTTGAATAACTTCTCAAAATATAAAGGTCATTGTTAGTAATAGTTTTCTTGTCTTTGAGTTTCAAATTGGAAGAGTTATTAAAAGAATTCTCTTTCAGAATTATTTTATACCTATGTAGACTTTATTTATCGTTTTCTATCAAAAAATTTGAAAATTATGCACTGTGGATGAATAACTTGGGTTTTTTTGGATACTTAAAAAGATAACATGTTTGTCTAATTCTTTTATTTGTTTTATTTTGTCTAAAATTAATTGGAATAGATTCTACTGTAACTCTTTCCTTATTGTGTGCTTCTATTGGATGCTCAAACGAAGTTTTGGTGTTAATACGATATGTGTGACTTGCTAATATTCTTCATAATTCTCCGGAACAATTTTCTGCCTCAATTTATTCACTTATTTATTTTCCCTTTAATTAACACCTGCTGGCCTTGTCAAGTTTTTGAGAAGACAATAATTGAAGTGTAGAACAGTTAAACAAAAATTGGCCTTTTTACTCAAATTCATATAAAAGCTGGGTGATCCATGTTCAATAACTTGGCATTTCTTTTTTGTATGCCTATTTTGTTTATTTTTCTAATGCTTTTGTGTTCCATTAATATGTTCTGTTCTCATCCTTATGCAGGAGCATCAAGTGGTATTGGTGTTGAAACTTCACGGGTACTTGCATTGCGTGGTGTCCATGTGATTATGGGTGTCCGGAATGTGTCTGCTGGTAATGCTGTTAAAGAAGCTATATCGAACAAAATCCCTACTGCTAAAGTGGATGTCATGGAGGTGGACCTCAGCTCAAAAGCATCTGTCAGAAAGTTTGCATCAGATTTCAATTCAGCAGGCCTGCCATTGAATATTCTCATGTAAGGACATTTGCAAATCAAATGAGTATAGCCTACCAACTGAATGTTGTGGATTTGCATCAATTTATATCTCTAAAAAAATAATTAAATTATATCTAGCATATTCATTATACAGTTTGATGATAAGTTTTATATGTTTATTTGTAGAAACAATGCGGGAATCGGTTTTGTTCCATTCGAACTTTCTCAAGATGGCATAGAGCTGATTTTTGCCACAAACCATATTGGTACGAATTATATATCTGATGCTTAATGTTGTATTTTGAGGATTTGAATTTAGGGCATCTCAATTTTCCTACTCCTATTTTCTAAATATGCTTTGGCATTGACGACACAAATAACAGTCAGCTATCCAAATTATTAATCTATGTAATTGTGCTATTTCCTTTTATCAATTCCTCTTCTTCCCATTGACTTACTCATTTTATAACCGATTTGTGTATCAATTAAATAATTTTCAAAAGACTCTTTCATATCTAATAGCTTTTATTAACTGGAGTAGTGTTGTAGAATTTGACAATTACATCTGATTTAATGATGTTATAGATGCAGGCTCTCTGTCAACTGTCTTTCTTAACAATTTCTAAAACCTTAATTTGCAAGCCATTTTATAAGTTTGTTATTTGTAAAGAAACGTATTATGCTAATCCATTCCACCTTTTGCAGGTCCTTTTCTTTTAACAGAGCTTTTGTTGGACAAAATGAAAGCCACGGCCCATAAAAGTAACATAGAAGGAAGAATCATAAATGTTGCTTCTGATTCATACAAGTACACATATCGAGGAGGAATTCGTTTTGACAAAATTAATGATAAATCAGGGTATAATAATAACATGTCCATGTATTCTTCAATCTTCATTAATTTGTTCATTGTTAAGCATTTAGATGATTTAAATAGTCTTCAATGATTTCATTATGCTTTCTGGTAGGTACAATTCTTTCTTTAGTTATGGTCAATCAAAGCTTGCAAACATATTGCATGCAAACCAGCTCTCTAGCATTTTGAAGGTATTAATTTTCCTTTGATACTTTTCTGATACATTTACACACAACGTGCATGCTTGGCTAAGATATTTTATTCATTATCCCGTCTTAACATTATTGAAATCAATTCATGAGTTGTTCCAAATGTATATGACCTATGCTTGGTCAAACGTGTTGCTATGCTTACTTTTCCTGTCTCTATTTTTCTCTTATCATTATATTCTCGGCAATGGATTCCATTTTTCTCATTTACAGGAGCAAGGTGCAAATGTGACCGTCAACTCACTTCACCCAGGACCAATTGTAACTAATATTCATCGGCATTCTCCTATATTGAATGGTGAATGCCTTTTATTTTTCTAAAATCGTACTGTTTTATTTTGGCATGACATATTTAGTGAGGCACACACAAATAAACAGGAAATTTATCTTTAGCAACCAAGGGGAAAAAATCTCTAACTGTATCCATTGTATAGGTCATACTTAGACAAGCCAACACCATTTGGTAAACAATATATCCTATTTAGACTCACCTGACTTACTACTTAGCTTTAATTTCTTTACTGGAGTTTAGCAACAATACTTTGTATTGTGTCACCAAAAATTTGTGATTAATTCTCATTCTCTTTTTCTAGGTATTGTCACTACACTTGGCAAGTATGTGTTGAAAAATGTTCAGCAGGTAAGATTGCCGTCCCTATTTAAGCTATTGATGTTTCAAAAATCATGTGAATTTTCTCAATGTTGGTAAGTGTGCAATTGTTTAAATTGTTTTAATGAATATCAAGTCGAAATAGATACATAAATGCCTTGGAAGTATGAGTATTGCATAGTTATTGGTGTGCCTATTACGCATCACAATCGAACATTTCTCCAAATCATATCTTACATACATCATCAATCCCATTTTACTCTTGTTTCACCTTCTAGTTTACAAGTAAATGTCAGCCATCACTGTTTAAAATTGACAGTAAAGCTGTTTTTTTACAGTTCAGTATGACTAAGCTCGTAAAGCAGAGTTTTACATTGTTAATCCCTGCTATTGATAATCAGTGCTCTTACGAATGACAAAATCTTAAAAACCATTGTCAATAGACAATATGCTGCTCTTGGCTGCTTCTTTATGGTGGCTGTGATTTTTTTTTTTAATTGTAGGGAGCTGCGACAACATGTTATGCAGCACTGAATCCTCAAGTTCAGGGAGTCACTGGGAAATATTTTGTGGACTCAAATGTTGTCGAACTAAAATCTCATGCCGCAGATCCAGAAATGGGGAAGAAGCTTTGGGAACTCTCCTTGAATATGATTTGATTGACTTGATTGTGGAGGTTCCTGCATAATTGCAAACATTACCAACTTTATAAAGAACTTTGTGGTCGGTCTGTGCAGTGGTTTGTGTTGTGAGGTTTACATGAAAGAATGAATACTGTGTCTTGTATTTCCTCTTACTGGCAATGCAGCTGATATTTGACTGTTTGATGGTATATTTTATAGTTTAAGAGCTAAAACTCACTCTTCAACAGGCTTCAACACCCACCGTCGTAACTTGGTCCAGCAAAGGACCTCATCCACGCAGGCAGTGAGCTTGCAATCCTTCCATGAGGATTAATTTTCGCTAGATTTTCTCAACTGTCTTACTGTCTCCTCCCGTGGAAGATCGATCCTCAAAGTGGATGGTTGTGCTTCGTCATGAACGGGCGAGCTCTGGATAACCTCGGTTAGTGGCTCCAACACAGATTACAAGCTGCCTCTCAAGTTCCAACCGTCGCTGTGTGGCATTGTTTGCAGCTTCATCATCAGGAGCTTGAGATTGTTGGCATTGTTCCAACCATTTCAAGTTCCCAACAGCAGCAACCCCATTATACACACAAGATTCCAGACGAATCGAAGGACGAGGGGCAGGTGACATATGCTGATATACATCATCCGCGCCAAAAATCCGTTCCATATGTGCCTAACAAGGAGATCACTACTATGACTCTTAGCCACCAAGGCCAGTACTCTGAGCCACCAAGGTGACTCTACCCTGTTATAGATCATCTCCCAAAAACCTGTCTCATGCCTGGTTAACCAAAAAGAAAAGCACAAATGGACAACTATCTAAAGCTATACTTTCAAACCCATTTTTACTTTCAGAATGGTTTGTTATACAGTTAAGGATATACTATAAAACATGTGGCATGAACAAGAAGATGATCATAACCATTAGCCTGAATGTTTATCCCATATTCATCATCTAGAATCTAGTCACTGTACCCATGTAAAGGCCCAGCAGAGACCTCATAATTAATTTGCTACCTAGGTCCTTCAATCCTTTTAATGAACATAATTTTGTGGAATGTTAAGGGCCTTGGAAGACCACCGAAGTGCTTTTAGTTAAGGACATTTTGGACATCCGCTGCGCTGATATGTATTTCATTCAAGAATCTAGGTTGGTTGACATCACCCACTCCACTTAGAGATCTCCTAGCCTAATTATCTGTTGGAATGATGCTCTGGTTAAAGGCTTAGAGATCTCCTAACCAAGAGATGGGGTGTGTACCAATTCCCAACATCTCGAACCAGTTTTCTATGATGAGATTAGGGTCTGCAGTGGCCTAATCCAGCTCTCTTGGGTCATATGTGGAGACTTCAATGTTGTTTTCTCCTATAAGATAATAATAAGGGTAACCCTATCATAGATGAAATTTACTATCCACATGAGACGATGCGTAACTTAAATCTCATAGAGCCCCTATCATCAATAAAAAAAAATGCACCTAGGTTAATGGTCAAGCAGAAGACACCTAGGTTTGACTAGATCATTTCCTAGTCAATCAAGAGTGGATGACACTATACCCCTAGAGTGGTACAAATGTGGCTACCCAAGCTAGGTTTTGATCACACACCAAGTTCTAATCACATACCAATTAGATTGGAGTTGGAGGTCATACCTTTAGTCCCCATTCTTTAATATTCATTGGGCGAAATTTAGTTTTGGATCTATCAATTCTGAAAACTCACCCTTCTTCACGAACTAGAATCCCTCAACATCTCTAAAGAGCCTCGTTAGCTTTCCACATAAGAACTCAAAATGAAGACAACTCTCAAATTGGTATTAGGATTTCTTATGAGGCAGGATGAACAATATTAGAAGGTGACAAAAACACTAAATTCTTCTATGTTGTCGCCAACGGTCGCAAAAATTAGAACTTCAGTTCTTTACTAAGGTCCAAGAAGGAAACTCCACTTTTGAAAAGAATGAGGAAATTGTGAAGGTCTTCACCCCTTTCTTTTATTTGTAATTCAATACCAAGAGGTCATCTCAGTTCAAATTCTCATGGCCCAAATTGATTACCTCCAAACCATATGTTGACCTCTTCTTCATGGAGGCCTCTTTCTCCTTGGAGGAAATCAAGAAAGTTATTTTCAATTTAATTGTTAACAAATCCCCAAGACCATATGGTTTCCCAATCTTCCTCTTTCAAAAATACTAGTCGACAGCCAGTCATAATCTTTTCAAACTATACAAGGACTTCTACTATGAAAATATCAACTTTGACATAATTAACTAGGCAAGTATGACTTTGATGCCTAAGTTAAAACAAAACCTTAAGTATCCTTCAAACTATCATCCGATTAGCCTAATTAATTCATCGCTCAAAATCATTTATAAGATATTTGCAACCTAACTTAGTGCACATTGGATTTCTCAGTTGACATTTCACTATAAGTTTTTATCATTAAGTTAAGGTGTATTTTCGATAATATTATTACTGCAAAAGAATTAAAGTTTAGTCTCCAAAATTAGAGGATCTCGAGTAACATCATTAAAATTGGCTTTGCTAAAGCTTTTGATATGGTGGATTAGAATTTCCTCTTAGATTTGTTAAAGGAGTGCAGTTTTGGACCTCCATGGATTGGTTTGATTAAATCTATTCTTGTTTCATCTAAAGCCACCATTCTAATCAATGGCTCCCAGTATGAATACATCAAATACTTTCATAGCTTAAGGTAGGAAAATCCTTTCTCCCTACTCCTTTTTGTCCTAGTCACTGTGTGGTGAGTAGGAGTTCACACAACCTTTGAATTTGGAATTATTTACGAAGTCTCGCTGGAGCGGTTTAGGAAGATATGCCACCTATAATATGCCAATGATCTAATTATTTTAACAATTGGTGGCTGTGAAATCCTCATAGTCACAAAACTTATCTTTTATCTCTTTAAGGGGATGCCCGGCTTGGCCATTAACTTTTAGGAAACATGTCTTTATTTCTCTAGGCTAAAAAATTCCTTGAAGAAATCTTAATTGCTCAATGAGGCTCTTCCTCCTAACCTATTTGAGCATTATTATCTTAGGCAAACACCCCCGACAATAAGACTAGGAAAGTCTTATCTCCATGATCAGGTCAAGCCTATCCTTCTTAAAAACCAAATTCCTCTTTCTCTAGGTGGCAAGCTCATCTTAGTTAATTTGGTTCTTATCACTATTCCAGCATACTGGATGCCATCTTCAAATTTTCCTATTGAGTTATTAAAATAATTGTTAGGATCCAATGAGATTTTCTCTGGTCCAGACCTAACATCGATCGCCTTGGATGCCAATTAGTGAGCTAGAAAAGGCTTTGCATATCCCAAGACTAAGATGGTTGGGGAATTTTGAATATGGAGGATTTCAACAAGGAGCTTATCAAAAAATGATGGTGGTAGATTTCTACTTGCTTCCCTTTGTATGGACATAAAGTCATTTAATTTAACTACTACCAGAACAGTCCTACTAGGGATCTCTTCCATAAGTAACCCACGAGGAAATCCTTTATTTGGAATGTGATTCTAAGTTGCTTACCGGCTTTTAGACTCTTCACTATCTTTGTAATTAGTGACTGTGTTGCTAGTCTTTTTTGATATGACAAATGGGTAAAAAATTATGCATCTATGTACCTCTGGCCGGAGCTTCTTAAAATTTCCTGACACCCAATGGATACCACCTCAGATCTTACACCTACTCTGTAAGGTATGTCTATGGCCAATAATCCCTCTGTTTTAAACACACTCTGGGGACTATTAGTGCAATCATTGAATCCAAGAGACTCTAAAAATTGGTGTTTTACTGCAAATAGAAGATTTTCCAGTTAAAACTTTTTATAGCTTCCTGAATGATGCCGGACCTTGTTGTAAGGTGACCTTTTTTTATTGTCCTTTTGCTAATAGAATTTAGCGATTGTTTGGCCAAGTTTTCGAGCTTTGCTCCCCACCTTGTAACATGAGTAATTTATGGGCTCTAAAGACATAAACTTCGAGCCCAATATAAAAATGTCTGGAACTTTTATCATTTAATATATTGTCTAGAATATTTGGCTAGAGCGGAATAACCCAACTTCAGAGCAAAATCTCTCACGCTTACAAATCATATGCTCTTTTTATGAATGATTGTAGCTTCTGAGGCTGAGAGCTAGGTTGAAGAATTCAATCACCACTAGTAAGAAAAATTTGGGGTTCCTAGGATCTCATGAAGGTGAAGAGATGGATCCTAATGAGGCAACAACTAATACAAGCATTGACTAAGTTTGTGAGTTTCTAATAGCTGCCTAGGAGGAATCTCTCTCATTCTCCCTCAAAGCAACGGTTATTGTCTTGTATTTTTTATATTTTGATGGTCTGGTTTCTCCATTCCTGATATATGATTGTTATGTTTTTCAGTAATATTATTATTACAATATTTGCTCAACTAACCCTTTTTTCTTTAATAAATGTAGTTTTAAAAAAAAAAAAAAAAAAAAAAATGAGGCAGAGTTGTGGAGACCAACTGCGGCTTCAATTCCATTGATGGCGATTGGCGGGGCTATCTTGAGATAATGATGCCCTTTAATTTTATTTAATAAATTTAGTTACAGATATAAAATTTTGGTGTGATATTAATGATCTGCTTTAATTTTATTTACTGAATTAAGATAGGAATATAAAAGTTTGGTGTGCCATCCTATTTGTTTAAAGAGGCAATGCTGCAAAATTAAATCAGTTACTCCAATAAAATTAAATATGTATGAGTTTGTCATGGTCATCAACACTAAATTGATTCTAAAAACCACTCCAATAACACGTTACAAACTAATTAATTTATATTTTTTTTAACTAAACTAATTTTTCAATCTACATTTATTGTCTGCCAACTCAATATATCCAATTACTAATAAAAGTCCATGTACATAATATATACAAAGTTTTATTTTATTATTAAATACTAAAAAAAATAGAATATTTAATAACAAAGCTCTTTTTTTTTTACAATAAGTGATAAGTAAAGGTTATTAACTCAGTCGAACACCACATGATTAGTCTTGATTTTTATTTTATTATTAAATAAGTAAAAATTTATTAGTTCACTCAGAAATTATATGATCCGCCTCTATTTTGTTTTATTAATAAATAATAACTAAAACTATAGAAATTTATTATTCCAGCTAAACATCACATGGTGGTTCATCTATATTTATGTTTTATTGTTAAATAACCAAAATTATAAAAATTCTTTTTTTTTTAAATAATCAAAATTTGAAGCAACGGCCACCTCCATTATATATCTCACAAGAGAGAGTCTCAGTGTGTGTGTGTGTGAGAGAGAGAGAGAGAGAGAGAGAGAGATGTGGAGCTTTTTAAGGAAGGGCCCTTCAGGGTTCTCCTACTTTTCCACTGCGGAAGAAGTTACAGAGGGCATCAATGGCAGCGACCTCACTGCCATTATCACTGGTATATATAGTGGCTTGTTTTTTTTTTTGTTTTTGGTCATTATGGGGTTTGATCCAGTTATTGAGTTATTCTATGGTGTTTTTCTGATTTAATTTATTAATAAATGTGAAAGTTTGTATCTTGGATTGTTTTAGAATAGATTTTCACTGGAAAACTATGGATTGTGAACTGTTTGCTGTTTATACAGCATGTTATGTTGGGAAATTGAGAGATTATAGCAACCATGGAGATGGAATTTTAGTTGATTATGTTATTTAGTTTGTTGTGAATCCCATAGAGAACCAGGAGAGGTTATTCCCTGATTCTCCCGTATCACATCTCTAACCACAACATAAAAAAATAACAACATATATGGGGACACGTGTCAGGGTGTGATAGGGGAGAACTAAAGAATAACCCGATTCGGGAACCAGATGGGATGACTTTCCCATGGAGTGATATCCAGAACAATGCCATTGTGATTTATGGAAACCATGGCAATAACCTTGTAGAAATTATATTTGTTGTTGTTTTTTTTATTTTTGGGTATGTTACTAAGCTGCTTAAATTTAAGTTCCAATCTATATTGCTCTATTTATTTGTTATTTGGAGTAGTTTGACTTGAATAACCTCAAAATATAAAAAGGTTGTTTTTAGTAATAGTTGTCTTGTCTTTAACTTTCAAATTGGCAAATTTATTATAAGAATTCTCTTTCAGAATTATTTCAGACCTATGTAAATTTTATTTATCATATTCTATCAGAAAAATTCTACAATGAATCTTTCCTTAATGTGTGCTTCTGTTGGATGCTCAAACCATGTTTTGGTGTTAATATGATATGTATGACTTCCTAATATTCTTCATCATTCTCTGGAACAATTTTCTGCTTCAATTTTATTCATTTATTTATTTTGTTTCTAATTAACATCTGGTGTTCTTTCAATTTTTCGAGAAGACAATAAATAAGTGGTGACAGATGTGGAATATTTCTCAATTGTAGAACAATCAAATAAAAATTGGCCTTTTTACTCAAATTCATATGTCTATGTTATTGGCATTCCTTTTTCGTATGTCTATGTTATTTCTTTCTCAAATGTCATCTGTGTTTCATTAATATGTTCAATTCTCATCTGCATGCAGGAGCGTCGAGTGGTATTGGTGTTGAAACTTCGCGGATCCTTGCATTGCGTGGTGTCCATGTGATTATGGGTGTCAGGAATACATCTGCTGGTAATGCTGTTAAAAAAGCTATAATTAACGAAATCCCTACTGCTAAAGTGGATGTCATGGAATTAGACCTCAGCTCAAAGGCATCGGTGAGAGAGTTTGCATCAGATTTTAATTCAGCAGGCCTGCCATTGAACATCCTCATGTAAGGAACACCCACTGAAAGTTATGGATTTGCATCAATTATATGTATTGTATAAAACATTAAATCTTGCATATTCGTTGTACGGTTTGATGATAAGTTTTATATGTTTATTTATAGAAACAATGCTGGGCGTGGTAATGCTCCATTCAAGCTTTCTCAAGATGGCATAGAGCTGACTTTTGCCACGAACCATTTAGGTACTAAGTTTTGGATCAATTTCTCAAGTAACAGCCAAGTGCCATGCCAATTATTGATCAATGTAACTGTGCTATTTCCTTTTATCAATTTCTCTTCTTCCAAATGACTTAAATCATTTTATAAATGATTTCTGTATAGAGTTAAATAATTTTGAATACGCTCTTACATATCTAATAGCTCTTATTAACTGGAGTGGTGTTATAGAGTTTAACGATTACATCTGATTTAATGATTTTATAGATGTAGGCTCTCTGTCACTTGTCATTCATAACAATTTCTGAAACCTTAATTTGTAAGCCATTTTATATGTTTGCCATTTGTACTGAAAGGCTTTATGCTAATCCATTTCCACCTTTTGCAGGTCATTTTCTTTTAACAGAGCTTTTGTTGGACAATATGAAAAATACAGCCTATAAAAGCAACATAGAAGGAAGAATTATAAATGTTGCTTCTGCAGCTTACATACTGTCATATCCAGAAGGAATTCGTTTTGACAAAATTAATGATAAATCAGGGTAATAATAACATGAACCATGTATTCTTTCATCTTCATTAATCTGTTGATGATCAATTATATAGTCTTCAATGATTTCCTTGTATTTTCTGGTAGGTACCATTGTTATCTTAGTTATGGTCAATCAAAGCTTGCAAACATATTGCACACAAACCATCTCTCTAGAATTTTGAAGGTATTAATTTTCCTTCGATATTTTTCTGATACATTTACATGCAGCGAGCATCGTTTGCTAAGATATTTCATTAGTTATCCTGTTTTTTAACATTACTGAAATTAATTCATGAGTCATTCTAAATGTATATATATGACCTATGTTTTTTTCAACAGGAGCAAGGTGCAAATGTGACCGCCATTTCAGTTCACCCCGGACTAATTGTGTGATGTTCGGCTTCTCTTTCACTTTCTTTTCCTTTCTATATGTGTAGTAAGATTGAAAAGAGGCTATTTGTAATATTTAGCAACTTCAGGGGTTGTCTGAATAATGTTTTTATTAAGTCCATCTTTCAATCCGAAACAGTGAGTTTTGGCATTTTGTTTTCTAGATAGAGCTAGGAATTGGGAGAGGTAGAAGGAGTAGAATTGAGTGCATCATATCTATTCTTTTGTGAGAGAGATTGGGGATTTGGAGCCTCCCCATTGTTGTTGGCTTCCACCCTGTATTGCTTCATTTCTATAGTGGATTGATTGCCTCACCGCCGCCCGTGGTTTTTCCCGCAAGGGTTTTCCACGTAAATATTAATGTTCTTTGATATATTGGTTGTTTCTTGAATATTAATTATTTTGGTATGCTATATCTAACAGGTATTTTGTAATTTGGAAGCTTGTACACTTAGGTGCATGACAAAGTGTTGCTACAAGGCATGCACGTAAGGTGTTTGATGAAATACCTATGAAGACTTAGCTTGTCATTTGATTGTTTTCGCTATCTCATAACACTCACAAATTGCAACTAAGATTTTCCGGGAATCGCCTTTATTGAATGGTGATTGCTTTTTATTTTTATGAAAACATACTATTTTATTTTTGGATGACATGCTTAGTGAGGCACACACAAATAAACTCGAAATCAATATTAAGCAACTTAGGGAAAGAAATCTCTACTATGCCCAAGTATAGCTCATACTTAAACAAGTGTACATCATTTAGTAAACAATATATCCTATTTAGACTCAACCAATTAACTACTTAGCTTCTTTAATTTCTTTACTGGAGTTCAGAAACAATATTTTGTATTATGTCACCAAAAATGTGTAGTTCATTCTCCTTTTCTTTTTCTAGGTGTTGTCACCATGCTAGACAAGTGTGCAACAAAAAATGTTCAGCAGGTAAGATTGCCAAACCTATTTATATTTTTGATGTCTCAAAATCTTGTGAATTTTCTCAATGGTGGTAAGTGTATAATTGTTTAAATTGTTTGCATGAATATCAAGTTGAATCAGTTGTGTACCTATTACTCTGCACAACTGAAAATTGCTCTGGATCATATCTTACTGACATCAATCTCATTTTACTCTTGTTTACGAGTAAATTCCAGCCGTCACTGATTAAAATTGACAGTAAATCTTCTTCTTTACGGTTCAGTATAATTAATCATGTAAAGCATAGTTTTGCATTGTTCTTATGAAAGACGAAATCTTGAAATTGAAAACCATCATCAGTAAACAATATTTTGCTCTTGGATGAATTGTTCTTTTGGATTCAAATATATCAGATGTGCTTCTTCATGGTGGCTGTGATTTTTCTTCTTTTTTTTTTACTGTAGGGAGCTGCGACGACATGTTATGTGGCATTACATCCTCAAGTTCAGGGAATGACTGGGAAATATTTTGCAGACTCAAATGTAGTTAAACTAAGATTTCATGCTGCAAACCCGGAAATGGCAAATAAGCTTTGGGAACTCTCCTTGAATATGATATATAATTGACATGATTGTGGAGGTTTCTGAATAACTGCAAGCATTTACTATTTGTATATAGAATTCTAGTCCTTTTATTTCTGCAGTGTTTGTATTGCAGTGTTTAAATTAAAGACGGAAAAATGTATCTCGTATTTCTTCCTGCTGGCAATATAGTTGATATTTGAAGGTTTGATGGTATATTAAGCTCTGATATGTTGCATGAATGGTTTTGCCTTTTGATTTATCATTTATGTAAGACATGATGGCTTTTAAAATGAATATTTTCACAAAATTCAGGGGTTAAATTGAATATTTTATAATTTAGGGACTGAATCTAAATTGAATCAAAGTTCTAGGGACCATTTCCGGCTTTAAATTCCATGGCGCCAAAGTCTCTTGAAAAACATAACCTGTATAAGCTGTTATAATGTTGATTGATGATGGGACTATCTTTTTATCTTAATAATCTCCTGTAATTTAATTTAATTTAATAAATTGATTAAAAGTTTCAAAACAACTTCAAATTTTAGTTTGTGAAAATAAATTTTTTTTTTAATAAAAAAATCCCAATATGACTTGCTATAAAATATGAACGTTAATAAATAACATCCTTCCATCCATACCCGGTTTTTTTTTTTTTTTTAACAAATGCAGACAAATCCCATATGAGGGGCAGACACATGTGAGAAACTGCGCTTTAAAATATCTGTACCCTTATCTATATGAGATAAGATTCAAACCGGCCTTCTCAAAAAGATAAATACCCTATGCAAAAGACCCAGTGCCATCAGATCACATGATCATTAACCCATTACTAAATTTGTCATTACAAGCTCAAAAAAAAAAAATTATAAATGAACACTAAATGTGAAACTATATTACTATGCACAATATTCCTAGATTATGTATCTAGAAATGTTGATCATAAACACGGACTCAACAATTCTCATTTAAATTTTACTATGTAACTGAACAGTATACAGTGCTTATAAATAGTAACACAATTGAAATTGAGATGTACAATATTTTTATCTAAATCATTAATTGTAATTATAACAGTAACAGAACCAATCATAGCCATCAAAATCCATTTCCAATAGGGCAACAATATAAACTAAAAAAAACCAAGAACAACATAACAACCTGTTTGAAAATGGTACAAGGGTCAGGCACTGTTTATAACACTGTTTATGAACCTATCTCTTCCTCTATCTCTCATCTACATCATCTCTCTAATTTCTTTTTTTTTAATCTGGGGACACCTGACAAAAGTATGAGATTGCTTAAGTAATTCCAAAGCTAGTGCAAGTTCAAGTAATATTCAAGTAAATCATTGAACTAAACTTCTTAGCTTGACATGAATCAGAAAACCAGTCAAAGAAAAGAGTAGCAAAATTTAGCATTTTAGAGAACCTCATTTTATGGACTTAGACACAAGTGATGTACATACAGCAGCTGTTGGTAAGAAATGCAGATTGAATTCTACAACAGTTTAACAGCTATTAGAACAAGTACCAGAAGGATTGATCTTGCATTTCTGTGACGAAGAATCTGAGCAAATAAAAGTTACTTGTTTTCTGTACAACATGCGAGCATCTCTGAAAGATCGTCACAGGCATCGAAGAGAAGGAAATAAAGAAGAAAAGAGGACCAAAAGTAACACAAAGGAATGTCTGTTCTACTACTACTGGATTTCTCAGCTTCAGATGTGAGATGATAAATGTACAGTTTACCGTGCGCTATCAGGTACTGTTGATAGTCTCGTAGTTCAATTAAAACTGCTGGTTTGAAAAAAATTTCATTCCTTGCTTGCTAATCTGGTAAGAAAAACATCAAAGAGAAAGTGTGTTTCATATGAAGCTTAATTTGGTATAAATTAAACGATAAAAATTAAACATTCAATGAATAACATCAGATTAGTTCACTAGAGATACTCAAACAAGCTTTAAACAAGCACCATAACACATAATTTACACATTAGACAAAACAGAATGATTGTTTAAAATATCATACAATTAGATCATGAATTATTTGGTTTCATAGACTACATTAGCTAAAACAGAGATGCAAATTGATAATCACCACAGATACACTGATCTTGCAGTCACTGAGATGAAGAGAAGTATAATTAGTAAATATGATCAAAAAGGCAATTTTCAACATCAGCAAAATCATAATTGCTAAAAAAATGACATTAATTATATCAGCATGTTATAATTTTTCGCTTTATACTATTGCTGAGATCAGAAGAAAGAAAAGGTAATATAAGAAAAGAATGAAACTTACCAGTATGAATATGCTCAGCGGTGATGAAGACGGAAACTCAGATAGTCAGCTTCAGCCTCCAACCATTGAAAATTTATTTGGTTGTTAAGTTTGGGCCTTATCATACAAGAATATTTCTCTGCTGCTATATGACATTAATTTAATTTTGTTGGAAATGATAAATGAGCACAGACACACCTCCATACTTTCACAGCTTTACAGAATCAGGTACCACTTGAGTGATCGAGTATTGAAGAACTGGGACTGAGGTCTATAGATGGATTCAGTTTTACATGTTCTCTAAAATGCTGCTGAGAAACATGGGTGGCCAACATGAACTGTTTATCACTTGGTTCCCGTAGATGACCATTAGCAATCCTTCCAAACTGAAGGCCGAGAATGTCAGTTTCAGATGTTAACTGTTCACGAAAAACAGAAGAAGAGCTTTGCTGCACTCCATGATAAAGATTTATCTTTGTATCATGAAAGGAGGAGCCTGTAGGGTGGAGATTATTTTGAGACCTTGCTGTGTTGGTGAAGCCCTCATGAAGATAAGCCAACTGCTTTGGCTGATTAAATGGAATAGCACCATTGCCACATGTGAGGGGTGTTGAAGAACCAGAGGTTGTTCTAGGGCTTGATATTGGAGAAGGAGACATCCTTCCATTGATATGTTGTGGAGACCTTGAATTTAGCAAGGGGCTTCCAATAGGAGACACCGGGCATGATATGTTCCTCGCATGAATATCACTGTAAAAAACGAAAACATAATTATCAAGTTCCATTGTTTGAGTGCAACAAAGCAAGCAGTAGATCAGCCCAGCAATCATGGAAAATGATTGTTACTATCATAAGGAGCAACATAAGAGGCCATTTTCATAAAATCTTGGGCTGTGCACTAGTTATTTTACATCAGTTCACCTTAAAGAGAAAGACTACTGAATAAATCCACACGCAGTATCACGCACATCTTATGCTACAACACAGATCCTCCATTGACCAAAAGTAAAATCACAAAGTTTTTTATCACACATTCTCACAGGGTGGATTTCCATGAGATACAAAGTCAATTATGCTTCTACCTCCACAGGCCAGTCTAAGTTTGAGATTGCTCAAGTAAATTGCAAGTCCTACATTGCCAAGGATATAGGATACCAACTACATATCAAGGGAAAAAGAGCAACGATCTGAACAACAATAATCAACATTGCTATTAACCAAAACACAGTTGGTTAAACAGAAAACAAATCAGAATATTTCTTCTCCTTGAGATTGAAAGGTGGCAAAAATATACCAAGTAGTCCCCTCTCCATCATTGTTTGATATCTTCATAGTTTGATAGAATGGAAATAAGAAATTTGAAAAAGCTTACCTTGTCAACAGAGCAGTTCTTGCACCTCTAATTTGTTGATTCAGTTGTCCTTCTATGTCCAAGGACGACAGATTCTTCACATGCCCAACAACCTAAAATGTTGTGATAAAATCAATACCGTTAGAGTAGAAAAGAAAAACAGAAGCACCTATATGGGTTTCTGGAACTTCTGATCAAGACAGATAACGAGTGACAAATTCGTAGATCATACCCTGAAACTTCCTCCATTTGAGACACCTGTATGATGTTCTATAGCTTCAGAACTAAGAATAGATTTTTCCACTGGAGCCACATTTTTCACAAATGGATGCTGCAAAAGCTCAGCAGCTTTAGGACGGCTTGAAGGCTCACGTTGCAGACATAGTCTAATAAAATCTTTCCCTTCTTCTGAAAGATGATCAGGTATAGCAGGTAGCTCCTTGCTGTTACCAATCTTAAACATGGCTGCAATCTTCAAACCAAAATAAAAGAAAAGTAAGAACTAACTACCACCATATCCAAGAGGGACTTGCATATAAGTAAGATAGCAGGCAGAAACTTTCCTACAAGAGAACATATGAGATGAATAAAGATGCTATATTAAGATGAAAGAAAACATAAAGCATCTTTCAAAACCCATACATTTCGTAGAGTGGCCCAACTTAAATGACAAGGTTGTAACTTAATTGAATCAACAAGAAGCTTGATACATAGCATCTCTTTTTTAAGAAATGATGGCATGAAATGTTGTTTGAAATCAGCAAGAATGATTAAACAAAGACCTAGATTGAAGGATGGAACATTTTAATACATTATGTGTATTTCAAATAAATGTATTCCAAGAATTGATCTGCTCAATATTTAGTCAGAGGCTTACAGCTCAATGTCTTTCTAATGATTCCAGAGCAATACTACTTACATGTTAGACTATGTTTCAACCTCTCCTCTCAGTAACATTGCCAACAAGGACAATGTCTATCGGTACAATTAACGTGGATACGACCAGATAGTTGAGTAGTACCTCCAGCAATTGGTTATGTCTAGTGGGCGCTATGTCCCACACGTATCTGTCTTGAACCTAGCATTGGCATTTTAACTCAACTTGTAGCATATATAGTGTGCTGGGCAAGAATATTGTACACAATGCACCAAGACCACAAACTAACCATGCCAAAGAGATAGGTGCTGGGCAAGATCACATATATGAATATGTATAATAGAAAACCCAAAGGGCACATGACAATCTGAAGAAAACTGTTCCACTATATACACAAATAACAATATAAGAGATGTAAATAGATGGCACAGAGCCTGGAGAACCAACCCCTTCATATTGGCTCCAAGGTGGTTTTGATGTAGCCATTTCCAAAACAGTACATCCAAGACTCCATATATCCACAGCCAGACTGCAACCATTTGTGTTTTTAATAACCTAAGGAATTCAGATTAGTGAGTGCAACAAATAACAAGTTAGTGAAAGAAGAAAAACAAAAATAACAAAGTTTTACCTCAGGTGCCATCCAGTAGGGACTTCCCTTGAATGATAAGGGGCATGATTGTCCAGTGATCTGCAAACAGAAAGGCAAAAATTCACGTCATACAACAAGACATCTTTCCACGTGAAATCCATGTCAGTTACCTTCATGTTTCCCTAGAACAAAAGGGGAAATACAAAAGATATTGTTCTTCCACATACTGCACGTCATAAATAAAAAACTCAAGAATTCTTTATTCATGGCTAGTGGCATGAAAGTAGAGAATTATTTTGAAAGGAAAGAGGGAGAAGAAGTGAGGGAAGATTAAGATAACAAAATTGAGTACCAACATATTTGATAATATATTTAGAAAAGGCTCCATTAAACAAGAAAATATTATATACTAATACAAGTTTCCATCCATTACAATAATAGAAAAACAGATAATAACTAATATCGGAGTTGAAACATATTGAACCATATTAAAGAATCAATGAATGCCATACAGCATTCACAATTTAATAATTTTCTAAACAGCTCTATGAGGAGCTTCAATATAATGTCAGACTTAAAAATATATATAAGGAACCAAAACTGTAAATAGAAATTATGGTATCAAAAAGGAAATTAAAGTTTTAAAAAAAAAAATAGCACATATCATAGTCAAGGGGAATTCCGACTTACATGTTTCGCCATCCCAAAATCAGCAAGCTTTACACGCCCACTAGGGTCTACTAGTATGTTAGCACCTTTAATGTCTCTGCACGACAACAAGTTAAACGCAGCAAAATCTTAAGAGAACCAACCCAAAAATAAATAGACAAATAAAATAAAATAAATTTCAAATTCAAGATCCAAAAGATATTTTTAACAAGAGCACATGAATACAAGATTCACAGCAGGCAACTTGAGACCAGACCATACCTATGGACAGTATTCTTGGCATGCAAATATGCTAGACCTGAAAGGATTTGTTGGGTATAGTTTCGAATTGCTTGTTCACCAAACTCCCCATATTCTTGAAGAAGCTTATGGATAGAACCACCAGATACATACTCCAGGTAGATGTACAGTTTATCATCTATCTGCTCAAGGAAAAATTGCTGCATTACAGAACTGATTGGCTAGGTAGGAAAGAGATAAATGAGCAAGTTTCAAAACATTAAGAGAACTATCATAATTCACACTGACACATTACAGCCAAATACTCGCAGCATTGAGACAAATAAAAACATTTAGCTCCTGTATCAAGTTGCAGGAAATCACATAATATAAACAAAGGTTTCGCTCCAACTCAGGATCAAAATAATCTGTCTTGCAACATGCATAGCTCTCTTCTAAGCTTATTTACACTGATAGCCTAAATCCTAAAATGGGTTATGAACCAGAAAAAACTGAAAAATTATGCACAAGATGCTTCCACTGCAGATTGAGTAAATTCATTCAATCACTAACAATTTCTTTAATTTGCATGTCAGTAATTAGAGATAAATTTCATCAAAAGTCCCAAGTACAACTAAAGATGGTTTATCCAAATAATTGAGGTGAGTCAAAAACTGGCAAATGATGAATGAAACATTCCTATCATCAGCTTAAAAGCAATCATTAAGAAGTAAAATGAGATATCAATGGTGACAACAAGCAGATTCATTGTCATCATATGAAGCAGAAATTTAAAATTCAGAAATCAGTTGCCACAATAAAAACCATTTTGTTAACATAAAAATAAAATACATGCCATGTCACATCCATAGTATTGCACGATGTTTGGATGCCGCAACCGACTCAAAAGAGATATTTCCTGCCATAGAGACAATTAATCAAAGATTTTCAGAAGGAAACTCATAATATTGTGAATGCATCTAAGTGATGAATTTAATTATTCAATTGTCTAGTATGATTTCAAAAGCTTACTTGCCCCAACTGCTTTGCACTTTCTCTTGACTTGGCATCATCAGAGAAAAGTGTGACCTCCTTCATTGCACACATCTCACCACTATCACTATATTATCCAAAAAGGCAAGTCAGCAATAGAGATAAACAAGCCAACTCATATTACAATTAAGATGGGAAACAAAAATAAATCATTGTAATCCAGAATTCAGAACAATGAACAGAAATCATGGACTGAGATGAGAGCTTAATTTGATAACTATGTCTTAATAGTTCCATATCAATAATTAAATGTTTGCCAACTTTATACACTCTGGCCTATCCTCCTATTAGCTTGAGCTTTACAGCTACTGTACTCTTGACCATCAAGAATCTTGGTTTCAGGTAATCCTGTACTTCTAAAACTAAAACAAGTGATACTTTCCAGTTCATTTTGTAAAGTTCAGATTTACAAATTTGAACCACATCATTATTTACTTTTATTCCTCTGTTCTCAAAAGCACTTTTTCAATTGCCTTCTACACATATATGTTCTGCCTTCTCCTTAGTATGAAGTGCTTCTTCAAAGAGCCAAATTACACAGATGTGTTGTTTTACATTTGAAAGTACATTTACAAAATCAAGAGATGTAGTCACATACATCGCTTATTACTCCAGCCATTGGCAAAAAGAATTGAAATGGGTTGATAGCGCTTTACCATGAAAACAAAGGAAGCTGTATGTATAAGAACCATATGACAAAAATAAAGAGCAAATGTACCTGTTAAAACCAACAAACACATGTCCAAACGTGCCGCGACCAATTAGCTTTCCTTTCTTCCAACGAGACCCAGGGCTTGCAGGATGGTCTGCCCTTCCCGGACTTCGAGGTATTGAGGATGGTGTATTTGAGGTTGAATTGGTTGGAGAGAAAGGCGAAGGATGTGATATATTTATTGGGGGTAATGGTAGCCGGTGGCTTAGCTTCTTCCCATCATCAGGCCTATTAGTAGGTGATTCAGGTGCTGTCCCACCAGCCCTTGGATGAAGTGGAGAAACAGCACCACTTTGAATTCTGGAGCTTGGACCAGGGCTAGCCAATCTAGGGCTAGGAATTGGTGAACATTCTGGGCTACCTCTGCTAAGCTGCCAAAACAACTGTCCAGACATATCTCCCCCCATAGAATTATGCCCAGAAGTCTGACCAGAACCTGGACTTGAACATTGGCCAGATCCAAGAAAATGTATGTCTGGATAAGGCTTTGATGCCCAAAAGGCTGATGTGGGAATGTGCTCAGGGCAAACTGTTCTCATAGGACTTCTAGAAGGACTTGACATTGAACTGTCAGGAGCACTTGCAAAAGCACCATTACGAGGACTGTGTGTATTGGACTGAAAATTGCTAAGACCTCCTAACCTTGTTGATGTTGAGAGAATCTGGTTGTTTGGCGGTAAACTTACCGGAGTCAACATCTCTTTTGAGTTTTTTTGAGTGCCAACAGCACACTGGTCTCTCACTGGGACACTTCAGTGACACACAAGAAAATTGTCAGCAAGAGAAAAGATGCATAGTAAGAGTGACATCGTTAAATATAAAGCAGCATCTGATTATTCTTATCAAAGAATTAAAACAAAAACCTGGGATTGTTTTTCGTAGTAGCTCTACCACCCCCGTCAGTATCATTCCCAACAGGACTTGGAAGTCTAGAGTCCGCTGGATCATCACTATCAATGGAGCATGTGCTAGAAACAGAAGCAGTTGCCAAATCTCCATCAGTATCAGCAGCATCTGGTCTTCTAGGAAGACGCCCGGGATTAGGAAGTGGAAGATGAAGCTGCGGTTTGCCACGTTTTTCCACCACTGATTTGGAAACACTAACTCCAGATGGAGTACGTGTTATGTTTGATTGAAGCCCAGGAAGGGGAAGTGGTTGAGCACGTGGCCTGTCTGCAAAACTTTGACAGCGTGACACTTGAGAAGAGGGTGATGTACATCGTGATTCTGCTCTTGACAGTGATCCTTTCTGAGAAGTTGTGCTGCTATGCGTTCGTCTTCCTCTTACTCTCACATTGCAACCTTTCTGTTCTGCCGGACTGATAAGTCGATGTATTGTATCAATGAAATTTTCTTTCGCTGTCTTCTTCTTGGCATCTTTGGAAGAAGATTTCCCCCACCATGATAGCATTTTGGGTATGGAAGGTTATATTGTTGCAGAGTTTTCCAATTTTTTAAGTTGACTGCAACAATAATGAAAACAATGATAGACAGATATCAGAGACATTAACATAGACAAGTCCTTCATTCAGACTGAAACGTTAAGCGTCCAATCCAATGTAATATTTTTAGTTGCATAATGATATGCATCCGAAAAGAAAAAAGCAAACATTAAGAAAATGATGTTCAATTTTCCACACAGCACCCTTAGTAGAAATAAGGCCCACAGTGACTTCTTCTTACTTTCTTAAATATTCAGCAAGTCCTTATAGCGGTCAATAGAGAGAATTGGAAGCTAATAAACATATGGTTCTTTATCTCATCAGACAACTAAATCCCATATAAAAGGCCGCATACTACTTGTCCATAAATCTTAAAATGTACATATCATAAAATGTGCGAGATAAACGAAGCTTTTCTCGCAGAAAAGCTTCAAAAAACTGCTAGCTGGAAAATGAAGCTGCCATTTCCTCAAATAGAAGTGGAGTACACTAATAAAAAAAGCACATACTGACAGCATACCAAAACATGGAAACGGTTGCATTTGGATGAGGGGACATTTAGCTTTAAAGTTTAAACTTAAACAATGGTGCAATTGTCTACCTTTTCATTCTAAGGTATGTTGAATGTTTCATACCCTACTCAAATATTCTGAAAACAATAAGCCTTTGAAAGAAATAATATTCTGACAACGGCAATATGGTGTCATGGACAAAATCAAGGACAAACCCAAAAAACTACCATCATTCTGATAATCATCAACCAATTGACCACTGCAACAATAGAGCTAATGATACAACAGAGGACAGATGAAACTACAAATAACGATCTGACTTAAAATTTAACAGAGCATGACCCTAGTCAGCAAGATAATGGCCATTGAGTGCTAGAGTGGCACAACAAGGAAGAAGGTAAATTCAAGGAATGCAAGTCTGCGCATGTAGCATTTCGAGTAAATTCCAAAATGCCCTAGAATGCACAGGATCCATAGTAATTGGAAGGGAAAAAATTAGAAAAAGCAGACCTCATATTTGAGGAACAAAAGGTTGGGCAACAAGTCTGAAAAATAAACAAACTTAAAGCACAACTCTTAAGATTTAAAGCAAGTTTAACAGTCCAACAGTAACTAAAATCTATTCCTTGAATTTGGCCAAGTTCAAACTGGATTAAGCCAACATCCTATTAGTTAAGAGTATGCACAGCAGGCCGGCGGTAAGAAAACAAGAAATGTGGCAATAGCATCTGTCACTCCATGGATTTGCATCAAACACTGACAAAACAAACAAGGAATGATTTTCTGCGCTTTTTTTTTCTTTTCCTTCACAGCCGGCCGAGTACAAAAAGCCATCACCAACTAACAAGAGCGTATCCCACATTCCCCCAGAAAATCCATTCTAATCAATCCAAATCACGAAGACAAAAGGAAGAAGGAAACTCCAAGCACACAGTCCACTAGCAAAATTTCTAGAAAAAAATAGGCACCATTACATCAAAAACCCCAAAAAGTACTGATTTTTCCGCTAAAATATCAATGATCAGAGTACTCCAAACTGCAAAGCGAACTACTAAAAACACAGATCTAAAGACTTACCATTTCACTAAAAATCCCTTTAAAAAACTAAAACATCGAACAAAATTCACAGAAAAACAGAATCTCAGAAACCAAAAATCAAAGATTCAGAAGCTCACTCGATGAGATCAAGCAACAAAAATCCTCACCTTGAGGAGAAAAGGAACACCCTTTTCATGAAATTCAAACAGATCCAGCAACTCCCCACCACCCCACCAGATCAAAACACTGCCAATCCAGCCCCACCCGTGCCCCCTTTCTACACTCCCATCCAGCACATCTCCAGCTCAAAACTCACCCAAACTCCACTCCAAAGAGTTCCCAAATCCCAGAAACAAAGCGATAACGAGACAACCAGAGCACTGAGAACCTCCCTTCGCTCCGATTCGAAGTGCTTCGAAGCCAAAAAGCGGAGCAATTGGGACAACGATGCGAAGCCGAGCCAAGAGTGGAGCAAGAGCGAGAGAGAGAGAAATGGGAGGTTGTCCTTAACGGACAATAAAAATAAATATAAATAACAAAAAAAAAAGTATTTTTTTTCGCATAAGTCCTTATAAAAATCATAAAATATTTACTAAGCACTTGTCAGGTCACTCTTGGTTAACTGAAATTTTTTATGTTATCATCCTTGTTGTCGTGATATTTATTATATTTTAATTAAACCATTATTTTTTTCTCTTTCTATTTTAATATGTGGATCAAAAATAATGGCCCAGGAGTGGGAAAGGGTTGATGAGCCCATGGACATGCAAGGACTATAAATAAATAAAACTAAATGTAGAATTTAAAGATTTAATAATCTAGTGTAATAATTCATATATAGAGAGAGAGGACTGGTAATTTAAGGACGTTCCTAAATTTTAATTTATAAACGTCAAATAATAATCAGACGGCTATGATCATCATAAACAATAGAAATCGCATTCTACAGTGTCGCACAGCAATCATGAACAGTAAAGAATGTACAATTTTTATCTAAACAAACAACCGCTAGATGGTGATTCTGTTATAAAAACAGAGACTGAAGAAGAAGATTTTAGTGGATTTTGAGGTGTGTAAGAACACTATCTTTTAGGAATTTATCGCCCCACAAGCCTGCTCAGGGTTTTGCAATAATTCCTTCAGGATACAACAAAATCCCAAGATTAACTTTGCAGAAAAAAAGTGATAATCTTCTTTGAGAACATAGAGCTGTGAACAACTGTAGGATTTGTCTGTTATATAACTGACAAGACATCTCTTTATATAAAAAATAATAATAATAATTTAATTCAACTCAAGATGCCGCAAGTGCCCTTTCATAGATTAAATAAATAAATATAATATTAATATAATAAATATATATAAATATATAAATATTAGAGGGCCTACTTACACTTTTCTCAAATCTAATTATTTGATTTGTTTATTATCTTATATTATATAAACATACGTTCATTATTCTCTTTATCCGATGTGGGACTAAACTATTCACACATACTACACTAATAGATTCAACGACTGTAAAAAAAGGCATCCCTATATAACAGTAATCTATTGCCGTTTTTATATATATATACATATATATTGGTATTTGGAGTTATGAAGACACAATAAGGGACATATTATATCTAGCATGGGATGTATTGGGATTTAAAAATATTATGTGATAGAAAATCGTTTTTGAATTTGTCCAAAATCTTCTAAATTTATTTGTTTCTTGGAAATTGATTTTTGTTTTGGCTTAGTGCATTTTATGGTCTAGAAATATCAATGTCCAATCAGTGTTCAATCTTTGTAGACTAATGAGAAAGTGCAATCTATAAATGTTTAATGAAACGTGACAAGCGTGTATTAGATCAACAAGCACTTATGCCCTTTGTGGATTTTGTAGTTCAATTTTGGGTTTTCTCAAAATAAACACTTATACATAGAACTCAATATCAATGAGTTAAGAGATCATGTATAAGTGTGTATATATATATATTCAGATACACACAAAAAATTATTTAATAATTATGAAAAACTAAAAAGCCTTCAAATATATAATCAATATTGTAAATTTATTAGGATTTTAATTGTCCAATGTAAAACTGTGAAGGACCTAAATTCACAAAAATTAAACATATAAAATGAACAAATATATGTGTTATCATTCACATGTTCTCTAATAAACATGCAAGCAAGCATCAGGCACTGTTTGGCAAGGGACAACATAGTCATTTGATGAAATAAAATATAATGTGTACACATAAATTTTCACATGGTCAAATACATACATGCATTTATTGTAAATTTTTTAAATCATGTTTCAAAATTTTAATCTAATTAAATATGCCATGAATGCTAATACAAAAAATAATTAGCATCAAATATTTTTTATAAGTCCGAATATTTTTTATTTTGAAAAAACATAGATGAGTTACAGGATAGGTTTAACCCTTTGTCTATTGAGTGGAATGAAGTGTTAACTTTTCTATGAAATAGTGGTTTTAAAAATAATTAGTTAAATCAAATGTTAATTATGTTAGTTTCAAAAATTATTCACCTTATATTCTAATAATAAAAACATAAGATAATATATTTTAAAATATAATAAGTCCATAGTAAATTTCAACTTCCATTAATAAACTAATAATAATTTGGTTGGTTTTTGAGATAAATTTAAAAGCAAATTACTTATTTCATTTTTTTATTATTATTTTAACAAAAGCAGCAAGCCCTTTTTATAAAGGGATATCGAAAGACAATCAAATACGAAAGTACACCAATTACAATGATTTGAATGGTCTCCTAAAAATAACTTCTGCTATTATATAATCCTGTAAGGGTGAAATCACTATTTTTTAGACAAAAAATCACTCTACATTAGTTAGATGACTCAAGCTTGAGACCCCAAACTGCAGAGCATGTAAGAACATTGAGTTATGCCCCCACCCTCTTTAGTTGAATTAACCCGGTTAATTGAGTTATGGAAAATGGGAAATGAATAATGAGATTTGATATTATGGGTGAAGGGTGGGATAGGAATTTAATGGCAATAGTTGAAACTTTCTCATTTGTCACACTCAATATGATATTTTCCTAACGTGTGTTTGGTTAAAAAAAAAAATGGTATAATTCTATTACAAAGGACGCGCAAGTGATTATTACAGAAATTATAGCATATTTTATTCTTACAGAATAAATATTTGGTTAATAAAATAAAAAAAATTATAAAGACTTGCCAGTCAGTAGCCGGACCAGTGGCTTGTCACCTGAAGCTGACTAGCCGATGGCTGAATAGAGAAAGAGATAGACTTTTACGATGAGAAAAATATTCCGCTCTTAAAAGAATATATTTTTTAATTCATAACATCCATATTATGACATAATTTCATACTCTAAATTAAGTACCCAAACAATCCATATAGCATAATTATTAAAAAAATGTTAAAATATAGTATATTGTACAGATTATGTCATAATTTTGATTTACCCAAACAAGTCTTTAAATGTTAAAGATAAATGGTTAATATTAAATAAAACTCAAAAAAATTTAAAAAAATTATATATATAATAAACAGTTGTAAATAATATTTAAAATTGTGAAGAATACAAAATAACAAAGAATTTTACGATCAGAAGAGTATGTTTTCCAAAATGTATAATAAAATCAATGAACTGCATCATGATTTATCCAATTTTTTGTATTAAAAAATTGGCATGTGATAGGCTAAAATGGAATGAAGGAGCTGAATTATATTATTAATTGGTGTGATGATCTTGTTGATGCAAGACTTATTATAATTAAGAAGGTGAAGATAATTGAAGAGAAGATTAGTGTACTCGTTTAACTCGTTCTTGTGATTAATTGATAATTAAACTAACCAATTGCCTCTTAGCTTATTAGTACTTTGTCTCTCGTTTTGGAAAAATCTGAAATTGAAGCCCAAAGGCCATGCAAGATGAAGACACGTGTCTATTTAGTTTGCTCCACACTTGTGTACGTCATTGGCATATATTTTTCTGCATTTCATAAAAAAAATAATTAAACTAAACATAGAGTAATTGTTTAGTATGAAAAACTATTAGAATACAATAATGACAAAATCGTGTAGCAGCGTGATAAACTCTCATGTAAAAGATCGAAAATTTAACTCTTTTTCATATTATAGTCAAGGATTTGAAATATTTGTGAGATGCTTGTCTATATTGTCAAAGATATATATAAGGATAAGTAAGCAAGTTACCTCAAGTATAAACTTGTAAATATCGTAAAAATTCTATTTTCATTTTTTTAGAGTATATATGCATAGATTAATGATGGGTTACATCTATCATGGGCATCCCTGGGAATTATTTTTTGAGAAAATTAAGTGAAAAAAAATCATGAGAGGTCAAATAATAATTTCTTTAAATATTTTTTAAAAATATAATTTTTATATTATATATATAATATTTAAAAATATATATTTATTTAAATTTGTAAAAAATTGAGAATCAAATAATATATTTATAAATTAAAAAAAACATAATTTTTTTAATTTTATATACAAATTTACAAAGAAATAGTGACAACAAAATAGATTTTTTAAATATTTTGTAAAAATATAATTTTTTAAATTATATGCAATAACCGATAGAAAATCAGAACCATGACTTCTCTTTTGAACTTCTTAAACCATATCTAATAATTTTATTTATATAATAAATATCATTTAACAATATAACATAGTCAAGTATACTATAAATGTCATATCTCTCGTCTCTTTTATATTGTGTGTATATATATTATATTAATATATGACTATGCTGGTAAAAGACTTCTGAAGATTATTAAAAATGATGTGGTAATCTTGCTGATAAAAGACTTCTTATAATTAAGAAGGTGAAGATAATTAATCAAGTTATTTATTTAATTATTTAGATCATACAAGCAGTTAGACGAGTAGGAGATGCATTTCTGCTTGCCTACCTTAACAATCTTACAATTAAAAATGCATGTCTCTTTCATTAGAATTTCAATTCAACTTTGCTTAGATTTCAAGTGCATTTGTCCAATCCTTTTGCATATTAATAATTAAACACAAACATAATGGACCATTGAACTACCAAATACCAACCAAGAAATTAAACCCAAAGCATCAATCAGATCAAACATAACCTACACAAAAAACATTACCTTAACATTAAAATTAATTAATTCCCTCATAACAATATATCAATTCAATGCAGAAATCAAATCCAATACATAAACATTTATTCAGAAATCCATAATACAACACTTTGCTTATGAAAGAGACCAAAGATTAATTACATAATCCAAGAATCTCTCCACACTTTATATATATAAATTCTTCATAAAATGCTTAACAATAACAATAATAAATAGATAAAAACTTAGAAATTAAGTATTAGTAATAATAATAATAATGATAATAATAATAATAAACCTTATAGTTGATCATCAACCAAGTCTTCTCTCTTCTCATATCTACAATGGCACCATTAGAAAGAGATCATCATTCATCACTAAGCTGAACCACTTTGCTTAATTAACTCTCCTTAAATCTTCAACAATGGCTGAAAGGTCCCTATGGTGCACGTTGACACGTAAACCATACTTCATGAACAGAGTGAGTGACATCTTTTGCTCAACACGGTGGCCGGCAGCCACCGTAAGCCTGTGCCGGAGAAGCACTCCGGCCGCGATCGACTTCATCTGCAAATAAGCAAGATCTTTACCTAAACAAATCCTCGGACCAGCATTAAAAGCCACAAACTTGAAAGAATCATGCTGTGTAAATCTCTTCCCATCTCCGGTGAGCCACCGTTCCGGCCGGAACTCCAAACAATCATCACCCCAAACCGACTTCATCCGGCCAGCCGAGTAAATAGAGTAAGTAATCGCAGAGCCTGCCGGAACAAAAGTCCCGTCCGGCAAAACATCATCGGAAACAACATGCTTAGAGTCCTCCGGCACTGAAGGATAAAGCCGAAGAGTCTCCGACAAAGCTGCTTTAAGATAAACAAGCCTATCGATCTCTTCGAACTCTAATGGACCTTGAAGCCATTTATCAACATCACAACCTCGACTTTCTTTAAGAACGGAACAAACCTCTTCGAGGATTTTCCGTTCGACGTTTGGATTGTTAGAGACGAGCCAGAAGAACCAGCTGAGTGCAACGGAGGAGGTGTCACGGCCGGCGAGGATGAAGTTTAGAGCTACTTGTTGGAGAAAAGCATCAGTGTAGTCACCTTTGCGCATGAAACGGGATAAAAGATCATCGTGAGAGTGAGAATGGAGTTCGAGTTTCCGAGCTTTGATGACGGCGGAGAGATACTCGTCGACGTGAGCGACGCTGCGGCTGAGCGTTGACTCCATGCCAAGCCGGAGCCACTTCTTGATCCGCCACAAGACTTCCGGGAAGATAAACCGGTGAAGACTAGCTTCAGTAGCGCGATCAAACGCGGTGGCGAATGCGTTTTCCGGCAAGCCAGGGGCTAACGTCTCAGGATCTCGGCCGAAAGCCAAGCCGCAAATGTTGTCGAAGGTGAGACGGAGAAGAAGGTCTTGGAGGTCAACGGTGGCGGCGGCGCCGCCGTCTTCGGTTTGTTTGAGAATAGGAAGGAGTCTGAGCTGGATGGCACGTGAAACCCAGCGAGACATAGCTTGACGAAGAGTACGAGTTGTGAACTCAAGCGCCGCCGTCTTGCGTTGCAACAACCAGGTCTCTCCGTCGGAGTTGAAGATCCCGTCGCCGAGGAGGTCTTGGAAGACGGCGTGCCATGTTGGACCTTTGGGATAGTTATCGAACTTGGTCTTCAACACGTGTTCCAAGTTTTTTGGGTCGCAAGTGACAGTGACAAGTCCTTGCCGGCGAGCGAGGAACGGCACGGCGGCGATGCATGTTTGGTAAGTGCCGCCGGTGATGGTGAGGTTGTCGGAGATCCAGTCATGCATGTGATCGGAGTGTTGGATTAAGCCTGGAAGACTTCCGACGAGTGGCCAAACTCGTGGGCCTTTCATGTTCAAGACTAAACGTTTGAACCATATCACGTACGTAGCTACAACTGCTAACACCATTAACATAGTGCTGAGCTCCATGAATTGATGTTAATGGTGGTGATGATGAAGATGAAGAAGAAGAAGAAGAGGAGGAGGAGTGAATAAAATAATGAGAGAAAAAAGGAGAGTTAATGGGATCACAAGAAGGAGAAGAAGAAGGAGCTGAACTTTTATAGTAGAGAAGAAACAAAGTGGGCAATTAATATGCCAGACTGGTTTTGCTTTGGTTCTCACTTCTCACCAGCTACCACCACCTTACAAATATATATATACTAGTAGTACTACATTAACATAACACAGAGTAAGGCTAAGGATTAGAAAAGATTAAGAACTAGTTTGGGGGGTGAGACTTGAGAGAGTGGATGAAAGAAGGGGCATTAAATGCCGGCAGAGGTCGCTGTGAGAGAAGTTAATGGAGGGAAAGAAAAGAGTGACAGATGGAGAGAAGGATTAAAAGTGAAGGTGAGGAGGAACATGGGGAAAGAGAAGAGAAAGGAAGAGGAAGGGAGGATTAAAGATGAGCATTTAATGGAGGAGAAATGAGATATAAATGGGAATTAGATTGGAAAGAGAAGAAGATGAAACTGGCCAACTGTTTACTGGTATTTGGGTGTATGATTTGAATTGTGGGATGAAGTTTGAGGAAATTATAGGATTTCATTGTTTTGGGGAGTTGAGATGGAGACTGGGATTTATTGGGTGTGATGGTTTGAGAGTGGGTGACCGGCCTTTTTAGTTACTTGTTTAGTCTTTTATTTATTTGTTTTTTTATTTTTGGTTTGGGATGTTTTGAGGTTGTTTTGTTTTGGAAATTATTATTTGAATGGGTTTGGTTTGATTTGGGTTTTGGACAATTTTTTTTTATTTTTTATTTTTTACAGAAAAGTGGATAAACCACAATGCTTTAAGAAAGAAAGGTGTCAGTATAAAATGAAAACAGTAAAAAGAAAAAAAAAAAAAAAAAACAAAGCCTCCACTAGAGGTGGAAAACAACAAAAGAACTTCACAAGATACAAGTAGGAGAAAGAAAGACAACCGCCCAAAAAACTGGAAAAACGACTAGTCGTGCTGTCTGAACCCGGGTCCTCACGAGCAGGGTCAAAAAACTGGATACAGCGGCGAACAACAGTGATTGTAGTGCCTCCACTAGAGGTTTTGGACAATTTGATTGATGTTATTTTTTTTATTTAAAAAATATAATTAAAGTAGCATTTATTTGTGTTGATTTATTTTTGTAGCGAGATTTTTAATTATGTGCGCATTTTTGACTAACATGCTCATGCTATTCTTTTTACATCGGTGGCTGGCTGCAATTCTCAATGGTGCACGCCTTTGACTAATATGCTCGTGTTATGTTTTTCACACCGCTAGCACTTTTAGTCATTTCGAATTTTGTTCAATTGTGATCATATCACCGGTCTCATCAAGTTGAAAATCCATGTAAAAGTTGGTTATGTTGCATTTGTTTATGAAAAAAAAAACTTATTTTTGTAGTATTTGTATTATAAATTAACTATTAGTGAATTCATTTTCCAAATAAATAGTGACTAATATGCTTTTAGTATGTAAGTTGTTATGTTCTTGTAAAAATAAATAAATAAAAGATATTTTAGGTAAAAATTATGCAAAAAATTTATATAGAAACTCGGCCAAACAAAAAGGTGCTTAATTTATTAAAAAAACTTAGAATTATAAAAAAAAATTCATAGTCAATCCAAAAGAGTTAGATTCTCTCTAGGCCCTCTCAATACCTTGTGCTTAGAATTAGTCAAATTTTAATTGGTCAAAAACTTAAAAAAAAAAAAAAAAAAACAAATGACATACTTTTTTGTTTTCAAAAATTCAGATTTTATGTTGTTTAACAACTCCCTTCTTTTGTTATTATATTTAACTTTCTTTCTTCACTCCAAAGCAAACACCCATTCAAATAACTCATCACTTAAAATATAATATGCATCCTATAAAAGATCAACATATTTAAGCTTAATGCTTGTTTTAATCGGAAATGAGTCTAAAAATATTCTAACATAATATATATATATATATATATATATATATATATATATATATATATATATACATGCATGCATACATATGAATGTCTGCAGTTGAGCACAGTAACAATTAGGTAGCTGCAGTGAGTGCTAATTAGGGTTTACTAGTGTTCTTTAGTTTTAGTTTTTTGTTTTTATATTGTACATCTTATTTTTTACTATATTATTATTTATAAACACATAAATATTATTCATTACGTAGTGTATAATCGTTGAATTCCAATCCAATAGTTGATAGTAAAATCTACCTATGTTGACAGGGGATGGATGCTGTGTGTGTGTATATATATATTAGATATATAGGCCTACAAATGTTTTCCATTGGTGTGTCCAGTCTGGTGGAAAGAAGTATGGTTGGAGACCATATTAAGACCTGGACCTGACACTTTGACAATATAACTGTAGTGTTTTTCTAACTCTTTCCATGTGAATGTGGGTCCACATATTTATTTATTTATTTATTTTTGTATTTTAATAATCCCTCCACATAGACAGAAATTTTTTTCTAAAAGAGCCAAATAAATTTTTTAAAAAATCTAAAATATTTTTTTACTACATATGTATATATTAATTTATAAAAAAACTAAGGAGCAAACTATAGTTTTTTTATTAATGTTTTCTTAAAAATATAAATTTTATGTATTATATACATTAATATATAAAAAAAACAGGGTATATATATATATATATATATATATATATATATATATATATATATTTATTATTTTGTAAAAAATTAAGAAGCCACCGCCTCTTTTGCTCATCCGGCGTTGGACTTTCGTATATGAATCATATATCTCTTTGTAAAAATCACAATGTAACTTTACTCAAAAGCTAACGATGCAATCTCACATTTTATTTTATTTATTTTATTTTAATAAATAGGTGACAAGTATTCCTTATTTAAATGAAGTTAAAAAAAGCTCATAGGTGTGAAATAAGCTTAACAAATATATATGTGCTTTTACTATCAACCAACAGGCCGTAAGTAATTTTCAACTGTTATAGAAAATTATAGTCTATTTAAATTTTTAAAAATACTTTTTAATTTAAAATTGATAATCTTCTTTGGGTTTTTTCATTATTGTAACTACCTCCTTTTATTTACTATATTGGCTCCATAACACATTACTATTCACACACACACACACACACACACACACACACACACACACACACACATATATATATATATATATATATATATATATATATATATATTAGGGGTCAAAGTCGGCTCAAGATAATGCTATTAGGTCTACCAACTAAACTTAATCACCATTTACATTGTCTCAACATAAGTGATTATATATATAATGGTCATTGTCAACCGATCACTTAGCACTCCTATTGCTAAATATAATTTATATAAATGTCATTATACTTGACCCTAATTTATTTTCAAAATATAATACAATAAATAGAAGAAACTTCAAAAACAATGTTATAAGAAATTTTCGTTTGATTTTTTATATATAAGTTCATTAGATTTTGAGCGTTGATGAAAGAATATACATACAAATATAAATATATATAATAAATATCACATGCGAGCATCACACGGTGAAAAATACAAAAATAAAAAATAAAAAATAAAGAGTTTGATAGTGATAGTGGCCGGGTTAGAATTTAGAGAGATAACGCGATGGATAGAAAAGCGTTGTTGGATAGTGAGCGTCTTTAAATTTTAATTCTATGGATGTCCGTAAATGGTGCAGATATATACATACATATAACAAGCATTTATTTTAGAAGCAAAAAATATAGAAAAAAATTATTAACATTATCCAATACACAAATATATCATTAAATTCTAACAAACTTCTTACGCCTAATTAAGAGTGTATAAAATATTTATATAGACGTAAAAATTGAATACTACTTGATCTTAATTTTAAAAAAAAAATCAAACTTTATTTAACTTATTTCTAACTCTTTCTCGAAATCAATTTTTATTTTATTCAAACTTCTCCATACAAAATTATAAAAAATTGATCAATTAAATAATAAAACAATTTACAACTAATATTACCTTTTATTTACTGTGAGTTACCTTTGTTAAATTCCTTGTTTGATATTAAATTGACAAAATTAAAACATTGGGTAATGTGGATCCAACTGAATTCAGACTCCAAATATTAATACCAACTTTACTCGACCAAAAATTTAAAAATGAAAAAAAAAATTGACCCTTTTTTTATTAGATAAGGCACTAGGCTAGGTCAAACCTATACTTATGAACACCCTCAACCTTCTATGAGGCTTCATTCTTCACTGGATCATGAAGTCAAAATCGTATCTCACCCAAACAAGAAAACCAGAGTTCTGCCTAACAGAGCCCTTTGGTCTTGGAGATGTCATCATAAATATCCTATACACCAACAAATCATAGTGAAAAATGATAATACATCTTCCCATTTTGATTTTTTTTTAAATTATATTTTAGTTAGCGGTTATCAATATATATAGAGAAATTGTTTATATCATCCCTTCAACTTTCTCACTTAATAAAAAAATCCCTGTACTATTTCATATCCCAAATTTTTTTTTTCTAACACCATTTGATAGTTTATTTTTTTTATTTTTACTTTTGTCAGAAATGTCCCTCTGCGATTTTAAATGAAAATATAAAATAGTAAACAAGAAACTAAAATATTAAACATCAAAAACAAATATTTAAACAAAAATGTTATATTTTAAATGAAAACTTATGTAGTTATACGTAAATGCACAATATTAAATAAAAAATATATACTTAATAAACCGGAAGTACATTTCGCAAGCGGAGCAAATTTGGATTTTTAAATAAAAAAAATTTATGCCGTGACTGAAAAATAAGTAAACTGAAAAAAAAAGACTGCAGAGGAAATTGAAATGTCAAAGGGATTTCATGGAATATTTGAAAAATTACAAGAAGTAATAAATAAATTTTCTATATATATTACAATACTTAAATATGAGAGGGATTCATCAACTACAAAATCTTTGTACAAATACGGCCCGGTACAACATAAATTTCAAAGTTAATAAATTAAAACATATCTTATAATTCATGCAACAAAAAACCATGAAAATTTTTATTTGTCTGTTTCAACAAAAAAAAAAAAAAGAATTTACTTGTAGAACAAAAGGGTGCCTTAAATGTCTTTCTATATTTGCACAAATGAAAAGTAAAAGGATGGATTAAATTAGAAAGAAAATAAAATTCATTTCATTATTATGGTACTTGTTTAATTTTTATAGTCTTCTTAATTGTGGCATTTAATTGCCATTTAAGTAGTTCAACCATATTTTAACCTTTTTATTTAGGTGCATCAATTAAGACCATTTCAACACCCTTTAAGCATCTCAATTGTGGAAAATTTATATTTAGAACAATGGTTTCGGTGCACCAACTTGTTCATCCTAATTAAGTCCCTAGACTTTTGGTTATGAGTTACTTATATCATATGTTTGTCGAATAAAGTAAACTATTAGTCTAAAGTGAGATTAATATTATTGCAACTACCATAAATTGTAACATGAGTACTTATAATGTTTTATTTGAAGAGGAAAATTTTTAGTTAAGATAATTATAACGATGGTTATTAAGTACAAGTTAATTTGTGTATTTTTTTTATAAACAAAAATATTTAAAAGCAAAATTATATATATATAGCTTAAGATATGGAATGACTTCTTTTTATTTTTATTAGGTTTTTGTTTTATTTATCTACATGATGTGCAAGAACTCGAACATTTTTTTAATATTTTTTTTCCAATTTCATTTAAGGTTAACCTCTTTTAAGTATCATAGAGATTTATAGTTTTATATTTTCATAGATTTAATTGAGAGTGAAAAAAATCATTTATCAATTTCAAACTACATAGTTTTTTTCTTAAAATCATAATACATAAAGTTTTTAAAAAATTTACACATTATTAATGGAAACGCACATATCTAAAATAATAATAATAATAATAAATTACAAACACAAACTAATGGAATGCATGACTTTGATCATGGGTCAATTAGTCGGTATTAACTTTTTTTATTTTCATCTTTATCATAACTGGTTATTGTCAAAGAAATTAAAATTATAATTGACTAATAACCATATTTGTGACTTTAATAAGACTTTTTTCTTGTGCTAAATTGTGAAAGTCTTCACTTTGAGAGACTAGCCCGCCTAATAAATTAAAGATGTAACTTAAAACATATTCATTCTGTCATGAAAAATTATATATATGTAAACTAGAAATAAAATAACTTATAGTTGACCACTTGTTTGTCAATTTCTCAATTGCTAATTATTTTTTCCTTTTAAGAATTCACATTTCATGTTTTAAATAAACATAATTTTATATAAAAAATTAAGCATAATTAACAAAATTAAGGATAACAATTTAATTCAAATAACTTATTGAAATGGCCATAAATTTAGTGTTAAGAATAGTACATTTTCATCAACCACTTAGGAGGCTTGAATTTAAAATTAAGATGACAATTTATTAGGGCCAGTGTTCATTAATATTATATGATTTTGACTGTTAAATTAATGGTATTTCATTTTCAATATAGATGACATTTAATAGCCGTTTATTTTAGTTGTTATTGATAACCTCCGACTTAGTATTTTCAATTGGTGAGGTTCTTGTCTCAATTTTATAAATGTGTTATTTTTAAAATCACAAATATATTATTATTATTATTATTATTATTATTATTATTATTATTATTATTATTATTATTATTATTATTATTATTATTATTGAGAAATGGTATGAAACATAAATGTTATATAAATACTTTGAATTCTAGACCAAACATAATTTGAAAAAAATCATGAAAATTAAGAAATATCTTCCATTAATTGGAAACATTTTAAGTTAACAAATTTAATATGAATTTTTAAATTTACAATTTTAAAGTGTTTTTTTATTTCAAATATAAAATTATATACAATGGAGTGTTGACTTTTGAGCATGAAGTGGTTGGGCAGTTAGTAGCTCATGGTTAACTTTTGAGTTCTTCTCGTTCTTTGAGCTATTGAAGTGGAGTGTTGACTTTAGATCAATTAAAGTCAATGATCAGTGCTGAAAATTTGTTTATTGGTGAAAGAGGTTTTTTTTCTTTTTCTTTTTTTTAATAACAGGTACTCCTATATATAATATATTATTTTATGATATGGAGTATAATTAAGTTGATTTGGTGATTTAAGTGTATTTTTTCTTAAATAAAAAGGTGTTTTGAACATTATCATTAAATAGTATATATAAATCATTTAGTCTTTTTGTTTTCTAATAAATCATATACTTATTAGCTCAATATAAGAACCATAATACATATTAATAGTTAGTTGTATTTCAAGACATGAATTTAAGAATATTTATATATTTATTTATTTAATTTTTGGTTGAGGTGTAATTTCATTAATTAAAATCTAAACTTAGGTTGTAAAATAATATGCTAATATGTATATAGTTATGTGGACAGCTTTCAATTTTAATATGAACCAAACTAAAAGATGCATGCATGCCATGCATGCAAATACCGAAATACATTAAATTATTTTCATGCATATATATGTTCATGCATGCACGTAAATAAGACAGAGTATATATATATATATATATATATATATATATATATATATATATATGTTCATGCATGCACGTAAATAAGACTAACTTAATTTTGATAGTTTGATGGGAGAGATGGCAATGGAATTAAATTATTTATATTTTTTGGTCAATATCTATCATATGAAATAAAATATAATTATTTTATTTATTTTTTAAATACAAAAATATTTTTTTAAAAACATATATGTTCATGCATGCACGTAAATAAGACTAACTTAATTTTGATAGTTTGATGGGTGAGATGGCAATGGAATTAAATTATTTATATTTTTTGGTCAATATCTATCATATGAAATAAAATATAATTATTTTATTTATTTTTTAAATACAAAAATATTTTCTTAATGTTTTTAAATAATTACAAGACAGTAAATTATAAAATCCAATTAAGTAATTAGCAGGTTAATTATATCATAATTATTTTTTTTATTTTTTATTTATTGAGTAAAATAGGTGGAATAATTATAAATTATATATAGTACATAAGGAACAAATAAAATTAATTGTTATATTGAAAATAAACAAACTAAAATAAGGTATAGAATGCTTTGCAAGTGAAGGGACAAAATGAAATTTATTTATTTATTTGTGATGGATACCAGTACTCAAGTCTTAAGAGGAACCATCTCATTATTTGATGCGATTGTTTCTAGTATGTTGATGATATGAGTTTTTATCTATCTATCTATGTATACATATATTTTAATATATATATGATATTGTACATTAACCCATACTTGGTGTTTTAATTGTTTTGGTGCAACAATATATAGTATGACTTGTCAAAATATATATATATATATACACACTAAATTATAAACAAGCAAGAATGAATAAGGGCCTCCAAACCTAATTTGTCCTCTGCCATTTATTAGCATGGTTCTCACTCATAATAATACTTAACATATATGAATAATAAATTAATCCCACTATAGAAAGTACTAAATTCAAATTTTTCTACACATAATAATAATAATAATAATAATGGGTCTCCGATTTAAATTGTAGAATTGTAACTCAAATCTTATATCATCGGGTAAAAATATATGGTCCTAACTCAAATTTTATATCATCGAGTAAAAATGTATGGTCCAATTGATTAATTCTCGGTCCGTGCATATGTCACTTACTTCTCTTGTTACATTTATAAAAAAAATTAAACAAAAAAAAAAAAACGGTGTAGCTGTTACTTATACTGTCATCACTGCTTCAATTTTATTTTAATTCTTGACTTTGCTTGTTTTGGGATATTCTATTGTTTTATTTTTCATGTGTGTTCTCATTTTTTTTTAATTGTAGTACCAACTCTATTTATATTATGTAAATGGTTAATTGAATTCATGAAGTTCGAAAAGGTACCAGCTGGTAATTCTGTCTTATTGAATTAATTCATCCATTGTGATGAACAACATACCATTGAAGATCACTAGTAGTAAGAATGAAACCAAGTTATTATTATATTAATATTGATTCATATAATAATTAATAATTTTCTAATCTAAATTACAAATAAAATAGTATTCTTTATATGTATATATATCTTAAAAGTTCAACTCATCTGTTTTAAGTACTATTTTTATTGTCAAAAGTTCATAATCTAACGATATTGATCTATATTTAAAAAAATATTAATATAAAAAATTTAAATTCTAGTAAATGTAATGACGGTAATGAATTTTTGAGTGTGCATGTGGATTTATAACTGGAACCCAAATATTATTAGATGAAGGTACATATGTTAGAAGATCAATTTTCAGTCTATGCACATGTCTTAACTGTACTTGTCTTGCATTTTTTGTTAAAAAAAAAATAATTTTTTCCATAATAATAAAATGAAGGTGCTGAATTCAGAAAAAGAGATGGGAAAAAACATCTAAATTAGGCATAGTTTTTTTTTTTTGGTCTTTTGTCCATTTAAAATGGTTTGTTTTTCTTGGTTACTATTAAGATTGAGAATTATTTCAATTGAGGGTTTGCAAATGGTAAAACTCCAAATGATTATTTATGTTAATGGGGATGATTTTTTTGAGAAGATGATTGATTGATGGTTAATGACATATTAAGTGTGTTCCATATGTATATATTTTGATTTGGTTTTTTTCCTCCACATGTTTTGATGGACTTTTTTGTAGTGACACATACAATGAGCCCATTAAGCTCTTGTCAATCACATAAATCATTATCAGAAGGTATTTCTTTGTTATTTATTTATTTATTTAATTGAGTTGTTGAAAACATCCAAACAACTTTATCATTTAAAAAAACTTTTGATTTTTCCAATTTTTTTTTCCAGAATTACTTTTAAGCCCAACGGCTAGATAACCTCAAATTTACTATGTTCACATCACATTCAATTTTTAGTATTGCTCTTTAGTTTTGGTATTTCGGATTTACTATTCTTATATCACTTTTAGTTTTTAATTTTGCTCTTTGATTTTTTGTGTATCTGTTTATTATTTGGTGAATCTATTCAAATTTGTGTGTTGTCAAAAAGAATTCGAACTTCCAAATATGATGGGAGTGATGAAATGGAAATGGTTGTAAAAAGAAGGACTGCCAAGGACAAATTTTTATAAGAACTTATTTGAATAAACAAAAAATCCCAAGGACTAATAAGTAATTTTCTTTTTTTTTAACAGCACTAAAAATTCTTACCTAATTATGTATATACCTTTCAATAAAATCAAATATTATATATACCTCTTAAAATTTCATTTGTTAACATGTAAACCTCTCTGCCACCATACATCATTAACATATATTATTACATATTAAATAACCAAAAAAAGACACATATATATCTAAAATTTTCTAAATGTCATAAAATTAATAATTTTGTATATAATCCATCCAAAAATTAAGCTCATTTTAATTATTACATTTAAGACTTAACAATTTCTAATTATCATTAAATTAATATATTTTAAAATATCTCATGAAAAAAAATTTAAAGTTTGTTTTATTTATTATATCTAAATAAAAAATAGCATTACTAGGTAATTTAAGAATTTAAATAAAATTCTATTTTTTATTATCATAAAAATCAATATCTATATAATTTGTAATATATTTTAATTGTACATATAAAGTGGAGAAGTGTTGATACAATGCAAGCAAATTGAATTTTAAGAGATACGTATGAAATTTGGTTTTATTAGGGGGTATATCGTAATTAGCCAAATTTTTAGGGCATACATGTTAAAAACCTTTCTAAAAAATAGGTCCCATTTTTGGCTTTTATATTGTAATTGATTATGAGGGTGTTTCTGCAAAATCATAAAACTTCAAGTAATTTTTTCAGAAAACCAGGAATTCTTGAATTTTAATATTTAATTTTTCGGGGTGTTTTAGTAGAAATGCACAGCTGAACGTCACTTTTATGGAAAATACCCTGAGTTTAGCAATAATTTTTAGGAGAGTGTTTTCACAAAAAGCAAATCATTATGTAATTTTGCAGTAAAACCCAGGAGTTTGCAAAAACTATATTTAACCTTTCAGAGAGCGTATTTGCAAAATATATCAATTTTATTCCACTTCCCCTGTGGTTATAGAAATTACACAAACCTGACAATTAACGGCAATCTTGTTAAACATATATTTAATTTATCTTCAACTTTTGTTTTAATAATCATATTTAAAGCAAAAAAAAAAAAAAAAAAAAATCATAACCCACACGGGTCCTACTATAAAAAATATTGGTATAAAAAATTTAAGTCTTGAGTTCAAATCCTAATGAAGATAGTCGGGATAATGAGTCTCTAGTTGTAGATGCAGAATTGCAACTTAAATTCTTTATATCGGGTGAAGGCTCATAAATTTGATAATCAAATTCAAATCTGGTCGCATGCCCCTGACTGCGACTGTTGCATTTGTCAAAAATATATATCTATATATTGTTTATCATGTTTAATTAGCATTAATGATAAGAATTCAATTTAGTAAGTAGATTAGGACCAAATTTTTATTAAAAATAAAAATAGAAAATTATTTACATACATACCTATATGTATGCAAATATAGGTATAAGGTTGATTTACATACATGGCTATATGAAAGTAACAATTACTAATATGTTTTCATTAATATATATATATATATATATATACCTTTTTGATAAAAATAGCTTGCCTTTTTTTATTCTTAATTAAGTGTGTGTGTACAATCAAATATGGACCACCAAAATTTATTGCTCTAATGTGGCCAAATTGCATTGTCCTTGAGACTATGGATTTCAAATGCTGTTTTTTCTCTTGATTTTTTTTAATTCTTAATTATTTTCTAAAAATAATTTTAAAGAAAAATTATGAATTACAGAGTACTTAATTCAAATAAAATGGGGAAAAAATCTTAAAATATTTGAATTCAAATTCAAATTAGACTCTGAATTATATCCTGTTAGAGAGAGTATAGTGCAATTCTTTTGACAAAAAGTTGTTATGTTAGTTCTCTAGTTTTTTTTTTCATGTAAATAAGAAAAAAAATAATTTGATATATATACATTTCTAAGCTTGTTTTCATGAAATTTTGCAAAATTTGAACTTTATTTATTTTTTTTAATTTCAAATTGATTTAGTTGAAAGCTTAACGATTACTTTTGAAATTTTGGAAGAGTCTAAACCGTAAGATCTGAATGAGAAGATTCCGGTTTACGGTTAGGATTTGCTAGTCAACTCATTTGTATTTTTTATTATTTTTTTATTTTAAGTGATTATAATTTGTTTATTTGTTTGTTTTTTATTTTTTATTTTTTTTCATTCAAATAAATAAATAAGCTTATAAGTTCAGACCAATTTGAACTCTAAATTGTTTGATTTTTTTTTCTTAGTGTTTATTAATAAAAAGAAATTGGTACAATTGTCATATATGCCCAAGTGTTCTAATGTAAAATCACAAAAATGAAAATTTTTTAATATATAACTTATATAAATACTATTAAAAAAATTATAAATCAAAATTATTTTATATTCAATATCTCATACTATGCCTTAATGCTTCATCTCTTGATTATGAAATTTTTTATACAGGTCAGTCTTCTACCGACATTCGTAGATAAGAATTTTAAAAGTTTTCAAATATCAATCGTTAGATTCAAATTCAATGGCTACATATCACCCAATTATCTGAACAGTACAGGGGACAGTGGAATAAACAACATTTATAAAACATTATTATGAATTTTGTGCAAACAGTATTGAGTGGGATGCACAAATATAAAGAAGGATGCTTAGTTCTTGCAGCACAACTGCTTGATTATCATTGCAGTGCTTATGCAATACGTCCAAACGGATTTGCACATTTTATAAATCAACCAACAATCTATTTTTAATCTCACTCTTTATTTTATTTATTTATTGATTAATAGACTCAAAAGACTTAAGAATAATACTGAACTTGGAGTACTTAGGGCAAAGCATCGTTGAACAGAACAGAGTTATCAGTTAATCGAACCAAAATTTGTTAAAAAATGAGAACGAACCAAATAAAGATAAAAACCGAAATTAACCAAACTGAAATATTTCAGTTCGGTTATTAACCGGAATTTATTATTTAACCAAAATTATGTAAAAAAAATTTTAAAATGATTTATAAGGAAATTAATTAAACTATTAATTTATAATTTGGTTCTGTCCCATATGGGCTTATATATATATATATATATATATATATATATATATATATATAATATAATATAATATAATTCTGTCCGGGTAAACTGATTTAAAAAAAAACCAAATCGAATCGAATACCAAATTATCAATAAAATTATTACCAAACCAAACCAGAAAAAATTTAGTAACTGGACCAAATTTTTTATTCGGTTTGGTTTGGGTTTGGTATTCGGGTTTTTCCGAATAATGCTCTACTGAGGGAAAGATTTGAACCCATGATCTCCTCTTTTTATACTTTAGTATTTTATCATTGTGCTATCCAATGGTTCACAACCTCACCGTTTATTCTTATTTCCATTTCCCTCCTAGTTTTTGTTCTTTGCAGACGTTAACATGTTGTATATATATAAAAATATATATATACAATGATATCACAGATAAGATTGATTTAGGTGATGAGTTCAATCATAGAAAGAAAAAAAAATGTGCCCACATGAATAATTATAGTACAAAGTTAATTAATTTCATCACTAATCAATGATTAACTTAATTAATCAAATCATAACCCAATATAATTTCTCTTTTAATGAAGGAACAATCCCAATATAAAAGACAAGAGTTTGAGCCTAATGATCCACTTGCAATGACCCCCACAACACAATCCACACTTTAAAACATTACCTTACAGGCTTACAATTCCACCCACCACTTCTCATCTCCTCAATACATGTCAATACAACTCCTTTTTGACACGTGTACAAAAATGACTCGAATTGCAAGATATTTTTTGCAACAGTGCAAACATGAGATCTAGAGAGAGAGGAAAAAATTGGAAATAAAGGTCGGTGATTCTAAAGTACACACACGGCTCTTCCAAAGTTTAATTCTCAATAAATGACGAGAAATTTTTTTGTTTTATTTTATTTTTTTGCGTAAAAATTATTAAATTATTAAAACTTTGGAAAAATCTATGAATTTAAGTAATTAATTAATTAATTAATTAATTAATTAATAATAAATGAAAACAAATATAAAATGATAAAAAGAACAACCTTTCTCTTTCTCACTTTCTCTCTCTACATTGATTTCATCTCCAGCGAGGAAGACAGAGAAGCTCCAGCGAGATGGAGATGGTGGGAAGGCGGGGGCATCTGGATTCCATTGGCTTTTTGGGAGTGATTCGGAACCCTACTTTTTGCTTGCTTTCTCTCGGTGGAGGATTTTGAGAGGAGGAAAAAGGGGGAGAGGAAAAGGAGGAGGAGAAAGAGGAGGAAGGGAGAGTGGAGATGTTCAGGTTGCATAGGCATAGGTCGAATAGTTTCGGGGAGAAATTGGAGTTTAAGTTCTCCAATCTACAGGCGTTTCAGGTTCGCATCTTTGTCTTCACCTCTGGTGTTTGATTTTTCTTGATTTGCAAAATTATGAGATTGCAATGTGTTTGGTGTGGTGGATTTTGCTTGGTTTTTGATGTTATTGGGGTTTTGTGGATCAAAGTGGAGTCTTTGACGTGTTCAAAATTTAATCTTGATCTGGTGTTCTATGGAAGTCGGTGAATATAAATGGATTGCAATATGAAAGCAATGAGTGGAACTCTTTCCAGCCTGGCTGATGAGCTGAAAGTTAAATTTCGGTAGTGGGTGTCGGTTTGTCTTGATATGAAAATCCCTTTGATTGCAATGTTGTGTCTGGAGTGAAGCTTGTTATTAGTTTATTTTGGTGGTTTTAGATTGCTTCTTGTTGTTTTCTGAGGTTTTTCGGATCATGTTGGAGTCTTTGATGTGGCAAAACATATATGCTTGAGAGGATGTTATTTTGAAGTTTGTTAAATTACAAGGAACACAGAGTGGGTAACAACGTATTGGTGTTATGGTACAAATTTTCAGCTTGAAGTTCTTTCTGGTCTCGATATGCTGAGCTGACAGAATTTGCAACGTAGAATTTTTTGTGTCCAATTTGGTTATGGCACTGTTGCCGGAAATATATTAAGTTTTGTGGCATGTAACTGTCCAAGTATCAGCAGTCATGAAATGCAATCAAACAATGTTACTTTGTCAATCAAAATCTTTCAGATGGCATGACCGTTATTTTCTTTTGGTTTTCGTAGATATTTTTTGTTTGAACTCAACTCACAAATAGATGCGTTTCTAACTTCCTCTAAATTTAATTCCATTTTATTGTTTCTATCTGGGAATTTTGTACTCATTGGTTGTGTTATGTGTGGCAGGTTCCTAGAGGTTGGGACAAGCTTTTTGTTTCTATTGTCTCAGTGGAAACTGGGAAGACAATTGCAAAATCCAGCAGAGCAGCAGTGCATGGTGGAACTTGTCAATGGACTGATTCTTTTTCAGAGTCAATTTGGGTTTCTCAAGATGGTGCAACAAAGGAGCTTGAAGAATGTCTATACAAGATTGTTGTTGCCATGGTCTGACATTTATCTTCACCTTTTTGTTGTTATGGTTCTCTTATCAGCCTTAGACAGCTTTTGATGAATTTTAATTGCAATTGTGCATCCTTTTCTGTGAAATATATCATTGACTTTTCATCTGATGAATCAGATCTAATAGAGTTTGGAATGTAGGGATCTTCAAGATCAGGTGTTCTTGGGGATGTTGCCTTGAATTTAACGGACTATGTTCATTCAAGAGACTCTGGTCTTCTTTCGTTGCCTCTGGAGAGGTGCAACTATGGCACAATTTTGCAGGTGTTTGTTGCTTAAATATAGTTTTTCCCCTTTTGTTTTATTATCTTTTTTTTGCAAGACTGGTATTTTTCCTACCCATTCAGTTCCTATCAATGTGTAACTCTGTGTAATTAGTATTGATGTTCCCACTGTACCATCTAAAATCATGTTCGTATTCTTTTTGCAATGGAGTTTAATATTTTTGTTATGGAAAATGTCTATATTCTTGTGATTTATGTCTAAAACACACTCTCTAACCAACTCTTGTTCTTCTTACTAATGACTGGTCACTAATATAAATATTATCTCGGTTCTTTGCCTTATGCAAGAAACCTAAGGTATATGAACAATCCAGAACACCATTACAATTCTTGTGCTTATTTTTCTCTGTTTTAACTATTAAACTCGAATAACCCTTCAATTCAACATCAGATAACTTCCTTGATATTTCACAGATTTATAATCTTGATGTAGAATTGGATTTGATTTTCATCTGTCATTCAACTGCCAATCTGCACCAGGTTGGCCGTTCCACTCAGTCCCTGTTTCATAGCCAAAATTAGATATTAGGGATGGAAATTAAAGAATTACTTAATTTCATTATGATGTTTGTGGCATTTAATGCCTTCTTAGAAGGTTTCTCTTACAAAGAAAATAAGTAATATTTTCTCTACCATTCTTTATTGTTGCCTCCCTTAAGTTCAAATTGTATGTCAAGTGCTAAATAATGTTTGCATTACTACTATCATTAGAGTAACTAATTGTCCCATATTAGTTAATTTGGTAGATGTAGATATGAATATATAAGCTTGGTCCCTCATCTTATCAGTTTAAAATTTTAGGTTGAATTGAGTCTAGATAATATATATTTGGTTTACAACAATGTTTAGCTAGTTGGTATATTTGGTTTGTATGCAATATGGCTGGTTAAAATAGATTAGTATGCATGAAAGGAGCATATTTAAGTAGGTTATAGTTCCACATCAGTTAATTTAGTAAATATAGACATGACTATATGAGTCTCTCATCCTTTGAGCTTATGCTTTTAGGTTGAATCCAGTCCACATAATATTCCAGTCCACATAATAGATGCTTAGTTTGCATCTAAGAATTATGCCTCTACAAATCATGTATTTTTTTTAATAGATATGCTTCATGCAATTTAAGGAATGAGAATTTTCTTATTGCATCTCATTTATGTTGATTTTTCTTGTAAAAAATTCAACTCGATCGAGATATTGTCTGCTTCTGTGATACAAATTTGATAATAATTTCATGTGTTCTCTCAAATTGCAGATCAAGGTTCAATGCCTTTCAAGAACTAAATCCAGGTTCCGTGTTATGCTTATTTGTATTGTTCCTGCTCTGTAGTCTCTTTGGTATCAACACAGTCCTGTATATGATGCAGGGATGGAAAAGGATGGAAAGAAACAAACTTCAATATTGAAGAACCAACCACAAACAATGATGATGTAGATAGCAAGTCTGATGGATCTGATGTGTCTAATAGGGTAGCTTCATCTTGCACTAATTTAGCTGGTGCTGCTCATCCAGATGAACCTGGGAACAGGGTGCGTTTATACCATCCAATATACTGTTGAATATGTATATCTTTTAGTGGAATTCCATGGATTGGGTATTTGTCTGTAAAATGCACGTGATATGCAGTTTCACACTTTATTTCTACAGATATCTTTGAGTTGAATTCCTAGGTGATATACTTTTGTTCGAAATCTTATTTTGTTGCTTTAGTTTTCTTTTTGTTCCTTTACTTGGATTTATTGGAAAGATTACATGTTACCAGTGGTAATGATACGTTTAGGTATGATGAGATATGTTTATTATGAATCATACTAGGATCATAGCTTGAACCAGATATTCTTATCAAGAAGTTTACTGACTCTTCCTTTGAAGATTTCAATATCTGCTATGCCATCATTTTCTTTATCTAATGGAGTAAATTGGTGGCTATTTCATGAACTCCTATATTAATATTATAGTGATTAATCCCTCAAGGATTTAGATGTATTCACTTTATGCCATGAGCATGCGACTGATGTTGTTTGATGACTCCCATTTATGCGAGAATGATGGATCTACCATTTATGTTTCGTTGTGCTTAGTTATTCTTTTTATCATCTTTTTGTTTCTTCAATTTATTACAAGTAATTGCCTGCTTTCTTTTCATCAGGACCGAAGTTTTTCTGCATCAGGTTCACATCGTAGTTCTGATTCTGGGGGGAGTTCCGTAGGCAGGGCAAATTTTTCTCCCCAGAGCAGCTTAAATGGGGGAGCATTTAACGTTGGCAGACCAGATTCATCTGGGTCCCATTACAACTTGCATTATGGTGGAGGTCACAGTGATGATGTTTCTAGATCCAACCATTCATCCTTTAATTCCCGGGTCTCAGGATCGTCTAATGCAATCCAATTACAAGAGGGGCAGATTTCTATACAAGGTGTAGCGCCAGTAACATTGAGGTCTTCTAATTCCTGTAAAGATCTTCTTGATGCTGCCGAAGAAACAATTGATGAACTCCGTGATGAGGTGAAGATGTGGGAGCGACATTCTCAGAAACTAAAGCTTGATCTTGAAATATTAAAAAAGCAAAATTCAGAAAAATCTAAACATCAGGCTAATCTAGATATGGAGCTTTCTGCTGCCTTCGCTGAACGGGATTCTTTCAAGCAAGAACTTGAACAATTAAAGTTGTCACTTGAGGAGTCGATGACAAAACAAACAGTAAATGGCTCTGCTAAAGTCGAGGAAGTTGTACGTGCGAAAAAAGAACTTGAAGATGAATTGAAGTTTCTAAAGGAATCAAATGCCAACTTAAGCATACAGCTAAAGAAGACACAAGACTCGAATCTTGAGCTCATTTCTATTCTTCAGGAGTTGGAGGAGACTGTAGAAAAGCAAACAATGGAGATAGCCAATCTTTCAGAACAGGCTCAAGCAAATGATTCTGGTAGTGGTTCAAAGGGCCGGTTGTTGTTGGATCTTGAGGCTGAATGGGCTCACAAGCTGTCTATGAAAGAAGAAGAAATAAAGAAGTTGGAGGATAAGTTATATGTTGCACTCCAGACTCGAGATCCGAGTCCTAAAATTTCCAGTGGAGATAATATTGACATGGTGATAGAAATCGAGACATTGAGAGCTAAAGTAGAGGAGTTAGAGAGAGACTGTGCTGAACTCACGGATGAAAACCTAGAGCTCCTATTTAAAATGAAAGAGTCAGGTAACAATATCAGACAAGGCAAGAGTTCTCTTAGCTCTACATCAAATGAGTTTGCGGACCATACTTCACGCGATAGTTCTGAGTTTGATGCTTCTCTTCTTAAATCACAAGTACGTAAACTAGAGCTGGAGCTCAAGAAGAAAGATGGGTCTAATGAAGACCTCACCAAATCTTTAACGCTTCAGATTGGGAAACTAGAGGAGAAATGTTCTGATCTTGAGAATGAACGGAAACATTTGAGAGATAAAGTTTCTGAACTACTTAGAGAGCTTGATAGTAGCCAGGTGGAATTAGAAGAAAAAATCCAAGAGTTGACTCAACTGTATCAAAAGCAAGAGAATTTGCTAGCTGCGGATTCTGGAGCAGATGAAAAAGCTGAATCATTGAGCTCCTCGGAGTTGTCTAGAGTACTCTCAGAAATAAGCAAGCAGCTTCATATCGCTCTAAGTCATGTGAAGGACCTACAAAGTAATGGTGAATCTGGTGCAGAAACTGAATGTTTATTTGACTCGGAGTTTTTGGCTCCTGGAGGCACAGATGCAGTCACTCAAAAAGATCAGGTGGACAATATGATAAAAGGTTTTGTCAAGTTCAATGATATGCTGGAATCAAAGTTAGTTGAATACAGGGCTCTCATTCAGTTTGCAGATGGAGATAGTAAGCAGCAAGACCAAAATTCTGTTGAAGCAAAAAAGTGGCTCAAGGATAATCTTTTATATGAACAAGAATTTGGAGCAGTTGAAGCTAAAGAAAACTCTAGAAATGGTGATACCCACATTGAATTGATAGAATCCAAGGCCATGGTAGAAGAGCTGAAGGCTGCGTGTTCATCTAAAGATGAACAAATTGATGACTTGAGAAATTCCAACAGGGAATTGGATGATTTAATTTCTGATATTCGGAGAGAGAAAGATCAGTTGGAGGAGCAGTTGAACACTGCGCTTGAGGAAATTAATGTTGCTTCTAACAGCTTGGAAGACGCTCGGCATGAGGTAATGATGTTTAAGGGTTCTGTGGATTCTCATGCATCTGCTAATAAGATGCTTGAAAAGAAGTTGGTGGAACTTGAGAGCAGCAAAAATGAACTGGATTTGCATATATCCGAGCTGGAGAAAGAAAATGTGCAGCTATCTGAACGCATATCTGGCTTGGAAGCTCAGCTAAGGTATCTGACAGATGAAAAGGAGTCCAATAGACTGGAACTAGAAGATTCTAAAGCACATATTGCAGACCTCAAGGATCAATTATCAAGCTTGCAAACTGAAATGGATTCACAAAAGCTGGGATTGGAACAGAAGCTTCAAGAAGCACAGAAGAGATTGGCAGAATCTCAAGAAGAGTCAGAGCTTCTGAAGAGAGCTCAGTCAAAACAGCAAGGAACTATTGAGAATCTGATGGAGGAGTGCGTCTCACTTCAAAAGTCTACTGCAGATTTGAAGAAGCAGAAATTGGATTTGCATGGCCGAAATTCACGCCTTGAGGTTGAGTTGGGTGAGTCACTTAAAAAGAGTGCTGATTTTTGTGAGAAGGTGGAGTTCTTGGAAGGAAAACTGTCATTGTTGCAGAAAGATATCATTTTGAAGGAGAATTTACTGGCTACAAAACTAGAAAATGTTTATAAAGAGAATAAAGAACTTGAAGAGAGAATCAGGCAGGCACATATCTTGTTAAATCAGCTGGATGAAGAAGTGAAACTTGAGAGAGCTGGAGCCCTCTTGACTGCACAGGCATCATCAGTCCATAATGAAGAAGAAATAACAGCAGCAGAGTCATCATGCGTATCATCAAACATGTTATCTGACAGAAGAAAACTTGAAACTAGTCTTCAAGAAGCCCAGGAGAAGATTAAGTGGTATGAGACTGAGCTAAATGGCCTCAAAAAGGAGACTGATAACAAAATTCAAGGGTTAGTTGATTTGCTAAATGTATCCAAGCAGAGTGAGGAGATGCTGATGATTGACATCACTCGGATGCAAAGACTGATAGAAAATATTAAATCCAGTGAAGAAAGATTCAAAAGAATGGCAAATGACTTGGAGCTAAAACTTAAAGCTTCAGATTATGAGAAGGAGCAAATAGCAGAAGAAATAACTGGCTTAAAACTTCAAGTACAAAAGGCTGCACTTCTACAGGATGAGATAATGGCACTTAAGACTGCTGTTGATGATGCAAAGTTTGAAAAAGGGAAGTTAGAAGAATTATTGAAGTCTGTATCTGAAGAATGTGAAGAATTAAAAACAGAGAAAATTTCATTCATGGATAAATTTTCAAATATGCAACAAGCATTACATGGTTGTGAAGATGATCGGCTCAAAAGGATTGCCTTGGAAGAAAAGCTTTCAAGGCTGGAAAGTGATCTGACCGCAAAAGAAGCTCTATGTGCTCAAGAGGCAGAAATAAAGAATGAACTTAATCGCATGAAAAGAGTAAATAGCGAGTATCAGAGGAAAGTTCAAAACTTGGAGGAGGAGAACGAGGACTTTACTAGGAAAACTAAGGAGCTGGAGAAGGAACTGCTGCTGAGGAAAGTACAGAGTGAGGTCAATAAAGTTTCTGTTGAGGTAGGTTGTTAGTTTCTTGATATTTGCATGGTAAATTTGTTTTATTTACATAATGCGATGGTCTTACATGTTTTCTATTGCAATATATATTAGAGAAATTTTATTTCTTAGAGTGCAATCATCACAGTGCTAAAAGCATAAGTTAAATCATCAAATTCTTACAATTCTCTAAAGGGTGTAGAAGTTCGATGGCCAAATGAGTTGAACTTTGTAACCCATGGTTGATATGTGGTGTCTGACATTTTATTGACCCTAAGCCATGTACTTTACTGTCTATGTTTCGAATGTGATCTATTCAGATCATCATATATGACACTATTATTAAAAATTCATTCTTTTTAAATATTTTGGTGAGGCTACAGTTGTATATTTGTTTTCCGCACACTCCGTCATGGCTGTATAGGCAATTTGAAATATCAACCTAAATTAGTGTGTTCTTTGATTTTCCACTTTGCACATTATCTGGTAGCGTATCATGCTCCAAATTGAATTTATGATGCATATTTCAAAAGTTTTAACTATAGTTGAACAGCTTATGTTAGAATCTATTTCTATGTTTGCTTTCATTGTCATATTCGACTTCTTTTTCTCAACTCTTTCCTTTATTAATTACTTACAATCAGGACAGACATTGTTCTCCATAGTTTGAATGGGCCATAATGAGTTCACTTGTTCTTGGAATCACATAATCCAAATTTAAAATGAATAACTCTTCATTAGAACTCACAAATTTATATTATGATAATTTGCACAAAAACTTATTTCTATCAAATTAAAGCTATTGCATTCTATTTGATGTGCTTTAATCATCGTTGGTAAGTATTTTTGTGGTCAATGCATGAATTTGATTTAAATCATTGTGGAATATATTATCTTCTTCTTCCTCCTCTTTTTCTTGGTCTTCGAAAGATATTGTTTAGGAAGTCGTAGAATCACTTTGATGAAATAATTACTTGTGTCTACATATGTTTACTCTTGCATTGGTTTCAGGATGGCAATAATCCACATAAGGAAAACCAAGGAGATGGCGACAAAGTTGATCTCAAGTCCAAGATCCAGTCCCTTGAAACTGAACTTGCTGAGGCTTTAGAGGCGAGTAGCATGTACAGAATACAACTTCAGAGGTACACACAGATGCCACACTTTTTCTTATTTCATTTTCATTGGCTACCTAATTCAAATTATGTGAAGCAAACTTGTGAAAGCAATTTGTGTAATTATATGGATTGACTAGACACCACCAAATATTCCCATGATTCCTTGTTGAAATGGTGGTTGCCACAACCAAATTATAAAGTAGCTAATCTACAATCATCATCAGCATAATAACACCGCTTCCATGATGCAACAAGTTAAGATATCCTTTGTCATCATGTCTAAAATTCTTAAGATGCATATAGGTTTGTATTTCATTTTAATAGATTAATTTATTAGAACCGAGAATTCTCAATTGTTTCCATTTTAATAAATTCTCTCATTCATCACCTACCGATTGAAGATTGTTTTTTCTTCTTAACTTTTAGTCTTGTCCAAACATTAATTTTGTTAAAAAAAAGTCAAAAGATCAATCAATGGTTATAGGTGATCATCATTCAAAGTTCATCTGAGAACTCCATCCAAGTGTTATAGATGGAATTCATTTATGATTTATTTTTATCTATTTATTTGAACTGATTTGAACATTGTTCCATAAACAGCCATTGCTGCATATTATGTTTATGGTTAATATAAAACAAGCTCGGAATACAATTATGCCGTCGAGCCTGTCTCGTTTGCATTTCTCGATCATTGCTTGAAATAGACACTCTCATTTTCTCTTGAAAATTGAACATTTCCCAATCCATGTGCTACATGAAAAGTTGTTCAACTGGCAAGACAGAACTCGCTTGCCGGCTTTACACACCATATTTACGTCTCTATCACACAACTTTTGCAGTCTTGTTGCAGAGAAGGAAAATAATCAATCTGAGATTCTCAAGAAAAGCCCCGAAAATGAAGCAAATGCAAACCAAACTGCAAGAATCTCATCATTAGAAGCCGAATTAAAAGACATGCAAGAGCGTTATCTAAACATGAGTCTCAAATTTGCCGAAGTGGAAGCTCAGCGCGAGCAACTGGTTATGAAGCTCAAATCGACGAATAAAGAGAAGAGATGGTTCTGATGAAATCTCAAGACCTTGCCAAGAAATTTTTTTTTTCCATTAGAGCCGTCATTGCCGACGCCTGAATTCTTTCGTTTATGCTTTACTGTAAATGTATTTAATTTATGGCATTCGTATCGAAGAATGATACCTTACCATTCTTGTGCATGTTCACTCAGTTGTTTCCTTTGTAAGAGAATTCACTGGTGACATGAAGGAAGATCATTGAAATATAATCCTGCTCTGCTGGGCTTAGCTTAAAACCAGCAGAAAATAAGCAGCATAGATTCAACCAAGATTGTTCCTGATGATCTAAAACCTTTTTTTTAACGTTCTTATTGTTTTTTTTTTTTTTGGAAAATAGGTGATAAGCGTTCTCCATTTAAGAGAAGTCAGTGATGTGCACAGGTGTGGGTTGATCCAGTGGCGGAGCCAGAAATAACAAACAAGAGAGGCAAACAAATTTAATAAATCAAAATTTAAGTATTTTCAAAATTATATAATAATATAAATTAAATATTATATTTTGTTTCTATAAAAAAAACGTCTTTACATAAATAAATACTACAAAAGATCAACACGGCAATATTGTTCCCCGTACTGTTTATATACTAGTCATGCACTGTTCACCGAGCCACAGTACTACTATTCATATAATATTTATGCAATGTACATCAAGGTCCAATACTATTCTTAAATCTCTTGACTAGAGGGCGCTTGTCGCCTATTAATAATAATAATAATAAAAAAAAAGAAAAACTTATAATTAATCTATGTGAATTTTCATATTTTGAAATTAACAAATAATTTTATTAATACAATCAAATATATTTTTCTCAATGTTTATAAATAAGCAATAAGCTAGAATATATTGATCACTAATTTTATTATGTAGATGAGTCTTCATAATTTTATGGCAAAAAAAACATGTCAAAAAATAGATGATATTGATATGACATTAAATTTAAAAGTTAAATTACAAATTAAACCATGTAAAATTAAATTATTTCTTTATTTTAAGAATTTTCATATATATATATATTAAGTATATTTAATTGGAAAAGAGGAGGGGGGCAATTGCCCCTCTTCTCTTTTATGTGGCTCCGTCACTGCTCGATTTCAGGTTTTTTTTTAAAATAAATATCATATACAAGGATTCCGTACCAATAGGCCAAAAGGTTATTGGTTGTTTTGTTTTTTGTTTTTTAATTTTTTGGGTGAATGATATTAAAAAGGAAATAATATTTTGACATGGATATATAAGGCTTTCAATGTTGATTACAGTATTTATTTTCATGTGTATAATTATATATAAATTATAAACAAAAAATGAAAGAAATTAGATGGCAATGAAAGCATTTAATTCCATCTCTAGTAAAGTAAACACATGACTACATAAATAATGAACACTTAAAATTCATTAAAAGAAAAAGAAAACATAACAAACTCCACTCAGAACAACTTATCCACTCAAGCTCTGAGCACTCATTACAAACCTCCAAAAATTTTTTAAAGGTTTTCTTTTTCTTTTTCTTTTTCTCTTTTTTGGAAGGGTACCTTGAAAATTTACTTAATTATAATTATACCCTTAAAAAAAAAAAATCAAATGTCATGCAATTTGTTTACATATACACCTTTCTTTCCCACGTACACCATTAAATATATTTTAAATTATTTAAACACTCGTTTTTTTAATAGTTATAATAGAAATTTATTTTATTCATAAATTATCCCTAATAATGTTAATATATATATATATATATATATATATATATATATATATATATATATATATATATAAATTTATCATAATTAAAAAAATTTATGAGTTAGATGTAATGAATAAAATGAGTTTGATTTGTAAGTGATTAGCAAAAATACTAATTTGATAACCATTAGAAATATTTAAAGATACATAAGCACAAATTATTTTAATTGTATAAATTTGATAGAATGGTATATACGCAAACAAATCGAATTTTAAAAATATAAATGGCATTCGGTTTAATCGAGAAGTATGCACATAATTAGATGATTTTTTTTTTGAAAAAAATAATTAGATGAATTTTCAACGGTATATATAAAAAAAGGAAAGAGTTTTTTTTTTTAAATATTTTCTTCCAATCAAGTCATATGTCAACACAAGCTATAAGCAACCATGAAGTTTCCATTGATATGAATGGGCCAAAGCTAATTGAGTAAAGTGGTTCATTAGGCAAAGGACAAAAGAAAAAAAAGGTGGTTATCCTTGTTATATGCTTAATTTGCCTCTTGCCTAACAACCAACAAGTTTTAATTAATCACACAAAACGTACACAACCCATTAATTTGCATGTCTCTTTAACTTTTCATTTATGTTTCTGTTGGTATAACCAACAACTTGTTCATGTTTTTCTCACACCAAAATTAGGCCCCCATGCAAACGTATATTTTTCTTCATTAAAGCATAAGATATGGTGCAATGATATTTAGAATATTAGTAGTTAGGAGCATCATATTGTCACCTTTAATTGTGCTAAGTTTTTTTTTTTTCTAGGCAACAACAACTGCTCCATAAGGAAGTTGTCAAAGGACAAGTAGGTAGGTACAGTGGTATACTAGTTATAGTGGTTTGATAAATCTTTTTAAAATTTATTAACTTGGTTAGATGTTACATGGGCAATTAGAGTCCTACCTCGTGTACGTCTAGAAAAGTTTCAGAAACCAAATTGAGCTAATAAATCCTCCATGCTATGTAACCCTGGAAGAGAAGGAAACTCCCACAGTGACTTAGTGAATAGTGAATGAATGATACTGTTATAGTATTCTATTGTATTTTGTAGTACTTGCACATAATTGTAAACATTAAATTAGGGATTCGATCTTGGGGTCTACCTATTAATCATTCAAGTAACAATCCACTGTACTGGGTGGTGGTTGTTAATTAAGCAAATTCCTCTCTTTAGATGCAAGTTAGAATGATATATATAATAAAAATTAAAACAATTTAAGTTATCAAAAGATTATCATTGTAACATATAATATTATTCTTTTTTTCTTTTATGAGTATATTTTGATTATTAACTATTAATTATATTATCAATGATCTCTTGGTCTATTAGCATCAAGTTTTACTGAGTAGCGTACTTGTGTCTCACAGAAAAAGGAGATTCAAATCTCAGGTAAGGTAAAAACACAAATGTATTGAGATAGTAATCTTACACATGTGCACAACATGCAGTTTTTTCATATTTTATATAAAAAATACTATTAATTAATTATATCAAATATTTTCAAATGCATTTGAAATGAAAAATTGATATGAAAGCACTAGAAATCATCATTTAAGTGAAGTTTCCAACTTCCACATTTATATCTCATTACTCAAAACATGAGAAACCAACAATAAACGTAGGAAGAATGAATGAGTGATTTGATTGGAAAACCAAAAACCAATCAATCATATAGATTAAAGTCCTTTAGAAGATGATCATTAGGCTTCTTTCAAGCTAAGGATGAATTTCTAGGAAAGGATTGCTCATGCATTATAGATAGACTCAGCTATATATGTCTAGCTATGTCTTTTTAGTGGGTCATTTTAGTGATTGATTAGTGATTAGAGTTAGTATTACTTAGCTTTCAGTTCCCATCTTTACCTACATAGACCTCATAATAATAGAAGCTTCATTATTAGCTTTATAAAGAAGCCTTTTGAGAAATTTCTAGACATTTATCATCATTAATATTAATCTTGGTTTTACAAAGCATGAATCATAACTATTCCAATTTCATATAAGTTTATAAAAATAAAGTTAGTTGAGATATATGTTCTTAATTTTATATATTGTTTTTTTTTAATTAATTTTATTTTCAATATTCACATAAACATTAGTACACAAGTTTCTTTTTTCTTTGTTTCATTTCATGAAGACATCTCTATCATTTACTTGCTAATAGGAGAAACATTGACTAAACATGAGTAATGAATAATATTTTAATTGCAAGATATATAATCATCTAACTATAGAAAACTTTCTTCATTGTTCATTGATATATCTATTAGCATATATTAGAATTGTGTTAGTATATAAGGATATATTAGCATTGCTATATTAGTATATATGGATATATTAGCATATATTAGTATTATGGTAATATATAAGGATATATTAGCATATAAAATCCAGTAGTCGGATATATTAGCATATATTAGTATTATGATAATATATAAGGATATATTAGCATATAAACTAATATAGCAATGCTAATATATTCTTATATACTAACATAATTCTAATATATGCTAATAATATCATTATTATTACTATTATTTTTTTTTATAAAGTAGACAAATTACATCATGAACATTCATAAGTGAAAAGTTAACAAGTCAATTCATTAATTGTGTCTTTATCTTAGATAGTTTAGGTTTGAACCCTCCTTCTCATCAGTAATGACACGATTATCCTATATAGGGTATCTGGTGTCAATAGATAAAGAGATATATATAATCAATTGAATCTATTTTTTTTTAAATTAAACAAGCATGAAAAAAAGATAAGATATTTTTTCATCATTAATATATTAGAAAGTATATGAATTTATAAATTTTTTATTTTTATTTTACTTGAGGCTATGTCTTTAACTTCCTATTTTCTTTTACTATATATATATATATATATTATGCAATGACAACTGTGTTTGAACACCAAAAAATCATATATATATTATGCAATGACAACTGTGTTTGAACACCAAAAAATCATGTAGATAGAAAGAGGACAAGTTAATTTATCATCATGATAAACATGGCATGAAATCAATATGCAACCAAAATATAGTGGCTTCTTTGGATGCCAGTGAGTGCTCATGCTGTCCATAAATTGTCCTAAAAATTCCCTCACTTAGAAATAGACATTCATAACACCTTCACAAGGGCCCATTTTGTACTCATTCAATTGGCCTCATATATCTACACCAATCATATATCATCAAAAATATAAAAGGCCTGGTTCTTCATATCTGTTATATATAAATATATATATATATAATTTATATTTTTTTAAATTTTTTTATTTAGATATCTTTGGTATGTTATTGTTTCTTTAGATGCACTTAATGCCATTTAATTAGAAATATGATTAAAATGATTTCCCCAACTAATTGTATTATCTATCTTACACCCACGACAAACTATTTTTTTTTTTAATTTTATCTATTTTTTTATTCACACACAAGCTTTACTTATTATATATATATATCACTTATGAATTTTTTTAATAAATATGTGAATAAATCATGGACCCTTAATATTTGAGTTGGGAGGATTTCAAAGTCTTTTCACTTTGACATGAGAGAAAAAAAATCTTCAAATTTTTTACTCAAAATATATCTTACTGTTTATTGATGACTTTCTTAAAGAAAACAAATAAAAAACAAGAAGTACAAGTAACAATGAGTTAACATAAATAGTAAAGTAAATGAATCTGATCCATATGAAAGAATCTAAAGAGAACGTCCTTGAAAGAAGATCCAAGAGCACATGCATGCATGCATGCATGCACATGCATGGTTGAATCAAACCTATACTATATATGTATAGTTTTCATTAATTCAATCATGCATGTATATAAATATAAAAAAACAGTAGTTCATGGGAAACACAATGACCTAATGTTTTGTGCAGCATGTGTTTGTTCAGTAGAGGAAATGAAGGATTAGACAGATATGTATGTTTTGACAGAAAAGAAGGCAAAGAGAAGATTAAAAAAAAAAAACAGCAAAAAGAAAGGCAGGCAATGTCTTTGGTTATCTTCCCCATCTCTTTGTTTCATAGCTTAATGTCCATGCATGCTGTCCCCTAATGGTCACACATGATGCACTGTTTTAGGGTTAGGGTTAGGGTTAGGGTTTCAGGAAAGCTCCATACATCAGATCAAGCTGCTGAAAATGATTGAAGATAAACTATATTAATTAAATTGGTCCTTGGAGGATGATGATGGGTCACCCTACTGAATGCACTTTAGGGTACAGTGTCCTCTTTTTCAGTGTCATTTTTTTGGTGGCTTTATATATATACTTTGTTATATTATTTAAGATATAATTAATATTTAACTATACATAATTAGCTGTTTTTGATGGCAGTGATTAGAGTCTTATCATCATCATCATTAAGTTAATTCATAGTTCAATAACTTAAGTTTTACGTATGTTTTATGGGGATTAATAAGGTTTTCAAATGGTTGTTAAAAATTCTATTTTAATTCAGAAGTTTGAAATTCATGCATGGTTAATTATCATATATTATTTAATATACTTGTATTGTTCTAAAACGAAGAAAGTTTAATTAGTAGTAATAATCACAAATTTTATCTTATTATTTATGGAAGTAAAGAATGTCATGTTGGAATCCATAAATGTCATTGTTCATTGTTCCATATAATAATTAATTATTGAAACTCATGCATATAAGCCTTTGGTTTGGGACTGCAACCAAGAAATTGATATTTATATATCCTTATGTTAGAAGACTATATATGTATATATTTCCTTAAATTCCATGAAATTTTTATTAATATAGTTCTTGTGGATTAATGTAATAATATTAGTGGTTATTTTTTGTATGAATCTTAAGTAGTGATGTGGAATTAGTGCATGCTTGCAAGCTGCATGTGGCCTATGAATTGATAATATTAGTTTTATTAGCCCTATTATATGTTTTTAAAAAATTGTTAACTAAATGCTTTGAATTATCATATAATATATAAAATATTTAACACTTATAATTGGGTTGAGGTTTTATCAAAACCCTAATTTTTAGAGTATCCAAAAAGAAATCATCAACCATCTTCACATTAAATGATGGTTATACTTTTTCCTAAGCTAAATGAAAGATTGAGAGATCAATTCCCATAAAATTTTTCCAATTTTTTTTTAATTTTTTTACAAATTTGTACAATATTTTTGGCCAAATTAATTGCTATGGGTGACTATATCATTGAATTAAATAAAATTGTATTAGTTAAAAGGTAAAAATGATTTTTTTTAGATCTTTCACCCATCAATGTTCTAAGAACATGGATTCTACAAGATTAAATTTAAAATCACTTATTTAACTAACCAAAAGTTCCACCAACACTGGTTAGAATAATTATACTTTGTTTAATTTATTATTTATTTATTTATTTTTTTGGAGATTCCAAATACTGGGAGTTCAAACCACTTGGTGAATTTGATATATTAACACTAAAACCTAGAAATATTTAGCAAATATTTCATTTAATATTTCATCCACCAAATTAAAAATGAAGACCATCTCTTTATATATTCTTATCACACACACACACACACACACACACACACACAAGAGGGTGAAAGATAAATAGTAAGGCATGTGTTGTTTAATTAAGGGACAAGTGGAGATGTTCACGCATAGGGACAACAATACATTATGAATCTAGTGAATGGAATTGTTGATCATTTTCCATTAATCAAGCATGCATGTATGCAGGGTCCTTTGTCATTTCCTTCTTGAACTTATTTGACATATATATACATATATATCAATGAAATTAACTTATCACTTAATGAATAATGAATACTAAAAGAGAGTGAACCATGCATGCAGAGGAGAATGGGCACTTTGTAAGTTTCTTTGCATGTGGTTGTCCTTTTTATTGTATTTTATTTAAACTATATATATATATCAAGCCATTTAACTAGTTTATCCTTTGACAACTAATGTACTTTTGTCCCCTAATCTTAAACATAAGATTAATATATTCGGTGATATGACATGATTCAGGCAAAATTCACTTACCATTTTGTTACAAATCTTATGAAAAGTGATTAGAAAAAACAACTAGATATATGTGTTAAAAACTTAAAATATTGATGAACCTGAAATATCTACACTTGTAATTACCAATAAAATTTAAGCTCAAATACATTATTTAAACACAAATAAAGATAGGAAAATTTAGAAAAACTATATGTATTGAAGAACATATTAAGCTCATATTCCCACATGATATAGCTCCAATTAAGTATGATTTTTTTATTTGTGGTGAGAGCTTGCCTCACAAAGAGGGGGACAATGGACCATATGCCATGCATGGTGCCCCATTGGCTTCTCTCACACTCACCACATGCATACATATGATGCACATAGTCTTTATTTTATACTATCTACTTGTACATATTAAAACAATAATTTAATTATTTAAAGAATTGGAAAGGAGAAAAGCACTACAACACAAATTAAAGAATGTTAGATATTGGAAGGGAGAGAGAGAGAGAGAGAGAGCTTGGTAGTAGTTTTATGTCATTTGTTTATATATAATAATAGTCAAAGAATGAAATGAGAACTTTGGTATGATTGAGCCAATGAGGTTTCTCCACAAGGAAGCATGTTGGCTTTTAGTGGATCATTAAGTCTTTGAGTATTGAAATGGAGTTTGCGTTTGTGAGAGCCATGATATGAAGATTGGGATCCTTTTGAAAAGTGAGAAGATAAATATTAATTTTCAAGATGATAAAGTTTGGATTATGGGATTTTTAAATACAGAGTTAATTAATATTTTATTTTTCACTTTGATGATGATTTCTTGCATGACACTATTTGATAATGCCAACATTATAGGTGTCATAAATATATATAAGTATAAAATTGTGGAGGAGGGATGATCAATGCTTCGTGAATGATGTTTCTTGTCTTTTATGTTTGTAACTTTTTTTTGCAAGACTTACTAAATGTTAATTTAGTAAGTTAACTTTATTTACTATTATTATTATTATTATTATTATTATTAGTTTGGTAAAGAAAAGTTAAATGATTTATAAAGACATAAAAAATTTAAGAAATTAATTATATTAAAAATTTTAATCAATCAACTTAGTATGAAGTAGTTTATACGAACCAACAATTTCATGGTCTATTACACGAAATTTTTTGTGTAAGGTATTCGTATTCTACTAAAAAAATGGGATGAATCTCAGCTCACATGATGAGATCACATTTGTATTGAGAAATTAAACTCATGTCTGTGAATGCCCTGACATGATTTACCCACATCTTGTAAACAATAATAGTTTAGAAGACATACATTAAATTTATTTAACAAGCAATTAGATAAAAATAAATTAGTTAGCATTTTGTGTTCATCTTGATGGGTTCCAGGAACAGGGTATTCCCTAATCCTCCCATATCACATCCTGACACGTATGTTGTTATTTTTTTATGTTATGGTTGGGGACACGTGTCATGTTGTGATAGAGAAAGACCAGAGAATAACCTGGTTCTGGAATTAAATGAGATGACTTCCGGCATTTCTTCTACAGTAATTTAAACTTAATTAATAAAATTATATTACATATTGCATTATATGAAATGCTCTAGTTTGGTGGGTTGTTTACTTGTTTTGATGAAATAATTTCCAAAAATAATTATAATTACATAGGATTCTGATAAGTTTTATATAGTGTATCGAATGCATTGGATGCTATAAATGAAAGGCCAACAATTGGTCATGGAAACATCATTGTCTACACATAAAGTGTGCTTGTTTCTTCTAAGCCTCTCTAATTTGACAAGCTCTTCTTTGTCTTAGACTTTATTTACTTTATATTATATAATAATAATAATAATAATAATAATAATAATATATGTTTTTTAAAAAGAATTGAATCAATCATAATTTATAAAAGAAAACAAATGACAAATATAAGATGACATGAATAAAAGTATCTAGAACTAAAAACAAAAACTCATGCAAAGTGACAAGCTAACAAGCTAAGAGAAAAATAAAAAAAAACAAAATATTTACCGGCAGTGAAAAATAAAAAAAATAAAAATAAAATCATCGCAATAGGAAAACATAATAAAGTACATAATAGCATTAAAATAAGCCCATAAATGACACTTCAGGAAACGCTATGATCTCAGTCGGAAGAATTTTTTGATTCATATGCTAGAGGACTAGCAAAATTTGGATTTTTTTTATTAGGAGGATAGCTTCTTCTAATTATATTACTTTCACTATAGAAATTATTATTAATAAATAACTTAAAAACTCATAGAAATAGTCAAATTTATTTTTTACCTTCTTGGATATCTATCTAATATTAGCTTATAAGATGATGATTGAATTGTAGCAAAGCAGAAGAGTCCTTTAAATTTAATATAAAAATATTATTTATATGTAAAAGATCATTATTATAAAGCTCCTTTTGCTTTGATAGTAAGCTTAGAGAGATAATTAATCAAACACTTTCATTAAGATCCCAATAGTCAAATGAATCCTTGAAAATGTAAAAAGCTCTCTTTTTAACCATGTATCATTATGAAGTCTAAAGAATGAGCTTTTTTAGACTATGTTTTTTCTCTTTCATTGTTTAGGTACTAGGTTTTATTAACATTTCCATTAATTAAGGTGTGCTTGTTCAAAGAAATATATATTTTTTAAAATAAAATGTTTTAAATTTTGATTCATATCATATCACTGTACTTATTATCTTATTAAAATCATTTTGGTGGAATAAAAAGGATTTAGAAGTACTTGCTTCTTATAAATTACTCTTTATCCAAAACCATAGATAATAGCATGATGATAGTTTTTTTTTTAAATAAAGTGTGAATGATTTTGATTAATTTCCAAAAGTACATTAAGATGGAAAATGACAAAATGACTTTCAATTTTTTTTATAAAAATAATATTCTTAAAAAAAATTATTAAAATTTTATTCATACAAAACATCAATCCAACTCATAAGTGTATGAACTAAGTCAAAAATAAATAAATAAATAAATAAAATTAATAACATCACTTATGCTCACAAGAGTAAAAACCAAGTAAAAAATTACTCAAAAAACACACAAGAACAAATTCCTCAATTTAATCTCAATGTTTCACCAAATCTAGCAAATGTACCAAATTACCCAAAATTTCCCTCCAACCCTAACCCTAACCCTAACCCTAACCCTAACATCACATAGAACTGCCATGCCAACTTCCCCCCTTCCTCTCTTTCTCTATAAACACATGACGTGAGAGTAAGACAACAGCGTCTCCTCCCACTTGACAGTGATTTCACCTAACCAAAATCCATTGTGCTTTAAGATTAACGCTACATCATCATCACCCATCACAAATCTTAACATCCACGTGTCACTCAATAACGCACATCACTAACCTTTTCCCCTCTCACCGACGGAAGGGCAAAACCGTCATTCAACACACCCTTCATGAGAGAAAGAGACAAATCCATGTGTCCTTTCCCTCTTTCTCCTCCTCCCCTCCCAAACCCTTACGTGGACCAATCATATAATTTTCTCATAATTTTCTCTAATTTTTAATATTTTAAAAAAATTCATACCCCTCCTCCTCTCCAACCCCCTCCCTCTTCTCTCGCCGTTCCCTTCTCTCTATCTTGTTAATTAAAAAATAAATAAAAAATAGGAAAAAATAAAAATAAAAAATAAAAAAAAGTGAAAAAAAAAACCACTAATTTCTCCATTTATGGTTTCTATATATATATATATGAAATCTATCCATCCGTTAATCTCTTGAGAAGCAAGAACGAAGGTCTCTCGGGTGAATGGATCTCCATGGCTAGGGTTTCGAGGTCTTCGATGGTACCCTAGGGTTTCGAGAAGGAAGGTGGGTTGGAGGAATGGCGGAGGTACGGCAGAAGCATGAAGTTGTTGCCGGTTGTGAGTTCCGGCGAGGGCTTGAGGAACTTGTTCGTGACCATATCGATGGATGCATGTCTGCGGCGTTTGCGTCTTGTAGTGGGGTTGGGGAGGATGAAGATGGTGTGGATAATGCTGAGCAGCTTGCGCGGCGGCGGAGGAGGTCGGATTTGGAGGGGGATGATTTGGCGGAGTCATCGGCGGCGGCGAGAAGGCATTCGAGGATTTTGAGCCGGTGGGTGGCGAGGCAGGCGGAGGAGATGATCACGACGATGGAGAGGCGGAACCGGGAGTCGGAGCTTTTGGCGTTGGCGGGCTTGCATACGGTGTCGATGCTTGATTCGTCGTTTCTGCGTGAGCCGCGACGTGCGCAGCAGCAGTCGGTTCCGGTTGAGCGGCCACGGGGGTCGTCGTCGCTTTTGCAGCGGTGGCGCGAGCTGGAGAGCCGGGCGCCGGAGCGGCGTGGTGGTTTGGTGAGCGACAGTGAGGAGATTGGGTACGCGCAGTGGGTGCCGGGGTCAAGGAGAGAGGCTGCGGTGGAGGAGGATGAGAGGTCGAGTAGGGAGCAGTCTCCGGAGGTCGGGGATGGGGAGCGGGAGCGGGAGCGGGTGAGGGAGATCGTGCGTGGGTGGAGGACAGAGAGTGGGATGACGGCTGAAACGGGCTCTGGTGTCTCACCGAGGAATGAGAGCCCGCGAGGGGAGTGGTTAGGTGAGACTGAGCGGGAGAGAGTGAGGTTGGTGAGGGAGTGGGTTCAGATGGCAAGCCAGCAGAGAGATGCGCAGGCGGCTAACCGGAGGGAGGAGAGGGATGCTCGGGCTGCTAGCCGGAGGGAGGAGAGGGATGCCCAGGCTGTCAGCCGGAGGGAAGAGAGGGATGCCCGGGCTGCTAGCCGGAGGGAAGAGAGGGATGTCCAAGCTGCTAGCCGAAGGGAAGAGAGGGATGCCCAGGCTGCCAGCCGGAGGGAGGAGAGGGATGCCCAGGCTGCCCGGGCTGATCGCTTGGAAGGGCAGCAGGAGCACATAAGGAGGGACTTGCTGAGGTTGAGAGGGAGGCAAGCGCGCCTTGATCTGATCATGAGGATTGTGAGGGAAAGGCAGCGGGAACTCCAGGGCTTGTCAGAGCACCGGGCAGTTTCAGATTTTGCTTACAGGAATAGAATTCAGGTCAGTGGCTGTTCTTGCTGGTTCTTTTTTCTTTGATCAATCGCTGGATGCTTGTATGCATGGATTTGTAAATGGATCAATATACATTTATGGAAAAAAATCCAAATTTTTTCCTTTACGCTGGCCTCTTTCTCCAAAATCTGGCCTGCCTCTGCTCATTCTTGTATATCGAGCTCTTTTATCATGTTAAGATGGATAATGCATGATAATAAAGAAATATGGGCTAAGATAAGATTTCATGACTGGTTTGCTAGTTTGGTTTTGCTCCATGCCTTAAATATTTTGGTGATGCCTACCAGCCAAAATTTAAATAATTTGGCATACTGAATTTTGTCTTGAGAAGCTATGAAAGGAACATTTTTCTTGTATGGTGTTTTCCTTATATCCACATATCTCTATATTTGAGTTTTTTTTCTGTTTCAATAATTTCCTTCAATCAAGTTAGCTACTGGCAAAAGGCTTCCACTATGAAAGAGTTTGTGTTATCTTTGTTCACATGGCGTGTGTGCCAATTAACTCCTGGCTATCCTTAGCGAGTGACTTTGTTATCTGAAGGCTTTTTTTAAACCTTCTCCATTAACTTCATACTCATCATCTTGGTTTTAGGCTTTTCCGATTGAATTGGAAGCTACATAGCCAATGCCGTGCTTATACAGGATCCCTTTTTATGGTTTTGGTTTAGGCTATTCTGGTCTTGTCTTTCCATACATTATCATCAACATTCTTAAAAGATGTCTTGCTTTTTCCATTTTCGTGACCTTCATCATGCAATTTGCTGAATCATATTATCCGCAAACCGTACCTGTTAGTACCTTTGTATAGATTTTTCGTTCAGTTTGGCACTGATCAAACAGCGTAGAATTTTCTTTCTTATTTGATGTGCCAAGTTTAACTTACCCTTTATATACAATGTGTTGAATTGTTTGATGCTTATCTTCATGATTATTTTGGTATCTTTCTAATGAAATCATGTTTCAGTCGCTTCTTAGGGGTAGATTCTTGAGAAATGGAAGGCCTCCTGAAGATGAAAGACAACCATCAGCAGCTGTGAGGGAACTAGGCCAGCTAAGACAACATCATCCTGTCTCTGGTCTAAGGTACAATTTCTTTAACCTGTGCGAGTCCATTTTAGTTCAATTCTGAAAACCTTTATTCTGATCATGAATACTAGAATGGTAGTTGCCTTTTATGGCATACCCACTATTTTTTTGTGATAAGCTTCCTCTGGATATTTGTGATTTACACATTTATGAGTGTGTTCAGTATAGAATCTGTGGTTCATCAGTCTAGTAATTCAGATGTTCATTTATTATATATCTGATGTTTGTTAAGCACCACATGGAAGGAAAGACTCATCTGAATCATCTATTTTAAAGTGCATTGGCATGTGGCACCATCCAATTGTTTTGGTGCAATGCCGGGTTTAGACAAAAATTCTACATGGGGATAAGGCTATTATATTGAACTCTTACCAGACCTTGTGCCATTGGAAGTTTTGGTAAATGTGATGCTTATTTATATTTATAATTTTGACGCTTTACATCATCAATAAGCTTAATTTTTATCGCAGCATCAAATCCTTAGATGACGGATGCGGCTTTTTATTTTTACTGACTTGAGGTATAAGCTTAACTATGAAGAATCATCACCAGTTTATGGGATCTTGTCTATGTGGAGTATTACAATTAAATTTGAACTGTCAATCAGATTCCCATGTCTGATTGACCATGATAAATTTTCATGAAAAATGTTAGTTACCTTGTTTTCCATTTGGTTCTTGCAAATTGTCAAGTGATTTAGCTGAGATATGTTAGTGGCCATTTTATTTTATTTATTTTTTGTATCTTTGAAAAACCTCTTTTTACAAGTTTGGCGTTGTTGAAGACTTCAGAGCTTTTTGCTGGGAATGAAATCCTACACAAGTCATTCTTCTTTGTTTTCACAGTGCGTGCTACTTTTAGGTCCTTAGAGCTGAGATTGAGCTTTCTGTAATCTATGCTATTTCACAAGGCAGATACTTCCAAATATAATGTATCATAGTACAATTGGCTGTTAATTAAATGATATAATATTCTTTGATATAATGGTGTTTGACACATGATAAGATCATGAGGAGCCAAGCTGGTTTTACAGGCTTTGATGAATTATTTGTTATGTATTTATCAAATAATGTTACCTAGATGTCCATTGTCTATAAGTTATTAGAATCTCAAGTTCTATATATTCATGTGTGTTGTATTGCCTTTGTGCACTGGACTTTCCAGTAGTCTTCCTTTACTTGTTCTCCCAGTAATTTGTGGATACAAGCATTTTTTGATTCTAAGGCTTCTAATGCACTAGTCCAATCTTAAGTTCGTATTGTGACTTATTCTTACTGCTTTCAGAAAGATGAACAAGAAAGGAAGAGCAGGACAAGGAAAGATAATTTATGATTGATTATCTCTTCTGAATAGAAATTTAGCCCAGTCAATATAAAAAAAAAATACATTGCCATCTTAGGTTGTGAATCTAAATGGATGGAGTTGATGGATGACCTGATGCCCTGTGTCCTAGTTAGTTGTTCTAATGAACACATCCACTTTGTGAAAGATGAGTATTTTGGATGCTGATGCATTGTAGAAATAGGATTGTACTATACTGGAAATAATTTTGATCCTTTACTATGGAAATTTCTTACTGGAATCAACATATGTATTCTTTGAAGTGAATACACTTACCTTTTATTTCAGGAATTAACTTTTACGCAACCCTCTTGGTCATAATATGAAGGAACGTTTTACTTGTTAGGCTTCCAATTGAAGTTGCATGCGGTCGGTGGGTGGATGTGTATGTGTGTGTGTGTTATCTTTAGCAATGCTATCTGTTTGAGAGGGACAACTGTGTGCCTTCTGTACACAGTCTTTATGTTATTTGCTGTATTTGCATTCAAGGTAGGCTTTTCACCTGCATAATTTTCATGTCTTGGGAATAAACATTATCAAACGTTTTTAATACTATGAACCATTTTTGGTTTATTGAACAGATACTATTATTTTTATGGTTGTGGTGGCTGTTACTTTCATTCTTTGTTCTTCCTTAATACTGATGTTTGGGCTTAAAATCCTTTGTAAAATTTCTTCTTTGTCCAGCGATGGGGTTCGCTTCAGATTAGGGAATTCTGTTCTTGGCCAAGCGAATGAATCTGATACTTCAGTAAGCCAAGATATCAATATTTCTTTAGATGATCAGTCTCAGTCAAGTGTTGTGGTGGAATTATCAACTGATAATCATGATCAATCTCAATCTAGTAGTGAAGATAATAGTAGGCAGCAAACAGCAGAGATGCATACCACATCTGTGTTTGAAAGCAATTCCCGGAGTGAAAATATAGGTTGGCGAGAGCCTGGAACTTTAGAAGAGAATTTGCAAGAAAATGAAGCTCGTGCACAGGACTGGCAACAATCTTCTGAGATTGGCTATAGTGGACAGCGTGCTAGCTCTGGTGAAGAGCTTATTGAGGACTGGCAAGAAAACATTGATCATGATTGGCCACGTGAAACACCAGAAGATGAAGATGGAGAAGATAGTCATACTCTGGAAGCACAAGAGTGGCATGAGGCTGATTCACATGCATCTAGAGAAAATTGGCAAGATGGGCCCTCAATTTCTTTGGGAGATCCACAGGCCATACTGAACAGAAGATTCAACAGATTTATTCCTTCAGATGATGACAATGTATACAGTATGGAACTAAGAGAACTTTTAAGCAGGTAGTTTGTTATAGTTCACATTTGAAACCTGAGCTTTTAACTGAATGCTATACTTGGATGTACACGTTCTAGATCCATATTTATTCATTGTGTTGAGTTCTCTTTCTGCAGGAGAAGTGTTTCTAATCTTCTCAGCAGTGGATTTCGTGAAAGTTTGGACCAACTGATCCAATCTTATGCTCAACGTCAAGGTCGTGCTCCACTTGATTGGGAGCTAGAAAGAACCTTACCTACAGACTTGCCAGATGAAGATCATGGCCAGCAAAGAGATGATTTGGATCATGACCAGCAGGATGATGCTGTTGCCAGGCCTCCACTCGTGCTGCCAACTCCCCCAGTACCGCCTCCTCAGCTATTATGGCACTCAGAATTACATCATAATAGTTGGGCTTCACAAAGCATGCATCGATCAGAAATTGTGGGTAACTTCACCTCCGTTTACTTTCCTCAGTCTTCTTACAACCTTTTTATGGGATTAATCACAATGAACTTCGTTGATGGTGTATAGTGGTATGAATTTATCGCCATTACATGCAGAAGTAATCTTACTAGGTTTCCTGGTTGAAGGATCACTATCTGTTACTTTCTTCTATATTCTGATATTTCTGATTTATATTTTCACTTACATATAGAACATTTGGGGTTTTTGTTTGGTTTTTGAACTTTTATTGGTTGAAATTTGTTTCATTCATCCTCCTCTACGAGCCAGAGAACCGGTCATGTTATAGTTAATGCTTCACTTTTGATAGGTTGTGGATGCTTTGCAATAGAATCTTAACTTAGGCTGCTTTTCACAAATTTACTAATATTTGCAGTATTAAATTTTATAAAATATTAGTTAATGCAGGAATGGGACATCATCAATGATTTGAGGGCTGACATGGCTAGACTTCAGCAAGGAATGAGCCACATGCAGAGAATGTTGGAGGCTTGTATGGATATGCAATTGGAGTTGCAGCGCTCCGTCAGACAGGAAGTCTCTGCAGCTTTAAATCGTTTTGGAGAACAAGGTCAGTGCAAGTTATCCTAAATAGGCCACCTGCATTTCTAATTCTTATAACAATTTTCTGAACTGTGGAATTTCTGCTGGATAGCTATATTTATTCATGAAACCTCTGAAATAATGGCAAACTCTTACCTGAACTTCCATTACATCCCTTTTTGAAGGGACATGTAGCTTGCAATCTCACCTGATTTGAATCACTATGACTATGTTACTGATTACTGCCATTTGTTATTTTGCTGGCATTTCATGCCATTTGTTATTTTGCTGGCATTTCATGCCAATGTTAAAGCTGTCTGATAACAATAGACCTGCGATGTTCTCTGTGTAAGCTTCAGATCATTTCACTCAACTCTGTTCAAGTTTATTCTTGCAGTTAGAACCGGGAAATCTTAACGCTTGCATATGCTTTTCCTTAATATTATATCACATAATGTATTATTTGTCTGTGAACTTCTCTTTAGCTCCTTTTTCAAATAATGTATTTCTTCATTTCCCTGACAACATCAGAAAAACGAAACAGATTTTCCATCGTCGTAGATCACTGCTAGACTTATTTCATAAAACTATCAGGTTATCGATGGTTTCTTTTGTTTCAGATGCTGCTGATGAGTCATCCGAGGATGGATCCAAATGGTGCCATGTGAGGAAGGGAACTTGTTGTGTGTGTTGTGATACTCATATCGACGCCCTTTTGTACAGGTCTTCAAATAACCTTCCTTTTTGAGTTGCAAAACATTCAGAGTTTTGTGCGCTCATGCTAACAATCAAGTTCCGCTCCCTCTCATGTTTCATTGTTTCAGGTGTGGGCACATGTGCACTTGTTCAAGATGTGCGAATGAACTGGTCCGAGCCGGAGGCAAGTGCCCGCTGTGCCGTGCACCGATCATTGAGGTGATCCGAGCCTACTCCATACTGTAAAAATATAATCCCTGTTAGGTAGAAGAAAGAAAAGGAAACCACGAAGCTGGGGCCATGAATTTTGCTTTCCGGAAATCGCTCGAAAGGTTCGTCCATGTTGTATCTATACATTTTGTTCATCATCATCATCATCATCTTCATGTCTTTGTTCTTGTAATTCTTGGAACGATGAATTTGTTGAGTGAACTCCAATGGCACCTTCATCATTTATCTTAATTTTATATATATATATAAAAATCAATGTGAAGTTCTTTTATTGCGTTTCTGTTGTCTTATTTTTTCCTTCTACTATGTTACCTGCTTAAACTATGAACTTCTTTGTGTGCCCGTGTGCTTCTTTAATTGCTATAAATATGCTGAATTTGTGGAAATAGCTAGTTTTATTCCCTTGTTTACTTAATACCTATATGATTTCCAAGTGCTAGATAATGGAACTAAGGCCACTTTTTATATATATATATATATATATATATATATATAGAGGTTTAAGTCATTTTCGTAAGTATACATATAATTGTTTATGAAGGATTTTATTTACAATCATAAGATGATCTAATGGTAGTAGTTCATATAAATACTGTATAAAATTACTGTGCATAATTAATGTGTTATTGAATAAGCTATGTAGGAACAGAGAAGAGAAGATACCCTGCACTAAGTTAGACGTGTTTACAAACTGATCACGTTAATATAGTAGTAATCATTTATAATGTTTTATCAAAACATTGCTTAAAATAATCAATTCTATTATATTTAAAATATCACACCAATTTAAAATAGGTTTTTGGTTATATAATTTTAATTCTATTATATAATACAAAAAACTATATCACAATTTTAACCATGTATTGAGAAAGAAATAATCGAATGTTCAATTTTTCATATAAAATTAAATATTTTAACCACAATAATGATACAGCTGCATTGAAAGTTAAATCTTTGATTTTTGGCATAAAAATCAAATAGTTATAAGTTAATCATTTAGTCATTACGACATGTGATATTCATAACTCTTATTTTAGCTAAAATATTTTATATTTCATATATTTAGGAGCAAATAGAAAAAAGTTTGTGGAGATATGAAAGTATATATATTTTCGTCACCCACTACAAACAATTTTCTCCCGTTAACATTCAATTTTTACATCTAATTTGTTCCATTTTACACTAAAAATATACTTTAATAATCTTTTATATATAAAAATATAATAAAGATAATTTATTATATTATTTTGACAATCATAATCAAATGGTTAAGATAAAAATATTATAAATTTTATATTTGACAGTTCTTAATATTGTTCATGTTTTCTAAACTGTTAAAAATACTGTTTATATATTATTGTTTATTAGAATAAAAAAAATTTATTCACAATTATCAATGAACTAAATTTTCAGATTTGTAGTCATTGGATTATATATATATATATATATATATATAATAATAATAATAAAAGAAAAACCACAGAGAGAACTCAGCATCCACTGTACACGTGTACAACAAACGAAGAAAAGAACAAACACACACTCACATTACTACTTAGAAGCTGCAGGTGCGCCTCAGGAACATCGTACGCTCTATCCTACTCCACTCCCCACTTCTACTCCTCCCCATCGCCCTCCTCTTCTCCTCTCCACCTCCATCTCCATCCCCAAACTCTAGAATCTCGGTGCACCTACACAGCGGACAGGAACCATGAATCCCAAGCCACGCATCAATGCACGCCGGATGAAACCCATGTCCACACCCCGCTATCACCTTCACCATCTCCTTCTCCGCCAACTCCCCCAAACACACCACGCACCACTCCTCCCCTCTCTCGATCCTCACCACCGTCATTGCCTTCAGAATCTCCGGATCAACCCCACGATTCCGATTAGGGTTTGAGATGGGGAGTGGGCTGCGGCGGAGGTGGGTGGAGGAGGAGGGGGAGAGGAGGCGGCGTGCGCAGATGGAGAAGAAGGCGAGAAAGAAGAGAGCGGAGATGAGGAAGAGGGCGGTGAGGGCCATGGATGATGCGGTGGTGGTGGTGCTGGCGGTGATGAAGAATCTTGGAGGAGAAGTCTTGGTTTCATTGTTCATGGGTTTCTCTCTCTCTCTCTCTCTCTCTTTTGCCGCCGCTTAGCTCTATATTTATTGGTGTTTCATTTTTTTTTTTATTTATTTTTTATCTTTTTATTGGAACGTTTAATATATTATATTAATTTCATAATTTAGATCATAAAATTAAAAAAATGAATCATTATATTAATAATGAAATTACGGTTTGATTTATTAACTTCGGGTTTTTTAAGTATGGTATTCATCATACAGAGAAGATGTGTTCAAGTCTTACATATGGTATTCATCATACAGAAAAGATGGGTTCAAGTCTTAAGTTGCATAGATGGTATTCATGTTGCAGAGAAAATCGGTTTAAATTTTAACTCATGCAAATAGAAAGTATTTGTGTTGTAAAACTAACTTTTAATTGGATGGTGAAGGCAAAGATTTTTTTATAGGGGAGTAATTTTTTTTTAAAAAATAGCTAAAAATCTTTTTAGAGGACAAGTAAAAAATGAATGGGGGCAAATATTTTATTTTTATAAATATTTTCTTAAACTTTTATTTTTTTAAATAGCATATATATACTATTTTAAGAAAATTAAATTGTCAAACAATAAATTTTACAAAAAAATGTTGCTATATAACTAATTTATTAAATGTCAAAATACTAAACAATAAAATTTTATAAATATGTTTGTCTAAAACTATAATATTTTTAGATTATATATACTAATTTATAAAAAAAATTCATCAAACAATAGATTTTTACCAAAAAAAAATTATATAAATAATTTGTAAAATATTAAAGAGCTAAATAGTGAACTTTCACAAAGATTTTTTCTAAAAATATTGGTTTTTAAATTATATGCATTAAAAACTAGCCCTCTTTTTTCCCCACTCTTAGTTCTGCTCCTGCCTTTAACATAGAGATTAATAGTTTTTTTGTATATAGAGAAAAATAGTTTAAATCTTAGTAAATGAAAAGTATCGCGCAAATAAAAGTATAAGTGCGATATAATTAACCTTAAACATAGAGGATGAGAGCTCTTTTATGGTGATTGAAATTTGAGAATTGAATATTTTTATATTATTTAGAATCATTCCATTTATAGATAATTAAAGAGAAAGATCTAATATCTCTTTAATTTAGAATTAAAAGAGGCTCAAATTTTTAGCTGTAGTTGATAATAGAAAAACGATGTGTGTAATGGGTATAGGTTTGTTATGGGATGATGTGATGTTTGTTTGTATGTGTTTCTCTAATTGGGGTTGAGTTGGAGAACGTTGGTGTGTTAACCTCCTATAATCATCCACATCACCATAAATATTAAATATCCGCTTTATTTAGTGTTTTTCTATATTGCAATTATTTTTATCAACCTTGATTGCTTGGTATTGAATGATGTATGAAAATTTGATTTTTTAAAACTCTTTGTTTACAAGTAATACCGTTTGTTTTCCATATATGCCCATGACAAACCTTATAAATTATAATTGCGTTATATATTTTTTAAAGCAATAATTCAGTGACATGTATTTATAAAGTAAATTTATAACAATTTTAGATCACTGATATAATAGCTGAATAACAATGAATTTATTGTCCATGCAGAAAAATTGAGAGTTTGAATATTTATTAAGTATTTTGTCCTAATTCAAAATTTTTTTTTGGGTACTTTCACTGTATGGATAATTATTAATTTTTTTTTATTAATATATATATTATAAATTGAAAATGCCATGTATAACAAATTGTATAAATGGTAGTAGTTTATCTATCTTATTAATAAAAAAATTGAAAGTTGATAAAAGGGTGATACGATGCAAATGTGATTTTTATAGGGTAAAAATGCCACAAACTTTGATCATTTTCTTGACATCTCATATAGAAACCCAGGAGGATGGAGATGCATCGGATGATTTGATGCCAAAGTTCGTGAGAAATCTTAAGGTTCTAATGCCAGGGTTACAAGACGAAAATGCGACGGTGGGCACTGCACTTTCTAGAGGGACTAAAAGGTGCGAGCGACAAAAGATACCGTCATCCAAGTGGAAGGCGGATGCAAGTTTCCTTGTAGAACCGCCATGGTTGGCTAGAAAGAAGGTGGCATGTGGGGACGCTACAAAAGCATCCGATGGTATAAGATAGAAGATAGAAGTTTCCATGTATACCTTCCGACACAATTTGGAGTTCATTGGACCTTGTTCTGAGGAGGCTAGTAGGGCACTCACGGGCGAGGAGGTTCAGGACCAAATTGTGGGCTAGTTTATTTTATTTGATGGGCTTGGAGGAGGCCCGTTGTTCCTCTCATTTTGCTTTCTGTTTGCCGTATTTCACAACTAGTGGATGGTGTTTTGTTCAATTTTGTCTCTCTGCTTGCTTTCTGGCATTTGGTTTTTTTCTAATGAATGTGATTCACCTTTTCAAAAAAAAAAAAAAAAAAAAATTAATTATGCGTTTCCGCATAACTAACATAACTAACGTGGATTACTAAATTTGACATATTTTTCAGAAATACCCTCAAAAGACAAAAAAATATTCTCAAATTATTTCAGGTTTTCTAAAAAATTAAATTACTCAGGGGTTGCCTAAAAAATTACCAAAAAAAAAAAAAAATATAGGGTTTTCTAAATTTCAAATTTTGAAACCCACAAAACCCTTTCTAGGGGTGTAATCGATCGAGTTTGAGCCGAGTAGCAAGCTACTCGAGCTTGAGCTCAATTGAAAACTCGGTGCACGATATTTGTCTCAAACTCGATCGAGTTTTATTTATATAGCTTGAGCTCGACTCGATACATAATTCGAGCTACTTGAGCTCGCTCGATTAAGCTCGATAAAAACTAATAAACTTGATTTGATCATAAATAATTTTATACTCGAACTCGAATTCGGGCTCGAGCTCGAACTTTGAACTCATATATATATATAAAACAAACTAACATATAATATATATACATATAAATACAACTACTCGATTAAGCTCGCGAGCAATCGAGTCAAGTATTAAGATGCTCGAACTCGGTTCGCTCGACTACTCGAGCTACTCGAGCTCGACTCGACCCTAAGCGAGTCGAGTTTGAGTTTTCTCCGAATCAAACTCGAATAGCTTGCGAGTAGTAGTGTATCATTTACACCCATAACCCTCTCTTTCTCTCTTTCACCGTCTCCTCCCCCACCCCTGAAACCCTAGTTCTCTCTTTCTCCCTCTCTCTCTCTCTCTCTCCCTCGTCGTCATCTCCACAGAGATCATCATGGAGAATTGGAGGTTCAGAATGGATCTGATTGCCATGGTTATTGATAATGTCCGCTTCCACTCGGCGGAGATTCCTGTAATCTCTCAAGAACCCTCTTTCTTTCTTTTTTTTATTCGAAATTCTTTGTTTAATTTCGATTGAAATTAGTGTGCATTCCATTGATGTAAATGGTTTGAAATAATTCTTTGTTTTTCTTTTCTGATGCTCTTTAGCCTCTTTTTCTTGACGATAATCTCTATGAAATTGGAGAAATTAGGTCATGTGGATTGATCTTATGTGCACTTGTTGTTTTAATAGTCAAGGATTTGGAAATTTTATGTGATTTTCTTTGTTTTTCTCTTTGATTGTTTGTTTTCTTGACAATGGATTCTATTGCATAGTCCTATTTCTTGTATGATCTTATGTGTATACCTTCATGGCCTTTTTCTTGATCTTGTAAATCAGCTACTTGGATGTAAATTCACTCTGAATTTCACACTATAATGAAGAATTAGGTAGGGTTTTGATGTAGGTTTCTTGTGGATTAATCACTTGTTTGCTTGCCAGTAGTGTTCTTGTGGGAAGAATTTGAGCATATTTTTTGATTTTGTGTTTTTAATTCTGTCAGATATTCTTATTTTATGAAATATGTTGCGTTAAACTAATGTTTTCAATTGTTTTCATGTTGTTATTAGGATTTAGGATTTTGTTCTCTGTGGTAAATGGCAAGTAAAGCACTTTTCCCAAAATTTTGTATCTATGTGCTAGTGGTTGTGCAGAATGAATTGATCTTTGTGTTATCCTATGTGATCTTTAAAGAAGAGTCAACCTTTCCTCTTTGTTGACATTTTTTCTAACATCATAGGATTTGGGAGGAGTATATTCTTTTAGAGAGTTTGTCTAGTTGGTATAATGGACACCTTGATTGCAAGGCAATGTGATGCAAGCACAAATACAAAGATGGCCGACAGCATTCCCAGATAGAGTGGATGTGTGCGGAGACCTACCAAATTCCCAGACTTTGTGGTATAGGTTGGGTTATCAGTGGAAACATGATGATGTTATTAGTATTACGAATGATTATTAGTTGTTAATTCTGTTATGCTGTTATGGATTAAGTGTAAGGTGGCAGACAATTGTTAGTGGCGCAGGGAACCGTTTATTATACAGCTATATATGCTGTGAATGCATTGGAAATGGCAAGAAGACTGCCATCTCTTTTCCTGAATTTCAACTCTTACCTTCCTATTCTTCCTCTCCTTTCCCTTCTCCAGCTAAATCTCTTCTCCTTGTATCTTGATCTCATCCATTCTGGAGCTCAAGTTGGTCAGTTGCCAATATTTTTTGTGCTTTCATTGACCTCACGCGGAAGCTGGGATGACGTACGAGATGCTCACCCGTTCTCCAGCACTCGACGAACAGTTGACAGGGATAGGTAAACAACTATCCCACCATGATGCTATTCTCTCGAAGGTTGATGCTTTCTGTTCCACTGTCCAACAACATACAAATGCATTAGAGATGATACAGAAAGCGCATGCTGAATCATTTGAGATGATTCAGAAATCACTCAGCTTGCAACAAACGGCTATGGACGACATGATGACAAAGCTTGCCAAGTTAGACAAATCGACGACTTCCCCACCTCTGTTACCATTATCAATGTCACCATCCACATCTCTCTCTCATCCAAATGCACTTACCCAACTGCTTGTCGGTTCCATGGCGAGTTCCCTTACCAATCCCCGATTGCCCAAACTCGAGGTGCCACTTTTCAATGGAGACAATGTTCTGGGATGCATTTTCCAGATTGAATACTTTTTCACTCATCTCCAAACTCCAGCTGATCAGAAACTCACCATTGCAGCATTTTACATGACCGGCTCAGCTTTTTAATGGTATCACTGGATGCATTCAACGAACCAACTGACAAATTGGGAGGAATTTGCACTAAGATTGGAACTCCGATTTGGTCCTTCCTCCTTTATCAATCACGAAGCCCGGCTATATAAACTCCAACAGACATCGTCGATCGCCACTTATCTTCATGAATTTGAAAGCTTGTCAACACAGATTTCTAGTCTGCGCCAAAACAATCTTCTTAATTGCTTTCTTTCAGGCCTACGAGAAGACATACAAAGAGAGCTCTACATCTTAAAACCTTCCACCTTGGATGATGCCATCGGGATGGCAAAGTTGGTAGAAGACAAATGCAACGCCAACCAGCTGCACCCTCTACGAATGATAGCTCCAAAGCCCGTCAATTACTCACCAACACTGCCTCTCGGTAGCGGACGATCGCCAACACCTTCACCAACACAACCTCCAAGTAGCGGACGATCGACGACTTTGCCCATCAAACGACTAACTCCTGTGAAGATGGCGGCAAGATGGGAAAAAGGACTGTGTTATAATTGTGACTCCAAGTTCATACCAGGGCATTGTTGTCGGCCTCCATTCTCTATGTTTATTAACGGAACCAGATGACAAGCGTGACATGGTGACAGACGCACACGAGGAAGCACCACCACCTCATCCTCCTGAGGAACAACATCATGACACACCATGCATATCCTATCACGCACTTACTGGACAGGTTGCACCAGTTACCCTCAAACTCGCTGGCTCCATCAACGGGTGTGAAGTGGTTGTATTGATTGATGGAGTCTCCACTAATAATTTTATTCAGACAAGGTTGGCGTCCCACTTGGGATTACCATTTCAACCATCTCCTCACATGCGTGTTATAGTTGGAAATGGTGAATCCGTACTCTGTGGAGGTCACTGTGTTCAGGTTCCCTTGAGGATTGCCAACACCTCATTTCCTGTTGACATGTTATTACTCCCAATATATGGTGCGAATGTGGTACTCGGCGTCCAATGGATGGCGGAGTTGGGGCTTGTGCTTTTCGATTATCGCCATTTATGGATGGAATTCGACTGGGCTGGTGATAAGATTCGACTTCACGGGGTTAAACAACCTTATCACAACATTTCATCATTAACTCTAACCAACCAAAGGGACTAGTTGGGCCAAGCCCAATATTTCCATCTCACCATTGAGCCCAAAGTAGCACTACCCACAACCAGATTTGGGCCAGATGCCCCAACTGAATTCATATCTCACTTACAAAGCCTCCTTCTCCAATATAATGACCTCTTCACCGATCCCTCAGGCTTACCTCCTCCGCGGGACTTGGATCACCGGATCCAACTTTTGCCCAACTCGACCCCGATAAAAGTCCGTCTGTATCGCTATCCCCACTGTCAAAAGTCTGAAATGGAGAAGTTGGTCAATGAAATGCTTCACGATGGTATTATTCGGCCAAGCACTAGCTCTTTCTCCTCTCCGGTCTTGTTGGTAAAGAAGAAGGATAGCTCTTGGCGATTTTGCGTGGACTACCGGGCACTCAACGCCATTATTATCAAAGACCGTTTTCCCATCCCAACAGTTGACGAGCTCCTTGACGAGCTAGCTGGGTCTCAGATCTTCTCCAAATTGGATCTCCGAGCAGGTTACCACTAGGTTCGTATCCACCCTACTGATGTTGAGAAGATGGCGTTCCGTACACATGAAGGGCATTACGAATTTCTTGTGATGCCGTTAGGTCTTTCGAATGCGCCATCCACATTTCAAGCTTTGATGAACACCATCTTCCGGCAAGCTCTACGAAGGTTCGTTCTCGTCTTCTTTGATAATATTTTAATTTAGAGTCCATCTTGGCCAGCATATATGGAATATTTTCACATTGTATTAACCTTGCTCCGCTCTCACCGTTTATTTGCCAAATTTTCCAAATGTGAGTTTGGTTGTTGAATTTCCAATCCCATCCCAACAGTTAATTGGCTATTTAGGTCATCGATTTTCCAACAAAGGTGTTACTGTTGATCAAGAGAAAGTTTCTGCAATCCAATCTTGGCCAATTCCAAATTCCATCAAGAGCTTACGGAGTTTCCTAGGACTCGCCGGCTATTACCGACGATTTGTGTCCAATTACTACTCAATTGCTGCACCTCTCACAGATCTACTCCGCAAACATGCTTTTGTTTGGAGTCCATTAGCTACAACTACCTTTCAGAAATTAAAGGATGCACTAGTTCAAGCACCGGTCTTGGCATTGCCCGAATTCAGCCTCCCATTCATTGTACAAACTGATGCTTCGAGCTTCGGCATCAGTGCAGTGTTGACTCAAAGGAAACATCCAATATCATACTTTAGTAAACAATTACCGCCAAGATTGCAATCTGCATCGGCTTATGCTCGAGAGATGTATGCCGTGATTGAAGCCATCCGTAAATGGAGACATTACCTACTCGGCTGGCAATTCACAATTCAGACCAATCATCAAAGTCTGAAATCACTTATCACCCAAACCATACAAACCCCTGAGCAACAACAGTGGTTAACCAAATTGTTGGGCTATGAATTTGATATTCAGTATAAACCTTGCATTCAAAATGGTTCGACGGATGCACTTTCTCGACGAGATTCTACATCCTTTAACTCGCTTACGGTATCTCGGCCTTTGACAGCCCTGGGGGACCTTCTGCAACAAGTTTATAAATTAAATCCCATTCTGAAGACATTTTATGAGTCCATTAGAGATTGCCCTGCTGATCATCCTCATTATACTATTCTGGATGAATTGATCTTCTTCAAGGATTGCTTATATATTCCACCTGAATCCACTCTGCAGATTATAATTCTTAACGAGTATCACAATTCTCCTTTAGGTGGTCATGCTGGGGTGCAACGAACACTTGTGTGCATTTCCAGCAGTTTCTGTTGGCCTGGTCTTCGACAGAATGTGCATGACTTTATTTCTAAATGCATTGTTTGCCAAACAGTGAAGTTGTTTAATAAAGCACCTCAAGGCCTCTTGCAAACCCTACCAATTCTTGGGAAGGTATGTGATTCAATATCCTTGGATTTTATCACTCATCTTCCATCTTCATCAGGAAAATGTACAATTCTTATCGTTGTTGATCGCTTAACCAAGCATGCACATTTTTTGGCTATGGGCTCACACATTATAGCACCACAAGTGGCTGAAATTTTTGTAAGAGACATTGTTTGCCTTCACAGCATGCCATCAAACATTATATCTGATAGGGACCCTTTGTTTATGAGCTCCTTTTGGCGAGAGCTCTTCAAGCTTTAAGGGACAGTCTTGGCGATGAGTAGTGTATATCACCCACAAACTAACAACCAAACTGAAGTTCTCAACATGTATCTTGAAGATTATATTCGCTGTTTTGTCGGTGATCATCCCCATCAATGTGTTCGCTTCTTGCATTGGGCGGAGTGGTATTACTATACAGCTTGGCACTCTTCAATTCGCATGACACCATATGAAGTTGTTTTTGGATGATCACCATCGTCCTTGCTGGACTATGTATTGGGCTCTTCCACAGTAGCTGCTATTGAGGAGTTACTCGTTAGCCGATCTACTGTTCTTCACACACTACAAGACAATCTTCGACTAGCCCAAACACGCATGCCAAACCAGGCAAATTCAGGCCGGACGAATATTTCCTTTAAGGTTGACGATTGGGTTTATCTCTGTCTCTAGCCGTATCGTCAATACTCCATCCAAGGTCACACAAAAACTCACAAGCTTTCCAAGTGTTTCTATGGGTTGTTTCAAATCCAAGAAAAGATCGAACCAGTTGAATATAGGTTCGCTCTCCCTGCTGGTTCCCGACTCCATAATGTGTTTCATGTCTCCAATCTCAAACGATGTTTCGGTGTGCCTTTTGACCAAGCTAGCAACTTACCTTATGAATTTGTGGATCACATGCCTGTGTAGCGACCAGCTCGAGTTTTGGATACACGGACAATTTTGCAACAACGTCACCCTCTAACTCAAGTCTTAGTTCAATAGGAGAACCAGCCCATATCTGATGCAACCTGGGAAACAGTGGCTGACGTCCACAAGGAGTTTCCAAACTTCCACCTTGAGGACAAGATGCGAATCGTAAGGGGAACTAATGATGCAGGCACAAATACAAAGATGGCCGACAACATTCCTAGACAGAGTGGACGCGCGCGGAGACCTACCAAATTCCTAGACTTTGTGGTGTAGGTTGGGTTATCATTGGGTTATTACAAATGATTATTAGTTGTTAATTCTGTTATGCTCTTATGGATTAAGTGTAAGGTGGCAGACAATTGTTAGTGGCGTAGGAAACCGTTTATTATAGAGCTACATATGCTGCGAATGCATTGGAAATGGCAAGAAGATTGCCATCTCTTTTCCTGAATCTCAACTCTTACCTTCATATTCTTCCTTTCCTTCCCCTTCTCCAACTAAATCTCTTCTCCTTGTATATTGATATCATCCATTCTGAAGCTCAAGTTGGTCAGTTGCCAACAAAATGCATTTTGGTTTGAAAAGCACTCTAGATCTTAATCAAGTATTTTCATGAGATCCATTTGGGAAGATTGATTACATTGTTTCTCCTTTGATATAGGTGTAGCTAACTTTCTGCATGAAGGATTATAAACAAATGACCACTGACTACCATACATTTAACACTTGTCTTTTTGCAAATATAATCCATTTATTTCAGCTACTAAAACTAGGTTCTCTATAGTGACCACTTGCTTTATTATGTCTGAATAGTCATATGTTAGTACAGCTTCACTTTATCTTGATATCAATCTAATCCTTAATGTTTCTAGCACTTGTTTCCTTTATGTTCACCGAAAAAGAGGCGTCATTGGCAGCATTCTAAAAAATGGGCTATCCTAGTTCTTGTAGGTGAGGCAAGGCTATAGCGCCTCATAACCCACGAGGCGAAATGCAATTAAAAAAGCGTTGCTTAAGTGAGCGCTTCAGCCTAAGAGCAAGGGGAAAAAACAAGAAAAGCCTTGGTTTTTTTTTTATATTTTTTATGCTTTTTAGAAAACTATATTACAAACTAATAAATGTTTTTTAGGAAATAGAAATAATTATGCTTGAAAAGTGTAGTTTTTTATTTATTCCAAAATCAAAATAAATTAAGGCAATTGTTTGGAGTATGGAAAGACTTTTTGCAAGAGGATAAGACAAAGAAAGAAATTAAATAAAAAAAGATATTTAAAAAAGCAAGAAACTTCATAAAAAAAAATTAAAGTAAAGACTAATAGAGTTAGATGATGTTTAGACTAAAATTAAGATTCTAAATTAGGTCGTGCATAATAAATTTGAAAATCTAGATTATCTTTTATAATTTTATGTTAAAGATTTTATTTTAGATCTTTAATATTTTAGTAGTTGATTATTATAAACTTCAATTTTATGCAATTTTAATGTTGATTTCTATATTTTTTTTATTTTATTTTTTTAAAATAGCGTACGAGTGCCTTGGGTGGTGCTTAGTGCTTTAGGCAATTTATATTCTCAATGCCTCAAGGACGCATAGCACTTCTAATTACACTGCTTCCAATAATAATTATTGCTAACAGTAATTAAGGTTTCTATTAAGCAATTCTACATTTTTGACATGGGGGTCCAACACAAGCTGATTCGACTGCATGCCTTCTGGTAAAAATAAACATGACTTTTATGCTAAATGTCTATGCATTCTAAATACAAATCTGAACGGTTGGCGTGGTCTTCCCAAGAAAATTTAGCTTAACCCTGAAATGGATATTACTCCTTTTCTGGTATGTGTGGAACACACTTTTTTGAATGTCGAAGTATGTTGTAAATTTTAGTTTTAAGTGATAAGAAGGCAGGCCACTTTACCTATTTTGACCTCAAAAAATTATTTACAACTGCAATCATTTTCCTATAAATGCTAGCAATTGACTTAGATAGTGTGGAGTTTTTTTGTTTGCTTATGTTGATTTTTGGACAATTTCATTAAACGTTTTGCAAATATAAAAGATCTGTACGTTGCCATTTAAGAATATAACTCATTGCCATCCCTACACTCATCAAATACCTCCACACTTGAATTGTTGCTTGTTCTTAACCAATCTCACATACTCAATAAAAAAAAAGATGAGTGCATGGATCCCGATCTCAGTAGAATGGTAAATTCTAAAACATAGAGGGAACGAGAGTTAGTTAAACAACGAATGCTCAATAAAAAGCTACACTTGTAATAAAGAATCAACCTAACACAACTCAACCTTGATTATACTAAGACTACGGGTAGTAGCTTCATACACCCTACATGTAATTTTTTTTCTCCCGATAGGTCATCAAATATAAACTTGTAATACCCAAAATTCGACTACTCAAGAGTGGTTTTCACTCTTCTAGGAAGATAGCTTTTTCTACCATCTTTTTACAAATTATTTACAAATAACTAGTATGGCATCCCCCAAGGAATATGACATTCCAGTTTTTTTATTGTTTTTTTAACTAAAGGAATTGGTCCGAAGTGAAAAGTTATCGTCCTAAAACTAGTGGCTCCACAACCAGGGCATAGTGATGAAATTTCTGGTCCTTAAAGTAAAAATGAATTTACAATTTTGGCTCCAATAATCACTAACGCGTACATGTCACCCTAGGTTTAAGAATTACCGACAAAAAAAAAAATCATAGATCATCATTAGCAAATCAATCATCCAATAGAAAATGCAACCCTCCCCAACACTTGATTGTTACATTGTCCTCAATGTAAAAATATATGACATATACCACAAACAGTAGAGAACAAAACAATTAAAGAGGAGGGTTAAGGGATTTTCATGAACACGGAGAATGATCATGCCGCTCTCCACATGCGTGCCATTCAGCTCCAAACAACCACACAATCCCTGATACGAGCGAAGAACACGTGAAAATTAGGAAATCAAAAAAATAAAAGCAAAAATATAATAACTGAAAACAAACACAATAAAATGCCAGTGTAACAGGAGACTCCCCTTGCTAACTGAACGAGACAGTACAATAGGAAAATAAAACAAATACTCAAATAATAAAGCAGGAAACTGTAGTAGTCAGGCTCAGAAAGAGGTGCTCTCAGTCTGATAATTATCGTCGGAAAGGGTAGTAGTAGCCCCAGACTCCTCCGGGTCAGAGGTATCAACTCCGATGTGATGAGTAGGACGCACGGGGGAAGAAGGCTCATGCGACAATCGTACGCCTAGGTGCTCTACGATACAGGTCACGATTCTCTAAAGCCACCACCGGAATGCGGCTGATGAACATGTGACCTGATCCGCTTGGCGAAAAGGCGCATGAGGCGATGAAGACGATTGTTATTGAGAAGAGATGACCGGTGATGGAGATCGGGGAACAGTCGCATCAGTAGTGTTTGGATCAAGGGTCTGTTCGATGCGGAACTTTGTCCCCTTGGTAGTCTGAACTCTCTGTAACATCCCCATTGACCAAAGTGTCTCCATGGTCATGGAGGTCACACCACCGACCACCCTCATCCTATCTATCCCCTGCAGAACACCTATACGTTGGACCAGGTGGGTGATATAAGGGCCGACGAAAAGAGCTCCGATGCGAGGGTCGGTCCCTTGGCGTGAAATAGAAACAGCGACCTCATACCCCAAATGAAGATGAAACCCATCCACCATGCTCAGCAGAAAGTTGAAGTCGCGGCGACTGACGACCCCAGTACTATCGCCGCGCCCTGTTAGTGTGTGGCTGAGCAGGAAATGCATATATCTATGTGCTGGAGAACGGAGGGTGGTGGCCATAGTCCGATGAGGATCATATGTTGGCGCTGTGCTCAATCGTCTCCATGCATCATCCAATGACTCCCCGACCGGTCGGGATGTCAATAGCGCGTCATAGGCTGAGGTTCGGTTGAAATCAGCATCATAGAGCTCCAACTGGATGGAGAAGTCTGTGAGGGTCATTCAATGCATTACACCGAACACCTGGAACTGGATATAATCGACTCGGTGGAAGGCAATGGTGCCCTAGGACAGCTCGAATGTGGCTAACACCTCAAGCGTCAACTGCTCATAGGTGTTATCAGTAATCTTGAACCACTGTCGCCATGCCCCTGCATTCAGTAATTGTTGGATCTCTGCCTCTAGACCCACCTCACGAAGGACATCCCAATCAATCTCTCTCAACTTGCTAAAATGGAGACGAGAGAGACATACGTAACGCTCTTGATGCGCCTTTGTACGGAGGGTAGGTCGGCAACCAGCGCCAGCAGTAGATATGTTGATCCTAGGCCTCTTAGAAGGCCTGGCAGCAGTGTGCTTCGGCATGATTTGCAAAAGTTAAAACAATGAAAATCAGTTCAATGCCCAAGATACAAGGGGAGCACAGTTGTGCTAAGAGCTCCCTGACCGTGCTCAACCAGAAAATTTCTTTGATACGAAGATGGTGGTTGGTTTTGCTTGGGATGAAAGGGGAGATGGGCGATGATGTCATATATACATTAGTTATTTCTTTCTAACTTAGATAATCATATATCATGTCTCTAATAAAATTTAAACAGAACTAAGGGAAGGGGAAGGTAAATGAAATGAAGCCAACAAATGCAATGCACCAAGTCTCGTCAAGCTATCTCATTTTAGTTAATGAACCAAAATTTCCATACTTAGACAAGAATTATTTTAAGTCCTCAGTCTAGTCACAGAACCCCTTAGCCTTCCCAAAAAGAAGTAATAATAACCAACTAGTTCTCCATTAGAGGGTGTAAAGAAAAGAAATAAAAACACTTGTATTTGTACAAAGAGAGTACATATTAATTGATAAGGCATGAAATCAAAACAATGAAAAAAAACAGAGTAGCAAAACTGCACTCTAGTGATGGATAATAACTAATCAATCATGGAGATACCAGTGTTTCCCTAGTTCTTGTAACCTTCTGCTATCGTGTAAACTATCATCTAGAGAAAACCTAATCTTCCCTCTAAACCATCTTATTTTACAAATGCCATGGTCCAACCCATATTCAATATCCTTTCATGTAAATTTGGAATTTCTAAGAAGGTGAGATAGAAGAGGAGAAGCAACCATACCTTATTTGTGATTGGACCTCTGGCAAGGTATGTTTTCTGATTTCACACAAATGGTGCAAAGCATAATCTACTTGACCATCCATCCCTGCAAATTCATAGAACCCGAGAATATAAATGATGCACCAAGTAGAAAAGAAACATCACTACTGAACTGTCAACAAAATAGATCATGACAATCAAGCTCTTGTGTTGCTGCCTTCTATATGCATTTTACAAAATTAAGAAAGTATACAGATATTAGATGGGTGCATTAAAACAATAGTAATTCTTCCTATTTCGAGTGTCATTCAAGCAGCATAAGTAGACTACCACAACTTGCTTGGCCAAAGATTTAGACACACAACCTCATTTGAATTTTTAAATCGAAGAGAAGGACAGTAAAAGGATAAGTTATGCAACTACTTGCAAATGAAAACCATGAAAAATGATTTTGAAAAGACTGGAAAAATAAAATAAAATAAGGTCAGACTCAAAATTCCAGCCTTCATTGGTGGGAAGCTCAGGCAAAAATCTCTATAAGCCAGCCAAGATAAAAAGCAGGTTAACAGAACAAAAGCCTACAACCTAATTCAATGAAATCATACAGTAAGTAAGAACAGGTCTATCTCAACCAAACTTCACATGAAATTAAATTTTAGTACTAGTGACAACCAAAAGCTAGAAACCTTACAAATGCTGAAGTAGTAATAGAAGACTCCTTCAATGCATGAACTTTTCAAAAACCTGGTTGACAATGTCCAAAGCTTTCAAAATAGTATAGCCTTTGACCTTTGACACATGTATTATCATATGAAAATTTCTATATGAAAAAACAAAAAAAATTCTACATGTACAAGTGCTTTATGCAAAGAGGCCTACTAGAATACCACCAAATAAAGATAAGTATTAATTCTTGAAGGAGTATAAATACATTATCACAGTTTGGACAACATCATTCCTACCATTTCTTGTCAGCTAACCTTTTACTAAGCCAAAAAAATAAAGTACAGATATTTCTATAAATTGAAGAAGCAAATTAATCATCTCAAACTCAAAAAATCATTAAAATATTTCCTTTCTATAATTATTATCTCAGCTGAAAGTTGAATTCCATATTTCAGAACTAAATGGACATGCAGAGACCAACACATTAGAAAAAATTACTCAAGATCCACCAAAACACACACACACACACAATGTGCCAAAATATAGGAAACATAAGTCTTGATTACTGACATCTTCAGAAATACAAAATAGATGGTTTAACAACCATATTGTTGAGTTTTACAAAATGTTGAACTGGCAATCCTAGTTCTTCCTGTGTAGTCACTCTTTCCTTGGTCATTGCTAAGCACCTCTCAGAACCACCTTCTTGTTGCCCACAGTGAATTCCATACTCAGCTCTTTGAAATTCCATATGATTGGCCCCAACAATATCAACCACTGTATGCCCAAGACCATCTGACAGCCATTCAGAGGCAAAACTAACACATCATCTTGGAATTCCTGTCCCTGCATCTTCCATTTCAAATCTACACATGCTTTTTCACACTGAATTTTGCTCCCATCTGCTACTACAACAGTCACAGGAGAAATGGAAACTACAGTACAACCCAGACTATCCACTGTATTTACATCAATCAAATTGTGTGTGCTTCCAGAGCTGATTAAAATATGCACCGTCTGCCCCTTGATGCGACCATTAACTCTCATGGTTCTGTAATTACATAATGAAGGCACTCCAGCTAATCCATTCAAAGGGATCATGGATGTATTCTCCTGATTGTCTTCAGTGTAATTTTCATCTTCCTTCTTATGCAAGTTTTCAACAATTAATTCCTGCAACTTCGCCAATCTCACAGCCTCTAGAAGATTACTAGGCGAGAACACTCTAACTGGATACTGTATTTCCTCCTTAAGTCCACTAAGGAAGAAACTAACTGCATAATCTTCACACAGATCCACCCTATTTAAGATTTCAACAAACTTATCTAAGTAAGCTTCTACTGTTCCCACCTGCTCGAGCTCCTTTAATTCAGCCATAGGGTCTAAATATAATGCTTCCCCAAACCTAATGCTCAGTGCATGTATATATTCCTCCCATTGTAACACTCCCTGATTTCCCTTGTATCTCATGTAATTCTGATGCCATACTAGTGCCCTACCTTCAAGATGTAATGAAGCCATTCTCACCTTAATATCATCTGAAGTTTCATCAAAATCAAAGTACTGTTTGCACTTACATAACCATTCATTCAATCCTTCACCATGAAACTTAGGAAATTCCAACATAGTAATTTTAGGTTGAATTGCACTAGTAATGCCACACTCCTCTCCAGATTCCAGGTATGAAATACAGCTACTAGAGGATTGAGAACTAATCAAACAAGCGAGTTTAACAATCATAGTTCTCAACTCCTCCATATCCTTGGATTGTTGATCCCGGAACTCTTGAATAGCTAGATCCATCCGATCATCATGCTCCTTAAGCTGATTCTTCAAGCTCTCCTCAATTTTCCTCATCTCTTGACTTCCAGCCTCCATGGATTCAAAGCTTCAGATCACCTCAACACCCCCCAGAACCCTAGATGGACCGACTTCTCTGATACCAAAAATGTTGCAATTTTCAATGAATTAAGCCAACAATTTCACCAGAAAAGTACTCCAATTGATGAACACAAAGGTTTAAAAAGAGAAATCAAAAGAGACGATAAGAAAGATGACTTGAAAACCCAGTAAACCCTAATCAAGAAGACCACGAATAACACGAATGCAAACGATCAATCACCATATTCTACACATTTATAAACGAATGATGAAAAAAATTAACAAGAAATTCTTGAATCCATGAAAACGAAAACCTGATCGCTGTGTGACCTCGAAGAGCAGAGTTGCCGTGAGATCAACTACGTGAATGAAGTTAGGGTTAGGGTGATCGCCATGAAATAGAGAATGGAATTGAGAGAATTAGGGTTCGGGTTTGGAAAGAGGACGAAGGGGTTTCTTGCAGAAGAAGCATCTGAGAACCGAGGCTGATGAGAGAAGTATAACGTTGGAGACGTATATATATATAACCATGTGAGCACGTGCATACCACGTGTTTATCAACTTGTTTTTGAAATTTTTGTTTATAAAATTTCATTACCAACTGAGGATTTAAATTTGTTGGAATATTATTCTATAAAGAAATTGAAGCAAATGTTTTCTTTTTAATAGTTAATTGAATGGTCATAATATATATTTCAAAATATATATAGAGATTAAGTCTAATCTCTCCAGTAGTGGACGTTATGAACCTCCCCAGATAGACAAAAAATAGGAGAGAGATAAATTAGAAAGAGACACATAGTGCAAAGTGGGCAGATAGAGAAATCAACAGTAGTTTAAACAATAACTCAACCGTTATATTCGGTAATTTCAAATTTATAAATTGTTTCGGGGTAATACTATGCATCAAAACAGTATGCACCGTTGAATTGATAAAGAATGAACATCAGTAGATTTTCAAATATACTAATGTTCTTATCAAATTTGCCCTCATACATATATTGAATCGAGATCCAATAACCAACATCGATAAACAGTAGCTATTACAGTAATTATTGTTTATTAATGTCGTGATCCAACAGCCGGTCATTGAACATCTATAATTTTTTTCATAAATTAAAAATTTATAAACCTCCATAAAAGATCTATATATATATATATAAAGTGATCAATGAAAATACGATTTGCATGCTAGGTCTGTGGGCCCCAGCATTTTCATCTCTTCTGTTTGTAGAAAGGCATGAAAGCTTGGATTCCTGTAAATCTTGTTTCTCAAAACCCATGCAAACAGTGATAAAGCTTTGTTTTAAGCTTTTGTTGCCATCTTATTGTTGAGCCAAGCTATAGCCACCCATCTGAATATTTGATGATGCTGTGGTTACTGTAAATGCTTTGCGCTAAAGATTGGTGCATGGTGTATTGGTGTGCATGTTTAAGACCTAGCATATGTACCTATCGGAGATGATCTAAGCTACTACTCTTGTTGAAGTATGTTCAGAAGTTGACTAGCTAGTGTATTGGGAGCTAAGTCTAGCTTCTCTTGTCTGTGAGTGCATGGATTGCATGTCTTCAGGGTGAAGTCTTATCATGTTGATAAATCACCCAAGCCTATGAACTAGCTATTATGTTATTTTGCAGCTTTTGTCCTTTTATCTCCTTTGTTCACATGGGTTACACATCTTTTCTCTTTCTTTCCTCCTTCCTTTGAACTGGCTACAACCAATGTATATATATATATATATATATGTTTATTTTGCATTCCTTAATATACGGTTGTATATGCATGCATATATGTTAAGCTGGAGAGAGAGGTTGGTCACCAGCCAGTTGTTATTTATAAAAATTTGAAAACATATTATTTTAGAAATTCGGTATATTTTTAACCACATTTCTGAATTTTCCGATTTAGTATAATTCAAAAATAATTATGCTTTGAAGACCTATGCTTTTTTTTTTTGTGATTTACTATACTACAAATTTACGATTTTGAAATTTCGTATTTTTTTTCTTACAATATTTTTGAATAATGGTACTACTTGAGAACTATATCTTTGGTGGACTATTTATTTTATATTTGTTAAGCTCTATTTAATCTACGTTTGAACATTAAATCACTCTCGATATTTGAAATTGAGATTTATATACTTTGTTGATTTTATTTATTTTTCAATGAACATTAAATCACTCTCGATATTTGAAATTGAGATTTATATACTTTGTTGATTTTATTTATTTTTCAATGAATTACTTCTGAGTTAGTAAGCTCATAAAGTTATTTCGAATCTTTTTTAGATCAAAAGAGGTAGACCGATGTGGACTTTAAAAAGCTGTCAATAAGCGTTGTCCTGCTTCCTATAACTCAATTACTCTGTCATAATTGTTTGCTCTAAATCAAATTCTAAGGCCTTGTTGATCAATTGGATTCAAGCCCTGTGAGTCTGCGGCCGGATTCAGGGCGTGACAATTACTAGGGTTCTCTCTCCAATGAATGAAATGATCATTAAGTTGGTTTTTTTTTTAAAATAAAAATAAAAACTTTAGTTGATTTTGGTTAGACACACAAAAAAAAAAATCATATGAAGGAATGACATTTTTACAAGTGTATATAAAGAGATTATGCAAGCAAAAATCATAAAATTATTTGCGCAAGACAATTATCAAATGGATTTTTAAATTATTGTTATTAATCACCAACATCACTATTTTGATATAATCCGTTGAATGATTAAGTGTGTTTACAGCCAAACAAGTTTTTAAGGTAGACATTATTATTATTATTATTATTGCCTATTTTCAATTAATATATATCTCTGCTTCAAATTCTTTTATTTTTTTAAATAGGAATTGTGGACAAGAAACAAGCAGGATTCAAACCGGGATCTTTGCGCATAGCGGAGAACAAAATTCCAAATGACTTTGACAGTAAAGTGGTAAATACTATTGTTTTTGTTTTAATATTTTAATCTAAAATATTTATTCCTAGATAGAGAACACATATTAGTTTCATCATGGAATCCTTCACAGAATAAGCAAAAGAATGATATTATATTCAAGATTAATAGCTGTAAAAAAAATTAAAAAAAAAAAACTCACTACAAAACAGTAGAGGAACAATATACATTTTCAATCTTACCACTTAAAATGGACTGAAATTTCTGAAGAATGAACCGAAATAAGACAGCTCAATCAAGTCTCTCTATGCCGAGTGAAATTTCTGAATACAAAAAAAATCAAATTGTCAGGATGTTCTGGCATGAAAGAAGAATAACTTGTGAGAGAACCTAAATTGTTCACATGATGCTCCTATTGACATTAATATGAAATAATTCTTATTAAGAGAGAAACAATTCTTTTTTCACAGACTAACATTGCTGATTATCCATCAGTCTCCATTAACGTCTTTTGAATTCTACGGTTAAAAAATTTGTTACTATTATCTATTTGTCTTTTTAATCAAATAGAAATGAATCTTTCACTTACATGCATAAATATCACTTAAATGCATACCAGGTTATTTAAATTGATATTTATTTTGCTGATGTGGTAAATCTTGTCCATGTCCGCAAAGTTTTCTTTTCTACATGTCAACAAAGACATTAGCCTATCTATGCAAGCATAGACTCGACGAAAAATAGAAAATGTGAATCAGGACAACTAGGTAGGGGCAAATGACTAAACTTAGAGAAAAAGGTGAATATATGCAAGAAATCTAAAAGCAGGTGGAGTAAGCCATGAATGACATGAGATAGAGTGAACCTTGAGAGAAAAAAACATTTTGCAGATTTTTCTTTCTTATTTTAACACCAAACTGTAACCAGAGGGAGAGGCCTAAGACAATGCAAAGCAATTATAACCTAACAATACTTAACAACATAATTACCGTCAAAGTGAGGCATATTCTGCTGCAACTTTCTTGCTTAAAGTCATGTACAACCCCTGCCATAGAGAAAGTGTTTACCATAGGTAGAGATGCAGTACAATATATATTATTCATCAGCAAACTTGTAGTTAATAATAGAGATCGACACATGGTGTAGAGTTGAAAACTTGAAAAAGATTTCTAAATATCCAGATAACTCAATTTAAAAACTCAAGTTTTCTTACTTGAAGTGTAATTTCCTCAAAAAATAATCATAATTAGGTTTGAGCATCTCAAGTCTTAGTGTAATTCCCTCAAAAAATAATCATAGTTTGGTTTGAGCATCTCAAGTTTTTAATTTGTAACATTTGTGTTGATTGTTAGAGGCAGGCATTACCACTAAATAATCTCGAGGGATACACGATATACAAATTTTCTTATTCATGGGAAGTGGAATAGTCTGGTATTCATCTTTCAATCACACAAATTGAATGGGACGATAGTTCCTCAATAACATTTAGATATGCACTAGGAAGCATAAAGTCAGTAAAATAAGAAAGCCTTAATATTGCATCAGTTTCAGAGCCTGGCTTCTACGTTGCGGTCAACAAAAGGTTTCGTGTATTTGCTTCTAGGTACCTAACTGAATACAAAATGCATCAAATGATTTTCACACAGAAATTATAGGAACTTACATTCGTAGTGTGGATGGTTGCACCAGTTGTCATGCCGATCTTTTGATCAGCAACCAGATCGAAGTTCATATGTTGCAAAAAAATTGCTAATGCAATGATAGCCTCCAGCATAGCAAACTGGTCACCGACACATTTCCGTGGTCCGCCACTGAATGGAATAAATCTGTGGCAACAATAGTGATTTAACAGAATTTCAGTACCAATCCAAAAGAAGATGCTTCTCATTAGTTAATCTGTTCTTTCTTTATTTAATAAAAAGGAAAAGAATAATTTGTCAAAAGCTATTGGTACAAGAAACTGTGACAGTAATAGAATTATGACAACTACCAACAGAACACACCAGCTATTATGGAAAGCAGCTTCTTAATTTAAATTAAATGTTAGAGATCTGTTAAAAACAACTCAGATAAGTAAACACAAAGAGACAGGCATCAAAATACAAACCTAAAATCAGTATTTGTCTCATTTGGTATAGGTCCCTCCAGGTCAAACCTTTCAGGTACAAATTCTTCTGCTCTGTCCCAGACCTTCCAAAAAATGCAAGTGAAGTTGTAATGGACATAAAAGGTGAAGATAAAAATAGATAAAAGATGCAAAATATAGAAAGACACGCACGTGTAAGACTATTAATACAGTAACACAACCCTTGCTCAAGCATCTAGACCCCTATCAACAAAGTTCTGAGTTTATCATGCAGATTCTTAAAACTGTAGTTCTTTCACTCTTTTCAAAGAAAATATCAAATGATTTGCCTACCATTTTATTTTGAGTCACAGCAAATCATTGAAACTGGTTTTAGGCAAAATTCTCATAACCAGATACTAAGGAAACATGGTTAAAAATAAGTTTTAGGCTTTTTAGCTCTCATTCCACCTAAAAACTGCATGAACTTTGACATCTAATTAAGTTTATATTCCACCTGTGTAACAGATAGTGGTTCTGCTTCAATGGTGTATAAGGCTTGAACAGAATGATAATGAAGGGGACCTGAGGAAATTTTTAGTTTCCCAGATGATTACCTGAGGAGAATGATGTATATTGTACACTGATATCATTATATCTTGACCGGCATTGACCTTGTAATTTCCAGGAAGCACATCAGCAGTTTGAGCCCGCCTTATCAAGACCTAGACAATAAACAGAACTTAAACATTGAGATCACATAGTATGTGAAAGAAAAAGGATGCAACATACAGGAGGATGTGGGTAAAGACGCATTGATTCATATATGCAACGAGTCAAGTACTTCAGCTCTTTGACATCATCATATCTAGGAAGTCTTCCTTGTAGAACACTGCCAACCTCATCTTGTGCTCTAGACAAGGCAGATGGGTCCTGCAGTGATACAAAGTTCAACAGCCAACATACGTTAAAATGTAGGCAATCAAAATTTGAAGTTTAAGAACCAATAAAATATGTGTTGAAATGATGTAGCCAATAAAAATTTGAAGTTTAACACCCGATAGGAAACATGGAGGCAATTATATTGCATCATCTTAAATTTCATGTCTGTTGGGCACTATATATTAGGATAATCATTGGCTACTTAGTAGTCAGTCTCACATATTATGTCTGTATTTTTCCCACAAAACCAAGGGTCTCCAAATATAATATCTGTGCTACAATACCAAGAAGATACCACTACTGGGAAGACCTTCTTTGTTACAAAGGGTGGGTCTCCTATAAATATCATTCTAAGTAGGTTTCAACAACACAAAGAAAAAATTGACACTAAAAAAAAGCTGTCCTTTTGGTTCATATGGATCTGATTTGGGAACATGTGCATCACCAACCTGTGTGATGATATTTGGCCCATAATTCTTCTGATGTAAAGCAAGAAGTAATTGCAAATATTCCAACAACAAGTTATATGTATTAGTACTTTGTAAGGATAAAGTTCGCAGTCTCATCATCCAACTTCTATAGCCAGGGGTCTGGTTTTGCATGTGAAACCCAAAGGATGACCAATTAGGTAAATATATCTGTGGAAGAGAGAAAAAATTGGAATGATACCTTACTAAGAAGATAAAGAGTCCATGTCAATACAGAACCTGTTGTTTCATGTCCAGCAACTAGCATTGATAGAAGGTCGTCTCGCAATTGTACACTGCTAACCTGAAACACATTACATAAATCATATCAGCCTTATCTCACAAAAAAGAGAAAGGTCTACACCAATACAAGAAGTAGATTCATTGAAAATTAGTTGCCGACTAAAGAATTGCTGAAGTACAGACAAATAAATCAGAAGACATTTCATATACCATGAATATTTAAAAAAAAGGTTATTAATTATGGGTTGCTTCATTTATTCCAAGCCTTAAAGTTACTGAATTGTAATATTGGAGGGGCAAGGAAATTCTGTTGTTTCCAAAAAAGAATAGATGAATGGAAACGATAACAGGATATCAGTAAAAAGGAGATAAAAGGGATGGTGATGGATAGGGATGAGGGAAGAAGAATACCGATGGCAGGCCGGAAATAGTTCAGAAAGGGAAAACGAGCCATATTGCTGGTCCCATGTTTGTTAGGGTTAAGATCTTTCACCGTTATTTTTGTTTGTATTTTGCACCCAGTATGGGCATACTCACTCAAAGTATCCCCCTAATACCATGAAAAGTTAGAGGCATCATAAAAACCTATCGAGGATTCTAATATATTAATTTTCAAGTATTGGCCCATCTTTTCTCTTGAGGGTCACAACATAAGCATAAAATAAAACTAAAAAGTAAATAAATACTAAACAAAATTTTCAATTGCATAGTTCTGTTGCAGCTCCACTGAGTAATAATTAGTGGATAGATCAAAGTTTACCAGTGAGACTATCAAAACATTTCATGATCTTTAGAATTTGAGCTGATAAAGAAAAGGTATAAAATGAGTTCTGGAAGTGCCCGGTGGAATAAGCAAATAATATGCACAGCAAGAGTGAGTTTCATAGTAGAATAAATGGCAAATAGTAAAAAAAATAATGGAAAACCTCCTCACGACTGGCTAGCAAGAAGCGCAGAATGCTTGGATCTGCTTCATTGACATAATCCTCTCTGTCAACTCGTTCCCCTTCAGCCTCTACCATTTCTTTGCATTTTACAATTAATTCTTCAACAGTCTTCCTGATAATAGTCACTGCTCTTTCTGCTTTTATCTGCCTAGGAACTATCTTGCACAAAAAACCAATCTGATAGAAGAATTAAAACACTAATCAGCAACAAATGAAGCAAGCAACAATATTTTCAAAGATACAAACAGGGCAACTAATTAGCTCATCTATACGAAATCACAAAAACTCATCAAATACAAAGCAGCTATGTCAAGCATTTGAAAGTATAATTTTCAATGATTTAACAATCACATAAACATACTATTTCTAGAATGTTTCTCAGCTTTCAAAATTAAGCCATAACTCACAACAAAACCAGATAAGTATACAAGAAATTTACACAATCACATTAACAATTATAGGCTTATTAAGGCAAAAAAGCAACAAATTTTTATTCTTAATCTTGAAAGATAATCCCCATACAGGTCAAAGTGAATGAGGGCATTGTGTATGCCAAAAAATTTGTGTCTAACTAACAACCAATTAGCAGAACAAAGGTCATACTAACCAAGTTCTATTTCAAGAATTATCATATGATGCAGTGAGAGAAAAGAATTTCAACCATTGTAGGTTCTACAAGAGATCAAACAGCTCGTAACTACCTTCCAGTAGGGGAAAATATCAGTGGAGCGAGCCTCTGTCTCCTTCAATGCAGTGTAAACTGCATCAATGACAGGACTATCAGAAGAAAGGGAGTCAAAATTGAAATTAAACAAGGAAAGGCCAATCACATCCAAGGTCAATTGAGAGAACTTCTCCTCCATGTTCACCATATCGCCGCTTAAAGCAAACGGCTCAAGCTTCTCAACCAGCCTTTGAGCACACCTACAGAACACCTTGTCGACCATCACTGACAAAAACTTCTTATGAAGAGAAGGAGATACAGCTTTGCGTCTCACCTGCATACGAAGAAATTCAGATAAATTAGGTCATGATGAAGAGGAGAAGATTAGAGTGAGTGAGCACCATCCAATGCGAGCCCTCAGCGACGGCAAATCCGTTGCCGAACAAGAACTGGGAGACCTCAGAGACGAGGCCTTTGGCGTAATTAGGGTAGTTCCTGAGGACATGCTTGGCAATGGCGGGATCGCTGACGATGACGAAGTTACGGGGGCCGGCGGCGAGGCGGTAGACGGGACCATTCTCGACCATCCATTTGTAGAGGGGGAGGAAGAGGGCGCCGCCGAGGAGGTCGGAGACGTCGTCGAGGCGGGCATCGGCGATGGGGATTCCAGAGTCGTCGGAGAAGGAAAGGGATCGGGAGATGGCGGTGAGCCAGTCGGGGCTGACCCAGGAGCCATTGGAGGAGGAAGGAGGAGGCTTGCGGCCATTGCTGGAGCCGAGAGAAGCACGAGGGAGGAGAATGGAGGTGCTGGGAGAGAGGAAATGGGGATAGGGTTTGGGAGAGGATGAAGAGGAGAAGGGAGGAAGGAGAGAAGAGACGAGCGAGGTGGGCATTGTTGTTGTGGAGGTGAGAATGGTGATGGGGCGGGATGAGATGGTTGAATGGCCTCAGATAGTTGGCTACGTGGCGTGGTTATATTATTATTATTATTATTATTATTATTATTATTATTATTATTAATATTATTATAATAATATTTGACTTTTAATCTAGTTTATTAATATATAAACGTCATTTACAATGACTAAAATATTATACAAGGTGATTTGAGTAAGGTGAGAGAGTGTTGGTATTTTTATTTTATTTTTTTTGGAGTAAAAGTGAGTTTCAACGGCTCTGATTATAATAGTACCGTTTCGATGAATAATCGGATTATTTTTTACTGTGTATTTTTTCCTGCTATTCATATAGATTATTATTTATAATCAAATGTTTATTTTTTTTTATAGTTTATAGAATTTACCTTGAAAGCCCTTCAAATCAACTTGTGAATAATGAATTTTCATAGGTTATTAGTATGGGACCATTTTTTTATGGACGTTTATAGATAAAAAATTTATAAATATTCATTATCAACTGTTGGATCTCAATCCAACGGCCAACATTGATAAATAGTAATTACTATAGTAACATATATAGTAATTATTGTTTATCAATGTTACAATTCAACCGCTGATAATTTGACATCCATAGATTTCTTATCTATAAACGTCTATAAAAAAAATGTATTGTCATATAATGTTAAATTTTGAATAAATGATTTTTATGGATTATATAATTTTTTTACGTGATTTTTATTGTATTTTAATGTATAATGCATTCTGTCTTAAGAAAAGCATATGTTCTTACAGATAGATATTTATTTGATAGTTAATTTTGTGATGGATTTTTCAGGATAAATGTAACTTGAAATCCAATCAATATGACTTATTTTCAAGTTAAGTGAGCCACAATATTGTTTCTACACCTCAAATAAATATTTAAAACAAGGGTGTAAATTGTAAATTCATTCATAACTTATAACTCAATGCTCTTTAACATACACACAATAAAAATGATGATAGATTATAGATAATGGAAGGTGCAACTAAGATAAATTAAATTACATATATATTGGTTCATATGGGTCAGTGTCTAGATAAGTGGACAACATTAAATAGGGGTGTATACAGTTAACCAGCACAATGATTCATTGTCCATCTTGCCTAATTCGGAAATAGAAATAGATTGGAAATAAAATATTCTCTGATCCTCTCCTATCACACATTCTGACATATATACTGTTAATTTTTTATATTATGGTTGAGAGACATATCAAATTATAATAGGAAAGAATTAGAAAATAACCTGGTTATACATGAAGCCGAGATTACTTCCAATCAAATAAGATCACTAGTAAGATTACTCACACGGCAACACCACTGATGTATATAAAGTACGAGACTTGTATCTCCATAATTAATTCAACAACATGAATGGTTTAAACAAGTAAAAGTTCAAAATGGTTTAAGATTTGGTTAAAAAGATAATACAGTGTAACGCCTACTACTTGTATCTATCGTTGCATTGGATCTTTAACCGCTTATCAGCCTCTCATACAAAGATACAAGCATCAGGGACTTGGACGTGTTATTCCCATTTCATTGCTCAAGCAAAGAACCCAGTCATACATGAATGATATGATATCATTTGGTTCTTGTCTTGATGAATTTGCCTCTGGAAGCCCTCCTCTCCATCTTCTCCCTTTTCTTCCGACTTTTTTCATCCTCCGTATCGCCCTGCGCAACACGTCATACCATCAATATAAAATACCTCGAGGTTAAAATTAATGATTACACTGAAACGAGATCAAGATATTCATCGATACACAACTAGATAAGAAATGTTCCTTTATGGGAAGATTACATGTAAAGAGTACTATGAATTGAGAATTGAAAATGGGAAGTAATCTTAATGCAAGTTTTAGTTAGACAGACATCTTGATGATTCGAGGCACTTATTATTGATGCATGAATGCATAACCATATTATACCTCAGAGCCAAGTGACAGGAAACCTTTTGCGAAACCTAGAATCTTGTACCCAGCAAAAGCCGGAATCTGAGGATCAGGAAAAGAAAAGGTTACTGATGATAACAGTTGCTCTTGCTCATAATTTTATTGAATAATTGATAAAACAAATATATAGCATTTACCAATAGAGTGAGACGTTGGTTTGACAATATAATAATATATGCAGAGATTGGAATTAAAATTTGCAGCTAATGCCTATTCATGCATCGGATACTCTCCTTCTTTCTTTAACTAAATGCCGATACTGTTGCTTTGATGACTAACCAAGAACTGAACCTGAGTGTGTGATGAACTAGAAACAATTGTAAACAAATGAAACAAAAGCCTTCCTACATAGTACTGACTAACTCATGAGAGTTGAAGTACACCAAGTACAATTAAGGTGCAGGAATATAATTGTAATCAATAATAGGGAACTGCAAAGCAAAACTTCTGTGAGCTTATGGTTGGGTTAGGGTCTTACCACTAAATAAACCCACCAAAATTTACCCGAAATAATCGAGGTCACCTGCACGAAGCTTGTTATGTAAATGACGTCATGCAGGTAGCTGAAAAAAGATCAGGGGTCAGCAATATCATTTGACTGTAGCAGGGTGCCCACAACAATTTAGAAACCTAAGAAAGCTACAAAACAACAGAGAATGAAACTTAACACTTTGAAATTTAAAAATTAGCAGTAATCATCTGAAAATTAAAAAGAAAAATTTGCAATAACACCTGAAATTCTAATTAGATGTGCTATATTGTACCACACGAGCTCAATAACGGAATTAATCAGTACTACTGGATATTCAAAGCATGACAAATCCATCAAAAAAAATTTGTGAAAGACAATTATATAAGTGGAATACTGCTGAGAAGTAATCATTCCTCCTAAATCAATAAGGCTCCAAAGATGAATTAAATATATCTGACACCCCACTACGCCATTAACCTAATTAAAATTTAAAATCTCTTAAACCATTTCTCAATTTAAAACCAGAGAAATTTCAGGCAGCAAAACTTAAAATTTATACAATTAGATCTACAGAGCCTGCCACTTTGTGATAAGCACATGCATGACATGGTGGTAGTCTACCATTATTCAAAATAACTGCAGACTAAATCCTCCTTACATGAATGTTCTATTATGTTCGAAATGCCTCAATATATAATTCTTATTATTTAATATCGAGGTTCCACATTCAGTATGACATTAATATATGTAGAACATATCCGAATAATACAGTAATGGTGTCATACTGCCACAGGAAAGGTATTGTTTTGGCTAGGGAGTAGCCCTGAAAATATACGCCATTTATGACTAAGGCTAGGAGTGAATTCATTTATGGCCTTCTAAGAATAGTTAGCTCTTAAAAAAGCTACAAAGAAACCAAATTGAGAATTTTGACAACAAACATGACTTAAATAAATTTAGAAGCATATTGATGTTTGCAGCTCTTGCTAATCTTACAAAGGAAATATATATATATTTCAAAGCCAAATTTAGTTCTTCTGTGTCTCCTAAATTTTCCTACCACATATTTATCAGAAGTAATATATCCAAAAATTTTAGTAGTACTAAATTTGAGATGGTGTGCACAAAAGACATGAAACAATCTTTACATTATAAAATTATTAAAAGACGATAAAAAAGGATTTGAATATATACCCACAAACTCCTCCAGTGCTCATATCAAAACCACCATCCACTAGTTCTCCACTGTTAGAATATGTTGCCTTTGCCATGTTGGCAAGCTGTTGGTATGAAATTCCATAGGCAAGAGATGTCACAAAGAGTCCAATCCAATGCTTCCAAGTAAAAGTTGAATGAAAGATAAGCATCCGGACCAAAACATAAATAACCTGAAGAATGAAAAAGTTGTTCATGAACAGCTATAACCTAAAAAAGAAAAAACTTAAAATGACGAAGGTACCATTTGGCAAATAAGAATAATAGAAAACAACATACAAGCTAGACAACAAATGAATCTAAATGGTTGGTGACTGTAGGATGCCTAGCTCGACCAAACCCAATAATTACCCTATAGGGTATTTCATGACAAGAAATAGGACGAGTTTGGGATTAAATTTCAAAACCTAATCAGTCAAGGTCCAAGGGTCCTGACAAACCCGAGCCAATAGACATAACACAACTTCAAAATAAATATGTAAAATATTAAATTTCCTGGAGATGAGAGACCTATCATTTAGTATTTGGACCTCATCTCAATTAAAAATAGATATTTGCAAGACTCCACCCATCTCTATCAAAACCTGCCACAAAAATTGTCATTTTTTGAGTCCTCAAAAGATCGCCATTCCAAAGAAAGTTAGATAAAGTTATATCATTTCAAAAAGCTTTTCACCACATCAGGATGGTGTTAACTTGCTAACTCTAAAAATTGGTTACCAGGTAGGATATTCAAATTTCTTGGAATAACTCCATCAGAAAATTTTCAAACATACAGCTCAGATTTTTGTATAATAATAGCTGATTCCAAAGTTGAAATTGGCACAGAAATCACTATCAAGTGACCATATATAAAAAATTACACAATTGAAACAAAAACTCTAGCACTTTCTCATTATAATTCAAGAGATAAAATGAACAAATCAAAGTACTACAAACTAGGATGAAAGTGTGGGGACTTGGGGATCAGAACAATGAGAACATACATTGCAGGCAATAATGAGTCGGAGGAGCTTGATCATATGCTGCTTGTTCTCCTCCTTCCTCTTCTTTGCCCCCTGATTTGCCATCCTCTACAAACAACCAAGAATGAAATCAATGCAAACCCAGAGTTCTCTCAGGCCTCTGTTTCCAAGTTCTTGAAGAATATTAACCTTATTACTCATCACAAAAAATTACTTAAATATGCTCACATATGCTTTTGCACCTCAAATCCATATTTATGTCATAAAATCAATTATGAAATTCAAGATAGGTTGTTAATACTTTTTAAACATTGGAAAATAATAGGATTTCGAAGTAGTGATTCTCATTTGGAAGTTCCAAGGAAAAATTCTAAATTCTGAAATGATTAAAGTGAAAGTTAAAAATTTTTTAACTAGTCATGGAAAATTTGACATTTATCTAAATGATGTAGAAAGAATGTGCAAAAAGTATAGTTTTTGACTAATTTTGATTAAATTAACTCAAAATTTGACATGAATCAGAAGAAATCATATAGCATGGAGACTCAGATTTTTTTTACTTCTGTCACAACAAAGTTTTAATTGTAACAAATTACCAATCCCATCCAGAAAGAAATATTGATAATGAATTTTGGGGATGCCAAAGTTGTCACAATTTCACACATATTCTTTCATATTCACTACCTCTGCATACGATATTGATAATGCAATCCCTAAACTCCTAACACAATAAACCCTAAAAACAACAATCTCATAATTTATCATCAATCAAAATCAGAGAAAAAAAAACCCCACAAAAATGCTAATTTTTTGACAGAAAGAGAAAGCCTCATACCGATCTAAGATCTAGGATGCCTCCAATCCACCAGCCCCCAAATCACGATCACCAGTGCCTATCAGAACCACAAACCCAAGAAACAAACAAGATCCTTTCCGCGAAGAATCAAAAACTTGATAGACGATCCAAAGCCCTTCTCGCCGGGAATCCGCCGGTGCCGGAGAAAGGTTCTCCGTCGATGGGGAAGGCAAGAGAAAACGGGGGAACAAACGAACGGAGCAGCCCGACCTCGCAAATTGGGAAAATGTGAGAATGGGAGGCATTTATTCAAAATTATATAATAATAATAATAATAATAATAATAATAAGGGTAAACAACCAAAATGGCCCTTACCTTGGTGTATTTCTATTTCGGTCCCCCAGCTTTAAAAAGTTACGTTTTGGTCACTTAACTTACATTTTATTACAATTCAGTCACCCGAGCTCACGCCGTTAATGGCAATCCCACGTAGCAGCTGTTAACATTGGAATAAAAATGTGACATGTCGACTGCCACGTAGGATTGCCGTTAACGGCGTGCGCTCGGGTGACTGAATTGTAATAAAACGTAAAATAAGTGACCAAAACGTAACTTTTAAAAGCTGGAGGACTGAAATAGAAACCTACACAAAGGTAAGGGACCATTTTAGTTGTTTATCCTAATAATAATAATGATGTAAAAATCTTAGGTAGGTCAATGTAAATAGGTCAATTACCTTTTTAATCCCTTTATTGCGATTTGTCCTCAAGAAATTGCTCTATTTTTTCAATTGGGTAATGTTAGTCCCAACCCACTTTGGGTTTTCCATCAGACTATGCTGATATGACTTTCTTTATCATTTAAATATTATTAAAATAATCTAATTAAGCCACGTGGGACACTTAACTAACTAACACATAAACTTAGCTTCTCAAATCCGGATCCAACCTGGATCCGAGAAGCTTAATACCTAATCCACATTTTTTTCTTCACATTGTCGCCCTCTACCCCACCTTGATAACCCATTACTAACATAATCGTTCGCCATCTTCGTCAAAATTCTCAAATCAAGGCTTCTCCATTACTCATCAAGTCGAGGCTCAATTCAGTCCATTAAATCAGAGAATTAGGATTCATGATTTTCCATTTAATTTGTAGTTTTTAATCCATTTATTTTATACTAATTGAAGTTTGTATTATTGATCAAACAATGTATGTAATTGAAAATGGATTATTTACCTTCAGAAGCTCACTCTGATTTTGTATTTGTATTCCATTTGATGTGAATAAATTACTCTTTTAAATATAAACATATGTCTTGCTTTTATCCTATAGCAAAATATTTTTAAAATGTGCACCACTGACTAAAATATTTGAGCAAAATGTTCAGTAATAAGAACCCATCAGCTTTAAAGCAATTTTCAGCAAAATATTCTGATTACAAAATTAGCATTGAAGATATGAAAACTACCAAATGTTTAGCAATAGAACCCATCAGCTTTAAAACAACTGCATTCCACTAAGCAATAAGTTATGATTTCACTAAACATATGATTAGAAAATAAGTTTGCAAAATAAGTTAACATGTTATGATTACAAAATAAGCTTGCAAAAAATGTAAACCAACCACCACAAACACAAAAAAAAAAAACACATACTAGAAACATCTAAAAATATTCAGTTTTTTTTCTTCACAGTTTAGTAATTTTTTTTCCACTGCAACATCTATGATCCTTTGTTGAGTTAAGAATTCTGGACCTTCTCTTGCTATTGTAGTACGTCATTGTTTTTTTATGCTTGACATCATCAGCAATGGAGGAGCCACCATGGACAACAACACACGGTGGTGTTGGCTTTCTGTGGTTGCCGGCCACTAGATTTCACTCATGGACAGGTTACCGGGTGGGGTAGAGGGGGACAAGGTGAAGAAGAAATGGAATTAGGTCTTAAGCTTCTCGAATCCTAGTTGGATCAGGATCCGAGAAACTAAGTTTGTGTGTTAGTTAGTTAAGTGTCCCACGTGGCTTAGTTAGATTATTTTAATAATATTTTAATGATAAAGAAAGCCACGTCAGCACAACCTGACGGAAAACCTAATTAACGTCTGTTAAGGTCGGAACTGACAATGTCCAATTGGAAAAATAGAGAGACTTTCTGAGGACAAATCGTAATATAGGGACTAAAGAGGCAACCTGACCTACTTACAGCTGGGACCTACTTGAGATTTTTACCTAATAATAATAATATTAATAATATTAATAATATCCACAAGGATGATATTTTAGGGGTTGTTTGGTTGCCCGTAAGTAGATGTGATGTAATTTGATTTATGAGTAAAATGCTAACATAGGTTGTTTGGTTTGATGTGAAAAGATATGTGCAGTGATTTAAATTACTGATTTTGGGCTTTTTGCTGCATTTGGACTTATAACCAAATTGGGCGTAAGTTAAAATGCAGGGAATGGGTTGGAATAAAGTAACCCCTTGGCCAAGCACGTGAGCCCTTCTTCCCAATCTCTTGCGTTGCCCCACCGTTGTTCATGTGATCTCATCTCTCTTGGCTCCAATCATCACTGGCTGGGCTTTCGCTTGTAGGTAATCTCACTCTTCTCCGCTGATGCAATGAATCCAATCTCTCATGATTTATCTGTATTTCTCTCTGATTATCCATAGAAGGAGGATCATTTCCATCTCCCCACACCGTGGGTACCATATTGATCTTGGAGCTCGTGAGAAGGCAGTAATGGCTTCTCTGTAAATCCTATGTTGTTGATCTAATTCCTTGTTTCATATCGTGTTTGTTATGGAGAGTTGATAGATTTGGATTTCATATATATTTTCTTTCTTCTCCTGGAATGTCTATCTTCTGTTTAGATGGATTCTGATTTAGGGTTATTTTAATTTTTTTTTTTTTACCAATGAACTCTTCATGTACATCTTATTTAATAGGGAGAAAAAAAAAATTTTTATTAAGTGAAAAGATGACCTTTTTATAACTCCATTACCATGATTTCATTTCTTTCCCCTTTCTTAAGTCGGTAATAATTGTATCCTGTGCTCCATGGATTTCTGGTCATATTTGTCTAACTTTTTATGCATTTGGTTTTTTAGTGGACGTGTTGATTCACCACATTATTAGTATTAATAATCTCAACTGATTTTTTTATTCTTCTTTGTTAGTGCAAATGCACTTTAAGTTGGCATAATTTGGCACCTAGTCAAGGTTCGACATGGCAAGCACGATGATGTGGCATGGATAATGACGTGGAAAGAAGGATGACATGGTAAACAAACTTGTCTAGGAGGCAAAAATCTTTGGAGATCTTGGTGAAGTTATTTTTGGCAAAAAGTTGCAATTTTCATGAAGCCTAAATGAAGACACTTGTATTTTTGGCAAGTAGATCAAGCAAGCAACAAGTTGAAGACAAAATCTCATCAAGACCATATTTAGGAGATGTGATTGAAGACTAAATATGGGCGGAGGTTAAATGAATAAATACCTATCAATGGTATGATTTTGAAGACTATTGAAAGCAAGATTTGAAGAACCCTAATAGATATGATATGAAGTCTATTAAGGGTATGTTTGAAGATATGCTTATTGTTGGCAAGATTTGAATGATTGATTGAAAATCTTTGTTGAAGATTTGAAGACCAAATTTGGGTGAAGTGAAGACTAAGTTTGGCAAGTTTCATGAAGACGCACATAGGACGTGCGCCCCTTGCGAGGGGACTGTGTGGTGAGGAACAGAGAAGGGAGGTTAGTTGCCGGTAGTCAAGATCAGGTGATTTGACTGCATCAACTCGGACTAAGCATGACCAGGTGGTTGATGGGTCTTGAGGTCGCTTAGCAATGGAGCCAGAACTCAGTCAAGCCAGCAGTCAAGGTCATGTTGCAACATATGTTACAACATAAGTTGCGACAGCTAATTTCGGAATGTTTTAAAGTTAGTTGCCGCGGAGATTCTAAAAAAGGTATGTGCTATATTTGGGACGTTGAGGCGTCTATATATACTACCTTGGTCTGAGATTGGGTACGACTCTTGAAAGAGGGAGTAGGGAGGTACCAGACAATCTAGAGAGGGTAGTATTCTTTGTATGTGTGAGAGAGTGACAAGTGTGTTTGTACTCTTCTATTTTTACCTCTTTTAGTGGATTGTTGATCTCCGGGCTTGGCCCCCCAGATGTAGGCGAGTGGACGCCGAACTGGGTTACCAACGTATTGTGTCTTCTCTTGTGTGGTTTGTGTGTGCTATTCTTGAGTGCTTAAGTGAGTGAGTGTTCCTCTAAGTTTACAAACCCTAACCGGCGGAACTAACATTCTTGACGTTAGAAATAATATGATTCGTTCTTTGGGAATTGTTAGCCATTCCATTTTGTTTATCCTGATGTATTTTCAGTTGTATTTGGAATGTTTGGTGATTATCTAGCTAATTCCTAGTTCGGAGCCATTGTTCTCTATAATTTGGATGACTTTGATAATTTGGATTGGCTAAATCTATTTATAAAAATTGTGCCAACGCTCTAGATATGACAAATTTATGGGAATGTGATGGTTTCATCCTTTTTGTTCAATATCACAAATCCACATCCTGCAAAAACTATAAAAAAAAAGTCCCTAATGCTTCTCCTACAATCTAAAAAATAAATGAGAAGTCAATGTTAATATTATACTGATAAAAATAAAATTAATAATTTAAAAACAATTGATTTGATCAAGATAACCGTTTGAACAAAGAGAATGATATTAGGAGAGAAGAGGATGTCATTATGAGGAGAGTAAGGTGTTATGATTTCCTCCAATCTTCTTATATCTTCTTTTTCAATATGATCAAATGGGGAAGATATTGATTAAAGCGTAACTTCCTATTTTTTGGGAGGCATATGTGGGAAAGATGGTTAGTTTGTCGGGAAGGTTTATCAATTTCATTAATTTTAAATTATATTGGACTTTATCCGCAAAATTCAAGAAGTTCATAACTAATCTATCTATCTATGCATATAATCAAACTTTAACATGATTTAAATGAAACAAGAAATCATGATCCAGAAATTTGATGTACTTCTCTTTATTTATTAACATTTTTTTTATTTTTTTAAGTTGTAAATGTTTAGAAATTGAAAAGAATATTTGTGCTACTTGTTTTGGTATAACTGAGAAGAAAAAAGATAAAAGTAAATAGAAGGTATACTGGGTAACATATACAATGGTGTACTAGGTATGAATTCGATCTAGCGATAAGAACATTTATGTTTTCATAACATTATCTTAACAAGAGTGGTTGTAATATATTTTCTCAGATGCCATATGTTTGGCTGAATAAGGTGAGAATACAAGTGTATTTTTTAAGTAGAATACCCAGATTAGTCCCTCTATTATACTGAAAGTGCCCTTTCAGTCCCTCTATTATTTTTTGTCCTTCTGGGATCCCTCTATTATTATTTTTGAGAAAAAACAGTCCCTTAGCCTAACGCTCGTGAGTTTCTCCGTCTGGTGAGCTGACATGGCTTAAAAGTTGATTAAAAAATTCATAAACATCAAATCCGCATCCAAAATCCAGATGCGGATCTGTCTAATTGACATTAAACCCAAGCATTAGCTAATCAGATCAACATCCAAACTCTGGATCTGATAACAAAATCAAACCCCTTCTTCTCCTTTACCTCCTTCTCCACCGCTGAAGGTCCACCGGTGTTGCGAGCACACCTAACGGCTGTGTCCAAAACCAACACCGCCCAGCCTCATTGAACTCTCTCTCTCCCCTCCCTCCCCGACCATACACTACCGTCATCAGTTGAAGAGGTCGTCCTCACTGTCAACCACCGTGATTTGTACAGGCGGCCCTTGTGAAGCAGGGTTTTCTTCAATTTCAGCCCGATTTGTACTAGGTAAGAATTATTGAGTTAGGGTCTATGGTTTTCCTTTGTCTTTATGTCTGGGTATGACATCAGGGTTTCGATTGTGTAAATAGAGGGTATTTGGCTCTTGTTATGAGATTGTGCATCAAATGTGGTATTGAAGAAGGTTTTAGTTTGTTTATTCTTTTGTTTATTCTTCAATTCCAGCATGTTTTCACTTTTCACTTTTGTTTATTTGTGCCTTTGAATTATTGGTACAATATGATTTGTTTGAGTGTGAATTATGGTTATGGTAGTTTATGAATTCTGATTGTCCAAGATATATTTGCTAATGAATTGGTCTTATCTGTGATTTTCTGATATTACAAGTTAATTTGTTGTAGTTTTCTTGCAAATTGTAAGGTTTGCAATAAATTTTTTACCTGCATATTGTAAGTTTTGTAACATGCATTACACATCTAAAAGCTAACCAACATTTGGTAACATATATGGTGAGAAGCACAAATTTGATGAGTACATCTAAATCTCTTGATCTTACAATACAATACAACCTCAAATTGATAAATAAAAACCAAAAGAAAATAACAAAGATGGGCAATGGTGGACGGAGTTCAGAGATCGAAGCTGACCATGGCCGATAATGGATGGCTGCGGTCGAAGTTGGCCATTGTCGACGGTGGATGGCTGAGTGGAATTGAATGAGGCTGGCGATGCTGGTTTTGGACTCAGCCGTTAGGTGTCCTCGCTGCACCGGTGGACCTTTAGCGGTGGAGAAGGAGGTGGAGGAGAAGAAGGTGTTTAATTTTGTTATCGAATATGGATTTTGGCTGCGGATCCATTAACAAAATTGGAGATGGTCGGATGCTTTAGTGAATGCTTGGGTTTAATGCTAATTAGACACGATTTGATGTTTCTGAATTTTTTGATTTGATGTTTATGAATTTTTTTAATCAACTTTTAAGCCACGTCAGCTCACCAGACGGAGAAACTCATGAGCGTTAGGTTTAGGGACTGCTTTTTCCCAAAAATAATAATAGAGGAATGCCACAAGGACAAAAAATAATAGCGGAACTGAAAGGGCACTTTCACTATAATAAAAGAATTAATCTGGGTAATCTACCTATTTTTTATTATACTAATTATTTTTTGAATTTTTATTTTTAGGATAAACACATACATGAAAAAAAATTAAAGAGTAAATAGAGTTTAAAGGCCCACTGAAAAAAGAAAAAAGAAAAAATCAGATACTACACAACATAAACAAATATACAAGAAATAGAGAATAAAACACTAAGAGCAGCAATTGACATTACAGTTAAGAACTAATGGGTCGTTTGGCATTGTTGCCAAATCTTTATTTTTGTTGCCAAAACAAGAAAAACATATTTGGCAAGATATTTTTATTTCCAAAAATTTTGAAAACAACATCTATGTTTTTTTAAAAAAAAAAAAGTGGAAGCACAATTTTTATATTTTCAACTATTTTGAAAAAGTTTCCAAAACATTAATCTAACCCATTAAAAATATTAATTACAATCTTTTTTTCTTATAGCCATTAATGATTTAGACAAACGTGCCAATTGGAGGTGAACTCTCTTTTTTTTCTTCATAATTTTTTTTAATTTTTTTTAATCTTAAAAGTCATTTTCTCCCATTTTTTTATATTTATTTTTATTTTTTTTTAGATAGTTAGGAAATTTTAAATAAAGATGGTTAAAGATTTAAAATTTTTCTTCTGAAGGTTTTTTTTTAAATATTTTCTAATTATCACATATTCTTTTTTTATCAATAATATAATTTTATAAAAATTTGACATCTCATTATTTTTATATTTTTATAAAAATATATAAAAAAATTATTTACTAATACAAATTAATTTTGTGTACTACTATAAAAAATTTATAAAAATTATAAAAATATAAATTAAGAAAATAATAAAAAAATTTATAAAAATTATAAAAATATAAATTAAGAAAATAATAAAAAAATTTACAATATATATATATTTTTTTTTGCTTTTGTGTTTTTTTCTGAAACATATAACTTTAATATCCAAATTAACTTGTTTTTGTTTTCAAAAAATTGTCAATAAACAAAAGCAAAATAAAAACTAAACAAAAAAACAAAAAACAATGCCAAACGACGCTAAAATAACACAAAAGACATATACCAATAAAAAAATAGAAAAGTCAAGTGGCATTAATCTTTTTCAGGTATTAGGATCCATTAGTCTAATATGGGTCTTTCACACTGTTAGTAATTCTCTAAGAAGTTGGAGTTTTTTTTTATAGTTGAAATCATTTCCTCAAGCTTGATTTTTTTGTGACAGAAGCTACATTTACTCAAGTAATATAAATATAATTAATTTTACAAATAATAGAAAGATGAAAAAGCGCTATGTGTTGAAAATACAATCATTTATAAATGTTTTAAATGTTGAATTAGTAATTGCATTTATTATAATTATATGTATGTATGTGTATATAAATTTCTTAAATGTTCTAATTATATCAATATAAATACATATTTGTTGAATAAGTTTCATTTCTTATAGACCTTATAAAGATGGGTAATTGCTATACATATCATTAGAAAAATTACTGTTTATTGTCTGAATCCTCAAACTATTGTAATTATCAGTATATTTCCCAAAAGCCCAAAAAAATTTTGTTTCCTGTCCGGTTGACTTAATTGATAGGAGATTAAATTTGATTATATTAAAATTGTTTCAGTATCAATAAAATTTTTAAGTGTAAAACAAGTTCAAAGCAATTAAGTCCAAGATTAAATTTTCTTAAACCCCAATCAAATACCATTAAACATTTAAACTGATTATATTTCGTGGACTATGATTAAAGCCAAAGCCAAGCTTTTAGGAGATGAAGTGAGACTAAATTACATAAAAATGAATATACTATTTAAAATTTAAAAAAACTAGTTTTAACCACTAACTTAAAAACTAGTGCCAACGACCCTTGGGTCTATTGGCATTCAGATCCCTACATAGGGATTTCATTTTGGATAGAGTATGACCATCCGAGTTCAAATCCCTGCATGAGGGTCTATTGGCATTCAGATCCTTACGTAGAGTTTTCATCTTGGATAGAGTATGACTCTCCGAGTTCAAATCCTGGCTCACGCAGGTGAGGGTATTGTTTGGCTCTATGACATATCCGCCCTAGTTCTGACGCTTGTTGTCTTTATAAAAAAACTTAAAAACTAGTTACCACTGTAGTGGTATGTTACAATAGCGAATGGGATATATTATACTTAATTTAATTCATAACTCTTTCTATGTTAACTTTTTATACGTAATTTCAGTGCAGGAGAGGAGCCTGTTGGGTTAGACACGTTTGATAGTGTGCAGTCTACACCCAAAGTGGTGATGCCATTTTAATTTCATTGAGGTTTGTTAGTTAATTATATATTAATACACAAACACGCAGGTAGAAATCTGAATTAAGCTTGATTATGATGAGCTTGCTTGAAAATACTTCATGAGAAGTGTAACTAAAATATGTATGATCTTCAATTCCAAAACCATTTTACAGCTACCATACAACTTACAAACTGAAACCCAGTGATCACATGGCTAACTAGACACAAGTCTATAACCAAACATAAACCATTCATGCATGCATACCAAGCTTCTAATCTCCAGCGCTCATGTACTTGGTCACAGCCTTAGTCCCCTCGGCCACAGCATGCTTTCCGAGCTCACCGGGCAGCACTAGCCGGACGGCCCCATGTATCTCCCTAGACGACAAGGTGGCTTTACCGGTGTACTTTGAAAGCCTAGCTGCCTCCTCGGCAATCCTCTCAAACATGTCAGACATGAGCCCATCAAGGACCTCCATTGCCCGGGAGGATGCCCCCATTCCTGGATGCACTTGTTTCAGTACTCTAAACACATACCTCTTGTACCCTCCTTCTCCTCCACTCTCAATCCTTCTCCTCCTCCTCCTCCTCCTCTTCTTCTTCTTCTTCATCTTGTTTTTGTTCTTGCTCTTGTTCTTCTCTTCTTGTTTGTCTTTCTCATTGCCTTGTTCTTGTTCATTTTGAGCAAGATTAACTTCTTCTACTTCATCTTCTTCTTGAGTATCTTGGGAGTGAAGGACTGAGACTTTGAGGGTCTCTTCTACCACCTTCTTGGTGGTCTTCACCACAGTGCCTAAAACCTTGCGTCTTGGAGCCATGGCACTTGATTAAAAGCTTTGTTTTAGGTTAAAATTAAGTAACAAATTTATATAAACATGACTAGTGGTAAAAGAGAGGGGGGTAAAAAAGAGGGAGTTTGGACGTGACGCATGTCTGACACGTGTCCAATGTTAAGCGGTGGAAAGGGATGTACGTGGAGGAGTTACAAGACTTCTTGGGAAACGAGGGCAGTGAGGAATGTGGAAGTGTGTGGAAGTTGTGAGCGTGGAGAATGGTCTAGGTACTAAAGTTTTAAATTTATGAAATATGAAATATTATTTTTTAAATTCATCTTTTATATTTAATATATTTCTACATTTTTAATAAGTTATATTTAAAAATTATATTAATTTTAAAAAATTAATATAGTTTTTGTAAATTTTAAAATTCATCTGGTAGACAGGATAGGATAAGGACAAATATGATATAAATATTTAATAAGAGTAGGAAATGATATGGGCATGATAAGCTTATATTTTATCTTACGTTTGATGCACACCAGATAAGCCATTAGATGGGATTTTGTTATCTTATTTTGCATTTGAAGTGAGCTGAATAATAACATGATATGATATAAATGGTATGTAAATAGACAAAATTACCTTTATAATATAGTTATGTATACTTTTTTAAAATAGACTTCTTAAATTTTTTTTGTTAATGATTTAGTTATCAATAGATTTATTAGTTTCAATTAATTTTTTTTTAAAATAACCTATAAATAATGTTTACAAATATATTGATTGCAATATCATCAACTTGCAAAAATTATAGTTCATACCTATTTCTATGAAGAAAATCGTACACAAAGTCATCGACATAGTAAAATGAATAGATCACATCAAAATCAATTTGAAAAAAAGAAATTATCCGACTAGAGAAACTAGATGAAAAATAATCTGTTCAAGCACGAGATTGACGAAAAAACCCTTCAATCCAGATCGAAAAACCCTACTTCAAATAGTGAAATTAGTGTTGTTGACAAGCTTCTTGTCTCAAATATCTAGTTTAAAAGATCAAAAGAAAGAGTACAATAAAACCCTAAATGGGGGAGAGAAACCAAATATTAGGGTAAAAAAATAAATTTAATTTTTTATTATATCCTACATGTTTTAATCCTAACTCCCCCCATAGGATTAATTATTATATGAGATGTAGAATAAAGTAAACCAATAGGATAAGACTATCATACCCTATTGGCATACCAAATAAATGATAATAGTAGGATATGATAAGTTCTTATCATGTCCACCATAAGGACCCTTAAATTACCAAGTTCTTAATATATGTGAATTAGTTAAAATAGATAAATCAAAAAATCAAAAAGAATATATGAATATTTAAATTATATTTTATATTTAATTATTTTTTTGTCTAATTTATGTGTCTTATTTTAGAAGTTTGATTTATTAGATAGCCATTTAGAAAATTTATGAAATATTAAATATTTTTTAATTTATGATTTTATTTTTATAATTTTTAATAAATTATATTTACTATAATTTTTTTATTAAATCTATAAAATATTAGTAAATTATATTTAACTAATTCTATATTTTCAAAAAAAATATTTTCATTTTTTTAATTATTTGAAATATGTCTTTTTTGCCAATAAATTTAATCAATGATATGAATTTACCAATCCATGTGAAGCATGATTGTGAAGCTAACAGTGAGTAGAAAATTGTTTTGCATGTTAAAAACATGGAGAAAAAAAAATCAAAACTCTACTAATTCACATCATTTTACACATTTATCCAACTCAACCATATTCTCATATTGAAATTTTATTTGGAAAAAAAGAAACCGTATTTTTAAATTAAAATTTTATTTAGACAAAAAAGGAAATATATTTTCATATTATAATTTTACATGAAAAGTTTCAAATTGGAAAAATATGAAAGGAGAGTTTTTTTTTTCTGGAAATAGTGAAAGACTATTTTGAGAGTGAGGAAGTATAATTAAAGTGGAGAGAACTTAAGGAATTTTAATAGAATTTTAAATAGTTTTAATTTTAAAAGTTAATAAAATTTTTATAAAATTTTTATTATCAGTTTTTAATTGATTTTTTTAATTTATGCAAATTAGTTCAAGTGAGTAAGTAAAAAATAATGGAAATATGGAGTAAATTAATCATTACTACCAACATGTGTGGGATATTTAATTTCAGTGGTTAGTGGTATTTAAATCACTTTGTCCAATTTAACCACCTTGGTTATGTAGGATATTTATGAGGATATTTGACATGCAATGCAATACTAATCATGGCACAAGGGTTTTTTGTTTTTTTCTTGGTACCCTCTTGTATTGGTGACCATTAATAATAGTTTGGTTGGGTTAGTTGCATAGGTGAGACTAAGGCCTTCTACTAATTAATATGCTGGATTGAGTTCCCAAATCCATAAAAGAGAAAATGTCACCAATCTCATTTAATGTTAATTATTAATTATTTGGTATATGTTTAATTTTATTTCTGTTACATCTATTAATTTATACATTTATATTAGCCTTGATCATATTGCAAGATAAATTACAGCAATGTTTGGCTCAAGAAATAGAAACACTTCATAATAATAAACAAATCACATAATTAGGACATGGATGAAAAAAATAATGGCCCTTGTTTAAAACATAAAATGACTTCAAATCGTTCAATAACTATATATTTTTAATATAAAATAAGAGGAAAAAAAACTAAAAAAACCACATCCACAATTGAAGAATGATAATTCATTTATAGAAATTGAATTGTTTTAACTCTCTTCCACAATAATGGCTTGTCTACATGTATTAAAATAACTAAAACAAAAAATCACTACCATGAAATTAAAAGCCATATGAAAAGGCCAAATATTGTTCAATTTTATCTACTAGCAAATGTACATACATTGATTTTGACCCTTCAAATAATCAATTTTGTCTGTTGTGAACCACCCTAATTACTTCAGCATGCGTAACACGCCATCCAATAATATGAGTTAGCCAATTAAATGGATGTATGGTGTGGTTACACGCATGAACAATTAACTGGTCCACACACTTGATAGATGATGGCACATGGTCTATGTGTTATCATCTTAAAAAATTATATAATAAATAATGTATACTGTCCCTTCTCTATTCTTTGTTTACATGCTTAGTGACCAGTGTTGGCATTATATATATATAATTTTTTTAATTATGTCAAATAGATTAAATGACCTTTAGTCTAATAGTATTGATTTCACTAAATATTTTATAAAAAAAATTTATTATCTAAAAATTTAAAATGCATCAGATATGTCATAAAAAAGATCTCTAACTGTAAAGTAAGTTTAAAGTCTAATGCTATTTTCAGTTAAGCAAGTGTATATGAGTTTGATGATCAATTATTAATGGTGTGTACGTTTTTAAAATATGACTTATGCACTCTATCAATAAAAAACATTAAAATAATAATAAAAAGTTTCAAATGGAGAAGTTATATATGTGTGTATATCCATTTCAAATGTGATGGGAGTTAGTTTACAATGCCACCAGATTGATCATTGGATTGAGGGGAAAAAACAAAATTGGGTTACTGTGCTAAGTAGCTATGGGGGATGTTTTTTATTATTGAGATGAAGAAAATAAATGATGGCTTCTGTTTAAGAGGGCTAATAATGATCTTAAATTTATAAAAATTAAAATAAATTAAAAATAGTTGACAAGATTGATATAACACATCACACTTCACCATTGATTCAGTCTCGAGTGATATTTACTTTAAATATTACAATGAACCAAAAATGAATTAAAAAAAAAAACTATACCAGCATTCTAAAGTTGAAATGATATCAAAGGTATATAATAATAATAATAATCATCTAACATATACATGTAACAAACCATAATAGGGTAATGTTTTCTTTCATTTTTTACTTATTTTCTTCCATGAATAAAGGCCAAAAAGCTCATGACAAGGAGAGACAAAACCAAGCCCCACAACAAAGAAAGATTCATACACACATATATATAGAACTAACCAAAAAGTAAGTGGGCATAGTTGAATTTAAAATAAATAAATAAATAAATACATACATATTATAAATATGTAAATTTATATTTATATACTTTTTAACCTTGAATACCTTTTGCTCTTTTGTTTATGCATGGATCCCTTTGGCAACGTGATGGTGACCAAGGCTGTCGTCTAAGGAAAAAGAGCTTGCATCATTCTTGATAAGAGAAGAAGAAGAACAACAGCAAGAGTCCCACACCTCTGATTTGATAAAGCACTCTAAATTCTTCAATTCATATCTACTTTAAAGTCGGTCACTGTACATTGCTTTGCATCTCCATTTAGTTTCCAAAGCCTTCTTCTCTTTATTCCTTCCAAGCCTCTAAATGGAGACAAGCTTATTGCCTAAGCTCTTGCTCTCCTTTTAACTATTCTAGGATACCTCTTAAAACTTCTTTTCATCTGCTTCTAAAGTTTTCACTGCCTTGTTTAATTACCACATTCACTTTGATGATTATCACATATATAAATGCAAATGCACTGTCAATATATATTAATTTACCTTTAATTGGTACACACACACACACATACATATGTATATATAGCACACACTAAACCTCAAATAATTGTGAGTCACATCAATATAATTATTACTTTATTTAATTAGAGTTTATAATGTTTTTTTCTTAGATGGACAAATATAAGGCTAAGTTTCATTTTTGTACAGATACTTCATATTCTTTAGAAAATTTGAAGGTCTTGACGATAATTTGTTTTGTTAGGTATTATGAAACCTTGGATTATAAATTACAATTTTAATTCAATAATAATGAATGGAAAACATATTTGATGACTGTATATATATATACCATAAGTTTTCAAGTAAAGTATTAATTAATTTCATGTTTTATGATTAACTTATCACTCACTTTATATACAAGGGCCAGTTATTCGACCATAAGTCACCATTAATGCATATGACAATAATTTAAAGTTTATTATTAAGAGCTATGAGAAAAATAAATGAATAAAATATCTATATATTGTGTCCTGTCACCATATATTATTTTAATTATCTATTTTTCCTTGAGTTCATGATCAATAAATAATTGTCATTTATAAACCAAAATATATAATTTTTCTATTCGATCATCGAATCAATTTAATACAAAAGATCAATTTAATAAAACTAAACTCATCTTTATAAATTCAAAAATATATATTCTTTTACTTAATCAATATTATATACGAATTTCGTTTTTTTTTGTATATCCTTTCATTGGATTCCATTGAATGTATATTTTGAAATGCTTATGACCCTTGTTTGCTTTGATTTGAGGCCCTTCTTTGCTCTTTTATGCAAGATTCAATGGAAACTTAAGGACATGTCTTGCCTCTTGTTCTTTCTTTCTTTAATTCCAAATTTCCAATGAACATATCAAACACATAGCATGCCTTCTTTTCCTCCTTTTATTTCTTGCCTCACTCTATTTCATACAAACATCCCATCTCCAATCATATCAACAATTTTCTTTCATTTATATCATATTTCTTTTTTAATTTGTTTTTTAAATAATAATTAATATTATCTTTTTTAGTTTTTTACCATACGTAATATAATCAAATTAAAATGAAAACAAAAAAACAAAAAAAAAATGTATTTGATTGTTCAATGAAAAGCCAACATCATTGTAATCGGTACCATGCTTTCTTTTAAACAATTATAGTTCATAAAATAATTTAAATAAAATTAAACAATAATGCATTTTTGTTATATATATAAAACCATTTTTATATTAAATAAATTTCATATCCTCCACTTTGTAAAGGATATATTAATGAGATTCTCCATAACTATTTTGACATATAAAAACAACAAAACCGCTTGACCTTATGACACAGACCTTGACCTAATAATAATTAAGTTCATTATTCCAAGCATCAATTCACTGCATGGAAGGAAGGAAGGTGTAGTAGATCTAACACATGGGAGGGTGAAAACTTAAAGGACAAACTAACATGCAAGACAAGAATAAGTTTTGAGTTTTCTTTTTTGTTTTTTCTTCTTTTTCATATACATGCAAATTTTGTCCCCCTCCAATAACTTTCTTCTTCTTGTTCTTGTTCATCTTCTTCTTCTTCTTCTTCCATGTCAGTACAAGAGAGATGTTCAGTACAAAACTCATTCATGAATATTAATTTCACACTCCTCCGCAATTTCCGGGTAAACTTAATTTCTCTCTCCTTAAGAACACAAACAAATAAAAGACAATTAATTCATTGCATTAAGGATTAATGTTTGAGATCTAATTAATTAATCTCCAAGTGCAACAAATTTGCACCATATCATTACATTCTAAAACTCTATGTACACAACTGAACAATCAAACACTTGTTTGTCACACCAAGAGAAACAATAATTCTTGAAAAAAAATTAAAATTAAAATTAAAATTAAAGAAACATTAAACATTGAAATGGTTGAGAGAATAGAACTAAGCAATGCTAATTACTTAAAGGCAAGTGTCTGAATTTCTTGGGCTGAGGGAGGAAGAAGCATTCGATGTCGGGTTGTGGGACGACGAAGAAATCGAGCTCGGAAAGCCTTCGCTTGCAACGTATAATTGTCCGAGGCTTTCGAGGAGCCGGAGGACATGTTGTAGGGACTAATGGTATCTTGCTTTCTTTAGAGGTTGGTGTCTTGCACTCTTCATCCTCCTTCTTCTCCTCCACATCACTAAATGTCTTTGAATTATGCTTGTTGGAGTCTTTTGGAGATTGTAGAATGGTGGAAGTAGTCATGGATGTCATGAGATGTGGATCTAGAGATGTAGACATGGTTTGAATTTTAATTGAGGAATTACAAGAAGAACAAGAAGGAGAAGAAGGAGATGAAGTTGTGGTTAGTGTGGTGGTTGGTGAGAGATAAAGGTGTATAGAGAGAAGAGAGATAGAAACTTAGAAGAGAAGGGAGAAAGAAGAGGAGAAGGTGGAAGAGGAAAAAGGGAGGGTGGAGGTGGTTGGTCTTTCTTCTCTTGTTTGTTGGTGGAGTCTTGTTATTAATCATTCTTTTTACATTCCCTTATAGAGGACTAGGGAAGTTGCTATTAAATCATGTTCTTTCTTTTTTTTTTAATTTGTTATATTTATTTATTTATTTATTATTAATTCCTATGTAGATCTCCCACCCTTTTTACTTTCTTGAGTAGGGTCTAGCTCTTTGGATGTGAACCTTATCCTCTCTTTCTCTCTTTCTCTCTTTCTCTCTTTCTTTATTTAGAATAAAAAAATTGGAGATAGCGTCTTGAGCTATGGAGAGGGCAAGAGTTAGTATTAGTGGATCTTTGACAAAAATCATTGGAGTTGTTGGCTTGGAGTTTTAATTTTGGACGATATTTAGAGTGTTTTTTTTTTAAAAAAATATGAGTAGGTGTGGTTGTTTAGAAGTTAAATTTTGGTTGAGAAAGGAAAGGATATTACGTCAAATTTGACAAATTTAATTGTGAAGTAACCAAAGAAAAATAATACTAATAAACATCTACAAAACGACAATATTTACGTAAAAATTTTTAAAAATTATATGTATGGATGACTCTTCGATAAACTCGGAGCATAAATGAAAAATTTTTAGGCTAGTCACATCCAAAATTGATAAGTTTTTTTAATAACTTTTTGCAGAACTAAAATTATTATTATTATTTTTATTAAGTTTAAATATTTTTTGAGGTCGGGGAATTAAAGAAATATGTACAAAAATATTTATTTAAATTTAAATAAAATATAAGTATATATATACATCTTTTCATATGATAGAGCACAACTAAAATGCCGGAATAAACATGGGAAATATCAAATATCTCTTTCTTTCATATCAAGTTGATTAATTACATATATTTGTTTTTTATTTCAACTAGATAAACTATTTGCCCGCCAACAAAAAATAAACGAAAAAAAAAAAATGAAATGATAGGCGTTCTTCTTGTCCTTCATAGGTTCGTAGATAAACTCAAAAAATTCAAATTGAAAATTATTATTAATTTTTATTAAAGTTGCTTGAAATGATTGTTTATTTGTTAGTTCTAAGTGCAATGTCATGAAGTCATTGTATGGGGCTGTCCCGTCATCACAGCAGCAAATCAGCCTTGGGATTAGCACTCAACAAAATAAAATTTTCCCTTCTTTTTCTTTGCAATTTTAAATTCATATTTTTTTATTTTTTTCCAAGTGCCTAATCACAGTAAACGGTTTTAGGCATGCTCTTAACTTTGGGATAGTAACCATTAGATCATAGTCTAAAAAGTTATTATTTATAAAAATTATGTGCAAATTTTACTAATAATTATTGTGTTGTTATGTTGTCAGTTATAATTAAGTATTGTAAACTACTCTTAATTATTATTAAGTACTTTACACAAATGGACAATAGTTACACACACACACACACACACACACACACATATATATATATATATATATATATATATATATATATATTTGTAAATTTAAAAAATTTAAAATAGTGGTTTAAATAAAATATGCTTTATTTTACATTAATAAAATAAATAAAATTTTGAAAGCAATGGGTAGTTGTTATCCGCCCATATAATTTTAAATAATATTTTCAATAACATAAAATAAAATTAAACCAAAAGAGTCCTAAACTCATAATTAGACCAATTCAGGGGCCTATATGTAAAAGTCACCAAAAGCACAGTCCTAAATTCCTAATGTCATTTTTTTTTTTTTTTGCTTTTTCAATAATCAAAATATTTGCATAAATTTATTGTGTAGAATTTTACAATTCATAAATTTAAGTAAGTTTAAAGAATCTTTCCATTTATATACTCACCTTGGAAGGATTTGGGAAAATATAAATAAATTCCGAAGATATGGTTTCCCATACCACATAATAATTCTCTGATAAAATTTTTTAAATTTGATAAAAACTCTAATATTCATTTTAGTCCTTCAAATAAAAAAAATAAAAAAAATCCAAAAAATAATTATATATATATATATATATATATATATAATACATTTTCTATGGATGTCCATAGATAAAAAATCTATAGACGTCCAATTATCAACCGTTAGATTACGATCCAATAGACAACACTGATAAACAGTGAATACTGTTTAGAACTGTAATTATTATATATGTTATTATAGTAATTGTTGTTCATCGATGTTGACCATTGAATCGAGATCTAATGACCGATAATGGACGTCATGGACGTCCAAAGAAAAATGATCTCTATATATATTATTTCAGTGTATTATTTGTATATAATTAATTAATTAAAGAAAATTTTGTATTCATTTCCGACAAGACTTCATCGGATACCTTGCTAGCTTTAGCAACTCAAGTGGCATCATAGAAGAAGACAGCCGTCTGATTATAATGTGGTGGGGTCCATACTATTTTAAAGGGCCCACAACCATACCTTCTTTTTTGCCTAATGTCTCTTTTACTCTCTCTCCTCATAGGATGCCCTTTCTCTGTCCATAGCCTTTGTTCGTTAAGGGCTCTCTTTTTTCCATGTAGACCCCACATAAAAATTAGAATTACAAATGGAAATATTGATTCCACTATAGATGATGGCTGCTTTTTATATATATATATATAGTGAATATGTTCTCCGCTTGTAGAATATCTAGAGAAAATGAAAAATATAAGAGAGAAAAAAAAAAAAAAAAAGAGACAGAGAAGAGTGGAGAGGGAGAGAGAATGGATAACTGAAGTACCACCATTTGGTTGATTCAAAATAAAAATAAGAGCTAGGTTATTGTTGGAAATATAGTCCCACATCGGTTGTGTGATAGAAGTGTAATGGATTTATATATAAGTATAAGGGTTGAGTCACTAAGTCTTGAGACTTTTTGGTGTAAGGCCCCTAGGCTTATGTATAACCCATATAGGGCCCACTAGTATAAAATATAAAATCTAACATAGTATCAGAGAAATAGAGTGGAGCCCATTAAAAAAAAAAAAAAAAAGACCTCTGAGACACAAGTGGTGTACAAGTCCATGTGTGTAGGACCTCTGAGACACAAGTAGTGTACAAGTCTTGGTAAAAACAGACCTCTGGTGTACAAGTCTAAGCAAGTTCAAACTTGGAAAAAAAATGACCCAGTTGAACTTGAGGGAGGGTGTTAGAAATATAGTCCCACATCGGTTGTGTGATAGAAGTGTAATGGGTTTATATATAAGTATAAGGGTTGAGTCACTAAGTCTTGAGACTTTTTGGTGTAAGGCCCCTAGGCTTATGTATAACCCATATAGGGCCCACTAGTACAAAATATAAAATCTATTAATGATATTGTTCATCACAATTGCTGCTGTTTAGAGAACTGTTTTATCATATTATCTGTACAAAATTTTTTTTACTAATGTTTATAGAAGACTAGCCTTTTATATATATATATATATATATATATATATATATCAAGTGCATACATATCCTGAACTAGGGGTTAGCAAAATCGGGTACCTGACCAGGTTTTTAAAACCGGATCGGGTACTCGGTTTTTCGGATCAATAAAAACTCAACCCGTATCCGACTCAATTTAAACCGGGTACTGAAAACCGGGTACCCGGTTTAAACCGGATCGGATATCGGATATCCGGATCTGAATTTAACAACATCTGGATTTGTTTTATATAACAACATCAACCTTCATAAAAAATGACAAATATAAAAAACTTATAACTTATAAAGAGTATTAAAACCTTACATTATTCACCCCACAAAAAAAGGCATAAAAAAATAATAAAGAGTTTTATCAATTTTATACATTAAAAATAAATCAAATATCTCAATCTTAGAGAGGGATGGAGGCTATAGAAAAAAGGCAAGGTGATGGACGTTGAGGACTAGGAGGCAAGAATTTAAAATTTTTTCCTTTTATTTTTAACCCTAGAAGAGTTTATATATATATATATATATATATATATATATATATATATATATATATATATATAAATTAAGTATATAACTCTTTAAGCTTTTAAACAAGAGATTTTGATTTTTTTTACTTAAGCCCTTGTAAAATTTTAAATTTATTAATATATATATATAATAAATTTAAATTTTATATGGTCTAAAGAGTAAAAAAAAAGAAAATCCAAATTCTATATATATGTATATTTATATATATCTTAAAGGGTTTAAATGAGGGATTTGGATTTTTTTCCTTTTTTACTCATTGGACCATATAAAATTTAAATTTATTATATATATATATATATATATATATATAAGAATATACTTAAAGTATATGGTTTTATATCCGATTTTTAAAAACCGGATCGGATTCGGATATCCGGTTTTTAATTTCTCCCCACCCGGATCCTATCTGGTTTTCACCTTAAAAATTCGGATCGGGTACCAAAAAAATTCGGGATCAAAATACCGGATATCGGATCGGATCATCGGATCCGGATTTTTTTGCTTACCCCTATCCTGAACTACTATTTTTTTTAAATATTAGATAATAGTCGTTAGATGATGGGTAAATATTAAGTGCGTAGGCACACCGCAGATTACTGTTCTTTAACGATATTTGATAAATTGTTAGATTATCACCTAATAGTTATTACTTGTATATAGATTTTACCTATTTACTATTGTTTATTATTTGACAACTGTGCATGGATGATGATCACAGTTAAATCTAAATTCAATTGCATTGCAGGATATTTTTATATTTAAAATGTCCTGAATAATTTGTCCTCATATATATATATATTAAAATAATATGAGATATTTGAAACCGTGATTTGAAATATTATTATGTATCTATCTATCTTCCACTCAATCTCATGAGTGGACAAAATAAAAGAACAGGCATGAGAGACAAAGAAGAGAACTCTTCTGCCAAGGTTATATTTGTAAATATTGATGCAACTATGTTATATATCTAATTCTGAAAAATGATTATAAGGCAGGATTTGTCAATTGTCATCTTTATCATGATAAATTAAAAAAAAAATTACTTCTTTGCCAAATTAATATAAGTAATTATATAAGGTTTATTGGTGAAAATCAACCAACAATTTTGGTGAAGGATAGAATGGACAATAATTTCAATTTTATAACCAAAAAAATTTAATATAATAATATAATAATTTTTTTAATTTTTTCTTTGCAAAATATAAATATTTTGTTCTATAAATTTAATAAACTTAATAAACTTATTTTTTTTTCTAAAGTTCTTTCCACACTGTAGTATAACTCAAAAGTTCAAATACATCAATTATTTATTCACATGATCAAAAGGAGCAATGATTATCACTTGATGACCCACTAATAGCAAATAAAATGGATGACCAATCAACCAATAATTATGAGCCCCAGAAAAAAAAATTATAAATAAATTTTCCAATAAAATCATTTGCTTTAAAAAAAATAGTAGTGCATGTGCAAAAACTTTTCTTGAGAAAATTGTAGGAATATAAAAAAATTTCCACTAGGGATGCTTTAATAAATTAATGCAGAGAGTAATTTTTCTTTTTAAGAAGCCGTACAAAGAATAAGAAATGTAATATATATAATGTGAACATTTTATTTTATTTTTTTAAAAAGAATTTACTTTAATTTTCAGCTTGTATTTACTCTCTGCATGCATTTAACAAGCATTTAAAAAAAATAATTCCGAAAAATCCAACCATTTTGTTGCTTTCAAAATTTATTAATGTTGAGAAAATAAGGCTAATAAACACGAAAATAAAGAAGACAAGTATTTAACGAGGTTCGACAATAAAGAAGATAAGGATTTAATGAGGTTCGACAATATGCCTACGTCCTCGGGAGTGATGAGTAGCGGCCTCTTTTATTAATCCAAAGAGAAAGACAAATTAGGGTTTTTAATACAATGCATATTTATAAAAAACCCCGGTACAATTTTTAAATTAACCATGTACCGTACTTCGAGGGCGTTGACCCGCACCGCTAACCCACTTTTTGTGAAACTCCCCAATTGGAGAGAGATGCTATTGCTCCGCTTCGTTCACTCGCTACGCTACGCTCCGCTACACTCCGCTCTGCTCCAACATCTGTCCATTATCTAGTATGAGCCATACTTAACAGTTAACTTTGAGACTTGTGCCATATCTAGTACAATACTTTGTCCTCCAATTCACTTGTATTGTATTTGTCTTGTTCTTATATTAAATGATCCATGATTTAATAAATTTAATGAAAAGCCACTTCAACACTATTAAATCTTGTATCTTAAATTATCTTAAATTATCTCCGTTATATATATATAAATGAACCATGAAAATAAAAAGTAATTTAAAAAATTGCACTGAAGGTTTGGACCAAACCAAATAATACAAAAAAAATTAAATAAATAGAAAATAAGATGACTTTGGTAAAATAGTCACCAGTAAAGATTATTTATCTAAAAATATTATTAAAAAAAAATCCTCACAATCATTTTCATTCTTTTAGTATAAGAAAGTACAAAAATATTAATAACTGAACAACTAAGAAAGAAGTCTATTATGACTGTTAAAGCTTTTCTCTCTTGCATTCTTAAATTATATAAAGAACTATTGAATAAACATCCAAGTTAACTCTAATAATAAACAAGTTTTAAAGAAAAAACCTTTGTCATATTTCAATTAAATGTTCCATAGATTACTACAAGTCATTTAGTCTCTTAAAAACTTAAATTTCAACAAGAAAATCTGAATATAGAGAAGAGTAAAAATTATAGATAAAGTGGCTTTAAATATATGAAAGCTAAAAGTTTATATTCCTTTAATTTTCTGTCTTATGTATTTGGTTTTCACCACTTATATCATTAGAATTTTTTGAACTTCCCACAGAAACATGCATCATCATCATCAGCAGCACATTGTTATTACCAAGTACTTATTCACTTCCAAAAGACTTTTTAGGGTTAGATAAAGACAAGGGTATCAAAGGCCCCATACTGTGTCCATTAGGGTCCTGACAAATGACTAACATTCTCTTGTAAATTCATCACCATTGAATTATTTCATGGTGGGTCTCTCCAGAGGAATGAACTCTCTCTGTCACTCCCTGCAACTTGAAAGTCTCAGCTGTTGCACTTTGTCTCCTTTCTCAAACCCTAGAATATATATCTAAGAATAAATGTTTAAAAATTATGTGATAAGCAAGCTTGTCTTCTAAAGTTGTTTCTATAATGATTGAACTCATTATGTTACTCTTTTTGTTCTTTCATACTTTATGAAAATGAGAAGTGATTCTATGGTTTAATTAATTTTATTTGTTTCATCAATCATAATTGAGTTTTAGTAGAATTGAACTTGTTCCAAGTTTCTGTCTTAAAATGGAGGATAGTGATATCTTCTTTGAGGTATATTAATTTTATCTCAAGTTTTACATGAATAAATAAGATTTATAACTAATTCTTATGAACTGAACCAATCTAGCTCTAGTCATTTTGATGTACAACATTCAGTACTTCATTTGCAACAAGCTGGCTCATTTTGCAAAAAATTATTGACATCAAAGGACAACATAAACAGACAAATCCTTGCAGAGAAGGACATTATGTTGCTCTAGCCAGTATGATGCTCTCACACTTGGTGCAAAAATAAATATTCTAAAAAATAAAAAATAAAAACAATTTAACAAGCACTAGAGAGTAACTTACATGTCACTGATCTTAATCTTCATTTTGATTCTCACTCACATGATGCATAATATAACAATTAAGTAATTTAATCTCATCTACTACTAATTTGAACACTGAGAATCCACTCTATTTTGCCAAGCCACTCATACTCAGTCCTATCTTTTCATCCAGCAAAGCAAACCAACAAAACAAGATCAACCAGAGAATTATTCCTTGTATCATTACTGTCTTGTGGAACTTCAAGAACAACATTCTCTACTTAACAATCACACCTTCCTATCAACTGGCAATACTTCCCAACAATTCTTCAATAACTTCAAACAGTGCTCATCACTCCAATAATTTAGCATCCACTGCATGCACACACACACACAAACACACACAGTTGTACTAGTAACTAAAACTGACAAACTTTCATGAAGATGGCATCATTACCAGTTGGTACACTTACAGTTACAAACATGTCTCCCCCTACAAATTAACTCCACTTCTGCATGCAAATAATCACAAGTAATTATTTTTAATGTAAACATCCATGCATGGTTTCTAAACATATATAGAAAATAACTACAAGTTAAATAAGATCAAGATTAATCTTAAATGTGTTTTGCACCATGACCACCAACCACATCCACAAGCACAAAGAGGTTCTCAAAGCCCTTGTAGTTTTCAATTATCTTCTTCATGAGCATGATGGTCAGGTTGAACATGGCTTTGTTGAACATCTCACTGAAATTTGGTGGTGGTGCCGGCCAACGACCAAGTGGTCTATGGGTAGTCGGGTCCCCAATAGAACGTTTTACAAGTGATGAGAGTTTAAATCTTGGATGAGAGTACATTTCTGGGAGTATGAGTAGTGGTTGTGTGTGGATGGTCCCTGCTCTTCTGTGTGTGCGAATCCCGCTCCCACTTGTTCTGTCGAGGCTTGTACACGCTCCTGCTTTTTTTAGCGGCCTAACAGCTCATCTTGGGGGGAAAAAAAAAATAATGCCTTGGTGGTGATGTTTGAGCAAGAGTGGAGCCAGAGAAACTCCAACATCATTCTTAGTTAAGTACTTGGAAACAGGGTCCAATCCATAGCACCTCTTGGCCTTCCCATTCTCTCAGACAACCACCTCGCACTTCACCACTTTGTTCCAGGCCAAGAACCGAAGCATTCTGTCGAGCACCTCGTGGGCGTCAGCCAGGGTTGCTGCTTTGGATCTTAGACGCTATCTCTTCCGGCCACAACCGCTGCTCCCATGACCTCCAGCACGTCCAGCTCGATCATGGCCTTGTCGAATGCTGTCATGTGCCCCATGGATGTTGCACAGCAAGTGTTTGTGTTTATTCCTAAGAGAGAGTTTGTGGTTAGTATTAGAGCGTGTCATGTTTGGCCTTGGGTTTTTGGTAGATTTTATAGTGAACAATTACGTATGAAAATCTTATACGACGGTTTTACAATGTTTTTAATTTAAACTAAAATTCGGAAATTATGAAAGACTAATTTTAATGATCAATGACTTCTTAGTTTATTAGCATTGGGTTTATTGCGAGGTATATGTGTGTTGAGCTATTAACTCCATTTTTACGCTTGCCTTTGAATGACTTGTCTGTATTTAAAAAAATAAAAATAAAAACTAATTTTGATGGTGCATTTATAGACAAAATTAATTTTTAGGTGTCCTAGTATGAATGAGAAGTATAATTTTTGGAATTTTATTATAAATTTTAATTGTGACATAATATTATTTGTTATTTAACTAGTTTTTAGTTTTAATTTTAAAAATTCATACATTACTCTAAAGAAAGAGGTAATAAGCAAGAATGACTAGAAATACCATAGGGTTTATAGTCTAACAATACTTGCCTTGATGTGAAAACGAGAGTGAGATATTAAAATATTTTGAGTTTAAGACTCATTGAAAGCATTGGTGGTGATTGATCACATATTGTGGGTGCGGGTTCACAACTCAAACTCCTCATCTCTATTTAAGGGTCCATTAGCTAGATGATTAATTTTTGATTCGTGTGCACATCTTTAATGTATAGAACACTTGTTGGTTTAATTAAAAAAATATAAATAATAAAATTATAGATGCATAACTAGAATGAAACCATAAATAAAACAAATTCTCAACCATATATATTTATATATTTGTCACAATCACTTTTTTATTTTTTCAATGTAAGTTATAATTTTTTGAGGAAGAACATATAATATTTTAATTTTTTTCAATGATAAAAGTTAACCTAACTTTTGACGAAGAAAAAAATAACATTTTATAAACATTTTATAATGTTTGTTGTTTAAGTAAATTTTAATTATGATGTTATCCCAAACTAGCCATTTGCACTCCTATTTAACTCTTGGGAAAGATGACATATTAGTTTAATTGTTTCTATATTAAATTTGATTTAATTAAGCATTTTTCTTTTTCGTTTCCATGTGTTTAGATTTGTCAGTAATAGATACAAAACAATCATATTAACGTAAGTGGGGTAAAAATTTAGGTAGGGTACTGTACTTTTGACTTTTTTCATTTTGGATGTTTTACCACCACTCTATAGGTTTAAAAATAATGTAGAGATTGGAAAATATCAATCAATCAATCAATTTGGAGATCCTTAGGTCGTCGCCAGTAATTTGATGTAATAACTCTTTACTTTTTGGAAGAATGATTCACATTGGGCTTTTTTTGCTTGACTGTGGAATTCATAGACTAAAATAATAGAGTTTTCTAGTTTTGCACCATAGTTTATGGTCCTACTAATAGATAGCTCAAGAATGAGTTTTGGAATGAGATTAGGGTTAGTAATTAATGAGTTTTGCACCATATTTGTGATGATTTCAATAGCACTTTCTCAACCCAAAGATAAGAGCAGTAAATGCCAAATTTAACTGAATATTAATCCACTATGCTCAAAACCTTTCAAGGGACTTGAATCTCATCCAACCACACGTACCTTTTACTGGAAGATGATTTACCTTGATTAATGGCCGTTTTGATCAAACGTGCCTATTCTAGGTGAGTACTTATAGACCCATATGTATGGGTTTAAATTTCTAAGTCTAGGTACAACTATGAATATATAGAAGTGGATTTCAAAATTCACCATTACATATATGTTGCTAACTTTAATCTTGTTATGACTTATTCATTGTGAATTTAATGTGAGATTAATTTATATAAAACTAAATGTACTCTTAAATCGAAGCGGAAGGAGTTATTCAAGGCCATGTAATAAAAAATATTGTAGCCAATGCAGCTTAGACACATTAATTCTTTATTATTTTCAGGTGTTATGATTTTTTTACTTTTATTGTAACAAAAAAGTACAATAAAGGATAAAGGAGACATATTAGGAAAACTAAGTAAAAAGCTTTTATATCATGTTTTACAAATTGCATCTATCTATAGAATTCTATGACGGAAAAACCATAGATATATTTCACACACAATTTTTAATCCTGAGAAGCCACTGGCTTTGGCAAGAAACTGATACTCCTTCTCAGACCTATCTTTCCCTCCAACATTGTATGCCAACATAATAATATCTAGAAGAAAAATATTCTTTAATTCATTGGCATTTTGAGAGGCTTCTTGAATAACATGCTCCACAAAAATTGCTTCTAACCCTAATAGGTGCTGGCCCAAGGTTATCAATGCCAACTATTCAACCAGAAAACCACCTGGGATCTTATTCCAGCAACATCCGAAAAACAAATCCTTCTTTTGGGCTAGATTAAGCACCATTCTTCCTCCTTCCGTGCCTGCATTACCAAATCAGTTGGAAGTGGCGCTAACACTTCATTTTGGTTCGATAGATGGCATAATGGACACTCACCTATTGATCTCTGGCCGTCCCTATTCGCGGACTGTAACTTCCCCTGGATAACTTTAAGACAATTCACTATGTTACAACATCCTCCAGGGAATTTTTTTCAATCAACTTCTATAAATGCTCTCTCCACGATTCTAAACACACTTCCGGATTGCTCTAGTGATCGAGAAGACACCTACACTTGGACACTAGACAAAAAAGGAAAATTCACTGTTAAATCCTTCTACAAATTCCTTATTGATGGGGGAACACACTGCCAGCTTTACTCCCATTTCTGGAAAACCAAATCACCTAGCAAAATCACTTTATTCTGTTGACTTGCCTGGGATAACAAAATACTTACTCTTGACAATCTATTCAAAAAGGGGTGTAACTTAAATGCAACAGACACATGTGTTCTATGTCATAAAAATTCTGAATCGGTCAAACATCTCTTTATTCACTGTGAATTCACCGATCGAATTTGGTCCTTTTTTAGACAATTTCTTGACCTGGATTCCAATCCGATATCAGTCTCAAACATCTGGACGTCTTGGATCCCTTACATTAAAGTCTCCCATCGAAACCTTTGTGACCTTAGGACTCGAGCAATTTTTTGGAATCTATGGCTGGAATGGAACAATCAAATATTTAATTTGAACTGTTTACCTATTCATTCAATATTGTTCAAAACAGCTAACATGCTTCTTTCCTGGCTTTCTGCAGCTCCTTCACCGCATCTACAGGTGAACACTGAAGCTTCTCAGAAAATTAAACGCTCCCTCAACTTCCTGAGCACAAGAATCACAGATCACTCCGGCAATACAGAACATAATAGCGACCGGGAGTAGTCATCTCCACCGAGTAGTTAATCCGCCCTGTGACTCCAGGCCGTTGTCTTCGCCGATTAAGCTTTTCTTTTCCTGCTTTTGCTTTTCTTATGTTACGTAGAATCCCTCACTTCTGGTGAGGAACTTAGACTGGTTCCTTTTTCTTGTGTGTTTGTTCTTCGATCTTTCACTGTACTGCTTTATTCTATTTTTAATAAATTGTGGTTTATCCACTTTATTAAAAAAAAAAAAAAAAACAACAACAACAACAATAACATGCTCCACAACAATTATCTTCCCCAGAATCCTTCTCAACAAAACAAAACCATTTCTCCCTCTCGGCAGCGATGTGTGTTGATGTACGGCTAAGTTTTACGCCGGAAGGCCTTACAGTTTATTCTTCGGTGTACTACTCTCCTTCATCTTGTGTTGAGGATGAGGACCCTTATTGGGCCTTCGACGACGAGGATGAAGACTTTGCCATTTTATCCACGTTGTTGAACTCGGCTTCTTGGGATGAAAGGGCACTAGAAAATCATGATGTTTTCTTTGATGAGGTTAGGGATCAGGTTCTCGATGGACGGCTGGGCCTTCCTGTTGTTAATTTAGAGCTTGGGTTGGTCGAGCGCCGCTCCTGCCCAGCTCATGCAGGGAATCCACATCACTCCGGTAGGTGGCGAACAGAGGGATTATTCGGAAAAGGTGCAGGAGGTCGAGCGTGGCTCCCTCCCGGCAGCTGACGCGGGGGATGAGCACTACTTCCATGCGGAGGCGACGGTCGCCATCTTACCCAGCAGCGGAGGCGACAGTCACCATCTTACCTGACAGCGTGCTCCTCTGGGTCGGACTGTTGGTCATGGCCGAGCTCGGGTACCCAGGGCATGTGAGGGTGACCTATCACTAGCGACGTTGGCGCGCGGCTCGAACATGCGACGTGTCGAATACCGGGAGGTTAAGACGTGGATGAAGCCAGCTGGCGGCCTACGGTTGGACGAGGTTGCTTCCCAGGACGTGGTTCCATTTAAGGGTAGGATTGTGACTTTGGCTGCCCTTCCGCACGTGGAGGTGATTGTGGGGCTTGGATCAACTGAGAAATTTGGGCCAAATGCTGGTGATCTTGACCCAATTCTAGAAGGGCTGTGTGGTGACTTGGGCCTCTCACACTCAACACATCCTGAGTTTGGAAACCCATTACTGCTTTACGAATTAGTGGCCGGCCTGTGGGCCTGATTTCTGCATTAGGGGACAAATCTCGGGACACTAGCATTTTGTACTTAGATTATGAGCCTTTGTCTAATGAGGTAAGCCACAAAAGCAAAACATTGGAGAACCTCAACTTTGAAAACAACTCGTCTGTGCCGGCTTGGGCACCACCAATGGGATTCAAATGGGAATTTGTTACCGGAGGATGGGTCCTTAAGCCGTCTGCGGGTCGGATTGACACGGTTCCCATTGAACCTGTTGACACAAACTCTCCACCAACAAGTGATATTTCGCCTACTGATGACTATGCCGAGTCTAATGACTCGATTTCAAAGTTCGAAATTAACATCAAAAAACTGCTACCTGATCTTGGCAAGGATTCTCAGATTGATATTACTGTGCACTCTTTGGGGACCCGTAGAAGTGAGAGAGTGAAGAAGCCCTCTTCACGTTTCTAAGAGGAGGTGGGTTATATCGCGGTACCACCAAGATCTACGAAGAAGAAAGCACATCGGGAGACCATGGAGGAAGTTGCGGAGGGTGCCAGAGAGAACTTTGTGGGGACTCTCATTGCGGTCAAGAGAAGACTGGTTTTCCTTGGCCCTCATGATGGTGGACCACGGGGTACACCTACGACTGAGGAGGAGATGGATCAGACATTGTGATTGGCGCAGGGATGTTTTATTTTGTTTGGCCTTGAGAAGGTCCCTCTGTTCCTCTGTTTTGTCTCTATATACTAGCCGCTTTTTTCTTACTCTGTTCTCTGGCCACAGCTAGTGGTTGTTTCTTTTTATTTAATTGAAGTGGTTTATCCACTTTTTTCAAAAAAAAAAAAAAAAAAAAAAAAAACAATTATCTCCCCGTTCTTTGGTAATGCTTTCCAACAATTTTTCAATATTTTGATGCAATGTGCATTGCTCCAATTATGAAGTATCTCCTGCATGGGAGCATCTCATTATAATTAAGCCAGTTTTTTTTTTTTTTAATTACAATGATAGTAGTTGATCTTTTATTTTTTTAATGTATAAAAACTAATTAATTAATAAATAGCAAACCTTCATGAAGATACTTCATAATTGGAGCAAACATATCTCATTATAATTAAGCCAGTTTTTTTCTTGATGTTAAATATCTGTATTTTTTCTAAAAACTATTTATTTGAAATAACAAATTTCTTTTAGTTATTGAAATAGTTAATCCTTTTTTTTTATAAAAATATAAAAATAACAAAAATATTCTTTTCCATAAAAATACTAAAATAAAAATTCTTTAATTCATTACCACAAGTTATATACATATATATGAAATTATAAAAATATATTACTTTTAACTGTTTAAATCTTTTTTACAACTTTTTAAAAATTTCAATAATAATTTTTTTAATCAATTCAATACGGTTGAAATCCTTGTACTTACAATTTTCAGAAGAAAAAGAAACATAACTACATAAGGGTCTTTTTTGAGAAATAAAGAAATTTTGAGGTCATACACATGTCACACACATATCATCTCCCCCATCTCATTGAATATTTATTTTGCATTAATACAATTTTAAAAACATAAAAATATATAATCACTATTATTAAAAATTATTTATTATATTTCTCACTTAATTTATTATTATTATTATTTTAATAATTTCTCGACCTTCTCTCGATCCTCAATTAGAAAGGGGAATGAAAAATATTACAACGGTAATATATATATATATATCATAACTTTTTAAAAAATTTTAATATATATTTTTCACCCCATTTATTAAAACATTTTTTTCCCAAAAAATATAAATATAAATATAAATAACTAAATAGGCCATACCATGAATCTGCCAACGCCTTACAGTGATGCATAAGCAAGAGTGGAGCCATTGAGACTCCATCCTCGTTCTTAGTGAAGAACTTGCTAACCGGGCCCAATCCATAGCGCCTCTTGCTCTCCCCATCCTCCTCTCCCACCACCACGTCGCAAGTCACCACTTTGTGCGCGACCAAGAACCGAAGCATTCTGTCGAGCACCTCGTGGGCGTCAGGGTTGTCGGTTTGAATCTTAGACGCGATCTCTTCCGGCGATAGCAGAGCGCCGGGCCCAGCTGCTGCCATGACCTCCAGCACGTCCAGCTCGATCATGGCCTTCAGCGTCATCGGCAACGCGATGCCACATCCGAGGTCCATGGCGTCGGAGAATGCTAGTATGTCCGCCATTGGTGTTTTGCACGGGAAGTGTTTGTGTTTATTCCCAAGAGGAGAGAGTTTGTGGGTAGTTATTAGAGATGTGTTGTTTGGTCTTGGATTATTATGGTGCTTTTATAGTGAAACTATATAACTATATATTAAAGTTATTCCCCGCTAACTCCATAGGATATTTGGCAAATTTTCATTCATTTGGACTTTTCATCATAATGCTAAGCTTGATTAGATGATTTAGTTAACTTAATCTTAATTAGATAATAACAAGAAGCACATATCATATCATTTTAGAGAAACACAAAATATTCAAAAGATTATATAACATTATATTATATAGGTATAAATATCAAAATGGTCCCTCTATTTTGTGATTTCCGCCCTTTTAATCCCTCTATTATAAAATCAGCCTTTTTGGTCCTTGTAATTGCACATTTTCGTCCTTAAGCTGTAAAATCCGTCCTTTTGGTCCTTGTATTTGCACATTTTCATCCTTTTTAGTCCCTCTAATTTATTAGCTGAAAAGACCAAAAGGGACTGATCCGTCAATTGGAGGGACTAAAAAGACAGAAATGTGCAAATATGAGGGACAAAAAAGGCGGATTTTATTTTAGAGGGACTAAAAGGGCGGAAAACGCAAAATAGAGGGACTATTTTGATATTTTGACCATATTATATACTTAATTTTTAAAATTTTTAATTGTTTTTAATTGTTTTTCATGCATACATAAATATAGGCATGACTTTGTCTATTTTAATTTTGTTTTCATTTTTTCAAATTGTTGTTATATATATATATATATATGATTTTTTCGTATTTTAATTCTAAAAGAATAAACTAAATAAATAGATATATTGTGTTTTTATGTTAATTTTTTATTGTTTTCATATATCTGTATATGTTTTTTTGTTTTATTATTTATATATTATATTATTTGTTATTATTTGATTAAAATTATCTGATAATGTTAGTGTTTGGTTAGTTTTTCATATTTTTTAAGTGATTTTAATTTTTTACAATTTATTTTTTAAAATTCTCATTATTAGATGAAGCCCATGGCGTAAGCACCGATATGTATGCTGGTATACTTAACATTAATCTTAGTGATTTTATTTTTTTTAAATTTATTTGGTTTTAATTGGTCTTTTTTAATGGGTTCCACATCAACTTTTTCTCTCTCAATACAAATAATAGTTTTTCTCTTTTTTTTAAACAGTACAATACATAGATTTATTGTTTGATTCTCTCTCTCTCTCTCTCTCTCTCTCTCTCTCTCTCTCTCTATATATATATATATATATATATATATATATACACTACCTAAATGCCTTTTATGGTGTCATTGGCTTAATTTTGAATGACCTATATTTTATTTATTTCTTTATTTATTTTCGGTTAAGTGGATCACATGCCACTCACCTTCCTTTTTCTCTCAATACAGTACAATATATTATATGCTTACTAATAATAATGTTGTTATTTGCTTTTATTTTTTCTTAATTTTGATTTAAATATTTTTTATTGTTTTTCATACATATATATCTAGACATAAACATGATTTTGTATATTTTAATTTTATTTTTATTAGATATATTGTATTTTTATTTTAAATTTGTTTTCATTATTTTTTCATTTATATATATGTTTTTATTATTATTATTTGTGTTTGTTTTATTTAATTTATCTGATAATATTGGTTTTTTTGTTAAGTGTTTTTTTAAATGATATGGATTATTAGATGAAGCCCGAAGAGCAAGCACGGGCATCTATACTAGTATATTATAATTTTGTGTGAAAATTAAATTTATTATTTATTGTTTTATTTGTGATGGGGAACTTTTTGATGATTAAACACCCAAGAAAATATTGCCTTTGATTATCAGCAGTGGAATAGATTTTATTTTATTTTATTATTGTTAAAAGAAATGTTTGTGCATCATAATAAAAATAATAAAACAATATGAAAAATTTGAAGTTAAATGGTCTGATATGGAAAGAGCCATAGGCACTTGATTCAAGTGGTTAGTGATACTAAAAAAAATCTCTTGTGTAGTGAGTATAGTGGTGAGAGTTTGAATTTTTGTTGAAGAAATTAATTCATTGGTAATGTCATCTCACACTCATGTATGATGGAGACAGATGCTTATCGCTCTTTAATATATATATATATATATATATATATATATATATATATATATATATATATATATATAAAATAATAATAATAATAATAATAATAATAATAATAACAAAAATGATATGGAAAGACACAATGACACATGATGTAGTGCAACTAATATACATTTATTCTCTAATTGTGATTACTAATTTGAAATTAAACTTTAAGCATATAAAATTACAATATTCGGATTTTAAATTTGGGACTTTTTTTAAATATTATGTACTAGTAAAATATATACTCCCTCCGTTCATTTTTATTTGTCACATTTACCCTAATTCACACCAATTAAGAAAAATTAGTTGAAGTTAGTTGGTTACCTATATTTTACAAAAAAAATTTATTATTTTTAAAACTACCCCCATTTAAAACTCAACTAAGTGAAATATATGATTTAATGCTTGGTTGATTGTAATTTATTAAAAATTGTACAAATACATTAAATTAAAAAAAACATTATTTAATGCTGCACAAAATTTCTAATGTGACAAGTAAAAAAGAACAAAGAAGAGCTCCAAAAATTTAAATAAACAGAAAGAGTACTATGTTTGGATTTTGAATACGAGAGTTAAATTTAAATTTGTACTCTATTCACTTAAATTTTGATCTTATATTTTAACTCATCTTAAACTTAGATAATGTTTTTAATATAGATCTTATTAAAATTATATGAATCAAGTTTTTGTTGAAGACACGCAAATTATTATCAGTTAAAAAAATGAAAGTTTTAATAGTATGATGATAGTCAAACATGCACAACAAATGATAAGAAAAAAAAAATTAAAGCTTAAAAGATTGTTCACTTTATAATATAGTTTATTTTTTTTATTTTCCAAAGTTTATAATTTTTAAAATATTTGTTATTATAGCCGAAAAAGAATCAAAGTTGATTGTTTGTTGTATTATTTGAGTACTATTTGACACTGATATACCTAAAAAACAAAATAAATCAAATGTGTGTATCCACTTCCGGTCAATGTTTAAAAAACTGGACCAGTCATCGAACCTATTAACTTATTAGTTAGCGGTTGAACTGTTTTCAATTGGCTGATTCAAGTGTATTTGCTCATGTTTAAAATAAATGTATTTTCTTTTTACAAAAATCATAAAAATTAGAAATGAAAAATTCACTAATAATTCTCTGTTGATAACTTAAAAGAAAAAAAAAAGAAAATTGCATATTTTATTCATGACCACCGAAGTGTTTATAAAGACAAAAATCTGAAAAAGATAATCTCCATAGAAAATGAGATAACTATAATAACTAATTTGAATTTTAATCAATAAACAACTAATTTAAATATTTAAATCTCTACCAAGATATCTTAGTTAAATTAAAACAAATATCATGATCTCGACACCTTCCCTTAACATAAGTTTAAGTATTTTAAAGTTATCTCCCTTGTATGAATGCTTTTATGCTAGAAACACAAATCAATGCCCTGAGCTTATGAAAAGTAGCTATTTGAGAGGTTTGGTAAATAATTAGCAATCTGATCTTTGCTTCTGCAGTAGATGAGATCAATAATTTTCTCTTTTGGAAGATCATGCAAGAAATGATATCATACGTCAATATGTTTACTTCTACCTTGAAAAATTGAATTCTTAGATTACTTGATAATTGAACTGTTGTCATAATATATTGGAGTCGAACCTTCTTGCTTTAATTGAAAATTTTCAAGAATATTTCTTAACTACATTGCTTGAGAGGCACATGTTGTTATATATATATATATATATATATATATATATATATATATATATATATATATATATATATATATATATATGTTTTAATATTAATGTCACTTATATAATAATTTTACCAAATAAAATGAAAAAATATACATCTACCACTATTAAAAGGAAGAAAATAAACTATGATGTTATTGTTAATTTTATTATTATTGTTTTATTTGTATAGTTTGCAATGAGGAATTTTTTTAATATTACATAACCAAACAGTGTAACATATTTTATATTTTATTTTACTTAAAAACTTAAAAATGTTTTTGCATGGAATTCTAGTGTTAATCACTACAAGACACTTAAAAAATCAATTCCCCTTTGTTTTACATAGAATTTTACAAGTAAAAAAGAAAGTTACTCGTATTTACTAATTCTAGGTGGATATTCGCAGATTCAGCTATATGGGTTTATATTACCAAGTCTAGTTTATAAGTACATAGTGGTGAATTTTAAAATTTACCCCTACATATATGTTCCTAACTTTAATTTTGTTATGATATATTCACAGTTTATTTTACTTTTCACAACTCATATATTTTAATAGAGTGAATTTAACTTTTTATATTTTTTTAATATGTAAGTTCTGATTTACTAAAATTTAATATACACTTAAAATGAAGTTGAAAGTGTCCGTTAAACCATATAATAGAAAATATTGTAACCAATACAACTCGAACACACTTAGTTCTTAATTATTTTCATGCATTATGATTGTTGAGATAATGATGTTTATTTTAGTTTGATTAGGATATGTTTGATTTAGATATTTAAGTTAGTTATGTATTGATTAGAATTCAAATTAGTCGATGATTATCCTTTTAGAACTTTGCCTTTATAAAGACTTCAATGTTTATGAATAAAGTGTGTAGTTTTTATATTTCCTTCTTTTAAATTAACAGTGGTATCATAGCATGGTTTTCAAAAAAAGAGAGAGTTCTTTGTAGTGAAGAAATTCACAATGTCTGCAGACAACTTTGTGCAACCATCTATTCCACGTTTTGATGGTCACTATGATCATTGGAGCATGTTGATGGAAAACTTCTTAAAATATGAGTATTGGAATATAGTTGAATTCGAAGTTGCAACCCCTGATGTTGGAGTGATACCTACAGAAGCACAAAGGAAGGAACTTGAGGCGTCAAAGTTGAAAGACTTGAAGGCGAAGAATTACTTATTTCAAGCCATTGATCGATCTATCTTGGAGACAATTCTTTGCAAAGAAACCTCCAAAGATATATGGGATTCAATGAAGAGAAAATATCAAGGCTCATCAAGAGTGAAGCGCGCACAACTTCAAGCCTTGAGAAGGGATTTTGAAAATCTACAGATGAAGAATGGAGAATCGGTTAACAACTATTTTGCAAGAACCATGGGGTTAGCCAATAATATGCGTTTTCATGGGGAGAAGATGAACGATATTGCTATTGTTGAAAAGATCTTGCGATCTTTGACAGCAAAATTTGACTATATAGTCTGCTCAATTGAAGAATCAAAGGACATAGATGCACTCTCCATTGATGAATTATAAAGCTCTTTATTAGTTCATGAACAGAAGATTAAATGTAATTTTACTGCTGAGGAGCAAGCTTTGAAGACTTCTACAACCAACAACTTCTCAATATTATGAGGTAAAGATCGAGGTGAAAGTAAAGGAAGAGGAAGAGTAGAGAGAGGCTACAGAAGTGGCAACAGAAATACTGATGATAGTTATCTACAAAGTAAAGGAAGAGGACGAGGTCAACAATTTGATAAATCTAAGATTGAGTGCTTTAGATGTCATCGATTTGGTCATTATCGTTCTGAATGTTATACCAAACTACCTAATGACAAAGACAAAAGAGAAAAGTCAAATTTTGTAGAAATTAAAGAAGCAGAGACTCTGCTAATGGCAATTCGATCAAGATAGTCAGGAATCTCACAAGTCAAATATTTGGTTTGTGGACACTGGTTGTAGCAATCATATGTGTGGAAGTAAGTCCTACTTTTCTTACTTAAATGAAGATTTTCACTCTACTGTTAGTTTTGGAGATTGCTCTACGGTGAATGTGATGGGAAATGGTGATATTAATATAAAAACCAAGAATGGTTTTATAGAAAAGATTTCTAATGTTTTTTATGTTCTTGACTTGAAAGTAAATTGTTGAGTGCTGGTCAGTTGCAAGAGAAGGGATATACAATTACTATTCAAAAAGGTACTTGTGAAATATATGATCCTTGTAGAGGTGCAATTGCAATTGTGCCTATGAGTTCAAACAGGTTGTTTCCTATAAAGATTGAATGTACCCAACCTTGTTTGATGGCTAAAACAAAAGGCTCCTCATGGCTATGGCATTATCTTTATGGTCACTTGAGCTTTGGCGGATTGAAGACACTCTTAGAAAAGGATATGGTGATAGGGCTTCCTAAGATTACTGTTCCCTCCCAAGTTTGTGAAGAGTGTGTTGTTAGCAAACAACATCGTACTCCTTTCCCTCAAGGAAAGTCTTGGAGAGTAAAAGATGTTCTAGAACTTGTTCACTTTGATATTTGTGGACCAATAAATCCTATTTCTAATGGAGGTAAAAGATATTTTATTACTTTTACTGATGATTATTCTCGGAAAACTTGGGTTTATTTTTTACAGGAGAAATCAGAAGCTTTTAGTATATTTAAGAGCTTCAAAGCATATGTTGAAAGTGAAACTGGGAAACCTATTAAAACAATTCGCACTGATCGTGGAGGAGAGTACTGCTCAAAAGACTTTGAAAGATTTTGTAATTATCATGGCATTCAAAGAGAGCTCACAGCTTCATATTCCCCACAACAGAACGGTGTATCAGAAAGGAAAAATCGAACTATCCTCAATATGGTACGAACCTTGGTAACAAAAGGCAGAATTCCGAAGAATTTTTGGCCAGAAGCAGTAAATTGGAGCATTCATATCTTGAATAGAAGTCCTACTTTTGCTGTTCAAAACAAAACATCAGAAGAAGCATAGAGTGGAAGAAAACCAGTAGTAGATCACTTCAGAATTTTTGATTGCATTGCATATGCACATATTCCAGATGAGAAAAGAAAGAAACTTGATGATAAAGGGCAAAAGTGTGTTTTTCTTGGGATTAGTGAAATATCCAAAGCTTTTAAATTGTATGATCCATTGACAAAGAAAATTGTGGTGAGTAGAGATATTATTTTTGATGAAGAGAGCACTTGGAATTGGAGTAAGCAGCAGCCTACTTCAATTATAATTGGTGATGAAGCCGAAGAAGAAGGAGAACATGAAGAAATTTCAACTAATGAAGCCTCTACTACTGCCGAAATATCACAAACAACAACAGAGACCCCTATTACTCGTGTTCGAAAAAGGCCGGCTTGGATGGCAGATTATGAGGTAACAGATTTCAACCAATCTGAAGACCTTGCTACTCACTTTGCTCTATTTTCAGATTGTGATCATTTATCTTTTGAAGAAGCAAGCCAACATTCAAAGTGGAAAAAAGCTATGGATAATGAAATTGCATCCATTGAAAAAATAAAACATGGGAGTTGACTAAACTTCCTAAAGGGCAAAAAACCATTGGTTTAAAGTGGGTATACAAAACAAAATTAAATGAGAAGGGTGAGATTGACAAGTATAAGACGCGATTGGTTGCAAAAGGTTATAAACAAGAATTTGGTATAGATTATAAAGAAGTCTTTGCTCCAAGTGCAAGGCTTGACACTATTAGACTTGTGGTTGCATTGGCCGCTCAAAATTCATGGTCAATATTTCAGCTAGATGTAAAATCGGCCTTTTTACATGGAGAATTAGAAGAGCAAATATTTGTTGATCAACCTTTGGGTTATATTAAAGCAGGGGATGAGCATAAAGTATATAAATTGAAAAAGGCTCTCTATGGATTAAAGCAAGCACCACGGGCATGTTATAGTCACATAGAAGCTTACTTTTTAAAAAAAGGATTTCAGAAGTGCCATTATGAACATACACTTTTTATGAAATTTGAAGCTGGAGGAAAGGTACTTATAGCCTGCTTATATGTGGATGAGTTAATCTATACCGGCAACGACAAAGTGATGATTGAGCAGTTTAAGATTTCCATGATGATTGAATTTGATATGTCTGACCTTGGTTTAATGCATTACTTTCTGGGGATAGAAGTTATCCAATCTACTTCAGGTATTTTTATTTCTCAAAAAAGATATGTGCATGATATCTTGACCAGGTTTCAAATGCAAGATTGTAATCCGGTTTGTACTCCGGTTGAGACAGGTTTGAAGCTTGTTAAAAACTCAGAAGGAAATAAGGTTGACAACACTTTTTACAAGCAAATTGTTGAAAGTTTGATGTATTTAACTGCAACAAGGCCTGACATTATGTTTGTTGTAAGTCTCATTAGTAGATTCATGGAAAATCCAAAAGAGGTACATCTCATGACCGCAAAACGAATTTTGCGATATTTACAAGGAACAATAGATTATGGAATATTGTACAAGAAAGAAGAGATATCAAATCTGATCGGATTTACAGATAATGATTATGCAGGAGATTTAGATGATCGAAAAAGCACATCCGGCTATGTATTTTTGATGGGTTTTGGAGCTATCTCATGGTCATCAAAGAAGCAACCTATTGTTACTCTTTCAACAACTGAGGCTGAATTTGTAGTAGCAACATGTGCCTCTCAAGCAGTGTGGTTAAGAAATATTCTTGAAGAACTTCAATTAAAGTAGGAAGGTAGGAAGGTTCGACTCCAATATATTGTGACAACAGTTCAACTATCAAGCTATTTAAGAATTCAGTTTTTCATGGTAGAAGCAAACATATTGACGTAAGATATCATTTCTTATGTGATTTTACAAAGGAGAAAATTATTGATCTCATCTACTGCAGAAGCAAAGATTAGATTGCAGATTTATTTACAAAACCCCTCAAAATAGCTACTTTTCATAAGCTCAGGGGATTAATCGGTGTTTCTAGCATGAAAGCATTCATGCAAGGGATATAACTTTAAAATATTTAAACTTATGAGGGTGTTGAGATAATGATGTTTATTTTAGTTTGATTAGGATATGTTTGATTTAGATATTTAAGTTAGTTATGTGTTGATTAGAATTCAAATTAGTCGATGATTATTCTTTTAGAACTTTGCCTTTATAAAGGCTTCAATGTTTATGAATAAAGTGTGAAGTTTTTATATTTCCTTTTTTTAAATTAACAATGATGTATTTACTTTTTATTGGAACAACAAAAATATAAAATACAAGCGAATTAGGGAACTATGTAAAAGCTTTAATATGCCATAAATTACAAATTGCATTTACTTGTAGAATTCCATTATAGCGTAACCATAAATATCACACACAATTGTTAATTCGGAGAAGCCACTGATTTTAGCAAGAAATTGATACTCCTTCTCAGTCCTTTCTTTCCCTCCAATACTGCAAGTCAACATAACAACACCATGAAGAAAAACATTTTCTAATTCATAACCATTTTGAAAGGTTTAAGGAAGAATATGCTCTATAATAATCATTTTTCCATTATCTGGCAGTGCTTTCCAACAATTCTTCAATGCTTTTATACAATTCGCTTCATTCCAATCATGTAAACATCTCATTGTGATCAACCCAAACACTTTTAATAAATTATTTAATTATAATAGTAGTGGTTGACCTATGAGGGATCCATTTATTACTTTTATTTTTAGCTTTGTATTGTAGAGTTTTTATATTTTATTGCAAATGATGATAAGACAAGATACTTGATGTATCAATGGTATTTCACACCACTCAACCTCCTCCATCTCATTTTAATCAATATGTGTGTGAGTATATATATATATATACCACTCCTTTTGAAAAATATAAATAATAATATATATTTTTTAATACAAAAAGACTAAATTATCTGAAGTCTTTAATTTGGTAACTATGCATGCATGACACCATTTTTTTTTTTCATTAAATCTTTTTATTTGTTACCTTTTTTTTTTATATATATATAAAACCTATTCAACAAACCTTCAGGAGGATGGCATCACCACCAGTTGGTACACTCACAAACTTGTCTCCCCCTACAAACTCCACTCCTGCATGCAAACAATCACAACTACTCTTTAATGTAAATCCAAACATGGTTTCTAAACATGTATAGAAAAATATATAACCACAAGTTAAATGGGATCAAGATTATACCTTCAATGGGTTTTGCTTGAGAGACCACATGAGGTAAATCAAAGTTGATAGCTTTGATGTGGGGGTACTTAGATAGTATGATGGAAAGTATGCCACCATGACCACCACCCACATCCACAAGCACTTTAAGGCTCTCAAATCCCTTGTAGTTTTGAAGCACCTTCTTCATGAAAATGGTGGTTTGGTTGAACATGGCTTTGTTGAACATCTCCTTGAAATAGGGGTCCTTGTTCTCATACTCAGGCACTGGCACTCCATGAGTCTTGACAAATGGGACACTCCCATCTAACAACATATGCTTCATATTTGCCCTGCATGCATAAAATCCAATGTAAAAAATCTCATTTTTTTTTTAATTGGCTTCCAAATATTTTTAAATAAATAAATGAGTTTATTTTTCTCGATGTTAATTATCTTTATTTTTCTGAAAAATGTTTATCTTCTATGAAAAATACTTTTGTTATTGAAACAGCTAATTCACTGTTATAAAATATAAAAATAATTAAAGTTTTCATTTCTTCAGAGATATTTAAAAATTTTAAGTTTTTTTTTTTAAATTTATAAGTTATATATATATACACACACACACGAGTGTCATAGGTAAAAAAAATCTAAAAATATCCGTAGATCAACGATTGGATTCAATTTCCAACGGCTGCATAATACTAGTACACCTTTTTTATCGTGTATCTGTTGAGACCTTTTTTATCGTGTATCTGTCTCTCAGAAAAATAAAATAAAAATAAAAAATAAAAAATAAAAAATAATTAATTAAATAACTTAATAGGTCATACCATGTATCTGTTGAGACCTTGGAGTGGTGCATGAGTAGGAGCGGAGCCAGAGAGACTCCATCCTTATTCTTAGTGAAGAACTTGCAAACCGGGCCCAATCCATAGCGCCTCTCGCTCTTCCCATCCTCCTCTCCCACCATCACCACCTCGCACTTCACCACTTCGTTCGCGGCCAAGAACCGAAGCATTCTGTCGAGCACCTCATGGGCGTCAGGGTTGCTGGTTTGGATCTTAGACGCGATCTCTTCCGGCGAGAGCCACGCGCAGGGCCCCGCTGCTGCCATGACCTCCAGCACGTCCAGCTCGATCACGGCCTTCAGCGTCATCGGCAACGCGATGCCACAGCACTGGTTCATGGCGTTGTCGAATGCTAGTATGTCCTCCATTGGTGTGTTGCACGGGAGGTGTTTGTGTTTATTCCTAAGAGAGATCTAGTTTGTGGCTAAGTATATTAGAGGTGGGTTGATTGGCCTTGGCTTATGGCGCTTTTATAGTGAAACTTTATATTAGAATTTTGCATGAATATTATAGGTTTAATACTCTATTTAGTTCTTGTATTATGGTCAATGTGTCCGTTTAGTCCCTCTATTATAATTTGTCCGTTAGAAATCCCCCTATTTTGACATATGGGCAATTCAAGTCCCTACGTCAAATAGCCGTCCATTTGACCGTCTAATCTGCTGACGTGACGATATTAAATTTTGAAAAAATAATAAAGAATTGTTTGTTGCTGATGTGGACAAGCTTAATATCTCATTAACCCATAGCTAAATCGGATCTGGACCCGATAACTAAAAGCCCTAATTCCTCATGTTCTTCCCCTGCTAGCCGCCTCATCTGGATTCCCTAATCTCTCCAAATCATTATCGCCAGTTGTCCGCTGTCAATCTATCCACAATTACAAGCAAAAGTTCGACAACTGGTGAAGCTCTAGAAATCCTAACACAATAGAGTACAACAAATGAGTCATGACTATGAAGCTTGCTAAAATTAATTGGAGAAGATGCAAAAAACTTTGAACCCTTCTGAAAGTAGCTGTAAAAGACATAACAACCTAGTTTTCTTTTCTGTGTTTTTGGTTAGCAAATCTTAATTATGTACTAAAGCGATGAAAATTGCAAATAATTTTATATGTTCGGTGGCATCAATGAAATTTGCAAACATCTTTTGTATGTTCTGTGCCATCAAATTATATGTACTAAACCTTATAAAATTCAAGATCTTTTGTATGTTTTGTGCTATAAAAGCATCAAGGATTTATTACATGATCAAATGAACAATTGTATTAATGCAAACTTTCTTTCCAGAAATACAAACACAATCATCAAACAGTTGTTTACAAATTACAACATCACCAGAATGAGGATGTATTCAAACTTTCTCATCTCATTAATGTTTAGTGCCAGGTCTGTGTATTTTTCAATGAAATGAAAAATCATTTCGTTGTATCAGCAATTCTCTAGCTTGGCCATTAATGAGATGAGAGGGGACTAGAGCTTGGCATACGATTGTGTCTTGTGGTAGTGGGGAGGTTGCCATCAGATGATGAGGTTTGGGAAAGCTCCGGGAACCTTATGCATCCTTGAAGCTGTTCAAAGATCTCGAGGAGGGAAGGGCTATCAGGGGAAGAAGATGAGAAATTAGGGTTTTTAGTTATTGGGTCTGGATCCAAATTGGATCTGGACCCGTTAGCTATGGGTTAATGAGATATTAACCTCGTCCACGTCAGCAACAAACAATTCTTTATTACTTTTTCAAAGTTTAATGTTGTCACGTCAGCTGTTTGATGGAAGGACTTGAATTGTCCAAATGTCAAAATAGAGGGACCTGTAACGGACAAATTATAATAAGGGAACTAAACGGGCACATTGACCATAATACATGGACTAAATAGAGTATTAAACCAAAATTATATCATATTATTTATTTATTTTATTTTATTTATTATTATTATTATTATTATTATTATTATTATTATTATTATTATTATTATTTAATAGTTTGTCTTACAGAATTATCTGACAGTTTGGTAACCAAGATTTTTTTTAATTTTTTAATGTTTTACAAATTTATAATTTCAAAAATGTTTGAATATGATAGAAGTTCATTAATTCAATGTTTGACGGTTTGATATCAAGATTGGTTGTTTGATATACATACCAAAATCCATCAAAGTGTGCATGGACTTCTAATCCTAAAGTTGTCCTTTGAAGATATGTTTTTAAATTAAAATAATCTTTGTTTGCAAGCACTTAAACCAAATTCCAAAGCTATTGTAAATTAAGACAAGAGAAAAGCTACCTGTCAAAGACCTAAAATACATTATTTAAAAAAACTCTAATAATAATTAGTGAGATCATAGTCAAACTGTGTACAACTAATGACAAGAGCATACAAACATTACAACATAAAAAATTGTTTACTTTATAATAAATTTCATTGTAATATTTTGCAAATTTTATAATTTCAAAATTATTTGAATATGATAGAAATTTATTAATTCAAAGTTTGACAGTTTGATATACATCCATCAGTGTGCATGGACTTCTAATCCTAAAGTTGTCCAATGTATTTTTAAATTAAAATAATTTTTTTTTACAAGTACTTTTTTTTTTTTTTTTTTTTGACGATAGATGATTAACGCCACCCATCTAAGGGTAGTCAGGGATGTACACATAAGAGAGCCGAGCTCACCACCGAACTGTACACTCACTTTGTGCGTGATGGGATCGAACTCGGGGAATTAAACCACGCTCGACACTTGAGACGAACGCCCTACGTAAAAGGATCCTGGTACCAATTGACCCAAGTGCATTGGCTTTTTTTTGCAAGTACTTAAACCAAATTTCAAAGCCATTGTAAATTAAGACGAGAAAAGCTATGTATTTCGCCTCCCATTCCATTGCCTCGTTATTGATAAATTTGGAAAAAGCCAAAATCTAGATTATAACAATACTGATTTTAATGTTATGTGCATATATTTAAATTTAACAATAATACTTCTAAAATATATTAAATATATATTGTTAGTACAAATGCACTTTAAGATTGGCATAATTTGACACCTAGTCAAGGTGACATGGTAAACAAACTTGGCTAGGTGGAAAATATCATGGAGAATCTTGGAGAAGTTATTTTTGACAAGAAGTTGCAACTCTCATGAAGATTAAATGAAGATCTTGTTGAAACTATTTTAGGCAAGAGTATCAAGCAAGCAATATCTTGGAGTCAAGATCTCATCAAAACCATATTTAGAAGATGTGATTGAAGACTAAATATGGGTGGAATTAAATAAAGAAACAATCTATCAATGGTATGACTTTGAAGACTATTGAAGGCAAGATTTGAAGAACCTTAATAGAGATGATATGAAGTCTATTAAGAGTATGTTTGAAGATGCGCCTATGGTTGGCAAGATTCAGCTGATTGAATGAAGATCTTTGTTGAAGATTTGAAGACCAAATTTGGGTGAAGTGAAGACTAAGTATGGCAAGTTTCATGAAGACGCAAATAGGACGTGCGCCCCTTGAGAGGGGGCTGTGTGGTGAGGAGCTGAGGAGGGAGGTTAGTTGCTGGTGGTTCGGATCAAGTGATCGGACTGCATCGACTAGGACTAAGCATGGGTCTTGAGGTCGCTTAGCAATGGAGCCAGAAATTAGTCAAGCCAGTAGTCAGGGTCATGTTGCAACATATGTTGCAACATATGTTACAACATATGTTGCGACATTTAATTTCGGAAGATTCCAAAGTTAGAAGCCGCGGAGATTCTAAAAGAGGTATGCGTTATTTTTGGGACGTTGATGCGTACTACCTTGGTCTAGGATTGGGTACGACTCTTGAAAGAGGGAGTAGGGAGGTACCGGACAATCTAGAGAGAGTAGTATTCTTTGTATGTGAGAGAGAGTGACAAGTGTGTTTGTATTCTTCTATCTTTTACCTCTTTTAATGGATTGTTGATCTCCGGGCATGGCTCCCCCAGACGTAGGCGAGTGACGCCGAACTGGGTTACCAACGTCTTGTGTCTTCTCTTGTGGTTTATGTGTGCTATCCTTGAGTGCTCAAGCGAGTGAGTGTTCCTTTAAAGTTCACAAACCTTAACCGGCGGAACTAACATATATTTTCAATGAGAAATTCTTGCTGTCTCATAATAAGTGATTCCCAAAACATAAAATGCTTACTTTTGATTCATGGTTCATTTTCTTGGCAACATGGTATTATTTTTATTATAATAATTAGTTAAATTTGCATGCTTTAATATTAATGTTATTGTGCTGGTAGTATTTGTTAAAAAAAAAATTCATCAAGAACCAGCCAATTTTGTGTGGTTTCTAATTCTGAACTAAATGGAATGGTCCTTTGTTTTTTTTTTTTTGTATTCCGGTCTATTTTAATTTTTCATCAAATCATTGAAGTTGATTATGGATTTTTGTTTTAAGAAAAAAACATCCATAAGAATAAATTAAGGACATTATTAAAATGAATGTTAGATCGCTAGAAGATCAATCTCTTCTATCATTCAATAAATAACAACAAACTAACAAGAAACAATGGAAACTCAAAATGCCTCCTCTTATCTCCACCCAAATCATTGGTTTATGATAAACGAGATATGGTTTTCTGGAGCCGGAGGAATTGACACCCTATTTCTCTTGGTACAATCAAGATCTAGGGTAAATGGGAAAGGGATTCAGGAGTTGGGAGACCAAGAAAAGAAGGTTTTTATTACATTGCTTTTTATTTTTAATTTTTGGTTAACCGGTCTAATAGGTTCATTAATTTCTGGTTTGACTTAATTCAATAACTGTTCACTGGATAAATAGTTTTATTTATGATTATTGGATTCGACTAGTGACCAGTTCTTAGTTGAGCTCGGTTTAGTTTTTAAAATATTAGACAAGACCTGTGACCTATTCTTAGTTGAATCGGTTAACGTGGTTTGATTTTTAAAACATTACTTCTAACCAAGGAAGAGGAGGAAGACCAAAGCCCCAAACAACAACAACGATAGGTGTTAGGGCAAGAACAAAAGCCTTTTCTGTTTAGAACTTTGCATGACATGGACAGAAATTGGGAGATAAGACATGGGAATGGTGAAGCACCAGGTTATTGTAAGCCATTTTATTATCTCATTTTTCCATTGTTTTGAAATATGGAAAAGATATGGACTCTAGGAATTACATGCTTAAACTGTCCAATCTAGTGCAGTTTCGTGAGGTTTATCAGTTGAAGAATTTCTATAAACAACTAATTTATTGAAACATTGGGTATTTATTGTTTAGGGTTTCATGTGTGCCATGCCATTCTTAAGGACCCTCTCCTTTGATTCTCTCTGATAAATCTAGTGATAGGTTTCCCAAACGGCAACTTTTTATACGCCCCACAATATAAATGTGTGTGTGTGTTCTGCACGTATAAGACAATGCATTGAATATTTTATTCAACACTGGCTGACAACATGTGATATTTTTTTTTTTCATTATTATTCTTTTGGGTGGCATTGATTTACTCTCATTATCATAAAGCTAATTAAGATAAGGTGAGAATCTATCTTATACATGTTATCTTGATAGGGAGGAAGTAATTTATTTAGAATTTTTTTACATGGACAGAATGTCATGAATTATTTTTAGGTGTAGTTTTGACAAAGTTTTTTTTTTTATTTATTTTTACTGATGTACCCCTTTTGTATTTCATTTCACATCTCAATGAAAATATTCGTACTTCACAGCTAGACAAATTCTCATTGAATTCATCTATTAGATGTTCTAACATACAACATTGTTTAATATTTAATATTTATTTTTCACATGTTACATATTTAGTTAAACATAAAACATTGTATCAATTTCATTAGTGCCTAAACAAGTATGTCCTAATCTAATTAATTCACAATTAGTAGTATGCATTTGTTGAACTATTTTTTTTTTTGGGACACTTTAGATGCTTCAAATACCTGGTTAGATCCTCCCTAGCAAGACTGCTTCAATCCAAAATATTGAAACATTTGCAAATCTATTAGCTTCAACCATGTCACTGGTATAGTTAGTGATTCCTTCAATGTTATTCATTCAAGATCAGTAACTGTAATAGTTTCTTCGAACACTGCAGGCAGATAGAGATGTTCAAGCCATCCCCAGAGTATCAACTACAGATGGAGCTGAAATAAAGAAGCAAAAATTAACAACAACAGGAGGGAAAAGGCAACTCCTATCAAAAAATTAGGCAAGGAAGCAATTCCCAGCAAGGCCCCCAGTCTTGCCAGTAGAAGTGAAGGAGACAACTGTTGAAGGTAGCAGCACACTGAGTGGTGTAGAGAAAAAAGAGATATGGCTTCCATTTGGCCTTGGTGGTTGTAATGGATCTGGAAAACCTTAAAGGAAGGGCTTCACCATATGTTGTACATATTTTTTACTCTTTTAAAATTCAAGGGAATAGTGGGGACCTTGTCAAACTTTAACTTTGAATGTTTTCCTGGTCTTGGTGTATTTATTTTCCATTTTTTGTTTGTTGTTGAAAGTGGCTGTAATATGCAAAATGCTTACCTGGTCATTGTGTATTCATTCTTTTTTTTTTTTTTTTTTGAAAGTGTTTCAATTTTGCTTTGGTGAAATACTGATCTTTGTACATAAGCCAAAATGTAATATGCAGTAGAACAAAATAATCTGATATGCTAAGTAAATGTTATTCATTCTGTGTTTGTGAGAAAGTGAGAAGCTATTATAATGTAGTCTTAAATTTTTTGTACCCATGAATCTGCAAGGTTGGCTGTAATCTGCAAGGTTGCTCATTACATATGCATATCATGTTTATATTACACAGTGCACTGAATAGATAATAGATTGTCAGTGCATAAAAAGACTTCACAATCATTAATTATTGAATAACCATTCATTAATCATTCACTATACATCCATAGATGATTCTTGAATAGTTTCATCAACATCATGGAGTTAACCTAGCTCTTAAATGCATACAGGTAACAAATTGATGCTCTCTAAGATCTACATGATAGGAATATACAAGCTTTCTGAGAAACACACTCGAATAAAAAAGATTGATCTCCATCGGAATAAAACAAAATTTTTAACTTTCCACATGCTGCCGGATATTCACCATAAAAAATTTTCATTGATTAATTTAGAGCACACCATCTTTTTTTTTGGTACATGATGGTCTAAACTATCATTCATGAATTCAATTATTAGCAAATTTGCCTATAAACCAAAGAAACAACACACAAATGGCTCGTGTCACTGGCTGTTGCTTGTGGATTTGGTCTTTCTCCTCGTGGTTGCTGGCTTCCCTACAGGTGAATAAAGAGATCTCTGGTGAAGGAAAAGCCGATCAGACAAAGAACCCGATCCTCTCTCCCTTTCTCGGATGAAGGTCGGGGACGATGGTGCTGACTTGGATGCTGAGTTGTCTCTAGCTGATCACGTGTCATACCTAGCGTGGATTAAATAAAAGTAAAATTCCCATTTTAATCCCTGTACTTATCAAAATGTGCTCTTTTAGTCCCTTTAATTTATTTTGTGCCTTTTAAATCCCCCTACTTTGTGATTTGAGCCAATGTAGTCCCTCAAGCATAAATTGGGGGACTAAAATTGGCTACATTTTGATAAATACAGGACTAAAATTGGCTACATTGGCTCAAATCACAAAGTAGGGGGATTTAAAAGGCACAAATTAAACTAGAGGACTAAAAGGGCACATTTTGATAAGTATAGGGACTAAAATGGGAATTTTACCTTAAATAAATTTTAAATATTAGTGACGTGTACTTTCCTGTAGCCACGTTATATTAAATTGGCCAGAATCTCTCGAGTAATCTCCCTGTCAAAAAGGATTAGTATCCAGTGACCAAACAGATGTAAATTAAATGCCAATGACCAAAATAGAAAAATGTGATAATATGATGACTAATCAAAATTTATACTTGTACAAAAATGAAATATATATATATATATATATATATATATATATATATATATATATATATATATATATATATATATATATAATTGTGGGAGTGGTAATTTGAGTAAATATTAATCATGTCTAATTTGACATATTTTATCAAATAAAATTAAACAACAGATTTATCACTTTTAAAAGGAAGAAAATAAAGTATGGCATTATAATGTTAATGGTATTATTTTTATTATTATTATTTTTTATATGTAGTTTGTTATAAGGAACAGTTTGATAATAGCATAACTAAGAAATCTGACTTGAGTTTGTTCGGAGTGGAACAATTTTTTTTATTTATTTACTTTTTTTTTAAAAAAAATGTTAGTACATGGATTTCTAGCCCTGATCACATCTGTACTGTAGCAAGTATGAAATACCTATTTATCAGCAGGTCAATGACTGTCCCAAGACATTTATTTATTTATTTTAAAATAAACCATAATTTATTAAAAGACGAAAAAGACATTAATATGTTATTTATACCTCCAACTCTATGTAAGTACTTACCCAACCGACACTCATCCGTTTTCTATGCAAATTTACAAGTAAAAGAAAAGTATACAAGTACTTACCAGTTCTAGGTGGCTAGTCATGGATCCACAAGTATGGGCTCATATTATTTTCATATATTAGGATTTATTTAGGGTTGTAAATGAACCAATACATTTGTTAAAAGCTTGAAGACTCAGCTCGGCTCGGCTCATTTATTAAAGCTAGTAATGTAAGAAAACCCAGTTTGAATACCACCAAGTTCGACTTGTTAAAGCTCATGAACAACTCATATAAAATATCATTAAAAATTCATTTACAAAAACTATTAAGATGCTCATTTATAGTATCATTAAAAAATTTATTTATAAAAATCATTAATATAATTGTTTATGCATCATCAACAATCTCATTTATGTAAAATATTTATAGAAACTTTTATAACAATATTAACATCTTCATTTATGGGATTATTAATAATAATGTATTGCAAGAATATCACACTAATTTTTAAGAATAAATTTAAAAAAATAATCTTAATTTATAATTTTTATTATAGAAAGGTCCAATATTAATTTTAAAACAATATTTTTTTAATAATAATAATTATGATGATGTATTATTTATGAAAAAATGACCGATCTTTATCAATCAAACAAGTTGAACCCTGAGGGCTTTACTATTTATGAAGCTCGATATAGGCTTGAGCTCGGTTAAAATAATAGCAAACTGATAGGGACACAAGTGTACTTGCCGATTATTTAATAAAGTGTGTGTGAAAGCAAAATATCGGTCCACAGGAAGATTAAGAATACTAGTGGTAACCCTAGTTCCGAAAATTAACCTAAACCAATTAAATGATGTGTATGAATAAAAGAAAGTAAATGCGAGAATACGAAATAAAATAGGAAGGAAATCAGGGAAGGAGATGATGGCCGAGCATAACATCCCTCTAAGGTTTGATGGAGAGTAAGATAAAGGTTGTCGAAGTATACAATCCTATTTGAACCGAGAGGTTTCTTGAATCATACTAAACCCTTTGGTAGAGGGTGAGGAGTAACTGAATTAGTACATAGCTGATATAGTCATCCACATTGTGAGATGATGAGAACCTTTTAAGTAGATAATCTCTCTTATGAGAAGAGATTACCCTTAATTGAAATACAGAGTAAAGATGCTATTTCTCATATAATCTAATTCACATGATTGCAAAGGAGCACGGAGATTACTCATTAACTGACTTGGGAAAATTGAGGGAAGACAGGGTCTCCAAAAGACCCTATGTCTAGGCTGACTCACAATTTCCTATAATCATGGCATGTCTATTCTAGGTGGGAATTTCACAAAGTGCATCAAGTATAATAACTAGGGCTTTCACTACATTAGAAATCAAGCTTTAAACACTAGAAATCAAGTATGATTCAAATATATTGGATTGCAATAAGGAAAACAAATAAATCACATGAATCCATCAACTAATGTCAAAAGATAAACACTAGATTTCACTATGCCCAAATATCAAACAAATTAGCCCTCCATCAATAGAGGGCAATCATTCAAGCAACAAGACCCAATGAGAGACATTGAAAGTAATAAAAACCCCCTCTCAATCGTTCCATAGATAAATCGCTGGAAAAACCCTAGGTAAGCTTCTACGAACGTTGGCAAGATGAGCCTGACGGCTACGATCAACTCTCTCCTTGAATGTGGATCCAAATCTCCTCCTAGATTAGCCCCTTGGGCCTTGGAGATTCATTTCCTTTAATTTCTCCCCTAGCTTTGCCTCCAAGAAAAGAGTCAAAGACAACCAAAGAATGCCCTAAAAATTCTCATCAAATTTATTTGTACTCGATTACTTACAGGCTGCTTACGGGCGTAAGGTCACGGCCGTAAGAAACTAGAGAAGATAGGTCGCGAGCCTTACAGGAACACTTACAATCGTAAGTCTCATCTATAAGGTTGTCGTTTGTGTTATGGTCCAGCTTATGACCGTAAGCTCTGAACCATAAGCCTCACTATGCTGCACCTTGCGACAGCCTTTACACGCATAAGCTCTGGTCCTAAACTTCTCTTGATGGTCCTTACGAGCATCCTTACGCGCTCAAGTCTTGCCCATAAGGTCCTCTAATTTAGCTCTGAACTCCTTACGTAAGCATGGTCGCAGGATTCTCTGGAAATTGGTTACGGCGGTAATTAAGCTGCCCGTAAGCCATCCATTTTGCCTTGTCCTTATTCAATCGATGCCGAGTGATCTCCGACTTCTTCGTTTAAGGTCTGGAATACTTCTTTTGGTTCCCTCTTTTCTTTAAGTGCTGCTTGAAGCTTGAAAATGCAAGACACATTAGATTTAGCATCGAATTCCATAATAAAATCCTAATATAAGCCAAATGAATGTACAAAATGATATGAAATACATGAATGTTGTACATTCATCATGAGCCGAGCTTGAACATGACCAGGCTCGGCTCGTTTACACCCCTAAATTTATCTATTTTTATTTATAATAACACAAATAGAAATGAATTAGATAAAAAAAGGCAAAACTTTTGATGTAACTTAAGTTACAAATTGCATTTACTAGTAGGATTCCAGGACAGAAAAGCCATAAATATCTCACATTTTTCAATCCTAAAAAGCCACTGGTCTTGGCACGAATTTGATACTCCTTTTCAGGCCACTCTTTTTCTCCATTAGTGTAAGTTAACATAATAATATCGAAAAGAAAACATTCTCCACTTCCTATCATTTTGAGATGTTTCAAGAAGAACACGTTCTATAATAATCATTTTTTCATTATCTGGCAATACTTTCCAACAATGCTTCAATATTTTTATACAGTCGGTACCATTAATTCCAGTTATGAGGTATCGCCTACATATAAATATTTCTCTGTAATCAGCCCAAAATTAATAATAATTTCTCTAATTATAATGATGTTGGTTCATATGGGAACCCATTTATTATTTTTATTTTGTTATTACATGCTTTTTATATATTTAGTGTGAGAATTAAAAGATGATAATTAATCCATTTATAAATTTTCTTTAAATTAAAAACTAAACATAAATGTTTGAGATAGAAATTTGAAAAAAAAAAGAAAAGAAAATAAATGTTTGGGTAGAAATTTGATTAAAAAAGGGCAGTTATTTGTAAAAAGAAAATCCATGGAAATTGGAAGTGTTTATTTGAAAATCAATAAAAAAAACTTGCGGATAATTTTCTTTTTTTAATCAACGACATCAGTATAACTCTTTTATGAAAAATATTTGACAACTTGTTTTATGAAATATAATAATTCAAAATGCTTAATTAGATAAGAAGCGTGTTTAAAAATTAAAACATAATGGAAAACTGTTATCTCAAAAATATTTTTTAATTAATATATATATATATACATATTGACATATGCGATAAACGTCGTCAAGGGTGCACGACTGGGAATCGAATTGAACGTCTAGCCTAAACATACTAATTTGGTGATTAAGAGTTTGAGTTATGAAGTTGCATTTATAACCGGGGATTTTTTATTACTATTAATAAGACTTAAACTAGGGATTTTTAAATGTCTCACACTAAAGCAATTCACGGTGGGGCTAATGCAGTTGAGTATGAACTCTTTGGTTAATATATTTTATTTTGGTGAAATTTTTTTGTAATATTTCAGCTATCTATCCGATATTTAATTGAAGGAAATCCAAACATGGCACCTAGAAGTCAAGCTCAAGGTGGAAAATGTGAACTTCGAAAGCATAAGAAATCATTCATTAATTTACTGTGATTGAATAGCCAAGTTCGATCTGTTCAATGGTGACATTGACATGGCATCTAAATTTATAATTGCTTTATTACAATGATATATAGGAATTGGTCAATTTTAATTATGTAAAATTATAAAAAGAAAACAAGAAATTAACTGCCGGATGTTTCCACTGACTAGCACAAGTCAATATTCAATGGAGAAACACTAGAGCCTATTATTATTATTATTATTACTATTATTATTGATCACCATTTTTATTTACTAAAAAAAAATAGAATTGATATGTTGAGTTAATTGAACAACACACCCGTGAACTCACTATATTTGAGTTGAGATCTAAATATCTTTTCAGTAAAGCACCAACATCCAACATAAGAGACCCGATTCTAATAGACCAGTCATTGGTTAGCTCATGTTTTTTTTCAAATCCAAATTTATATAAAAACCAATCAGATGAAAATGAGTGCCAAAGCCCCAAATATTGTAACAAAATGAAATTTGGAACACTAATTCTTTATTATTTTAATAGGTGTAATTTATTCATTTTCATTAAAAAAAAGATTACATAAACGACTTCGATTTTCCATAAGTCACAAGTTGCATTTACTTGTAGAATTCCATGACAGAAAAACTATAAATATTACACACAAATTTGACTGTAGAAAATCCACTTTCTTTAGCAAAAAATTGATACTCCTGTTCAGTTCTTTCTTTTCCTCCGGTAAAGAAAGTCAACATAACAATATCAAGAAACAAAGCGTTCTTTGCTTCATCAATTTTTTTAGGAATAACTTGCTCTATAACGATTAATTTTCCATTATCTGGTAATGCCTTCCAACAGTTTTTCAATACCTTCATACAATCAGCATCACTCCAATTATGAAGTACCTCCTGCACACAAACATCTTATTATAGAAAAGCATTTTTTTAATAATTTAATTTTTTAATTATAACAATAATGATTCATCAATGAGGAATACTTCTAAACATGTAACGAACTCACGAGTTATTTCATAATTAGTTTTTTTTTCATATTTGCAATATTTTGGTGTGAATGATGATAATCCAAGATACTTAAATTCTTTAATAAATATATGGACAAACCATAACAAAAGTACTTGATCTATCTAAAAGGTTTGACACATCACTTAACCTCCTTGTTGTGTGCCCATATATATATATATATAAAGTTTTAGATTTTATTATATACTTTCCATATGTTTTTTATTTCTTTTTATGCATAAAAACTAATTAGCAAACCTTCAGTAATATGGCATCACCACTAGGAACACTTTCAAACATGTCTCCCGCTACAAACTCAACTCCTGCATGCAAACAATCACAACCAATTTTGTTTAATATAAATCCATGAATTAATGACTTCTACACATACAAAGAAAATTAGCTACAAGTTAAACAAAATCATGAATAACCTTGAATGGGTTTTGCTTGAGAGACCACATTAGGTAAATCAAAGTTGATGCCTTTGATGTGTGGGTACTTGGATAGTATGATGGAAAGAATGCCACCATGACCACCGGCCACATCAACAAGCACATTAATACTCTCAAATCCCTTGTAATTTTCAAGCATCTTCTTCGTGAGCATGGTTGTCTGGTTGAACATGGCTTTGTTGAACTTCTCACTGAAATGGGGGTCTTTGTCCTCATACTCAAATAATGTGGTTCCATGAGTCTTCACAAAAGGTGCACTCCCGTCTAACACCATATGTTTGATATTTGCCCTGCATGCGTAAAATCTAAGTAAAACTCTCATTTTTAATTAGGTTGTTCATATTCTTAATCAATAAGAAGCTTTTTCTTATATTCTTATACATACATTAATACATACATATGTATGTATGCATGTATTATATTTTTCACTCAATTTTATTTGTTACTTGCTTTTCATCAACATAGATATAGTTTTCAATTATACATGACTTTTATCATGGCTACGAGATTTTAACTTTATAAAATATAGACAAGTCACGTGCTAGGGACAAATACAAGTGTAGAGTTAATATCTCAACACACTTGTGTCCTCTCTTTGTATAAGCTAAATTAGAACTCATCTCCTTCGAAAAGACACAAACATCTTAAATAGTAAATCCGGTTCGAATATAAAAATCAAAAGATGGTTTTATTTATTTATTTTTGTGAAAATTTCATATATATATATATCACATTATTTAGAGAGGTCCTAGATTTCAAATGTAGAAAAATCTGAATGCAACAGTGTCAAACAGTGATCATGTAAGTATATAATATCTATATAAAATTATAGTTATTAGATAATTATCCAAAAATTATCAGCAAACATCCCTAGTGAACCTGCATACGTGGAGGTCTATATATATATATCATAATTTTAAAATTATCAGCAAACCTTTCGTCCCAACAAAATAAATAAATAAATAAATAAATAAATAAAAAGGTTATACCATGTATCCACCCAGGCCTTGGAGAGATGCACAAGCAAGAATGGAGCCAGAGAGACTCCATCCTCATCCTTAGTGTAGAACTTGCAAGCCGGGCCCAGTCCATAGCGCCTCTTGCTCTCCCCATCCTCCTCTCCCACCACCACCTCGCAAGTCACCACTTTGTGCGCGGCCAAGAACCGAAGTATTCTGTCGAGCACCTCGTGGGCGTCAGGGTTGCTCGTTTGGATCTTTGACGCGATCTCTTCCGGCGAGAGCAAAGCGCCAGGCCCAGCTGCTGCCATGACCTCCAGCACGTCCAACTCGATCATGGCCTTCAGCGTCATCGGCAACGCGATGCCGCCTCCGATGTCCATGGCGTTGTCGAATGCCGCTATGTCCCCCATTGATGTTGCACGGGAGTTGTTTGTGTTTATACCTAAGAGAAGAGAGAGTTTATGGTTAACTGAGAGATGTGTCGCCTGACTTCGCTCTTGGGTGCCTTTTTATAGTATTTAATAATTATTTTTTATTTTCAAATTTGATGTTACAAGCGGCCACCTTGGACTACTTGTTTGGATGATCTTGATAGGCTAGCTTCTTCAGGCCTGCATGATCAATATTATTAATTTTAAATAAATGTTATTATTTTAAGAATTTTTATTATTATTATGTTTTTGACCGGATTAATTTATATATGACCACTCACGAGGAGTGTAGCAGGCCGGCCTGATTAATAATATTAATTTTAAATAAATATTATTATTTTAAACAACCAAAACATGAACATTAAATCAGTCTTAATGATAATTAATAAAAAACTACTCGAAATATTTATTGAAGATGTTATTCGGCTCCAACTAATTGTTTCAAAAATAGCAACAATGATAATATGCCAAATATGTTATATTTTGAGTGGGTAGGGCCGGTAGGCTCTCAAAAATAACTAAAGTTCTAACCAAAGAGGTAGGAATAATTTTTTTTTTTTTTTGGAAAAAGTGGATAAACCACAATTTATTAAAGGAAAAGAAAGTAAGGTAGGAATAATTTTTTAAGTGGTCATTAAATTATATTTTTGTTTTAAATTAGTTACTCAACTTTAATTTGAATGAAATAGGTCAATTACTTTTAATTTGCTATCACCGGAAGATCATCTGTATATTTCCAGGGCCCCTTGTTGATGTGGCTGCTGGACTTGAATTGTTAACTGGGAGACATGAGCAGCAAATGAGGAACCACCCAGAGTATTGTAAGACAATATTTGGAAACACTAACTTTGGGATGTAGGTTTTTTTTTTTTATTATTACTGTAAGGATGTGTGTGTGAATTGTTATTGCTCTGCATTTGAAGTAAAGAGTTGTGACTTTAAGGAGAAATGTCATCCCGACATGGTTGTGATTTTTTACGGAGAAAGAGACATGTTTGTTTATGTTTCGTTTTCCCATGAGTTTTTATTGTTTGATTTGAACATGTGGTAACGAAGGAGTTGTCTCCTTCTATGCGGCCCCCCAACATGACTGACCTTAAAGAAGTACACTGTCCTAATTTTATTTGTTATATACATGTAATCTGGTATGCAAAACAATACATAACTAATAAAAGATGCCACCAAGTGATTTTTGGGATGTAGAAAAAAACTTTTAGGAAATCATAGTTGATCAATATAATGATTATTTTACTTTGTGCATGTCATGTGCATGCTTGCGCTTGATGATTATTGCTTTACCTAAGATCTATTTGGATGGCTGTTATATGACTATATCCCAGTTTTTACTTTTAGCATAGTACTGTAGCTTTTATGCAATATTGTAGCTTGGATATTGTCGCAACTGAGATTTTCTTTGCAACTCAGCTTTTTTTCCTCTCTTTCTCTCTTCTTGCTTAGTTTTTTTTTCTTGAAGGAAAATAAGGTGGGATGACCTTTGCTTTTTTTGCTAGTTTGAAGCTTAATTCAAGGTCCTTTTTCCCTTATACTTGAACCTAGAGGTAAGCTTCCATCTCTTCTTGGTTTTCTTGATGCTTGGATGGAAAGTTGGAGCTAGGGCTTGAGTTGTGTGTTAGTAAAAGCTTGAATTTATCCTCCTTTCTTGCTTGTTGATTGTTAGATTAGAGAGGATGTTTTATATTGCCGCTCTTCCATAGTTGTATGTATCGTAAAACCAGTTTTTTTTTTTTTTTTTAGGAAAACCACGATTACTGTAGATCAAGGAATATTATAGCAGTATTAATGTAGCACCGGTGAACTTTAGTTGTTTCTTTGGCTTTTTTGGTTTAGAGTGAAGCTCAAACCCTTGGAAATTCATTGGTAACTTGAAAACCCAATTTTGAGCCAACCCTCAAGGTCGCATGTCATTATGACATAGCGTTTCATTTTTTTTTGTTTGCTTTGTTTAATTCTTGTTTGTTGCTTGTGTATGTGCTTTGGCTTGGAGGTGAGAGCTCGGCTCAAGCCAAGGAGCCAACAGAGGAATAGCGCATTGGAGAATTAAATTGGCTAAGTAGTGAGTGGGATATCTAAAGATTTCTATTACTCTATTTGAAAGAATTTCATGAATTTTTACTGTATTTAATCTATGTTTCGACGTTTTAGATGGAAATTATTATGCTATTGATCCATATAGGACACTCTTGATGTTTGACCGGATATGTTTCTTATTATATCTATATTTTGAATTAAAACAAATTATGAGCCTTTGGTTATTTCAAACATGCTTCTAGCATTGCTATTTGTGGAAATGACATTTATTCTTGATATTTGAATGTTGTCTTGGATATGGAATCTATGATGAGGTTTGCATGTATTGCATTATTTGGATGGTGATATTCTACTGCAGTAAGTGGTCTTCACTGCCAACCTTTTAAGGAGGCGTGAAAGACTGGTTGATCTTTTTCGTCCAATTTAGGAGGGGTGTAGAACTTTGATTGGATAGTCATCGTGGAGCTAGAGTCACCACACGGTGAACCGATGGATCAACGTCAAAGGCATGAGAACCTTGATGGTTCTGAACCTAGCCACAGTCACAACAAAAGTTTAGAGAGATTTCTAAACCCCACTACTCATTTGCCCGAGATACAAACTTCATACTTTTATGAAATTTATGTTTTTATGCGATGCAAATATTGAATACATGATCATTTGTATATGTTAGTGTAAATGCACTTTAATGATTGGCATAATTTGACACCTAGTCAAGGTGACATGGAAAGCAAGATGACGTGGCATGGAGAATGATGTGGAATGAAGGATGACATGGCAAACAAACTTGGCTAGATGAAAAATATCATGGGAGATCTTGGAGAAGTTATTTTTGGCAAGAAGTTGCAACTCTCATGAAGATTAAATGAAGATCTTGTTGAAGTTATTTTAGGCAAGAAGATCAAGCAAGCAACAAGATGATATCAAGATCTCATCAAGACCATATTTAGAAGATGTGATTGAAAACTAAATATGGGTGAAGCTTAAATAAAGAAACAACCTATCAATGGTATGATTTTAAAGACTATTGAAGGCAAGATTTGAAGAACCCTAATAGAGATGATATGAAGTCTTTTAAGGGTATGTTTGAAGATGCGCCTATTAGTGGCAAGATTCAACTGATTGAATGAAGATCTTTGTAGAAGATTTGAAGACCAAACTTGGGTGAAGTGAAGACTAAGTTTGGCAAGTTTCATGAAGACGCACATAGGACGTGCGCCCCTTGCGAGGGGGCTGTGTGGTCATGAGGAACTGAAGAGGGAGGTTAGTTGCTGGTAGTTCGGTTCAGGTGATCGGGCTGCATCGACTCCGACGGAGGGTCTTGAGGTCGCTTAGCAATGGAGCCAGAATTCAGCCAAGCCAACAGTCAGGGTCATGTTGCAACATATGTTACAACATAAGTTGCGACATCTAATTTCGGAAGGTTCTAAAGTTAAAAGCCGCGGAGATTCTAAAAGAGGTATGTGCTATATTTGGGACGTTGAGGCGTCTATATATACTACATTGGTCTAGGATTGGGTACGACTCTTGAAAGAGGGAGTATGACCGGACAATCTAGATAGGGTAGTATTCTTGTATTGTGAGAGAGTGACAAGTGTGTTTTGTACTCTTCTATCTTTTACCCCTTTTTAGTGGATTGTTGATCTGCGGGCATGGCCCCCCAGATGTAGGCAAGTGGATGCCGAACTGGGTTACCAACGTCTTCTGTCTCTTCTTGTGTGGTTTGTGTTTGCTTTTCTTGAGTGCTTAAGTGAGTGAGTTTCCTCTAAGTTCACAAACCCTAACCGGCGGAACTAACAGTATACATGGAAAGTAAATTGATTTGCTGACGAGTATCATGTTATATGGTTTAGAACTAGTATTTTACTATTCATGAGTTATGAATGTTGAATTCATTATTTGAGAAAAAGGATTGTTTTATGCTATCTATGGTTTTTTTTTACACTTGTGTATACTATTATATGCTAATATGTTCTAATCTTTTGATATTATGGCAAAAGCCTAGCTTTGTAGTTTTTATTGATTGTTTTGGTGTATTTTATCATAATAGTGCCAACCCACTCACTGAGTGAGTTATGTTACTCACCCTCTCCCCTCTATTCCAGGCTCTAGCAGTCAGTAGCGTGGTGGCGAGGCAAAGTGATGGGCATTCATCATCTTTCTTTCTTTACTCATTTCTATTATCATGCATGTTATCTTTTTTTACTCATTTCCAGTCTCATGTATGTTATCCTTTGAGCATGAAGTTGTTGTATAAGGACATGGATCCACCAGTGTGTTTAAACTCTGTTTGCTTGGTTTGCTTGTTTCTCTTGCTCTTGGAACTTTGTTGTACTTGTCACAAACTTATTTCATTGAACTCTTCTACAAGGTTATTATATTGTTGTTTCCTCTGTGTATCTATGTATTCCTTATTTTTGTATATTATGCCCAGTATTGCTCATTATAAGCTGAGATGAAGTTTGTAATAGAAGAATTATTTTTATAATTACAACTTAGAAATTTGTACATAAAATTAAAGAAAAGTGGAGAGTTGTTGACTCAAAAATATTATTTTTACCAATTTTTCTTATTGGATGATGATTATATTATTACAAGAGAAGTGAAACGTTGTGTTAAATTTATTAAATAATCAGCATATTTTGTTTTAGTAAAAAATAATTATTTATAATATTTCAACTGAGTGCTAAGAATTTAATTAACAATAATAAGGAAGCCCAAACATGCAACCGAGAAGTCACACTATAAGAGTGAAATAAGAAAGTGGTGAAAATATCAAAATGGTCCTTTCAGTTTGGGGTTTTTACTATTTTAATCTCTCTAATATAAAATCTGTATTTTTAGTTCTTGTATTTGCATATTTTCGTCCTTTTGATCCCTCTAACTGATAAACGGCCGTTAGTTGGAGGGACCAAAAAAGATAAAAACGCCCAAATACGAGAACTAAAAGGGCAGATCCATCAACTGGAGGGATCAAAAAGATAAAAATGTGCAAATACGAGGACCAAAAAGACAGATTTTATATTAGAAAAACTAAAAAAGAGGAAAAAAACAAAATTAAGAGATCATTTTGATATTTTGATTTAAAAAATTTAGTTATCAATTTACTATGATAAACTAGTAGTCAGATTTACTATGATAAACTATGATAAACTAGTTATCATATGAGGTATCTCCTACGTATAAATATTTCTCTGTATTCAGCCAAAAATTTATAATAATTTCTATAATTATAATGATGGTGGTTCATATGGGAATCCATTTATTATTTTTATTTTTTTATTTTGTTATTACATGCTTTTTATATTTTAGTGTGAGAATTAAAAGATGATAATTAATCCATTTATAAATTTCTTTAAATTAAAAACTAAACATAAATGTTTGAGATAGAAATTTGAAAAAAGAAAGAAAATAAAATAAATGTTTGGGTAGAAATTTGATTAAAAAAAAGGGTAGTAATTGGTAAAAAGAAAATCCATGGGAATTGGAAGTGTTTTTTGAAAATCAATAAAAAAAACATGCGGATGATTTTCTTTTTTTTAATCAACGACATCAGTATACTCTTTTATGAAAAATATTTGACAACTTGTTTTATGAAATATAATAATTCAAAATGCTTAATTAGATAAGAAGCATGCATATAAAATTAAAACATAATGGAAAACTGTTATCTCAAAAATATTTTTTTAATATATATATTGTTAGTTCAAATGCACTTTAATGATTGGCATAATTTGACACCTAGTCAAGGTGACATTGCAAGCATGATGACATGGCATGGAGAATGATGTGGAATGAAGGATGACATGGCAAACAAATTTGGCTAGGTGGAATATATCATGAGAGATCTTGGAGAAGTTATTTTTGGTAAGAAGTTGCAACTCTCATGAAGATTAAATGAAGATCTTGTTGAAGTTATTTTAGGCAAGAAGATCAAGCAAACAACAAGATAATATCAAGATCTCATTAAGACCATATTTAGAAGATGTGATTGAAAATTAAATATGGGTGAAGCTTAAATGAAGAAACTACCTATCAATGGTATGATTTTGAAGACTATTGAAGGCAAGATTTGAAGAACCCTAATAGAGATGATATGAAGTCTATTAAGGGTATGTTTGAAGATGCGTCTATTGGTGGCAAGATTCAGCTGATTGAATGAAGATCTTTGTAGAAGATTTGAAGACCAAACTTGGGTGAAGTGAAGACTAAGTTTGGCAAGTTTCATGAAGACGCACATAGGACGTGCGCCCCTTGCGAGGGGGCTGTGTGGTCATGAGGAACTGAAGAGGGAGGTTAGTTGCTGGTAGTTCGGATCAGGTGATCGGGCTGCATCGACTCCGACGGAGGGTCTTGAGGTCGCTTAGTAATGGAGCTAGAATTCAGCCAAGCCAACAGTCAGGGTCATGTTGCAACATATGTTGCAACATCTAATTTCGGAAGGTTCTAAAGTTAGAAGCCGCGGAGATTCTAAAAGAGGTATGTGCTATATTTGGGACGTTGAGGCGTCTATATATACTACATTGGTCTAGGATTGGGTACGACTCTTGAAAGAGGGAGTATGACCGGACAATCTAGATAGGGTAGTATTCTTGTATTGTGAGAGAGTGACAAGTGTGTTTTGTACTCTTCTATCTTTTACCCCTTTTTAGTGGATTGTTGATCTGCGGGCATGGCCCCCCAGATGTAGGCAAGTGGATGCCGAACTGGGTTACCAACGTCTTCTGTCTCTTCTTGTGTGGTTTGTGTTTGCTTTTCTTGAGTGCTTAAGTGAGTGAGTGTTCCTCTAAGTTCACAAACCCTAACCGGCGGAACTAACATATATATATATATATATATATATATATATATATATATATATATTGACATATGCGATAAACATTGTCAAGGGTGCATGACTGATAATCGAATGTCCAGCCTATACGTCCTCACTTAGTGATAGAAGGTTTGAGTTATAAAGCTGCATTCACAACCGGGGATTTTTTATCACTACTAATAAGACTTAAACTCGAGATTTTTTAAATATTTCACACCAAAACTTTCACTGTGGGGCTATGCATTTGAGTATGAACTATTTGGTTAATACATTTTGTTTTGGTGAAAAATTTTTGTAATATTTAAGCTAACTATTTAATATTTAATTAACAATGATAAGGAAATTCAAACATGGCACCTAGAAGTCAAGCTCACGGTGGAAAATATGAGCTTCGAAAGCATAAGAAATCACTCATTAATTTACTCTGATTGAATAGCTAAGTTCGATCTGTTCAATGGTGACATTGACATGGCATCTAAATTTATACTTGCTTTATTACAATGATATATATGAATTGGTCACTTTTAATTATGTAAAATTATAAAAAAAAAAAACAAGAAATTAACTGAAGGATGTTTCCACTGACTAGTACAAGTCAATAGTCAATGGAAAAACCCTAAGTCAATAGTCAATGGAGAAACACAAGAGCCTTTTATTATTATTATTATTATTATTATTATAATTATTATCATTGATCACCATTTTTATTTACTAAAAAAAATAGAATTGATATGTTCGTACACTCACTATATGTGAGTTGAGATTTGAATCTCTTTTTAATAAAGCACCAACTTCCAACATAAAGGACCCGATTCCAATAGACCAACTCATTGGTTAACTCACATTTTTTTTATATCCAAATTTACATAAAAACCAGTCAAATGCAAATGAGTGCCAACGCCCCAAATATTGTAACAAAATGAAATTTGGAGCACTAATTCTTTATTATTTTAATACGTGTAATTTATTCATTTTTATTAAAAAAAGATTACATAAAATACTTTGATTTGCCATAAGTCACAAGTTGCATTTACTTGTAGAATTCCATGACAGAAAAACTATAAATATTACACACAAATTCGACTTTAGAAAATCCACTTTCTTTAGCAAAAAATTGATACTCCTGTTCAGTTCTTTCTTTCCCTCCAGTAAAGAAAGTTAACATAACAATATCAAGAAGCAAAGCGTTCTTTGCTTCATCAATTTTTTTAGGAATAACTTGCTCTATAACGATTAATTTTCCATTATCTGGTAATGCCTTCCAACAGTTTTTCAATACCTTCATGCAATCCGCATCACTCCAATTATGAAGTACCTCCTGCATACAAACATCTTATTATAGCCAAGCCATTTTTTTAATAATTTAATTTTTGTTTTAATTATAACAGCAATGATTCATCAATGAGGAATTAATACTTCTAAACATGTAATGAACTCACGAGTTATTTCATAATTAGTTTTTTTTCATATTTGCAATATTTTGGTGTGAATGATGATAATCCAAGATACTTAAATTCTTTTATAAATATATGGACAAACCATAACAAAAGTACTTGATTTATCTAAAAGGTTTCACACATCACTTAACCTCCTAGTTGTGTGTCCATATATATATATATATATGTATATTAAAGTCTTAGATTTTATTATATACTTTCCATATGTTTTTTTATTTCCCTTTTATGCATAAAAAACTAATTAGCAAACCTTCAGTAATATGGCATCACCACTAGGAACACTTTCAAACATGTCTCCCCCTACAAACTTCACTCCTGCATGCAAACAATCACAGCCAATTTTGTTTAATATAAATCCATGAATTAATGACTTCTAAACATACAAAGAAAATTAGCTACAAGTTAAACAAAATCATGAATAACCTTGAATGGGTTTTGCTTGAGAGACCACATTAGGTAAATCAAAGTTGATGCCTTTGATGTGTGGGTACTTGGATAGTATGATGGAAAGAATGCCACCATGACCACCGGCTACATCCACAAGCACATTAATACTCTCAAATCCCTTGTAATTTTCAAGCATCTTCTTCATGAGCATGGTTGTCTGGTTGAACATGGCTTTGTTGAACATCTCACTGAAATGGGGGTCTTTGTCCTCATACTCAAATAATGTGGTTCCATGAGTCTTCACAAAAGGTGCACTCCCGTCTAAAACCATATGTTTGATATTTGCCCTGCATGCGTAAAATCAAAGTAAAACTCTCATTTTTAATTAGGTTGTTCATATTCTTAATCAATAAGAAGCTTTTTTCAATAAAAGCTTTTTCTCATATTCTTATACATACATTAATACATACATGTGTATCAGTGTATGTATGCATGCATGTATTATATTTTTCACTCAATTTTATTTGTTACTTGCTTTTCATCAACACAAATATAGTTTTCAATTATACACTTTTATTATGACTACGAGGCTTTAACTTCATGAAACATAGACAAGTCTCATGTTAGAGACCCGTACAAGTGTAGAGTTAATATCTCAATACACTTGTGTCCTCCCTTTATATAAGCTAAATTAGAACCCATCTCTTTCGGAAAAACAGAAACATACCAAACAAAAAATCTGGTGCTAATATAAAAATCAAAATATCATAGGTTTTATGTATTTATTTTTTTAATAAAATTTTCATATTGAAATATATACCACATCATTTAGTCACATTTCTAGATTTCAAAGCTATGAATGAATACAACAGTGTCACACAGTGATCATGTAATTATATAATATCTATATAAAATAATAGTTATTAGATAATTATCCACCCATCCCTAATAAACCTGCATACGTGGAGGTCTATATATATCATAATTTTAAAATGATTTATTGAAACCTTTCGTCCCAACAAAATAAATAAATAAATAAATAAAAAGGTTATACCATGTATCCGCCCAGGCCTTGGAGAGATGCACAAGCAAGAATGGAGCCAGAGAGACTCCATCCTCATCCTTAGTGTAGAACTTGCAAACCGGGCCCAGTCCATAGCGCCTCTTGCTCTCCCCATCCTCCTCTCCCACCACCACCTCGCAAGTCACCACTTTGTGCGCGGCCAAGAACCGAAGCATTCTGTCGAGCACCTCGTGGGCGTCAGGGTTGTTGGTTTGAATCTTAGACGCGATCTCTTCCGGCGAGAGCAGAGCGCTGGGCCCAGCTGCTGCCATGACCTCCAGCACGTCCAGCTCGATCATGGCCTTCAGGGTCATCGGCAACGCGATGCCACATCCGAGGTCCATGGCGTCAGAGAATGCTAGTATGTCCTCCATTGGTGTTTTGCACGGGAGGTGTTTGTGTTTATTCCAAGAGAAGGGAGAGTTTGTGGGTACTTGAAGTTGAAGATGTGTTGTTTGGTCTTGGATTATGGTGCTTTTATAGTGAATATTTACCTATAAAAATTTTATATTTTATTTTACGGCACTTAGATTTTATTAAAAAATTATTGTTTATTTTTTATTTTTTAATTTGATGTGACCAGTTGCCAACTTTGACAACTTGTTGGATGATCTTCCACGGTTTGATTCGTCAATTGAAGATTATTATTATTATTATTATTATTTATAAAAGTTAGACCATATTAATTTATATATCAGTGACGTGTTAGGGTCTAATATATGTGACTATGAGTAAAACTATTAATTAAAATAAATATTTGAAATCAAACTTTGAATTATAATAAAGACTTTTTCCAAAAAAAATTATAATAAAGATAAATGTTTATTAATATTATTATTTTGATGGTATAAACGGTTTTTGTTGAAGTTTGTCGCACAACTCACAGTTTATGTTATTCGTTTTATATTAATAAAAGAGTTTGTGCTTGTATTATGCTTTATTAAAAATTAATATTAAAATATTTTTTTAAGAGTACGACAATTATGGTTAATGCCTGTGTAGCCTAAACTATATTCTAAGATATGATGAAAATAATGAAAGGCTACCTTAGTGGTTTTATTTATTTATTTTTTTTAAACATAACATGGACAAGTATCTAACATATGTATATTTTATGACCACACCTCAAGCATACATGCATTAAAATTAGGTTTAACCCTCAATCTCCTGTATATAAGTTAAATATTTTACCGCACAACAATTATGGCGGCATTATTTCACTAGAGAATATGAATGTAGTGAAGGGACAATTTCACTATTGAAAGTGATTATGTGCTCAAATTATAAAATAAACATGAGAAAAATATGAAGGAAAAAAACAATCAAAAGACTAGTGACTGGTGGTATCATGATGCCAAGACGTGCCATTCACAAACTCATCTAGATTAGAGTAAGAGTGAAAGAAGTCAAAATTCAGTTTAATGGTAGATACAAAAGCCGCTAAACTTGTTTCTTATAATATCCTAAACTACAGATATAACAAAAACATGAACATAAGATTAATCTTAATGGTCAATGACAAAGGCAAGTTAAAATAATTATTAAAAATACAGTTATTCTGCTCTAATAAAATATTTTAAAAAATAACCGCAATAAAAATCTCTCAAATATTTCACATTTTGAGAATACAATGGCTCTCCAACATGATCAAACCTCAACCAAAAAATATGGCATATAATAAAGCTTGATGTTTGATTAAAACGATTCTAAATTCTCGAAGCAAAATAGCACTAGCTACAAGACTAAGTGGTCCATCAATTCCGTAGGGGTATAGTAGGGACGAACCACTTCACACAACCATTTTTTATTTTTAATTATCAAACTTTAACTATACATTAGGAGGGAATTACATTTTTGACCTCGTGCTGCACAGGAGTCAAGTGTCTCATCCTAAGACTAATGCCGCGTTAACTATTTTTATTAAAATAAATTAATATGTTGTTCTAGATAGAAAATGGCAAAGACTACCCACAAACTAGTCATAACTTTAGCGTGATGCACTTGTCATGGTTTGAAAGAAACTCCCAATTTTTTTTCTAATGGCATGACTACCTTTAATATTTACAATAAAGCCAAGACTTCTATAATGAAGAATAATGCAATTTTGTAGATATTTGCCGTTTAAAGTTTTAAGTTATTTCATTTTTATAAATTTTAAAATAAAAAAATAAAACTCTATAAGTTTATTTAATTAGAATAATAATTATGACCAAAGCACTCATAACCTAGTAGAATTGATCTTATTATAAAAAGTGTGTGTGAGACATTTAAAAAAATTCAAGTTCAAGTGTTATTAGACGTAGTGATGGCAACTGGTCCTTGTTTGTGTGTACATGTTGTTTTCCAAACCCCATATCGTCAAATGAGGATAAGAGAGCTAGATGATTAATTTTTGACCATGCCTTTTGATATATATAATGCTTATCGTTTTAATTAAAAAAAATAACAATCATGAAACAAAGTAAACTACACAAGGTGGTAGATTTTGGTTTATTAAATTGTTAATGCAATATTAAGCAAATTCTTTTATAATTTAAAATTTTAATAACTTTTAAATAGGCGCTCGTTTTTACAACTGAAGTATTTAAAAATAAAAATAATTTGTTTTAAAAATATTTACAACTAATGATCATGTGTTTAGAGGCGCATGGTATTTGAGATTAACAAATAAAATAATCATACATCAAAACTGTAATTGGTTATAACAGTTTCACACCCCTCATTGCTTGGTGTTTACTATATCATATGTTAGCTAGTTTGATTTTATAAAGTTGTACCAAGTTTTTTAAACCTTGATATTTTCACATTTTAAGTATGATTAAAAAATCATCGACTTTAAAATAAGTGTGCCGCACTCAGTTATGAAATGGTATCCAAAATATATCATGTTGCTAAATTAAAATTTTTTAAGATAGACTTGGACTCAGTCAAAGTATTTAGAAAATGACATATTCCAGCCACTTCGGGGCATGAAGTCTTTGTCAATAAAAAAATATAAAAAATATTAATAAAAAAATTGTTTTAATGAATAAAAACGGCAAAAAAAATTTCAAAATTATTTTTCAATAATGTATTATTATTCTAAATTGAGATTTTAAATACAATTATCAGAAAACTTTATTGCTATCCTTACAAACTTTTTAATATTCTACATAAAATTATAAAAAATAAAAAAATTCCAAAATTAATTTTTAATAATTTATTACTATTATTCTAAATTGAGATTTTAAATAAAATTTTCAGAAAACATTATTGCAATGTTTACGATCTTTTTAAAATATTACATAAAATAAATAAATAAAAAAGGAAACATGGCATAATCCAACCGTTTTTACCATGTCTCACTAGTGAGGGATTTCGAGTTTGAGCCCCTCAATTCGCAATGCATAGGGTCTTCTATGAGACATTTATATGAGAAACATTTCGCCTCCTCCATAGTTTCATGACAAAAGATTTATCCCTAGACAGTCTATAAATCACTGTAACTGGTCCACTTCCGTACCTATATATCTCTTGATTAACAACTCTTATAATTTTTATCAAATAATAAATAAACAAACAAAAACATGGTATATGAGTATAAGTTTTTTATTATGTTCAAAATAGAAGAATGGTAACTCAAGTTACTTCTAAGTGACAGATTGATCGAGGTTAACTCTATCTCACCATAATGATTGAGGATCGTGGTTTATTTACATTTATCAAATAAATAAATAAATAAGTAAATACAAGCTTTCAAGATTTACAGTGTAGTCTGAGTAATAACAGGGAATGTGAAGATAGTTATAGATTTACTAAATAATTAATATATTTATATTAGTAAAAATTAATTGTTCATAATGTTTCAGCTAAATATTCCTTATTTAATTAACAATAATAAGGAAATCCAAACATGGGAAACGGGCTTATTGGTATAAGTTTTCATGAATTTGCCAAGACTTTCAGCTTAGGGTGGAAAATATCAAACTTAGAAAGCAAAAGAAATTCATTTGTCAATTTACTTGAATAAATGAGCAGCCAAATTTGACTGTTTAATGATGAGGTGGCATGCAGATTTGTAATTGATTTTATTACAGCGATTTGAAAGATTTTGCAGCAAAATTTCTAAAATATTTATTTGATGGATGGTTCAACCGTCTAGCAGAAATCAATAACCAATACTTTGTAAGAGTTGTTAGTGTAAAGGTATCATAGCATTTATTATTATTATTATTATTATTATTACTAGGCAAATTTTCTCGCTCACCATCAAAGTTTTACAATTGTAATTAGGGTTATTTTTTTGGGTAGATACTCAACTTTTCCCTTATTGTAACTTGAGCACTTACTTTCAATTTATAACAAAGTGAGCACATTACTTCAATTTTGTTTCAACGGGAGGGCATTAGGACTATTCCGGCATGGGTTTGCTGATGTGTACATTGGTTTGTTGACATAGAATATGTCTCTTCACGTCAACTGCGCACATGGACATTCCAACTAGGCTATTAATCCACCTATCATTCCCTCCAAGCCACATAAGCGCCAGCTCAAAAACCCCTTTTCTCTTTCTCCCCCCTGAGAACTCCTCCCCCTTTCTTCATTTTTTACCCTAATGATACTGTGGAGCCTCTATCTCCGATCAAGTATACCACTTCTTTGAAACCGTTACTAAACTCCATGACACCAATAAGCTAGATATGCCCTTGAAAGCAGACAGGGCAAGTAAGAAAAATTTACATATTCTGCCATCATCTAACATCCTCGTGAAGCTTTGAATTTATTGTTGTAATGCTTTCAATTTATGGAGCGGTTTGAGATTTATCATGTATATGAATTTACGGAGTGAAGCTTTGAATTTATTGCTGTACAGCTTAGTGCATGATTTTATTATGTATTTGATTGTTGTAATGTTATGGATAATAATGAAATTGGATGTATAAGAATGTTATTAATCAGGCTATTAAAATACCGGAAATCACCAGAAAACTGAAAAGCCAAGAACCCATCTTCCCGCAACCAATATTCAAAATCAAAATTCATCCAAAACTCCATTTCAATCCCCCTAACAAAATTCATCCCAAAATGAAAACTTAAGTTTGATATACATTTCAAATTTCACAACAATTAATCTAATATCTTACCACAAATTAGTGATCCTGCATTCGGTGGCCTTATCACTCAATCAACATCCATGAATAACACCCACAATTCCTCCGACGAAGGATCTGGTTTCTTCGGCTACTACGCACTTTCTCGAACACATGATACGAATATGCAGGCCTCTTGGTCGGGTCACTTGTTATGCAGGTGCAGTCGAGGAGGAGTGACAATATCAGCTATCACTAGTGGTATGGCAGAGGTTAGGGCAGAGGATGAAGATAGGGGGGAGAATTCTTGAGGGAAAAAAAAAGAAGAAAATGGGTTTTTGAGCTGGGGCTTACGTGGTGTGGAGGGAAAGACATGTGGATAAGTAGCCTAGCTGGAATGTCCATGTGCTCAGTTGACGTGGAGAGACATATTTCATGTCAACAAACCAATGTACACATCAGCAAACCCATGCCAGAACAGTCCAAGTGCCCTTCGATCCATTGAAACAAAATTGAAGTAATATATATGCTCACTTTGTTACAAATTGAAATTAAATGTGCAAGTTGCAACAAAGACAAAGTCAAGTACCCACCCAAAAAATAACTTGGAGTTCTAAGACAATAAACATCCAGGGCCCTTTTGGATCATGGAATAATGCCTTGGGAATGGGAATCATTTGCTCCCATCAATCTTTAACCCTTGTTTGGTAACCAGGAAATGCATGAATAGTGTATTTTTATGGCTATGGGATTACTATATGTGGGTGATTTGCATTGCTCTCGAAATTAGTGGATTGGCTCTCCGTAGCGTAGAAATGCAAATAGTACCCCTCTCTTTACATTTAATTAATATAATTAATTATAATAATTAAAAAATAATGATATTTAAATTATTTTATAAGTTAAAAAAATTATTTTTGTTATTAATTTTAAGTTAATAAAAAATTATTACTTTAAATAATTAATTTTATTAATTAATATTATAATAACATATTTACATATTGATTAACATAATAAAATAATTTAAATATTATTATTTTTAACTATTATTATTAATTATTTTAATTAAATATATTAATTAAATATGTGAATTAATTATATTAATTAAATATGTGAATTAATTATATTAATTAAATATGTGAATTAATTATATTAAGTTTAAATATATAACTATAATAAATTAAAGTAAATAATGATATGATAAATATATTATAATAAATAATGTTAAATATTTATTATTAAACATAATTTATTATTTATATAAGATGATCTTATTTACACAAAAGAGCATAAATGTAATTTTTTTTATATCTCTCTTACTCTTTTTCTGTTCATAATTCTTATTCCCTTAAACCAAACACTATTTTCATTATTATACTCATTCCCTCTATTCTCATTATTCTTTCCCTCATTTTCTTATTCCCTCTCTTTTCATTCCCATTCCGCAATTAAAATGGGCCTTAATGGAAAATCTAACAATATGATTAAATACATAGGCTGATCTATGTGAATTGAAGTGGGGTCCAAGGACCCTAATTTTTTTAAAAATTGTATTAAGTATTGTATATATATAAAGAGAGAGAGAGAGAGAGAGAGAGAGAGGGAGAGAGAGATAGAGAGAGAGAGGACTTCAATTTTTTATGGAACATGGACCCTATTGTGAGATCGGGCCATAACTTATTAAATATAGTGGGCCCATTTTTTTTAATAAATTTATGACAAAAGAGCAGGCCCATGAGTCCATAACCTTTTAAATTAATTAAATATATTAATGAGAAAATCAAATCCTTTCCTCTCATATCCCAAATTTCACTTTTGCCCTAGTTTTTCAAAGGCCCTCCAACTTACAATCTCTCCTACTATTCAAACAATCAAATTATTTTGTTCTCATTTTGATACAAAAACAGTGATTCAACCAAAATCTTTGTAGGTAGGTGATTTTTCACTTATTTATAGGATGATTTGCATCTATTGACTTAGATTGGATTATATTTTATGTATTTGTTCACTATTTTTGTGTATTTTGTTTGGTTATTCATCACTAGAGCATCTATGGGATTTAAATATAATTGAATTTTTACTTATGTTTGGATGATTGTAATTGCTAATTTAGTGTGTTTCATTTTGAAATTGTGAAGTGAAATTAGACCTTATTTCATGTAGGAAAATCTGAGCATTGAATTATTCTTGTGTGAGGAGAGTAATATTTTGATTTTAATTTTTTTTATTATTAAATATAATTATTGCTTGATTTGTTTGTCATCACCAAATTTGCAATGCAAATATTTTTTTATATGATAATAATCATATATTATATATGGACCCCACTACATAAAATTCTTGGATACACCATTGATTAAATAACTTCTTACAATAAAAATTATTTGATATACCTTAGTTTTGAATGATCTCATAGACATATATATTATGCAAACAAATAAATGAAATTAATATTTTAAATTATAAATATTATTTTTAAGACAAACAACTAAATGTTATAAAAACTATATATATATATATATATATAGATAAATAAAACAAAATACACACACACACACACACACACATATATATATATATATATATATAACACACTAAATGTTTATTACTTTAATATGCGTGATTTATTCACTTTTTATTAAAAATACATAAAAGACTTCGATACAATACAAATTACAAGTCACATTGATTTATAGAATTCCATAATTAAAGACCTATAAATATTACACACAATTTTGAATCCGGAAAACCCACTTTCTTTGGCAAGAAATTGATACTCATCCTCAGTCCTTTCTTTTCCTTTGGAATAAAAAATCAACATGATAATGTCAAATTGAAAGGCACTCTTTGCTTCATCAATATTTTTAGGAATAACAGGATCTATGATAATTATTTTTCCATTATCTGGTAATGCCTTCCAACAGTTTTTCAATATCTTCACACAATCAGCATCGCTCCAATTATGAAGTACACCCTACATACAAAACTCTCATTATAATCAGGCCCCCCTTTTTTTTTTTTAATATTAATTGTATACTTTTACTTTTTAATGCATAAAAACTAGCTAACAAACCTTTAGAACCATAGCATCACCACTAGGAACACTTTCAAACATATCACCCCCTACAAATTCCACTCCTGCATGCAAACAATCACAACCAATTTTTAACGTAAATCCATGTATGGTTTCTAAATATATATATATAACATAACTACCAATTAAATAAGGTCAAGCTTGATTAACCTTGAATGGGTTTTGCTTCCGAGACAACATTAGGTAAATCAAAGTTGATGGCTTTGATGTGTGGGTACTTGGATAGTATGAGGGAAAGAATACCACCATGGCCACCACCCACATCCACAAGCACATTAATGCTCTCAAATCCATTGTAGTTTTCAAGTATCTTCTTCATGAGCATGGTGGTTTGATTGAACATGGCTTTATCGAACATCTCAGCGATAGGGGGATTTTTGTCCACATACTCATACCATGTCATTCCATGAGTCTTCACAAATGGGACACTCCCATCTGACACTGCATGCTTCATATTTTTCCTGCATGTATATAATCCAAGTAGAACTCTCATTTTAATAAATCGATGTCTCAATTATCTTAACTTTTCGTAAAACTATTTATCAGAAATCAAAAAATAATTTTAGTTATTGAAAAAGTTAATTCAACGCTATAAAATATAAATATAATAAAACTACGTTGTTTTTTTTATTAATATTTAAACATTCAAAAGTTTTTTTTAACAAAAAATGGATAAACCACAATCTAATCACCGTTGAGGTCCTCATGTCTAGGCCACGCGATTTATTTGGCTATATATATATATTTTTTGTATCTTTCACTCGATTATTTTGGCTATAATAACTTCTCATCCACACAAATATATACCTATTTTGCATTAGTGGCTTCTGTTCAAATTTTAACATAGGTTATTTTTATAAAAAATTATTAAAAATATATATTATATATTAATATATTATTATTATTATTATAATATCATACGATTATATAAATATATTAATGTGTATTTAGTAGTTACCGTTCATCATAATTTACTGTTCATCAAAATGAAAGCCATTGTCAATCGAATCAATGGTAATCTGTGAACGTTCGTAGATAACAAATCTATAAACGTTTACAGGTGACACACCTTTTCTCTCTCTCTTGTGTGTATATATATATATATATATATATATATATATATATATATATATATATATATGATTTTATGTCAACTGCAAACGTTTATCAAAGGTCTGCATGCTTTAGAAGTTAGAGATAAAGAGACATATAGATAATGTACCATCAACCAAAACAAGTGGTTGAACTATCTATTCGGTTTTTATAGATTTCTCTACATTGAACTGACCAACCAAAACAAATGGTTGAATTGCCCATTCGATTTTATAGATCTCTATGTTATAGATGCTAGTAGAAATCGAGTTGAACGATTCTGATTTGTTAAGTTACTGTGCATCTCTTGATCAGACCATTAAGTTTAAATTCTGTGCATCCCGCAGAACTACTGAACGTCATTGGATGGCAATCTAACGGTTCATCACGAACGCTAGTAAATATGTTATCTACGAATGATTTGATGCGACCTATATATATATATATCATAATTTTAAAACTAATTTTATGTATGTTTAAACTCCACTCATTTGCACCTTCTTCTCCAAAAAATGTAAATAAAATAATTAATTAAAAAGGTTATACCATGCATCAATCCAGGCGTCGGAGAGCTGCATGAGCAAGAATGGAGCTATAGAGACTCCATCCTCATCGTTAGTGAACAACTTGCATACCGGACCCAATCCATAACGTCTCTTGCTCTTCACATCCTCCTCTCCCACCACCACCTCGCAAGTCATCACTTTGTGCGCGGCCAAGAACCGAAGCATTCTGTCGAGCACCTTGTGGGCGTTCGGGTTGCTGGTTTGGATCTTAGATGCGATCTCTTCTGGCGAGAGCAATGCGCCAGGCCCCGCTTCTGCCATGACCTCCAGCACGTCCAGCTCGATCAAGGCCTTCAGCGTCATGGCCATCGAGACGCCGTCTCCGATGTCCATGGCGTTGTCGAATGCCGCTATATCCCCCATTAGTGTTGCACGGGAGTTGTTTGTGTTTATGCCTAAGAGAAGAGAGAGTTTATGGTTAACTGAGAGATGTGTCGCCTGGCTTCGCTCTTGGGTGCCTTTTTATAGTATTTAATAATAATTATTTATTTTCTAATTTGATGCTACAAGCGGCCACCTTGGACTACTTGTTTGGATGATCTGTATAGGCTAGCTTGAGCAGGACTGCATGATTAATATTATTAATTTTAAATAAATGTTATTATTTTCAAAAGTTTTAATTATTTTTATTTTTCGACCGGATTAATTTATATATGACCACTCACGAGGAGTGTAGCAGGCCGGCATGATTAATAATATTAATTTTAAATAAATATTATTATTTTAAACAACCAAAACTTGAACATTAAAACAATCTTAATGATAATTAATAAAAAACTGCTTGAAATATTTATTGAAGGTGCTGTTATTCGTCTCCAAATAACTGTTTCAAAAATAACAACAATGATAATATGTCAAATATATTATATTTTGAATGTGTAGGCTCTCTAAAATAACTCGGCAACAAACAACAAAAGAGGTACGATACATTAAAAAAAAAAAAAAAAACTAGGATTGTTTATCCAATTCGACTCAATAATAGTTTGCATCTAGATGACCAAGCCAGCCAGCGGGTAAATCACTAAAAGAGAAACAAATATGAGTATAAATTTCTCACTCATCCTCACCAAAAATTAGAATATTTTTTTTTATTGCCCGGTACCCACCTGCTCACCCAGTTGTGGTTGAAAGGGTGGGGGTCTCTCTCGTTATGACGCACCCTAAATCTTCATAGCTTTGTTTTATATAGATGTCTCGATATTCTAAAGATAATTTTTTTTCTTTTTTGGAATCTTCACGGCTATTAATTTGGACATCTTTTAAATTTAGCTGTTGCAACTCAAGTTATAACCGATCATGCAACATGACATCGAAAAGCCTCAAATTCTCTCAGTTGTGTTTGTGTCAAATACCTTCGAATCCTCCCTATCGTGAACTAGCAGCAACTAGCTAAGCTTCTCACAATCCCATCAACAATACCCTCTTAAGGGTTGCACCCATTAAGGCACAATTTCACCAAACTAAAAATAGTATTCAACTATCTCAAAGATCTTCTACTCAACTTGATCTCAAAATCATCCAAGTTTGGTCCTCACAACCTTCTAGTTACCAAACTTAATCATATTTTCAATTTTCGCCATATTTAGTCATTTCCATATTTAGCTTGGTTTTTAAATATCTCCCTCCAAGTCTGAGGTTTGAGTTGCAGTGCCAAGTATAGATGAAATCTTTTTCTTGCCAAATATATATAGTCAGTGTAGGTTTGCTTGCTGTTTAAGTGAGATAATCATTGTTTTATATAGTTTTTTTTTTTCTTCAAAGATTAGCTCCTTTTTTAATAATTTTTAGCCCAAATTATCTTCTTCAAATTGCTAAATCTTTTCTCAAGGCCACATCATCACAAGTGCCATGTCATTGTATGTTTTATCATCAACAATCATCAGCTGGTCAAGTTACTAAATAATACCAATTTTGTGCCCATGCACTAACAATGTGTGACGGACACCCAAATGGCAGTCATGGATTCACATCATACTAAAGACTGCCAAAACTCAGATTCTTATTAATGCAACAGTACAGGGCTATATTAGATGCAAAAAGAGGACTTTGACAGGGTGATCCTCTATCCCCATCCTATTTGCACTGGCAACTGACGCCCTAAGTGCAATGTTCTTCCACGCGCTTAGATCTAAGGTTCTAGTGAGTGATCCACTTGATCATTCTGACCACATCACTCATCTTCTTTATGCGGATGATCCCATCATATTCTCTACTGGAGGACAAGAAGACCTTCAAATCATTAAATTAATCCTTTACCTCTTTGAAGGGGCTTCTCGTCTTGCCATCAACTTCTCAAAAAGCTGTCTTTACTCTACAAATTATGCCTTTCAACCCCATAGAACTTATGCTATGATTCTCAAATGTGCCTTTGATTGCCTCCCACTTGTATACTTGGGAGTTCCCTTGTTAGGTAGAAGACCAAGAAAGACTGACTGGTCATTTCTGATTGGCTCTCTTCGCGCTAGACTTTCAATTTGAAAATCTATTTATTTATCCTTAGGAGGTCACTTAACTTTACTCAACTCAGTACTTTCGACAATTCCAGTTTACTGGATGTTTGTTTTCAAGCTCCCTAACTGGGTACTGAAAGAAATTGATAAAGTTTGTAGGAACTTCTTCTGGAAAGGCCTAGATCTGGGGCCTAAAGGAATCTGATTGGTTGCCTGGAAGAGGATATGTAGACCTCAAAATCTAGGCGGTTGGGGTATTCTCAATCTTCAAGAGTTTAACAGGGCCCTCCTTGGAAAATGGTGGTGGAAACTTTCCACTAATCTTAACAGCTGTTGGGCCAAAGTCTCAAAATTTAATTATATGAATAGATATCCACCCGGGTTCTTTTTTCAACCACTAACCAGGAATAAATCTTTCTTTTGGGCTGGAATTCACTCAGCACGGGATCTTTTTCTAGCTTGCACTTCCAAGTCAATCAATAATGGCCATAACACTTTATTCTGATTTGATAGATGGCTCTTGGGTAGAGCTCCAAAAGATCTCTGGCCATCTCACTTTAATTTGCAAATCCCCGTGGTTAACCGTTCATCAATTCTCACAGCAAATTCAGATTCTTGAGAATCTTTTCCATAATCCTTCGACTACCTAGTTTTCCCTTCTTATCAGAGCAATTCCAGATTGCTCTAGGGATCATAAGGATCTTTTAACTTGGAATTTGGAAACAAGTGGATCTTTTTTTGTCAAATCCTTCTATAAATTTCTAATTGACAGAGGCATGCGTTAACCACTCTATTCCCACTTCTGGAAAACCAAATGTCCTAGTAAAATTAATTTATTCTGCTGGCTTGCTAGGGAGGACAAATTACTTACTTTTTCTAACCTTTCCAATAAAGATTGTAACTCTCATATCGCTACAGACACATGCGTTCTTTGCCACAAAGCCACTGAGAATGTGGATCACTTTTTCTTCACTATGAATTCTTAATTAGAATTTGGTCATATCACTCAACTTCCAAAATTTGGACTACGTGGATAAACTCCTCGCCTTGTCTAAACCGAATTCTCTGGAACTTAATTACACAGCCATCATGTGGAATATTTGGATAGAAAGAAATTGTCGCATATTTCAATTACTCGCTCTACCTAATTACTCTATTTTGATTAAGATTGCTAATATGCTTCTTTCTTGGTTTATAGCTACTACGGATTACCATTAGGCTTCCCAGAAGATCAAGCGTTCACTCAACTTCATCAGCGCTAGGGCCACCAATCAGTCAGGCGATTCTATTCATCAGCTTGCTTCGGAGTAGGTTATTCCATTCTCAGCCCTTGGAGACCTATGCTTTCAGACGGTGGCTCTCGTCTTCTAAGCTTCAACCTCGCCTTTCTTTTCATGTTTGTCTGTTGTTTGTTTTTATAGCCCAGCTCCTCACATCTAGTGAGGGATATCTGACTACTCTTTTACTTTAGGGGCCGTTTGGTTCGCAGTAATGATATATTAACACGGTAATGAGATTCGGAATGTTGTATGCCCGGGAATGTTGTGGTAATGTGAGATTAACATGTTTGGTTGTGAATTTACATTACTGGTAATCTTTCATTACCATGTTTGGTTAGTCATGTTAATCACTTCAGTAATATGTCAAATTTACCAAAGTACCCCTACATATAAGGTTTGAAAAATATAATTTAAAGTATTTAGATAAATAAATAATTTATTTATATTATTAAAAATTATTTTTTTGCACAAAATTTTAAAATACCTTTGTATTTACCAAATTACCCCTAAATATAAAATTTTGAAAAATATAATTTAAAGTATTTAGATAAATAAATAATTAAATTATAATATCAAAAATTATTTTTTCCACAATTTTTTAAAATACCTTTGTATTTACCAAAATACCCTTATATATAAAATTTGAAAATTTTAATTTAAAGTATATAGATAAATAAATAATTAAATTATAATATTAAAATTTATTTTTTTCATAATTTTAAAAATACCTTTGTATTTACCAAAATACCCCTACATATAAAAATTTGAAAAACTTATTTGAAAGTATTTAGATAATAAATAAATAATTAAATTATAATATAAAAAATAATAAGGGAAAATAAAAACTAGGGTATTGATAATGAGTCTAATAAGGAATTCGATTAAATGAGTGGTGGCATAATTGGAAAAAAAAAAAACATTACACATTACCACCAACCTGGTAATCTGGATGGACACCTATTTTGGTAGTAATCACATTACCACATTATTTGGTAATATTTCACTATTGGTAATCTCACATTACCATCAGCATTACCATTGTTACAGTAACCAAATGTGGTAATCTGAACACATTATCTCTAGATTTTCAGTAATGTTTTCGCATTACCGCGAACCAAACACCCCCTTAGTGTGATATGTATTTTTTTATCTTCTTGTTTAATAAATTTGTGATTTATCCATTTAAAAAAAAAAAAAAACAATGTGTGACGGACTTACTTATAAAATAGTGTATAAAATAAATCATTTTGCTAAATTAAATTTTTTCTAGAGTTAAACTAAATTAAATTATTAAAATAATGTGTCGCGCAAAACCTGCCACATCTATTTCTCTTTATCATTTAAGTTTTTATTTATTAAAAAAGTCATAATCTTGATAATGACATCATTAAAATTGTACTAATAATAGTTAGTTGATGCCTATCATATATAAACGGATGAAAGTACGAAAATAATACTTGTTGATTAATAAATGATTTTGAAAAGGTGCCATTGTACAAACCCTTTTTTAAATGAAGCTTAGAGGGGAAAATGAAATAGAAAAGATTTGTTTTAAAAATTAAAAAAATTATTAACGAAAAAATATTTTTTAATAAATAAAAAAATAACCAATATTGCAATAAGAAAGTTGGTATTTCTTCCTCTTCCCACAATAAAAGTTGACAAGTCAAATCCATAGCTCGGTTGTTTTAATACATTAAGATGTATATTTATTTTAACATAATAAAGAGCTTTTTGTTAAAAAACAAATATTATAATGCTTTATTTATGTAAATATGATATTTCGCGCAATAATGGAGAGGTTACGCACAGAGTGCGTGCAAACTGGTGAATGCTTCATTGGTTTTCATTTAGAAGATAAAACGGGTAAAAATTTTATATTTTGTTTATTTTATTAGTTTTGCTATTTTATAATTTTAATAACTTTAGAAATGGATTAGAAACACAATTAATTTTGTTTCTAATGGGATGGAACAAAAATATAACATAATTTTTTTTAAATCCATTTTTAATTTTTGTATAGTAATAATTTTTTTCAAATCTGTTTCTAAATTTGGAAATGGAATTACGTTCCCAATCCGTTTCAAATTTAGAAATGGAATATTTTTCTCTTTTTTTATTTAAATTAGAAACAATGGCTTTTGAAACAGATATATAAATTTTATTTCTGAATTGAGTTAGCAATGTATTAAAAACAAAAAAATGTTATTTCTAAACAGTAACTTTTTTATTGTGAACGCATGTCACCATTTTTTCAATAATTTTTTTACTTTTTATATTTATTTTATGTATAAAATTAAGCTAGCTAATCAACAAACCTTCATGAAGATGACATCATCACCAGGGATACTGCAAAACATGTCTCCCCTTCAAACTCCACTCCTGCACTCAAACAAACAATCACAACTAACTTTTAATGTAAATCCATGCATGTTCTAAACATATTTAACTACAAGTTAAATAAGAGCAAGATTAACCTTGAAGATGTTTTGCTTGAGTGACCACATGAGGAAAAATATCAAAGTTAATGGCTTTATGCGGGGGTACTTTGATAGTATGATGGAAAGATTGCGGAGGTAAAATATCAAAGTTAATAACTTTTCATCGACACAATTATATACCTAAGTAACTTTTTTTTAAATTTCACTATAGGTTTAATTTTACGTTAAAATTAAATAAAAGGTGGATTATATATATATATATATATATGCACATAAATATATCAATATATGTCTATCATGACTATAAGCCTACAACTACGTGCATATGGATATATATGATAACTTTAAAATTATTTAATATATGTTTTTTGTTTTTTTAACATGGGTAAGATATCCCAAACAGACACACTCCTTATTATTACATCTAAATCATGCATTGGGAAAGAGTCAATTCTTTGATCAAGTGTGTGTGTTTTTTTTAAACAAAGACGATAAGGTGTCATATAAGGGGGTTGTTTAGGCAGATACATTGGTACAATAGTTACAGTCGTTTAACGACCTTTTCGAGATTTATGATGTTGGGCAAGCTAACATACACGGTAATGACAGCTTGTCACATACGCCCAAAATAATATATCAGGAATCATAATCTACAATGATAAATCTCTCATACTTAATTGAAGATGGATATAAGATTAATTTTTGTACTAATTAGTGAAGACTGTTTGAAATATTTATTGAAGATGCAGTTATTTTCCTCCAACTAAACATTAAAAAAAAAAACAACAACAACAACAACAACAATGATAATCTCCCAAATATTCTGTATTTTTGGGGAATAGGTTGGCTCTCCAAGATTATCAAACTTTAGCTCAAGAGGTTTGGTGCATAACAATACCAAATTATTTGACCAAAGTAATTCTAATTTCCTCAAGAAAAATGGCACTACAAGAACAAATGGTTTGAAAGGTTCAATGAAATATCCAATGCAAAATTAATGAATGCAATTAAACCTTTTTATTACTAATGCCATAATTAATAAAAAATTTAAGTGTCATAATATTTTTAAAAGAATTCATAATTGTTGTTAGAAATGTTCTTAGGTTATACATAACAATGCCTATTAATACTGGCCATAATTAATACAAACAAATATTTAAGTGTAACGATATTTTTAAAAGGATTTATAATTGTTGTTTGAAATATTATGCGACAGGTTATACATACAAAATTAAGGAATGCAATTAAACATAGTAATGTCATAATTAATGAAAATAAATATTGAAATGTAATAATATTTTTAAAAGGATTCATAATTATATAGACAAAATTAACGAATGCAATTAATGTCATAATTAATGCAAACAAATATTTAAGTGCAATAGTATTTTTTAAAAAATTCCTAATTGTTCCTTGAAATGTTCCTAGTGTTGTTAGACATCTATTTAAATTTATTATAGACAAAGTTAATAAATACAATTAATATCACAATTAATGCAAACAAATATTTAAGTGCGATAATATTATTAAAAGAATTCCTAATTGTTCTATGAAATGTTTCTAGGCTATCATAGATCTATTTTAAATTTATGTACAGAAAAAATTAAGGAATGCAATTAAACCTTAGTAATGTCATAATTAATGCAAACAAATATTTAAATGCAATAATATTTTTTAAAAGGATTTTTATTTATTTATTGAAATGTTCTCAGGGCTATCATACATTTATTATATATATATAGGCTATCATACATCTATTATATGAGAATAAATCATCTGTGGACGTCCATAGAAAAAAAATCTATGGATGTCTATTATCAACCGTTGGATCTTGATCCAACGGTTAACAATGATGAACTGTAACTACTATGGATCATGATTAACTGTCCATTATCAACCGTTCATCAATGTCAGCCGTTGGATCATGATCCAACAGCTAATAATTGGACATCCATAGATTTTATATCCATGGACGTACACAGATGATGTTTTGCCCTATTATATATATATATATATATATATATATATATATATATATATATATATATATATATATATGCAATTAAAACTTTCTTTTACTAATACTATAATTAATGCAAACAGATATTTTAGTGCAATAATATTTTTAAATGATTCATAATTGTTCCTTGAAATGGTATTCTGTTATACATTTTAAATACTCCCTTCATTTCTTTTTACTTGTCACGTTTTGGAGTTATTCTCTGTTCCTTTTTACTTATCATATTAGAAATTTTGTGCAACAATAAATAATATTTTCCAAATTTACCTTTAATTTAATGCAATTATACAATTTTTAATAAATCACAATCAACTGATCATTAAATCATATACTCCACTTAGTTGAGTTTTAAATATGGGTAGTTTTGGAAAGTAATGGAATGTTTTATAAAATATAGGTAAAAAACTAGCTTCAACCAATTTTTCTTAATCAGCGTGAATTAAGTAAATGTGACACAAGGAATGGAGGGAGTATATGTATAGACAAAATTAATAAATGCAATTAAACCTTTCTATTAGTAATGCCATAATTAATGTAAACAAATATTTAACTGCAATAGTATTTTGAAAAGGATTCATAATTGTACCTTTAAATGTTCTCAGCTTATATATCTATTTAATATGTATAGACAAAATTAAAATGCAATTAAACTTTTCCATTACTAATGTCATAATTAATGCAAATAGATATTTAAGTGCAATGGTTGTTCCTTTAAATGTCCTCAGGGTGCCTATACATCTATTTGATATGTATAGACAAAATTAATAGATGCAATTAAACATTTCTATTACTAATGCTATAATTAATGCAAACAAATATTTATGTGCAATAATATTTTTAAAAGGATTCATAATTGTTTCTTGAAATGTTCTCAGAAATGTTATACATCTATTTTAAATATTAAATATATGTATACACAAAATTAACATATGTAATTAAACTATTTCTATTATTAATGTCATAATTAATTAATGCAAACAAATATTTAAGAGCGATAGTATTTTTAAAAGAATTCATTATTGTTCATTGAAATATTCTCAGGATAGATTATACATTTCTTTTAAATATATGTATAGATAAATAGATTATTGTTATTATTATTATTGTTGTTGTTGAGCGTTTTATATTTTTCTTTTAAACATAGAAAACAAGATTCACATAAAACCAGATATACATATTAATAAAAAAAAACAAAGCGTTTAGTTGAGAAATGTAACTTCAACACTGTGATTCTCTTTTATTTTAATACGTGTGATTTATTCTCTTTTATTGAAAAATACATAAAGGACTTCAATATAAGGTAAGTTACAAGTTACATTGATTTATAGAATTCCATAATTGAAGACCTATAAATATTACACACAATTTTGAATCCAAAGAATCCACTTTTTTTAGCAAGAAATTGGTACTCATTCTCCGTTCTTTCTTTCCCGCCATTAAAAAGAGTTAGCATAAGCATATCAGTATAAAGGGCAGTCTTTGCTTCATCGATATTTTCAGGAATAACACTTTCTACGATAATTATTTTTCCATTTTCTGGCAATGCCTTGCAACAGTTTTTCAATATCTTCACACAATCTACATCACTCCAATTATGAAGTATGTTCTGCATGCAAACATCTCATTGTTACCATGTGAATTTTTTCAAAATTTTTTTAATTATAAGAATAGTGATTGATGTACAATGAATCTATTTCACCGTGAAATGAACTGAGGAGTTATTTGCATTGTTTCGGTTGTGATCAATGTGTGATATGGCTTTATTAGTTTAATGGCCACATGTTAGAAACGTGCATATGTGTAAAATTAATGTTTCAACATACCTAAACTTATTAATAAAAAAATAAAAATAAAAGCATACCTAAACTTTCACTCTTTGTGAGCTGAGATGAGATTTGAACTCATCTCTCTCAGCGAGTTCGACCAAAAAATCATTAGCTATATATTTATGCCACCATTTTTTAATAATTTATTTTTACTTTTTATATTTTTTATGTTTAGAAGCTAGCTGATAAACAAACCTTCATGAAGATGGCATCACCACCAGGGATACTGTCAAACATGTCTCCCCCTACAAACACCACTCCTGCATGCAAACCAATCATATCCAACTTTTAATGTAAATCCATGCATCTTCTGAACATATATAGAAATTAACTACAAGTTCAATAAGATTAGGATTAACCTTGAATAGGTTTTGCTTGAGAGACCACATGAGGTAAATCAAAGTTAATGGCTTTGATGTGGGGGTACTTTGATAGTGTTATGGAAAGATTACCACCATAGCCACCACCCACATCCACAAGCACATTAATGCTCTCAAATCCCTTGTAGTTTTCAAGCATCTTTTTCATGAGTATAGTGGTGTAGTTGAACATGACTTTGTTGAACATCTGATTGTTATGTAGGTCTTTGTCCTCGTGCAATGCCATTCCATGAGTCTTCACAAATGGGGCAGTACTCCCATCTAATACTGCATGCTTGATATTTGCCCTGTATGTATAGAATCCAAATATAACTCTCATTTTTAAATAGCTTGTTCATATTCTTAGATAAATAAACTAGAAGTTTTTCTTTCCTAGTAAACCAATGTTAATTATCTTTACTTTTCTTAAACCTATTTATCAGAAATAAAAAGTACTTTTAGTTACTAAAATTGCTAATTCAATGTTATAAAATATAAACATAGCAAACCTATGTGCTTTTTCAAAATAAAATAATTCAAAATTCAAAATTTTTTCTTTAATGTATTAGAATAATTAAGTTTATATATCATTATATGTATTCTACTTTCACTGATCAATTTTATTTGTTCCTCTAATAACTTTTCATCCATACAAATATAAAATTATATATATTTGCATTAGTGACTTTTAAAATTTCGCAATAGGTTTAGTTTATTGTTAAAAATAAATGGGTAAATAACAAAAAATGGTCCCATACCTTTTTGTGTGTTTCTATTTCGGTCCCCCAGCTTTAAAAAGTTACGTTTTGGTCCCTTATTTTATTTTTTATTACAATTCAACCACCGGAGCGCACGTCGTTAATGGCAATCCCACATGGCAGTCGACATAACACATTTTTATTCCAATGTTAACGGTTGTCACGTCGGATTACCGTTAATAGTGTGCGCTTGGGTGACTGAATTGTAATAAAAAGTAAAATAAATGATCAAAATATAACTTTTTAAAGCTGAGGAACCGAAATAGAAATACACACAAAGGTGGATTCTATATATTTTTATGATATGCATGCACATAAATATATCACTGTTTACCATGACTATAAGCCTACAACTACGTGCATATATATATATATATATATAATTTTAGAATGATTTAATATATGTTTTATTTTTTAACACGGGCAAGGTATCTCAAACATCTGGCACGTTTATTATTGTTGCGGGTAAAACAAGAATCGGTGAAATTATGATCACTTAACAAGCTCTTAGAAATTTAAGATGTGAGGCTAGTTAATACACATGACAAGATGACAGTTAAATACGCTCATAATAATATATTAGGAACCATAATTTATAATGATAAATCCATTCCACTTTGCAGTGACTCTTAAATTAAATAAATAACAAGATAACTAAATAGGTTATACCATGTGTCCATAAAGGGCTTGGAGAGAAACAAGAGCAAGCATGGAGCCAAAGAGACTCCATCCTCATTCTTAGTGAAGAACTTGCAAACCGGGTCCAATCCATAGAGCTTCTTGTTCTTCCCATCCTCTCCGATCACCTCGTCGCAAGTCACCACTTTGTACGCCGCCAAAAACCGAAGCATTCTGTCGAGCACCTCGTGAGCGACAGGGTTGTTGGCTTGGATCTTAGACGCGATCTCTTCCGGACAGAGCAAAGCGCCGAGCCCCGGTGCTGCCATGACCTCCAGCACGTCCAGCTCGATCATGGCCTTCAGCGTCATCACCAACAAGAGGTCACCGCCGATGTCCATGGCCTGGTCGAATGCTGCTATGTCCCCCATCGGTGTTGCACAGCAAGTGTTTGTGTTTATTCCTAAGAAAGAGTTTGTGGTTACTTGTAGATGTGTTAATGGCTTTGGTTTTGGGTGCATTTTATAGTGAATATTTACGTATGAAAATTTTAAATTATATTGAGGTATTAAAATTTTATTTATTATTTATCTTTTAATTTTATTTACACGTGGCTAACTTGGAATAATTGTTTAATGATCATGATCTCCCACATGAGTCAAATAGTTATTATTATTATTATTCGATAATATTAATTTATATATCAAGAGTAAGATAGCTGTAACATGGAAGGCATAACAAACTATGATCGAGTATATATGATATGACTATGATTAATAATTTTAGAGAGATTGCTAACTCTTTTTATTGCGAAGTGAGAGGTTGATAAATCAATTTTTTTCACACTTGTAGTTGAAATAATCTTACAAGTTATGCATTTTATTAAAATAATAATAATAGTTAAAATGAATATTCGAAATTAAAATTATATTTTATATTAACATTAATTTTAAATAACTAAATATTGTAATAAAAAATTTTATGGTACAAGAGTGTTTGGTTGGAGTTTTTGTCCAAACTTTAATGAGAAACACGACATGTTACTCATTTTATTTTAATAAAAGAATTTTAGCTTGTGCTGTATTTAATTAAATAAATTTTAAAAATATTTCTTTGGAGAGTATAATAGTTACGTTATTGTTATTGTTGTATTTAGACTCAACTAAAATTCAAAGATTAGACAAAAATTAATGGAACGTCAACTTCTTTAAGCATGAATTGAGAAAATGGCATGTGTTGTATTTTTTTTTTAAAAAAAAACAAACAGGTAAATCATAAAATATTACTCCTTTCATTACTAAATACATGTCCTTTAAAAATGTTGTACAAGAATTAAAGATAACATTAAATTATCTAAAATTTAACATAAAAATCAACCAAATTATTAAACTATCCCTTTCTTGAAACCATGTATTTTTTTTGGGACTATAAATATTACTCTCTCATTTATATAACTTAGGAAATTGAAGATGGGTAAAATTGGAAAAAAATAAATAAATATTGCTTTGATATTGTAAAATGACAACTATTTAATTTTTTTTTTTAAAACAACATGTATTTTAGAATGGAGGGAGTATAAAGAAGAATGAAAAGAAGACCGTCAAATGTATTCATCAAACTCTAACATTCACAGACTCATTTAAATCGTAGGAAAATCGAGCAGAGGATGTCAAGACTGTGGTTAATTAGTAGTTGATCCAAAGCTATTTAATTTATTTCTCTTCAAGTCTAATATTGCAAATAACCAAAATATAGATATAAGATTAATTTTTGTATAAATTAGTGAAGACTGTTTATTAAAGATATGGTTATTTTCCTCCAGCTAAAAATTTAAAAATAACAACAATGATAATCTCCCAAATATCGTGCATTTTTAGGGAATAGGTTGGCTCCCCAAGATGATCAAACTTTAGCTTTAGAGGTTTGGTACATAAGAATACCAAATTATTTGACCAAAGTGATTCTAATTTCTTGAAGCAAAATGGCACTACAAGAACAAATGTTTTGAAAGGTTTAATAGAATATTCAATGCAAATTAACAAATGCAATTAAACCTTTCTTACTAATGCCCAGCCATAATTAATGCAAACAATTATTTAAGTGTAATAATATTTTTAAGAGGATTCAAAATTGTCCCTTGAAATGTTCTAAGTCCTGTTATACATACAAAATTAAGGAATGCAATTAAATCTTAGCAATGCCATAATTAATGCAAACAAATATTTAAATATAATAATATTTTTAAAAGGATTTATGCTTGTTCCTTGAAATGTTCTCAAGGTGGTATAGACAAAGTTAATGAATGCAATTAATGCCATAATTAATGCAAACAAATATTTCAGTGCAATAATATTTTTAAAAGAATTCCTAATTGTTCCTTAAAATGTTCCCAGGCTGTCATCCATTTATTTTAAATTTATGTATAGACAAAATTAATAAATGTAATTAATGTCATATTTAATGCAAACAAATATTTAAGTGCAACTGTATTTTTAAAAGAATTCCTAATTGTTCTAGGCTGACAGTCATACATCTATTTTAAATTTATGTATATACAAAATTAAGGAATCCAATTTAACCTTGATAATGCCATCATTAATGCAAACAAATATTTAAGTACAACAATATTTTTAAAAGAATTTATTATTGTTCCTTGAAATGTTCTAAGAGTTGTTATACATCTATTTTAAATTTATGTATAAACAGAATTAAGGAATGCAATTAAATCATAGTAATGCAATAATTAATGCAAACAAATATTTAAGGGCGACAATATTTTTAAAAGGATTCATAATTGTTTCTTGAAAAGTTCCACGACAGTCATAGATCTATTTTAAATTTATGTATAGACAAAATTAATGAATGCAATTAATATTTAGTAATGCACATAAATATTATTGTACATAAATATTTATTTGCATTAATTATGGCATTACTAATAGAAAGGCTTAATTATATTCGTTAATTTTGTCTATACATATTAAATGGATCTATAAGCTACCTTAGAACATTTCAAGGAACAATTATGAATCATTTTCAAAATATTATTACAATCAAATATTTGTTTGCATTAATCATGGCATTAGTAATAGAAGGGTACGAATCTTTCTAAAAAATATTATTACACTTAAATATTTGTTTGCATTAATTATGGTATTCCCTATACGATGTATAATAGCCCTGAGAACATTTAGAGGAACAATTATGAATCATTTTAAACATATTATTACACTTAAATATTTGTTTACATTAATTATGACATTAATTGCATTTGTTAATTTTGCCTATAAAATTTCAAGGAATAATTATGAATCCTTTTAAAAATATTATTGTATTTAAATATTTGTTTGCATTAATTATGTCATTACTAAGATTTAATTGCATTCCTTAATTTTGTCTATACATATATCTAAAATAGATGTATAATAGCCCCAGGCCCAGAGCATTTCAAGGAACAATTATGAATCCTTTTAAAAATATTATTGCACTTAAATATTTGTTTCCAATAATTATGGCATTACTAAATATTAATTGCATTCCTTAATTTTGTCTATACATAAATTTAAAATAGATCTATGACTGCCGTGGAACTTTTCAAGGCATAATTAGGAATACTTTTAAAAATATTATTGCTCTTAAATATTTGTTTGCATTAATTATTGCATTAATTGCATTCGTTAATTTTGACTATAAGATGTACTCCCTTCGTTTCTTTTTACTTATTCATTTTGGGGGCTTTTGGTTGAATATAGTTGAAAACGCAATGGAATTGTATTCACAAATCCTTATATTTGAAAATTCAGGAGAGTCAAATCCAGCATTTGGTGAGATGTATTTGTAATACTGGATCACAAAATTTTGCGTTTGGTTAGAGAGATTTCTAAATCTGGATTTGGAAAATATGTGTTTGGTATGATCTATTTTTTTATGGATTTCATGTTATGGTCACTCATGGTGAGGTTACCCCCACCCTAATATTATAAATAATTAATATATATATTATAAAATACACATTTTATTTTATGTAGATATGAATTCAAACTTTAAATATTATGAGTAATAAATATAATTAATGTATACTTAATTCATTATAATAAAATATAATATATTAATTATATATTATATTACTAATATTAATTCCACTATAATTAAATTATTTAATATTAAATAAAATATAATTATAGTGTAATTAATATTATGAGTAATTAATATATATAATTGCAAGTGAATCCCTTATGTGCAAGTCATGGATGAGATTTTGGAATTCGGTCATTTTGGCCAAATTCCATAATCCCATGACTTCTGGATTTGAAAATAAAAAGAAAATTCAAATCCTTTGAAACAAACAAAGGATTCCTCAAATCCAAGGATTTTCAAATCCTTTGGCTTTCAAATCCAGTCAAATTTGGTTGGAGTTAGATGACAACCTAAAATTTATAAAAATTATATTAACTTTCCAATATTACCTTTATTTAAAATGTGCTTTGAAAAATGTATAGTTAAATATAATTTATTGGAAGTTGTAGGAGTACATTAAATATAAAGGGTAAATTTGAAAAACCAATATTTAATATTGTACAAAATTTCTAAATAGATAAGTAAAAAGAGAAATGCTTCAAAATGTGATAAGTAAAATGAATCGGAGGGAATATAATCTGATAACATTTAAAGTAACAATTTATGAATCCTTTTAGAAATATTATTGCATTTAAATTAATATTTGTTTATATTAATTATGGCATCAGTAAGGTTTAATTATAACCGGACTTAGAATATTTCAAGGGACAAAATATAACCTGAGAATATTTCAAGGAACAATAATGAATCCTTTTAAAATGATTATGGCACTTAAATATTTGTTTGCATTAATTATGGTATTAGTTGAAAAGTTTAATTGCATTCGTTAATTTTGCATTGAATATTTCATTAAATCTTTCAAAACATTTAATTGTTATTGTAGTGGCATTTCGCTTCAAGAAACTAGAATCACATTGGACAAATAATTTGGTTTTGTTATGTGCCAAACCTCTTAAATTAATATTTCAAACAGTCTTCACTAATTAGTACAAAAATTAATCTTATATCCATGGATGTTTTGGTTATTTGCAGTATTAGACTTGGAGAGAACCAGATTGAATGGCTTTGTATCAACTACTAACCATAGTCTTGACATCCTTTGCTCTTCCTCCGATCTAAACGAGTCTGTGAATGTTAGAGTTTGATGAATATATTTGACGGGCTTCTTTTCATTCTTCTTTATAATATTTTGTGATTTATCTATTTGTTTTAAAAAAAAATACAACACATGCCATTAACAAAGTTAACATTCCATTAATTTTTGTCTAATCTTTGAATTTTAGTTGAGACTAAATACAACATTAACCATAACGTAACTATTGTACTCTCCAAAGTAATACTTTTTAAATTTTTTTAATTAAATACAACACAAGCTCAAATTCTTTTATCAAAATAAAATGAGTAACATGCCGTGTTTCTCATTTAAGTTTGGACAAAAACTCCAACCAAACACTCTTGTACCATAAAATTTTTATTATAATATTTAGTTATTTAAAATAATAATATTTATTTAGAATTAATGTTAATATAAAATATAATTTTAATTTAAAATATTTATTTTAACTACTATTATTATTTTAATAAAATGTATAACATGTATGCTTATTTCAACTACAGTTGTAAAAAAAAGAATTGATCTTTCAACCTCTCACTTCGCAATAAAAAGAGTTAACAATCTCTCTAAGATTATTAATCATAGTCATATCATATACTTGACCATAGTTTGTCATGCCTACCATGTTACAGTTATTTTCCTCTTTATATATAATTTTTTTTAATAAAGTGGATAAACCACGAATTTATTGAAGATGAAGTAAAAGTACAGAACAGGTAAATAATAATAGAAATTAAAATGGGAGATCATATCATTAAACAATTTCAAATTAATATTATACTTTATGGAATAATAATAAAAAAAAAAACTATTTGATTCGTGTGGGAGATCATGATCATTAAACAATTATTCCAAGTTAGCCACGTGTAAATAAAATTTTAATACCTCAATATAATTTAAAATTTTCATACGTAAATATTCACTATAAAAAGCACCCAAAACCAAAGCCATCAACACATCTCCAAGTAACCACAAACTCATTCTTAGGAATAAACACAGACACTTGTTGTGCAACACCGATGGAACACGTAGCAGCATTCGACAAGGCCATGGACATCGGCGGTGACCTCTTGTTGGTGACGACGATGAAGGCCATGATCGAGCTGGACGTGCTGGAGGTCATGGCAGCAGCGGCCCCCGCTCTGCTCTCTCCGGAAGAGATCGCGTCTAAGATCCATGCCAACAACCCTGTCGCCCACGAGGTGCTCGACAGAATGCTTCGGTTTTTGGCCACGTACAAAGTGGTGACTTGCGACGGGGTGATCGGAGAGGATGGGAAGAGCAAGAAGCTCTATGGATTGGACCCGGTTTGCAAGTTCTTCACTAAGAATGAGGATGGAGTCTCTTTGGCTCCATTCTTGCTCTTGTTTCTCTCCAAGCCCTTTATGGACACATGGTATATAACCTATTTAGTTATCTTGTTATTTATTTATTTTTGGGAAGAAAGGTTGATTCATTTATTTATTAGGAGTCACTTGAGCAATAATTCAGCGTTTAAACCAATTTTTCCATCCTTTCATTTGACGCAAAGTAGGAGAAATTTATAATTGTAGGTTATGATTCTTGATATATTATTTTAGGCGCATTTGACAGGTTGTCATTGTCTTGTGTATTAGCTTGCCCAGGTTGTCAGCCTTGTGTATTATCTTGCCCCATATTGTAAGTCCTTAAAAGTTTGTCAAGCAACCGTAATTGTTGTATCCATCATATCGCTTATATGACTTGTCTTTGTTTAAAAAAAAAACACATATAACCAAGATTTTGACTTTTTTCCTATACCTGTTTTAGACGTAATAATAAGAACTGTGTCTATTTAGGATACCCCGCTTATATTAAAAAAAACATATATTAAATCATTTAAATATATTAAAAAAATCATTTTAATATATATATATATATATATATATATATATATAGACTTAATTATTCCAATACTTTAAATAAAATTATTCCAATACTTTAAAGAAAAAATTTTGAATGTTTAAATATTTTATTTTGAAAAAGCACATAGTTTTGCTATATTTATATTTTATAACATTAAATTAGCAATTTCAGTAACTAAAAGTACTTTTTATTTCTGATAAATAGTTTTAAGAAAAGTATAGATAATTAACATTCTTTTACTTGGAAAAAAAAAACTTCTAGTTTATTTATTTAAGAATATGAACAAGCTAATTAAAAATAAGAGTTATACATGAATTCTAAACATGCAGGGCAAATATCAAGCATGCGGTATTAGATGGGAGTACTGCCCCATTTGTGAAGACTCATGGAATGCAATTGCATGAGGGCAAAGACCTACATAACAATCAGATGTTCAACAAAGCCATGTTCAACTACACCACTATACTCATGAAGAAGATGCTTGAACACTACAAGGGATTTGAGAGCATTAATGTGCTTGTGGATGTGGGTGGTGGCCATGGTGCCAATCTTTCCTTAACACTATCAAAGTATCCCCACATCAAAGCCATTAACTTTGATTTACCTCATGTGGTTTCTCAAGCAAAACCTATTCAAGGTTAATCTTGATCTTATTTAATTTGTAGTTAATTTTCTATATATGTTTAGAAGATGCATGGATTTACATTAAAAGTTGGTTGCAATTGGCTTGCGTGCAGGAGTGAAGTTTGTAGGGGGAGACATGTTTGACACTATCCCTGGTGGTGATGCCATTTACATGAAGGTTTGTTTATCAGCTAGTTTTTATACGTAAAAAAAAGTTATAAAAAGTTAAAAAAATATTAAAAAATGGTGGCATATATAACCAATGATTTTTTTGGTTGAATTCACTGGAGGATGCGAGTTCAAAATTCATCTCAGTTTTAACTTCACATTTGTGCACATCCCTAATTTGTGGCCATTGTTTATTAAAACAAAAACTAAATTTATGATTTTACATGATCTAAGATGATTTAGACTTTTGAACAAAATAATAATAATCTTTTATAAAATATATTTTCCAAAAACACCATGAGTGATATGACTACAATATATATATATATATATATATATATATATATATATATATATATATATATATATATATATATATATATATATAAGGGCGTCCTATAACAACCGTTAGATCATCATCTAATGGTTGTTGTTTTATTATAAATATAACCCCGGAGGTGGGGTTAGTAATGAAACAACATCCATTAGATGGGTGATCTAACGATAGCTGTGGGGATATCCCTAGATTCGTTTTCTGGGGACATCCCTAGAAAACATATATATATGAGAGATTAACATAAAATTTAGACCAAAACTAATAAAGCCATATCATGCATTGATCATAACATGCACAAACCATGTAAATAACTCAATTTATTTCATGGTGAAATGGATTCATTGTATGTCAATCACTATTCTTACATAATTAAAAATTTTTTAAAAAAAAAATCACATGGTTACAATGAGATGTTTGCATGCAGAACATACTTCATAAGTGGAGTGATGCAGATTGTGTGAAGATATTGAAAAACTGTTACAAGGCATTGCCAGAAAATGGGAAAATAATCATCATAGAAAATGTTATTCCTAAAAATATCCATGAAGCAAAGACTGCCCTTTTTGCTGATATGCTTATGCTGACTCTTTTCAATGGTGGGAAAGAAAGGACGGAGAATGAGTACAAATTTCTCGCTAAAAAAAGTGGATTTCCTGGATTCAAAATTGCGTGTAATATTTATAATTCTTCAATTATGGAATTCTATAAATCAATGTAGCTTACCATATATTGAAGTCCTTTATGTATTTTTCAATAAAAGTGAATAAATCACGGGTATTAAAATAAAAGAGAATCACAGTGTTGAAGTTGCTTTTCGTAACTTACCGCTTTGTTTTTGGTTTTCTATGTCTAAAGAAAAAATAAAACGCTCCATCTAACAACAACAACAACATCATTATAATAATAATAATCATCTATATATCTAAACATATATTTAAAATAAATGTATAATCTGGCCTGAGAATATAATCTGGCATAAGACCATTTCAATGAATAACTATGAATCTTTTTAAAAATACTTGATAGGGAAGCAAACAGATGTACTAATATTATAATGGAGTGTGCTGAGAAGCAAGATATTAATCCACAAAGAAAACGAAATCTACTAGTACTAATCTTTAATTGGAAAACTAGCCTAATTAAGTGGTGCGATGTGAAACAACGAAAAAGAAAGCAAAAGTCCAAAGTACTGAAGTAAATACAGCTAAACAAGCAAGAGGAAGGGGTACTTGGGCATAGACTCCCTTTAGGGTTTTATAAGTCCAAGATAATGGCTGTAAGTGTACCAATCCTAATTGAACCAAAATAAATCTTAAATTATACTATCCCCTTTCTCAAGGTAAATAATAATTGATCCGGTATGATAATGATATAGACAACCTTACGATAGCATTACACTCTATGAAATCTTAACAATAATCGATAGTAATTCAAAATGTAGATAATCCTTCTCTAGAAGTGATTGCTGCTAATTCCATACAAAGTAGAACTGAAATCTCTATCCATAAGTACTCCCTTTGATTGCAAAGAATACGAAATTACTTGCCAATTCACTTGGAAAGATTGTGAGAGAAGAACTCTCGATTCCAAATTACCCTATCTCTAGGCGTACTCAAAATTCTCCTTCAATCGTGGCTTACCTATGCTAGGTAGGTCTCTTGACTCGTCACACAAGAACATCAAACAAGAATCTAGCGCTTTTACCTCAATAGCATTCAAGATAATAAGAACACATAATTAAACTCAAAAATAAAGGAATGCAATTGAAAATCAATGTAAAGCATGAAAGATCCACAACCAAAGTCAATCAAATCTTAACCCTAGAGTTCATCTATGCCCAAACACCTACAAAATTAGTTCTCCATCAAATGAGAGCAATCCAACAATTCACAAGAGACAACAAGTATAATTGAAAGCATTAAAACCCATTTTCAATTATACCTCTTGAGATTGCCGAAGAACTTCCTTTTTTCCTTCCACGAACACCGCCAAGGTACTCTTAGATGGCTTCAACCCTTTTTCTTGAAGTGGGTAAGCCTCCTCTCCTTGATGAATCGCCCTCAGAAAACTGGAGAAAACTCTCCCTTCTTTCCCAAAGCTTGGTCATCAAAAGATTGATTCAATATCCTCGTCATAATCTTTTATATCTAGTTCACTTATAGCCAGCTTACGGCATAATAATGAGGTCGTAAGGAGCTGGAAATAATGAGCCACATGCCTTATGAGCCAACTTATGGCCATAAGCATTGGGTCGTAATATTCTCTGGATTGTTCTTGTGACTATCCTTATGAGCGTAGGGTCCTCCCTGTAAGCTCCTGTGGGCAACATATGGTCTACCTTATCTGCATAAGTCATACATGTAAGTCCCTCTATTTAATCATTATGTTGCCCCTTACAAGCATAAGCATAGCCGTAAGGTTCTATGCTTGAGGCTTACGGTCATAAACATGGCTGTAAGATACCCACAAGGAGTTTTGTTTAGTCTGTTCTTTAGTTGTTGATGTCGAGAGAGCTCAATCTTCTTCGTTTAACCTCTTAATTGTTTCTTTGACTCTCTCTCATCCTTAAGCACTGGCCGGTACCTAAGAATATGATTTTCACCATGTTTAGTATCATTTTTCACAAAAATACTTTAATACACATGGAATTGTATACAAAAAGATATTCAATAATGCACAAATATAAACTTTTAGACTTACGACTCTAAGTCTGCCCGTAACGCACGCAACCAATCAACTTTAGCTCCTTAAGACCTCATTCTTACACTTGTAAGGTGGTCATAAGTGGCTAGGTATAAAAGATTCTAATGAGGGTTTTGAGATATCTTTTGACCAAGCTTAGGGTGAAAAGGGGAAACATCAACAAACTTTCTAGGGCAATCCGAGGAGACTCGCCCACCTTTGAGAAACATCATTGAAGCTACCGAGGAACACTCTTCTTGGTGTTTGTGGAAGATAGAAGGAGAGTTCATCGGCATCTCAAAGGGCAATATTAGAAAAAGGAGTTTTATACTTTCAATCGTGACTATTAATTGCCTCTTGTAGTTTGTTTGATTGTTCTCCTTTGATGAAGAACTAATTTATATGTGTTTGAGCATAGATGAACTCTAGAGTTTATGATTTGATTGACTTTGTTTGTGGATCTTGAATGCTTTTACATTGATTATTAATTGCAATCCTTTCTTGTTCAATTCAATTGCGTATATCTATTGTCTTGAATTCTATTGAGAAGAGACTGATGAGTGCGTAATTTCCATATATTTTATATCATTTTGTACACTTAATCGGCATGTATTAGAACCATATTACAGAATTCGATGCTAAATATAGTGTGTTTTGCATTAACAGACTTATGGTCACACTTCAAGACGAGAGAGAGCCAAAGAAAGCATTTCAAACCTCAAACAATAAAGTTGAAGCTCTCTCAACATCATTAGAACAAGGATAAGACAAACTTATGCCCATAAGAGGGATTCAGAGCCAATTCAAAGGATCTTATGTGCAAGGCTTATACCCGTAAGAATGACTGTAAGGACTATCCAGAGGAGCTTGCAACAACAGCATATGCCTGTAAGGGTAATCGCAAAAAGAAGAACAGTGAAGTTTACGATCTAGCGCTTATTGACGTAAGCGGGACCGCAACATATATAGAAGATCTTACGGACATGACTTACGGCCATAAGTATTCTCATAAGGCTCAAGATCATCTTCACTAGTTCGCTTACAACCACGTCCTTACGCCTGTAAGCAACCCGTAAGCAGTCGGGTATAAATAGGCCTGATGAGGATTTTTAGGGCATCAAATTTTTTTCTTTTGGATGATTCTTGGAGGTGAAGTCAGGGAAGATAAGAGGCGAATCTCCAGCACCTAAGGAGCAATTTCAAGGTGGATTTGGCTCAACATTCAAGGGGATTAGAGATCATAGCCATCAAGCTCACCTTGGCGGCGTGCGTGGAAGCTTCTTAAAAGGTATCTTTGGGGATTCTTCATCGGCATAATTGAAAAGGAGGTTTTCATGGATTTCATGTTTCCTTCTATTATTTGTATCTTGGATGTTTGCCCTCCATTATTAGAGGGCTGATTTGCAGATGTTTTGGTGTAATTGAACTCTAGGGTTTACTTTTTTGGCATTAGTTGTTGGATCTTTAATGCTTTAATTGTTTTCTTAATTGCAATCACTTTTATTTGAATCTAATTGTATGTTTAAATGCTTGGTTGCTAATGAGACGAAAGCCTTAATTATCATTTTTAATGTGTTGCGTGACGAGTACAAATATCCACCTAGTATAAACATGAAGTGATTAGAGGGAATTGTAAGTAAGCCTGGTATAGGGTACTTTGGAGACTCCGTCTCTCTCAGTTTTCCCTAGTGAATTATTGGCAATCTCTGTGCTCTTTGCAATCATGTGGAGTGGATTTTAGGTAAAATCGCATTTCTGATTTGTATTCGGATTGGAGGTAAACTCTCTTTGGGGGAAATTATTTACTTAAGAAATTTTCATTAGCCCACAATAAGGTTTCATAGAGTGTTAATGTGATTGTGTGGATGTTTGTATTAACTTTGCACCTATTTAGCTACTCTTCGCCTGAGAAATTGAGGTTTAGTATAAATTCTGAAAACCTTCGGTTCAAATAGGATTGCATATCTAAACAACCTTTGTCTTGTACTTCATAACCCTAGAGGGATGCTACGCCCAGACATCGCTTTCTTCCTTGACTTCTATACCATTATTTCCCGTATTTTCTTATTTTACTTGTTATTGTTCACACACGAGACATTTAATCATTAAGGCTAATTTTTCGGATTTAGAGTTACTACTATTATTCACTTTCTTCCCTATGGACCAACACTCTGCTTTTAGCACACTATTATTACACGATTATCACTTGCGTCCCTATCAAAGATCCCTAGATTCATATTTGATGTGCTTGTGATGAGTCGAGAGACCCACATTGCATAGGCAAGCTTCGACTGAAGGAGATTATTTGTTCACCTAGAGATATGGTACTTTAAAATTGAGAGTTCTCCTCCCATAATTCTTCTAAATGAATTAACAATCAATTCCATTTGTATAGCAATTGTAGGGAGTAGTTTTAGAGAAAGATCTCAATTCTACTTTATATGGAATTAGGGGCAATTACTTCGAGAGAAGAATAGTCAATATTTTGAATGTTTGTTTATTCTTATAAAGAATTCATAGAGTGTACTACGTATGGTCGTAGGGTTGTCTGTATCAGCACCATATAAGACCAGCTACTATTTATCTTAAGAAAGGGGTAGCATATATAATTTAGGAACTCTCTCAGTTCAATTTAGTTTTCTAGACTTATACAACCATTGTTATGGATCTAACAAAACCTAGATGAAATCTATGCCCATACACCACCATTCTATCCATGTTTAGCCTTACTTTCTCTTCACGATTTCAATTCTTGTTTTTAGTTTATTTTCAATCTTCACTAGTTGATTAGGTTAATTTTCCAGATTTAGATCCAGTTCTAGTACTCTCCAGTTTCATGTGGACTGATGCCCTACTTTTTAGCACACTTAATTACTCAATCAGCATGTACACTTGCATTCTGTAGGTAACCATGATTCGTCCCTTCAAGTAGCTCTCCAAGATGATCAAACATTAGCTTGAGAAGTTTGATACATAACAAGACCAAATTATTTGACCAAAATAATTTTAGTTACCTGAAGCAAAATGGCACTAAAGGAGAACAAATTGTTTTGAAAGGTTTAATGGAATATTCAATGCAAAATTAATGAATGCAATTAAACCTTTTCTATTACTAATGCCATAATTAATGCAAACAAATATTTAAGTGCAATAATATTTTTAAAATGATTCATAGTTATTCCTTGAAATGTTTGTTATACATCTATCTTATATTTTTAAAAGGATTCATAATTGTTTATTAAAATGTTCTAAAGGAGGTTATACGTCTATTTTATATATAGGGTAAACTACTTAGATTGTCCTTAAATTATGGGGTTGTTCTTATTTTGGTCACTAAACTTTTAAAAATTTCAATTACGTCCTTGAACTAATTATTTCCTTCCAATCAAGTCCTTTTAGCGAATGGTGTTAACGTCGCCCGGCCGCCATGTCACTAGAAACTTTCCATGTCAGCTTGCCACATATGCCACACGACTTCTTTTCTATATTTTTTTTTCCCTCCAGAGTGAAAATCCCCATCTCTCCCAATTTAAACCTCAAAACCCTAATATTCTTTCTATCTTTCCAATAATCATGATACTAGGTGAAGAGAGCTATTGAAGAAGAAAGTGAAGAAAAGACTCTATGTATGAATGAGACAATGTTTGACAATGGCTTTCTCCCTCCCAATTATTTGTATTGTTAATGAGTAATGGCTGACATTGTCATACATGTACGACAAGATCTCACAACGTCTTTTATTTTCTTTGCTATTTAGTTTGGATCTATGCATGAATAAGTTAAGTAACCTTTATGGAAGTGAAAAAAAAAATCTCAAAACAATACTATCCAGACATGCAATCATTTTTTTACAAATAATTTCAAAGCCTAAGCTATCTGTCTTCAAGTTTAGATTTTTCTCTATTGGTCTCTATTTCACTTCACTTTATTATTAGGTTTTCCAAAGCAACCTTACAAAAATCAACACTAAAATCAAACACCAAGGAACTTCTAGGCCAGGGGAACAGAAGAGAATGGGCTTCAAGAAAAGGCACCTACCTCGATATTATTCTCTACACGTTCACCACTCCGATGATTGCTCGATCTCTTGCCTGGCGCCATGAACATCAAGGTTTCTTGTGGATAAACGAAAGGGAAAGTAAAAAAAAAAAAATTCATTGTAGAGCGAAAAGAAACGAAGTCATGTGGCATTTGAGGCAAGCTGACCTGGAAAGTTGCCAATGACGTGGCGAGCCACGTTAGCTTACCATTAACGTCGTTCGCCAGAAGGACTTAATTGGAAGGGAAAAAAAAATAGTTTAGGGATGCAATTGAAATTTTTTAAAGTTCAGTAACCAAAATAGGAACAACATCATAGTTTAAGGGCTATCTGGCAAGGTAGTTTACCCTTAAATATATGTATAGACAAACTTAACGAATGCAATTAAACCTTTCTACTACAAATGTCATAATTAATACAAACAAATATTTAAGTGCAATAATATTTTTTAAATAATTCATAATTGTTCCTTGGAAAGTTCTTAGGGCAGTTATATATCTATTTTAAATATATGCATAGACAAGATTGACAAATGCAATTAAACCTTTTCTATTACTAATGCAATAATTAATGCAAACAAATATTTAAGTGCAATAATATTTTTAAAAGGATTCATAATTGTTCCTTGAAATGTTCCTAAGCCATTATACATCTATTTTAAATATATGTCTAAATATATAGATTATTATTATTATTATTATTATTATTATTATTATTATTATTATTAGAATGGAAATACTTACTAGATGGAGCATTTTATTACCAAATACGCATATTAATTTAAAAAAAAAAAAACAAAGCGGTTAGTTAAGAAATGCAACTTTAACACAATGATTCATTATTATTTTAACACGCATGATTTATCGATTTTTTTTTGAAAAAATACATAAAAGACTTCAATAATAGATCATATACAAATTACATTTCTTTATAAAATTCCATGATGAAAGATCTACAAATACTACACAATTTTGAATCCAGGAAATCCATTTTTTTAGCATGAAATTGGTACTCATTCTCCGTCCTTTCTTTCCCACCATTAAAAAGAGTCATCACAAGTATATCAACAAAAAGGCGGTCTTTGCTTCACCAATATTTTCAGGAATAACATCTTCCATGATAATTATTTTTCCATTATCTTACAATAATGCCTTCCAACAAATGTTAATTATCTTTACTTTTCTTAAAACAAGTATTAGTGAATGGAATTCTAGTGCTGATCTCAACTACATTTGTTTTTAAATTAGATGAGGACTATGTTGGACTTAATCCCAGGTGGCTCAGACGCTTTAATTGGAAACTGCAGATCAGACATAGGTGAAGCAGCTCTTCCGGGATATGTTTTGTTTGGCAGTACGATTCCTCCGGATTTCATGGATCCTATAGCTGTGCGAATCTTATGATTGAACATTTTCTATTGTTAGATAGATCTTGCTGTTTTTTCCTTGTGTAACTCTGAACCACTATATTAAGTAGAGAAATGAGAAGAATAAATGATCTTTTCTTGCCTCTTGAAACTCTCTGATATATCCTGCGTTATCACCTTACAAATCTGGTATCAGAGCCAGTTGTACACAGGGGTGACCAAATGTCGATCATCACCCATGGCGAGGCGTCACGGGAGAACGGGGGTACGACATTCCACTACCCACAACTAACAACGACAAATTACACAAGCTGGGTGATTCGGGTGCAAGCGATGATGGAGGATCAAGGCGTCTGGGAAGCAATCGAGCCGGCGGTCGGGGTGGCCGTCGACACAAGGAAGGACAAGAAGGCGAAGTCGCATCTTTTCCAAGCACTCCCGGAGGACCTCTTGATGCAGGTGGCGATGAAGAAAACGGCAAAGGAGGTCTGGGATTGTCTCAAAACAAGGTTTATTGGCGCGGATCGCGTCAAGAACGCACGACTACAAACATTGAAGAACGACTTCGACATCTTACGCATGCAGGAGGGAGAGACCCTAGACCAGTACGCTGGAAAACTTAACAGCATGTCAGTCAGATATGCAAACCTCGGGGCGACGCTCAACGAAGCCGCACTGGTCAAGAAACTATTCGACACAGTGCCGGATCATTTCTTGAGTGTGATCGCCGGGATCGAGCAGTTTTACGACCTCGATACTATACCATTTGAGGAAGCTGTGGGGCGGCTGAAAACTTATGAAGAACGAACCCGCTTGCGTACATCTGGTGGAAAGAGCAGCAGCGATGGCCAACTTTTACTCACTCAGGCCGAGTGGGAGGCGCGGCAGAAGAAGGATGGCGGCAACTCCTCGTCGAACAACAAGAGCGAATCCTATATTCCTGCAGACAGTAGTAACCGTGGACAGAGTAGGCGTGGTCGTGGCAAATGGCGCGGCAAGGGTAGTCGCGGCGGTGGTCCTGACAAGAGCCACATCCGCTGTTTTAACTGTGGAAGAATGGGTCATTATGCATCCGAATGCTGGGCCCCGAAGAAGGAAGAGGAGACGCACCTCACACGTACGGATGACACCGAGTCGGCTTTAATGCTCGCGGTGTCGGAGGAGATGGCGTCGAAACAGCGGGAGCAGGAGGATACCGTTTTGCTGAGCAAGGAGAAGACGAAGCCGGAGGAGAAGACTATTCCCTGTGATGTTTGGTATCTGGATAACGGGGCAAGCAACCACATGACCGGTGACCGGGCGAAGTTCCGCGAGCTGGACGAAAGTGTCACTGGCAAGGTCAAATTTGGAGACGGGTCAGCGGTGCAAATCATGGGCAAGGGATCAATCCTGTTCGGCTGTAGGAACGAGGATCAGTGGCTGCTCCAGGAGGTGTATTATATCCCGAGGCTCCAAAGCAACATCGTGAGCCTCGGACAACTAACTGAGACCGGCCACAAAATAATCATGGTAGAAGACGTCCTACACGTGCTTGACAAAGATCATGTGACATTGCTCATGAAGGTGAGGCGTACTGCAAATCGCCTTTACAAAATTGAGTTGCGTCAGGTGGAGGCGGTGTGTTTCCTGGCAAATCTTGAAGATCCGGCGTGGCTATGGCATGCCAGACTTGGCCATGTCAACTTCCATGCTATGAAGCTCCTTGTTGACAAGGAGATGGCGGTTGGCGTGCCACCAATCACACACCCGAACCAACTGTGTCAAGGGTGTTTAGTGGCAAAGCAAGCAAGGCAGCCGTTCCCCGTAGCGGCAAATTACAGGGCTAAGAGACCACTTGAGCTGTTACATGCTGATCTCTGTGGTCCGATCACACCTTCGAGCCTTGCCGGTAATAGTTACTTTATGCTAATCGTTGATGATTATTCCAGGTGGATGTGGCTGTACGTGATCAAGACGAAGGATCAAACCTGCTCTGTGTTCCGTAGATTCAAGTTGCAGGTCGAGAACACGAGCGAACGGCGCATAAAAACACTTAGGACTGATCGCGGTGGGGAGTTCCTCTCCGCTGAGTTCAACCAACTTTGCGAGGAGGCCGGGATCGAGCGACACCTCTCCGCGCCATACACGCCTCAGCAAAACGGCGTGGTGGAGCGGAGGAACAGGACCGTGATGGCGATGGCGAGGTCCCTTCTCAAGAGCATGAACGTGCCAGGAAGATTTTGGGGGGAGGCTGTGCGGCACGCGGTGTACCTGCTGAACCGTTTGCCAACAAAGGCGCTTGGGGAATGTACTCCATTCGAGGCCTGGAACAGAAGGAAACCACATCTGGCACACCTTCGTGTGTTTGGCTGCACGGCGCACACGAAGGTGATAACGCCACACCTGAAGAAACTCGACAATCGAAGTCAGCCGATGATGTATCTTGGCGTTGAGGACGGCTGTAAAGCACATCGCTTGTTTGATCCACGGCGCGAGAAAATCCATGTAAGCCGTGATGTAAAGTTTGAAGAAAATGTGGAGTGGTGTTGGAGTACAGGTACAGGCGACGGAGATCCATCTGATTTCGTCGTCAAGGATGAATGTAGCACTAAGACAACAGAGGGTGACCTTGTGCCACCCATGGGTGCTCAGGCAGGCGAGTCAGCACCCAAGGCACAAGTTCACCCAGCCTCCTCATCAACGGGAGGGCCAGCAACCAGGGAGCATACTGCGACAAGCACGGCAGCATCCCCCTCGACGTCTTCAACAAGTCCGAAGGTGATAACGTCCACTAGATCGCTGGCAGATGATCTTGACATACCTAACTCAACTGTGACAACACCTATGTCAGGTGAGAGCAGCAGCACGACTGATGGGCATGTCCATTACAGGCACATCGATGATATCATGAGAGATGCCCGAAGGATGCATCTTGATGAAGAAGACATGGAAGAAGAGACCATGCTCGTGGAGACGGATGAGCCGTCCTGCTACCGCGAGGCCACTGGGCAACAAGCTTGGGAGGACGCCATGGCCAAGGAAATTGAGTCTATTGAGAAGAACAAGACTTGGTCCCTCGTGACGTTACCAGCTGGACACAAGCCAATTGGGCTCAAATGGGTCTACAAACTGAAGAAGAACTCAGATGGAGACGTAATCAAGCACAAAGCAAGGCTAGTCGCGAAAGGATATGTACAGCGACAAGGAATTGACTTCGAGGAGGTATTTGCACCGGTGGCCAAACTCGACACCGTGCGCGTCATCCTTGCCATTGCAGCCAATCGTGGGTGGCAAGTACATCATCTCGATGTCAAGTCTGCCTTCTTGAACGGGGAGCTCGAGGAAGAAGTATATGTTAATCAGCCGGAGGGATTCATAGTGAAGGAAAAGGAGCACTTGGTACTAAAATTGAATAAGGCACTCTACGGGCTCCGGCAAGCACCACGGGCCTGGAACATGCGACTTGATAGTAGTTTAAGGCAGCTCGGGCTTGTGAAGTGTGGTCAAGAACAAGCAGTGTACACAAGGGGAACAGGTCGAGCAGGAGTCATCGTTGGTGTATGTGTTGATGACCTCATTGTGACCGGAGAAGATCCAGGTGCAATCGTGGTGTTGAAGCAGCAGATGATGACTGAATTCGAGATGAGTGATCTCGGGTTACTAAATTATTACCTCGGGATTGAGGTCAAACAAGGAGAAGATGGCATTACAATCAAGCAAGAAAATTATGCCAAGAAGGTGTTGACTCAGTTCGGGATGATTGATTGCAATCCCACAAAGTTCCCTATGGAACCGAGATCACAGCTGAACAAGGACCCTGTTGGACAACCAGTAGATGCAACAATGTATCGCCGTGTCATTGGTTGCCTCAGGTACTTACTTCACACACGACCAGATCTCTCTTTCGCTGTCAGTGTGCTAAGCAGGTTCATGGAAAGGCCCACAACAATGCATCACAATGCGGTCAAGCAGATTCTCAGGTATATACAAGGGACTGTGGGTTATGGTCTTGTGTATCCCAGAAGAGGAGATGCTGAGATAATCACAGGGTACACGGACAGTGATCTGGCTGGGGACAACGATGACAGGAAGAGTACTGGGGGCATGGCATTCTATATCAATGAATGCTTAGTGTCATGGAACTCGCAGAAGCAAAAGACAGTTGCTCTGTCATCATGTGAAGCCGAGTTCATGGCAGCAACGGCAGCAGCATGCCAGGCATTGTGGCTCAGAAGCTTGTTGAGCGAGTTGACAGGAAAGGAGCACGAAGCAGTAAAGTTATTTGTTGACAATAAGTCCGCAATCGCACTGATGAAGAATCCCGTTTTCCATGGACGAAGCAAGCATATCGATATGAGGTTTCACTTCATACGTGAATGTGTCAAGGGAAGGCAGATCGTTGTGGAATTTGTTCGCACAGATGAGCAACGAGCAGATTCACTGACGAAGGCACTGCCGGCAGCAAAACTGACAACAATGCGGCACCTGCTGGGCGTTCGCAATCTTGGGCCACATCGGGATTAAGGGGGAGTATGTTGGACTTAATCCCAGGTGGCTCAGACGCTTTAATTGGAAACTGCAGATCAGACATAGGTGAAGCAGCTCTTCCGGGATATGTTTTGTTTGGCAGTACGATTCCTCCGGATTTCATGGATCCTATAGCTGTGCGAATCTTATGATTGAACATTTTCTATTGTTAGATAGATCTTGCTGTTTTTTCCTTGTGTAACTCTGAACCACTATATTAAGTAGAGAAATGAGAAGAATAAATGATCTTTTCTTGCCTCTTGAAACTCTCTGATATATCCTGCGTTATCACCTTACAGACTATAAGGTCTTTGCATATCCACCACTTTTTAAATTAGTCGAGTATCCCTGAGAGACGCACTTCAACACAAGGCCGACCACTTAGGGAAGCATGACTCTTTAGTTCGAACATTGGTTTTGTTTCTTTTATGTGTTTTTTTTTTTCTTGAGAGTATTCCACGACCAATGTATATTTTTTTTTTAGCTTTGTACACTCTTAGACTGTTATTTTCTTATTCTATTTTTTTAATATATTATGGTTTATTCATTTTGTCAATATATATATATATATAGATATATACTTTACTTAAAAAATAAGTCTGGCCTTAGAGGGTTAACCACGAGAAGCTCCTTGAGGCAAAATATGAGCTTGTTCAAGCCTTGATGAGCTACTTAGGGCAAAGTGAGCTTGTTAGCATCCATGCAAGCTTAGTGAGACAAGCAAATCAAGCTCACCCTAGCTGGTCTTGGCTAGCTCAAACCTCGCCAAGGAACTCTTCGTGTTGAGAAAGCTATATCAGTCTCAATGGGTGTTTGCTTAGACCAGTAAAGTGAGCTCACTCAAGCTCTCTTGGTGACTGAAAGCTCGCACATGACCAGACAAACCCAGGTCAGCTCACAAGGCATGATGAAAGAAGTTAAAAGGAGTAAAGTGGTAACTTATTTAAGCATTAATGCGTGATTTAGAATTTTTTTTTTTTAAAAAAGAAGGCAGTTGTTGTTAAAAAGAAAATTCAAAGACTCTTTAAATATGGGCAAGTCACGTGTGAAAAAGTGAACACACAAGGAAAGTGACAAAAACATAAGTTCTACAACATCTTTGCTCTCATTCTATACAAGTTAATTTCAAACTTGCCAAATCTGCAGAACACAAACATCCAATGCAAGAGATCACTACTAAGAAACTAAATGGTCCATGGCAAAATCATTATTTTGTTATACCAATTAAGCTAGTTAATTAAAAATATCACTTTTATGAAAACAGGACCTTAAGCTCCCATTACTCTTGAGGCTGCAGCTTCATAAATTTATTAAATAATTCATATACGCTGTCTTAATAAAAAAATTGTTCATAATGTTTTAGTTGACTATTCAGTATTTAGTTTAACAATAATGAAGAAATCCAGACATGGGAAGTGGAAAATATCACACTTGGGAAGTACAAGATATTCATTTGTTATTTTATTTTGATAAAGGTGTAGCCAAATTTGACCATATTCGAATGATAACATGACATATAAATTTACAATTGATTTATTACAGCAATCTAAAGGAATCTGTCGATTTTAATTATGTAAAATTACTAAAATTTTATTTTTGTATTCAATACTAAGTGCGTAAGATTATTGGTGATGAAATTGTGATGTATTATTTATTTTTCTTTTTTTTGTGATGTAGGGTGTGGAGCGAGAAAAAGTTTTTCAGGGAATGGTATTGTGATGTACTGTTCGTGTTTGTGTTCATCTTCGTCGAGGAAAAAAATGAAATTTTGAGAGTGAATGGCAATGTGAAATGTAAACTCTACATGGGAGAGATTTCCCTCTTTTGTTGATACATGGATGGATGAGATTGTTAAAATTTTATTGTTTTAATGTCTACGACCTGCAGATCACTACTTCTTCTATGTTGTAATGTCCACTTGTTCAGATTATATAAGTTCAGATTTGATTCTTACTTCTGATATTAATTGCTGCAGGCAATGATTATATGTTCAGATTTGATAAGTGACCTCCTGTTTTTTATTCTTACTTGTTACTTCTTATTTGCTTCAGTTGGATTATATGTTCAGATTTGATTCTTACTTCTGATATTAATTGCTGCAGGAAATGATTATATGTTCAGATTTTTTAATAAAAAAAACAATCAATATATGTTTGTATTTATACTATAGACATTCAAAATGACTCTCCCAACACACTGGAGAAAAGTCTTGTGCAAGCATGCCTGGGCAAGCACACACATATTTGGGTAGACACGCACACATCTGGCACCATCTGGGTAGGCACAAACACATCAATGGCACCATCTTGCTGCCCAGCTGTCTCTGCCTGGGCAACCTTGGCACCAATAGGTGCTGCATCTGCAGATGATGTAGCCTTGACAAGCTGCGCAAATAATGAACATAGAATGTATCAGCACACGACTAATGTATTCCAGTATACAAAAGCATGCCATATATGAGTTCACATTTTCAACCTGGGAAGAGTATCAACAATAACTTCATATGTTAAAGATTAAGAGTTATGATAATACTGCTAAGCTTGGACTTTTTAGACATCATCACCCCAGCATAGAATGAATTCTAAAACGCTGTAAATTTCAATGACATTTAAACAAATGGTTTTGCAGCTCGCATTATATTTTTTTGTTGGAACCAAACCTGAAATAGTTGTATCTGACTAAAACAAAGGAGTGCATTCCATGTTTAAGTTACACAACATACAAACGACTTCTAAATAGGACACAGAAAATCATCACAAGAAAAGCAAAATCAAATAAATCCCCATCCAAACACATACGAAATGCCACAAAAAAACCAAAGATGTCTAAATTGAATTTAATAGCATATCCGCAGGGTGAAAATAAAGATGAAATAACATCATGACCTATGAGAATCCAAGGACCTATGAGAATCCTAATCACAACAATTGAAAGAAAAGGATAACATCATCGACATCAAAGGAAAACATAAATTAATATTTAGTAGCTTAGAAGAATTCACTCACCAAATCCAGGCACCAGAGACAAAGTGTCAATTCCATTCAATTTCAGTTCATCCAAATTATAGAGTCGCTGTGGTACCTAGGCCACAAAGATCTCATGGAAGAATTACATCCAGGGAGTAAAACCTACATAATGCATATGCATTAGACCAACTTGAATTTAGGTCAAGTATAATTACTGAATATCATAAAGTCCAATATTGTTGGGCAGATATGCATAAAATTAGTATGAATATATGGCCTGTTGATTTTCTCATTAAAGCCCATCATGCCACAATTTCAGTTGGCAAACTTTAGGAGCATGTGAAAGTACCTCCAAATAATTACCGAATTAGTAAGATATCAACAAAAAGCATGTCATGATAAGTGGTTGAAGTTTTTTATGCACAAACATTATGTATAATTCCAACATAAAGACAACAATAAGCAGTGTAAAATGCCAAGTGTTGATTTCAACAAGATCCAATCAAGCACAATCTGGCAGGGAGGTGAATCCAAATTTGATTGAGAATTCTAGAACTCACAAGCCATTTAGAACAAATTAAACACTAGAAAATCTTATAATTTTAACCAAATACAAGACTCAAAATGTCACTGCAAGGCAACAATATCTCCTTCAACCTTGCTGCTACAGATTCCAAGCAACAATATCTCAGTTCACAAAAACAAGTCTAATGAGGCAAACCTGCAAAAATACAACAAAATTTTCTGAGAATTGAATGAATTCATGTTTCATTCTAGGCTGAGATCTTGCCCCTCTATTTTTTCACATGGATAAACCTGAATCAAGGGCTGAAACTAAGGTTGCCACGCCACCAAATCTCCATACTCTTTTATAGGGCAAATCATCATGGCCACAAGAACATCATTTCTAAAGAGTAATGCTATACAGAACGAAGCAAACACACAAATCAGCCACATCAAGTAACAGAATCAAACAAGAGGTTTAGATTCCCCCACCCTTCCCTCTCCCTCTACAACAATACGAGTAGCGGTTGCCTACTAGGCCATCCAAGCTACTACACAATCTTTGTAGAGAGACGAGGGCACGAGAGAAATTTTTAAGGCATCATCATTGCCTCTGTACCTGATTTCAAGGCGAGTCGAGACTCTCAGACAACCGATCTCGTGTCCTAGCTTCTCATGCACCACCGATCCGGCTGTAGCTCCCCTTTCTTGTGCACCACCGACCTATGCCCTAGCTTCTTTTCCAAGCCAAACAAGAGAGAGGGGCAGCCGGGAGCGCAGGCCGCCTGCGGGGAGGGAAGCAACGGCCGAGAGCGGGTAGGGAAGCGGTGGTCGGAACATGGGCTAGAAGCGGCGGCCGAAAAGGGGCCAGGAGCGGGGGAGTGAGGCTGGCGGTCGGGAGCAGGGCCGGAATCGGGACTGGGAGAAGGGAAGGGAAGTGGCGGTCGGAACAGGGCCAGGAGCGGGGAGGGAGGCCAACGGTTGGGAGCGGCGAAGGGAAATGGCGGCCAGGAGCGGGAGAGAGGAGCACGAGGGAGAGAGAAAGAGAGATCGAGAGAAAGAGTAAGAGAGAGGGGGACAAAAGCTGTTTTACTTTATCTTTTTATTTTTTTTTAAATTTTTTATATAAAAAATAAAAAATAAAAGCTACGTAACCAGCCACATCAATTGTGTGGTTGGTTCGTGTAATTGCTTCGTTTTATATAGCATTACTCTAGTTTTTTTTTTATTATTATTTTCAATCAAAGAGGGGCCATTTTAATTTATACATCAAGAGAAAGACAGCATTGGCGGGCATCTCCAATCAAGCTTCATATTTCAAGTATTTTACTATATTTGATGCATGGTGCTCTATAATCCAGCGGTAAGCCCTATGCTGAAGCGCAAAATACTCTGTCACTGTAGCAGCGTTTTTTTTTTTTTTTTAAATTTAGATTTTTTGGTTTTCTGTTTTTTTATAAAATTTATGTTTATAATTTCATATTTTAATCTAATTAATAACTTATAATTTAAGTTTATATTTTTTTGTTAATAAGAAATAAAAAATTAAAGAAAATAATACACGAAATATAAATTCATTAAAATTAACAAAAATTAAATAAACAATAAAATAAAAACATAAAAAATAATCCTAACATGATGAATGTAATGTTTGTATTTATATTTTTTTATGATTTTTTTTATTTAAATACTCACAAGTATTTTTATTTTATATTTAATAAATATTTGTAATAAATATAAAAATATATATATTTTTAAATAATATAATATTTGAATTCAAAGGTTAAAAATGAAAAAGAATTAAATGTGATTAAATTTGTTGATAATAGGAATATATAAATTGTGAAGTGGAAAGAATATTCTTAGAATATTCTGTTTTAGAGTTAAAAATAGAGTTGTTGTTTGGAAAAACTTTTAATGTAGATGCTGTATTTTTGTATGTGGAAACTTCAAAAATAGAGTTTTGGGTTGGAGATGGCCTTAGCCAAGCGGCCATTAGAAGCTATAGTCGAATATATAATATTAATAATTGAGATAAATATTTGAAATTAAAATTTTATTTATCTAATAGATATTAATTCTTTTATGATAATTATTTTTAATAATTAAATAATATATAAACATTTTCTTCATGCAAAAGTGTTTGGTTGGAGCTTGCAGCATAGACAAAGATGTCAAGTGCAGCTTGAAAATATGGTAGTGCAACAGTTACGATGTGTTAATGATCATTTAGAGATTTATCATATGGTTCTGGTTAACACATGTGGCAATAGCCTACCATGTGCGCCCAGGATAATACATTAATAACTATAACTCGTAATATTAAATATTTATGCGTTGCAATCTTAGAGGGATGAAGAATATTACTCTTCCCATATGAGACTCAGTAAACACAAAATGAACAGTAATGCAACATATTTTATAGCACTATTACAATATTAATAAATGAGGGATTCGACCCTCCGTTTGCCCACTCACGCTCACATGCATTTTCAGTGTGCTAAACATAGTTTGTCTTGTAATTCTAATAAAAGACAACCAATGTTACTCATTTTGTTTTAATAAAAAATTATTATTATTATTATTATTATTATTATTATTATTATTATTATTTTTAGGCAATTTTAACTAATTTATATGGATTAAGAAAGTCAATTAAAGTTAATTAGTAATCTAAAATTTATAAAAAATTATATTAGCTTTCCAAAATTATCTTTATTTAAAATATGAGTTAATAAAATGTGTAATTCAATATGATTTATTGGAAATTATAAAAGTATATTAAATATAAATGATACATTTGGAAAAACAATATTTAATGTTTTATAAACTTTTAAAATAAACAAATAAAAAGAACCAAAGAAAAGCTCTAAAATAAAGCAAGTAAAAAAATTGAGAGGGATTACTTTATTATACTATTATTTATTTTAATGAAGTTAATTGTGATCTGCAGTAGAATACCGTGCACCAATATTTTATTATTCATTACAAACTATATAGATAAAATAGTAATAATAGTAAAAGGTCGTTTGGTTGACAGTAATAATATATTACCACGGTAATAAAATTATATGGTAATTTACAAATTATATTTATTTATAAAATTCCATGACTGAAAAATTATAAATATCACACACAATTTTGCCTCGAGAAAACCCACTTTCTTCAGCAAGAAATTGGTACTCCTCCTCAGTTCTCTCTTTTCCAATAGAAAAGATCAACATATTAATATCGAAATGCAAAGCCCTCTTTGCTTTTTCAATATTTTTAGGAATAGCACATTCTATAATAATCATTTTTCCATTATCTGATAATGCTTTCCAACAATTTTTCAAAATCTTCACACAATTTGCGTCACTCCAATTATGAAGTATACTCTGCATGAAAACATCTCAATGTGATCAACTTAATTTTTAATAGTTTGTAATTATATTAAAAGTGATTGGTCTTCCAAGAATCCATTTAAACATAAAATGAACTAAGTTATTTACATGGTTTATGTCATAATCAATGTGTGACATGTTTTTATTAGTTTTATTTTTACCTCATCCAAACATGTATATATATATATATATATATATATTTGAAGTCATACCACTCATGATGTTTTTTGAAAAATATATTATATAAAAAAATTATTATTATTATTATTAAATTCAAAGACTAGATCATTTAAAAGTCTTGAATTTAGTTACTATGCATGCATGCATGCCACTACTACTTTTAATTTTTTTAATTAATTTTTTACGTTATTATTCTGAATGTATAAAAACCAAACAACAAACCTTGAGGATGATGGCATCACCACTAGGGACACTTTCAAACATGTCTCCCCCCACAAACTCCACCCCTGCATGCAAACAATCACAACCAATTTTTAATTATTGTGAATCCATGCATATGGTTTCCAAACATATATAGATAAATAACCACAAGTTAAATAAGGTCAAGATTAACCTTGAATGGGTTTTGCTTTGGAGACAACATGAGGTAAATCAAAGTTGATGGTTTTGATGTGTGGATACTTGGATAGTATGAGGGAAAGAATGCCACCATGACCACCACCCACATCCACAAGCATATGAACACTCTCAAATCCCTTGTAGTTTTCAAGCATCTTCTTCATAAGTACAGTTGTATGGTTGAACATGGCTTGGTTGAACAGCTCACTCATATGGGGGGTTTTGTCCACATACTCATACAATGTCATTCCATGAGCCTTCACAAATGGGGAACTCCCATCTATTACTGCATGCTTCATATTTGCCCTGCATGTATACATAGAATCCAAGTGCAACTCTCATTTTTGGTTAGCTTACATATTATATGCTTAAATAAATAAATAAATAGCTAATTCAATGTTATTAAATATAAATATAACAAAACTATATCTTTTTTGAAAAATATTTAAACATTCAAAAGTTTTCTCTTAATTCATCATGATAAAGTTTTTTTAAAATAATAATAAACCATGATTATATGTATATCTTACCAAACCTATACAATATATCAATGTCCGTCACGGCATAAGTCTACAAATTAGATGCCCTCCACTCCTATATATATATCATAATTTTAAAATGATTTTATATATGCTTTCACTAAAATCATTTGAACCTTAATTTCTTCTCCAAAAAAATGTAAATAAAATTAATTAATTAAATAGGTTATATATACTACCATGCTTCCGCCCAGTCATTGGAGAGCTGCAAAAGCAAGAGTGGAGCCATAGAGACTCCATCCTCATTCTTAGTGAAGAACTTGCTAACCGGGCCCAATCCATAGCGCCTCTTGCTCTTCCCATCCTCCTCGCACTTCACCACTTCGTTCGCGGCCAAGAACCGAAGCATTCTGTCGAGCACCTCGTGGACGTCAGGGTTGCTGGTTTGGATCTTAGACGCGATCTCTTCTGGCGAGAGCAGAGCGCCGGGCCCCGCTGCTGCCATGACCTCCAGCACGTCCAGCTCGATCATGGCCTTCATCGTCATCGCCAACGAGACGCCGCTGCCGATGGCCATGGCCTTGTCGAATGCTGCTATGTCCTCCATGGGTGTTGCACAGCAATTGTTTGTGTTTATTCCTAGAGAGAGTTTGTGCTTACTTTGAGATGTCATTGAATTTTATGGTAAATATTTACCTGTTAACAATTTGATACGAAGGTACTACCCTCTCTGTTTCTTTTTATCTGTCATGATTAACCGAATCTCACATACCAAAAAACTTAGTTATTTTACCAAATTTTATATAAAATTAGTTATTTTTTAAAAATTACCCATAGTTTATATTTTCACAATTTTCTCATATTTAATTTCAACATAGAGTTAAATAAATTAATAAAGTGTTAAACCATAACTTTGAAAAAAAAAAACTAATAAATATTTTTTATGTTAAAAAATAATAAATAAATAAACATTGATTTATGAGAGAGAAAAAATAACGGATTGAGTAAAATATTATTTAATAATAATTATTTATTTTTTTAATTTAATGTTGCATGTGGCCAGCTTGGACTACTTGTTTTATGTTCTCCAACCGCAGACCAGCTTCAATCATAGTGCCAATCAAGAGTTGTTTTATATAATTATTTTTCCAACAAAAGATCAACAGTAGATTTTTTATTTAATATTACACTTTTTTTAATTTCAGAAATGAGAATGTTTTAAATTATACGGTAAAACGGTATTTTATGTGGCTTTTATAGAAAACGGATAAGCTTCCCGTTTTCAGTTTTTCTTTTTTGTTTTTATTTTAGGAAAATTATTTAAAAGTCCCTGGGAAGTTTCAAAGTTCCACTGCAGTCCCTCTGACATTTTCGTTTCCCTTTAGATCCCTCCTTTTTAAATGCAAATTCCATTTAGTCCTTGCCGTTTCTTCCGTCAGTTAAAGTGAGATGAATTTACACAAATGCCCATGTACAAAAAGCAAAAAGCAAAAAGCAACTTTCATGTCCATGTCAAATCTCATTTATTGTGAGTAAAACTATGCAATATATTATGTCAAAGAAATAATATATTTCACTCCTTCTTGTTCTACTTCTTCTTCTTGTTCTTCTTCTTCTCATCTTGGGCTGGGTTTGCCATTCTTCATCTTGGTCCGTTGCCAAAGCTCGAAGTGAACTCCTGCACGCGTAAGTTAGTTGTTGTTCTTCATGTTCTTGTTGTTGTTCTTCATGTTCTCGTTCTTGTTCTTGTTCTTCTTGTTCGTATTGTTATTGTTCTTCTTCTTTTCGATTTTGAACTTCTTCTTTTTGTTTTTATTGTTGTCGTTGTTGTTCTTCCTGTAATTGTTCTTGTTATTTCTTCTATTACATTGTTATTTTTTTTATTGTTGTTGTAGTTGTACAATAGAAACGTACTCTGCCGTGGCGAGATTCAAAGGAGAAGGCCGTGTGCTACAATTTACTGTATTAAGTTCATGGGAGTCAGTTATGGGTGAGATATGTCCCTGTTGGTCCCTAGATGCTTCTGAAGTGATAGTGAAGTTCGTAATGCCTGACTCATACAAGACGCTTTGCCCCATTGAGTTTGAAGTGCATTTTCAACGGATGTGTCATATATACCATAGCTTTAACAAGTTCGTCGTCGACATCATTGTCGAGGAAGTGCGTGTCTCTGCAAATGGAAACTCGGGCCTGTTGATCCCATCGTAATAAAACAACGAACTCTGGTAGTTGTCAATTGTGTTATACGTGTTGTTCTTTAAATAAATTTCTGCCCTTTTGAATGTGAAATTTATTTCGTGTCGTATATTATTGTTTCCTGTGTATAATATTGGTTTCCCTGTGTATAAAATTATTGTCCTGTGTATAATATTGGTTTCCTGTGTATAATATTAGGTTTCATGTGTATAGAATTAGGTTTTCTGTGTATAAAATTCACTTTATGTGTATATAATATTTTGTTTCCCTTGTATTTCTGGGTTTTCGAAAGCAGGGGGTTCTTGTCGGACAGCATAAACCCGAATGGAGATAGTTTCCTCTCCCAACATAATTCTTCTGGGGCGCTGAATGTTACCGAGTGTACCGATGCACGTGATTGTTCAAGTTTGGAAGTAGGCCAACGGTTTGAGAACGCAGATCATTTTCAAGATTGCTTGCGAAGCATAGCTATCAAGAAAAATTTAGACTTTACGTTTATAAAAAATGACAAAGTGAGGGTGACTGTAAGGTGTGCTGCCCCAGAATGCCAATGGAGAGTGCATGCTTCTAAAGAGGGAATCCATGACACGTTCCGGCTGAAGACAATGCAACCAACTCACATTTGCGGTGGAGGCATTGGTACGACAGCGCATCCAAAAGCAAGCAAGAAGTGGGTTTCCGAGGAATTAGCAGGGGCTTGTCTATGGGTCGCTTAAACCATACTTTGCAACGTTAGCATATAAACACAATATTATACACCGAAAACATGAAAATATACACAGGAACATAATTCTATACACAGGAACGTAATAATATACACAGGATCATGATATTATACACATTAAAGCAATATTATACACAGGAAAGCAATTTTACACAAAGGAAAGCAATATTATACACAAGAACATAATTTTATACACATAAACATCATATTATACACAGGAACATCATCTTATACACAGAAAACCATTTTCATGCACAGAAATAACTCATTCGTCCAAAATTTCACACATTTTAAACATCAATATAAATAACTTACTTCTTTTACTTTCATTGATTTCAATAGCGGCTTGATAGATGATTGACATAAGTATTGTTAAATGGAAATTGTTAGTCACTACGTACGAAAGAATATGTTCGTAGTTCCTATTTGCGTCACTTACCATGTTGACAACGTTTGAATCATAAATGTCTGATTGGAGTGACGAGTAGTGCATGTACTGCTTCTTTTGATTGTTCAAAACGAGCAGATGGTAATGACCATTGAGGACGATTGCCCTAAGTATTAGCTCCGTCGTCTTGTGCCCATATATGACATCTTTCATCAGGTACAATGCTTGTTCAGCTGCAAATTGCAATTTCTGCATTACAAGCGCCAAGGGCCGCGTCAGAACTACACGTTTCTTGAACTCCAATGGATTTCTTACCAATTCATCACGGAGTATAAGTACAAGGGCATCCAACACATCAACGTGTACATTTTGTTTCCCTTCGAGAAGGACGAACAGTTGGTTACGGGTGGTAAACCCGTTAGCATCAGCGTCCCTCCAAATGACAGAACTATATAGAGAAGTATACATGAGACCATAAAATTATACATAGAAAACACAAAATATACACAGGAAACTAACAAATATACACAAGATAATAAAAACAATACACAGGAAAGTAATTATATACACAGGAAATAAAAATAATACACATTAAACATATTTTATACACACAATATCATAAATAATCACAGGACTCAGCATGATAAAGACATGAAACATATATCATACGAAACAAAAACAATACCTATCGACACTTGTGTTCAGGTAGATGGTGATGTCTGCTCGTTCGAGTTTGTTAAGCTTTGCAAAATCGGGGTAGGTCTTCCTCTGTGGAAGGAAACTTGAGTCAGGCTTTTTCTGATCCTCGTAATAGACCTATCCTTTTGCTTTAGTCTGGTATGGAACAAACGCAAGCGGATCCTTTGCCGGTTTATAGTTCCGCAACCCGGTCACGGATTCAAGTAGCCCATCGACATGAATGAAGTGATATACACAGTAAACCGGTTTATACACAGGAAATAACTCATTCACCCAAAGTTCCAGACATTTTAGACAGCAATAGAAATAACTTACTTGTTTTCTTTTGAGTGATTTCAATAGCGGCACGATAGACGTCGCCTTTATGAAACTGGGCTCCCCGTAAGAAGGTGAAGTTACCTCTTTATTTAATTAATAATTTTTTTAAATATTTTCAAATTGTTTAATTAAATTCAATTGGTGGATAATTAGAGAAATTTATTTTTTAAAGATGTTAGGTAAGAACTTGATTTAAATAATGGATATTAATAAATAATTTTTTTATTTATTTCTAATAAAATATTTTTAATAGATTATTAATGAATAACATAGCAATTTATTATCTAACTAGATTTTTCAAATTTAATTTAATTAGTTTAAAATATTGAGATAAACATTTAAACTATAGTAATTGATAAACAATTAAATCATAATATAAAAATAAAAAAATTATCTTGTGGCATATTTATTTAAACTATATTAACTGATAAAAAATTAAATCATAAACAATTAAATCATAATGACAAAAAGGAGGGGCAAAAAAGTCATTTTAGATGTGTGATATGATGGTAAGTTGTCAGGAGGGCATTGTTGTAATTTCACCGCCGTTTGAATGCCTCCGTCTTCTCCGTTACCTTGCTTTGGATTGAAAAGTAATTTGTTTAAAAAGGAAGGACTTATGAGGAAGCTGAAAATTTGGAGGGATTATATGGGAAAAATCAAACTTCTCGGGGACTTTCTGGTACTTCCCCGTATCAACAGTAGATTTTTTATTTAATATTACACTTTTTTTAATTTCAGAAATGAGAATGTTTTAATTATACGGTAAAACGGTATTTTATGTGGCTTTTATAGAAAACGGATAAGCTTCCCGTTTTCAGTTTTTCTTTTTTGTTTTTATTTTTTGATACAAATTTTTATTTTAACACGTTAAATGTTTTTAATTATATTTTTTTTAATTACAGATTTTTTTGCACTTTAACCTCTCATTACTTTTATAATTATTTAAATAGCTTATTTGTAGTTTTTTAACCCAATTTTTTTTTAAATTGTTACTAAAATATAAAACATTATTTAAAATTAGAATTATTATCATGTTTTATTAAAACGAGAATTATTTTAAATTATTTTATTAATATTTTGATTATTATTAGAGTGATAATTATTGAAGTAGGAATTATCTAAATTTTTTTTCTTATTATTAGTAAATTATTATTATTATTATTATAGAGAGAATTATTTTAAATTATTTGGTTGTTGATTTCATTATTATTAAAAAAAGGAATTATTTTCAATTATTTCAAATAATTTGAAATTTGAGTATCGAATTGTCTCCTAAAAGTTGTATGCTTCTGATTGCCACCAACCAAGGCCCTTCAAATAAGCTTTCATTTGAATAGTCCAAACTTGATACCAAATGTTAGGAGCAAGAAACAAAGAAGAGATGTAAAGGAAAAGAAAATAATGAAAAACAATATTTATTGAAATGTAATCCTTAGTTACATATATTCCAAGTAAGTTTGGTATATGTCTTGTCATTGTACTCCTGGTAGGTAGATATCTTATCATCACCTAACCATGGTTAGTTTGATAATTATGATCCATATTATTGAAGAAGAAGATGAACTTCCTTTGGGCTTCCCATGGGGATATAACTCTAATAAGACATCTACCTACCAGGACCCCATGTATTGTCCCTTTCCAAATTTAATCTCTCAAATGCTAGCTACTGAATACCATATGAAGAAGATCTACGCATGGGCAAGGGAATATAGAAAATGGAATGTCAATGGGGAGTACCTCTTTTCTTGCATAAACCTTCATCGTGGCTCCAAGACTTAAGCCCTAAGTAACTAAATCATAGTTATCAAACTAACCATAAATATGCATGCTATTAGCTAGAACTATCTCACTAAAAACTAGGTCAACACATAATAAACTATGTTTGTTATGTTGACCAATACAATGACTACTTCTTAATAATTACATGTGTACGTTAGTGCAAATGCACTTTAATGATTGGCATAATTTGACACCTAGTCAAGGTGACATGGCAAGCATGATGACATGGCATGGAGAATAACGTGGAATGAAGGATGACATGGCAATCAAACTTGGCTAGGTGGAATATATCATGAGAGATCTTGGAGAAGTTATTTTTGGCAAGAAATTGCAACTCTCATGAAGATTAAATGAAGATCTTTGTTGAAGTTATTTTAGGCAAGAAGATCAAGTAAGCAAGTAGATGGAATCAAGATCTCATCAAGACCATATTTAGAAGATGTGATTGAAGACTAAATATGGGTGGAGCTAAATAAAGAAACAACCTATCAATGGTATGATCTTGAAGACTATTGAAGGCAAGATTTGAAGAACTTTAATAGAGATGATATGAATTCTATTAAGAGTATGTTTGAAGATGCGCCTATTGTTGCAAGATTCAACTGATTGAATGAAGATCTTTGTAGAAGATTTGAAGACCAAACTTGGATGAAGTGAAGACTAAGTTTGGCAAGTTTCATGAAGACGCACATAGGACGTGCTCCCCTTGCGAGGGGGCTGTGTGGTGAGGAGCTGAAGAGAGAGGTTAGTTGCTGGTAGTTTGGATCAGGTGATCGGGCTGCATCGACTCCGACAGAGGGTCTTGAGGTCGCTTAGCAATGGAGCCAGAATTCAGCCAAGCCAACAGTCAGGGTCATGTTGCAACATATGTTATAACATAAGTTGCGACATCTAATTTCGGAAGGTTCTAAAGTTATAAACCGTGGAGATTCTAAAAAGGGTATGCGCTATATTTGGGATGTTGAGGCGTCTATATATACCACCTTGGTCTAGGATTTTGTACGACTCTTGAAAGAGGGAGTAGGGAGGTACCGGACAATCTAGAGAGGGTAGTATTCTTGTATTGTGAGAGAGTGACAAGTGTGTTTTGTACTCTTCTATCTTTTACCCCTTTTTAGTGGATTGTTGATCTCCGAGCATGGCCCCCCAGATGTAGGCAAGTGGATGTCGAACTGGGTTACCAACGTCTTGTGTCTCTTCTTGTGTGGTTTGTGTTTGCTTTTCTTGAGTGCCTAAGTGAGTGAGTGTTCCTCTAAGTTCACAAACCCTAACTGGCGGAACTAACAACATGTTTTATTGATAGATCAACTCCTAAACTTATCTAGATATTTCATCATGTGTGTAACTTTAATCAAACCGGAACAAAATCCCCTTGGTTAAGGAATTTAAATCTATGAAATCACCATGTTATTGCATCTATCCCAATGATGAAAATCAAGAGAACTAAATATGGTTTTCTGCAAGAACCATCAACAAAACCGATCTTGTTTTTGGCTAAAAGAGCTATAATCATAGCTTTTTTCCAAGACCCAAAGCCAGCACCATCAAAATTTAGGAAACAATAACATTACCCGGATTATCATTGTTTGAAGATCTAGAATATGGAATGCCTCTTCCAAAACTAGTATCCACCATTGTTGCACAACAAGAAAATCAATAGTAAACACCAAAGAAGCTTGATGAAAACCTGACAGAATGCTGAAAAATCAATTGAACTGCCCTAATACCATGTTGATTTACAACTAAAACCTAGAAGAACTTCAACACATCCAAGAAGAAAGAACAAGAGACAAGAACTAGAACAAGCAAAAGAAGAACTATTAATAGAATGAATCAAAATTGAATACAATTGTGGATGTTCTCTTTTTATACTAACACTGTGTTGGGGTTTTAAGGCAATGTAACAAAGAAAAAACCTAAGGAAGTCACTGTAGTAATATTACCATTGTTCTGTTCATGTGCGGTCCGTCTGTAGGCCCATACTTCCTCGCACACCCTCTGCCAACCCTCTGCGGCTTGTGTGTGGCCCGCATAGCCTTCTGCCAATAAAGCACTGTAGCAAAATTATTGTTTAAGGGTGTTGTTCACCAGTGTTGTAGCAAACACTGTTTATGTACGGCTATGTGCGGCCTAGAATTGCCCGCACACCTCTCTGATCACGATCCTGTGCGGCCTGTATGCGGCCTGCATACCTTACATCCAAGTTTGTAGAGGTTCCTTAAGGCTCCTATTGCCTTCCCAAACCTTCTACAACTCTTCAAAGCTTCAAAATAGCCTTAAAACACTATCAAACCCCTCAATATATGTTAGAATGAGATGACCAACAACAACACACTCAAACACGAAGGTTTTTGCATGGAAACTCTACAAATCTAGAGAAAAGCCACGAAACTCCATAGAGCCTCTGAAATGTGTTTCACTATATCAGTTATGGAATGACAAGATTCTTCTCTAGGTACTACTAGAGGAATAACGACAATGCATCAACAAGAAGATTTCAACAACACATTTATCATCTCAAGAATGGATCTACACAACAAACATCAAGAAGAAGATAAAATGAGGAAGCAAACCATAAGGCCCAGGAGAGCTACTTGCAAAGATCACTCCAAAGAATTTGGATGAATTCTAACACCAATTTGCCGATCAACCTCTTGCCCTAGCTCAACCTTCTCTTTCTTCCTTCCACTTTCTTCTTGGTTTCTCTTCTCACTTCCCCTAAATTATGTACAGTCAAATCTCCTCAATCATACAAATGATGGAATACCATCATCCAAGCTTCTCTTGTCAATTATTCTTTTGCCCTCCAAAAGTTGACATAGTATTTTTTATTTTTTATTTTTATTTTTATTTTTTGTTAACTTAGGCCTTGGAGCCCAACCATTATTTCATCCACCCACCAAATGGGCTGGACTCAACACACTGTAATATTTTTCTTACACTTGTAACTAATCTAACAGTTTCCAAGAGCTGGCATAACTAACTTGGCGATTTGGCATAACTGCTTTGCTTATGTGTAGAAGTATGCTGACATGGACTGCTAACGTGACCAAGTTTAGCGTCCTCCTTTTTCTCTAGCTTTTCTTTGTTTCACTGCTTTAACTTTCATTCATTCTTCAGTGCTTAATTCCTATAATATTCCAAGAATTTCCACGTGATGATATATATAATAACTTTCTTTTTCAACACATTTATATATATTTTTTAAAAAAAATATAGAATTTAAATTCCTTTCAATGCTTGGGATTTAGCAATAACATTTACAAGATAATTAATATACCCATTACAAGAATTTCATATGTATCAATTAATGTTTATCATTTACTTTCATATGTTATTTTATTTAAAAAAAAAATTAATATTTTTTTTAATCTTATAATGTTCAAGATTCTTGAATATGATATAAAATGGGCTTTTTTACACTATAACCATCTTTTTTTTTTTTAAATTATCAAAATAACCCTATCCAAAATATATTCACCAAACTAACCATGAAACCATCACATCAACCCCATCTCATCACCCATGTCTTTTAAAATATAAAATATTAGGTATTTTTCAAAAACACCCTTTATTTTAAAAAAAATACAAAACAAAAATATTTTTATTTTTTAAACCATTTTCTTAAGTTATTATTAATAAATATTTATTATTATTTTTATAAAAACCAAAAGAATAAAATAATTTTTTAACTGGATTATTTTAAAAGATATATTATTTTAATATATATATATATATATTATTGTTTTTTAAAAACACAAAAACTTGACAGGAAACAACACATTGATTACACACCAGGTAGGCTTCAAGATAAGAAATGACGTGCATTGATTGCACACCAAGTATGTTTCAAATGTAGTAAGAATCTGATTTCTCCTATAAAACTGGTTGTGCATGCCTACTTGATAAGAAACAACATGCATTGATTACACACCAGATAGACTTCAAAATAGGAAATGACATGCATTGATTACACAACAAGCAAGCTTCAAATTTAGAAAAAAATCTGATTCCTCCTATAAAGCTATTAGATTCTTACTACATCTGAAATCTACTTGGTGTGCAATCAATGCATGTCATTTCTTATCTTGAAGCCTACCTGGTGTGTAATCAATGTGTGTTGTTTCTTATCAAGTTTTGGTGTTTTTAAAAAATTATATATATATATATATATTTTATAAAAAAATAATATATCTTTTAAAATAATCCAGTTAAAAATTTATTTTATTCTTTTGGTTTTTATAAAAATAATAATAAATATTTATTAATAAAAACTTAAGAAAATGGTTTAAAAAATAAAAATATTTTTGTTTTGCATTTTTAAAAAAATAAAGGGTGTTTTTGAAAAAATACCTAATATTTTATATTTTAAAAAACATGGGTGATGAGATGGGGTTGATGTGAAATGTGAATCATGTGATGGTTTCATGGTTAGTTTGGTGAATATATTTTGGGTAGGGTTATTTTAATAATTTAAAAATATGATGATTATAGTGGAAAAAAGCCCATATAAAATCCATCTAATTTCAAAGTTTGAAAGTTTGATATATATAATAAAAATATATCTACAATGACTTCTAATTCAAAATTGGTTCTTCAAACATATTTCTCAAATAAACTTTAAGTCTTCTATGAGGACCTAGACCAAATTTGAGGATTATAAGATATAAGGTTCAAAGAGAAACTAGGTGTTTCATGTATCATTCAAGGGGAAAAATTCAAAATTTTGACTACCACTAGTACAACGATAACAATCATGATTTTAATCTTATATAAATATATTTAATCTCGAAAATGACATTGCAGTACTGTTTTTTATATAAAAATATCAACTGATGAATTGTTCAACTAGTCGGTATAAGTCCATTATCAATATTTGCAAGGGTATTTGGTTGAGAGATATTGTAGTGTATTATTATTATTATTATTATTATTATTATATATATATATATATATATATATATATATATATATATATATAATACATCAACTCAATAACTATTAATTTGGTTTCTAGCATCCGATTTTTTGTGTAAAGTATTGGTGTTTTATTGAGAACAGTGATTCAAATCTCAGTATACAAAGAATTACGCAGAATAAAGGCATATATATTATTAACTTGTGGTTGCATTAATTCTATACATGTGTGCACTGTAGACACTTGACAAATAATTAGATTGAGTTTAATTATATATATATGATTTTAGATTTACATTAAACGCTTTAATCAAAGTGATTATTTAAAAATACATAATAATAAAAAATCATAAACAATGTAACTCGCAATTGTCTATTATTTTAATATATAGTGATTTATTTATTTTTATTGAAAAACAAGTGCAAAATGAAGATGTTAAAGAAAAACTACAACAAAGTTGTCATGTGTTGTCACTTACACACATCTCTACTTGCAGAATTCCATGACAGCAAAATTATAAAGATTACATGCAACTTTAAACTTTGAAAACCCACTCTCTTTAGCAAGGATTTGATACTCTTTCTCGGTCCTCTCTCTCCCTCCAACGCAATAGGCCAACATCATCACATCGGCAAGAAAACCAGTGCTTACACCATTAGCCTCTTCAAGTGTTTCTGGAAGAACAAGTTCTACAACAATAACCTTTCCGTTAGCTGGCAATGCCTTCCAACAATTTTTCAATACCTTCACACAGTGTGCATCACTCCAATCATGAAGTATCCACTGCATATGAATATCAACCTCATCATAATCAAACCAACATATATATATTATACATAGTGGCTAATTAATTAACAAAACAACCAACCTTCATGAAGATGGCATCACCACCACTCGGTACACTAACAAACATGTCTCCTCCTACAAACTCCACTCCTGCATGCAAATAAACACAACTCTTTAAAAACATACGCAGATGTAAAGTTATTACAACACACCTGTACTTTCAGTAAGATATGAACATCCTACACTAAGGACAAATACATGCCAATAGAGCTAGAAGTTATTGGCAACTCTTCAATGTAATTAAATCCATGCATGGTTTCTAGACATACATACAAAATTAACTACAAAAGGCAAATAAGATTAAGAATATTAACCTTGAATGGGTTTTGCTTGAGCAACCACATGAGGTAAATCAAAGTTGATGGCTTTGATGTCCGGGTACTTAGAGAGGATGATACCCAAAGTGGCACCATGGCCACCACCCACATCCACAAGCACATTGATCTTCTCAAATCCCTTGTAGTTTTCAAGCACCTTTTTCATGAGGATGGCAGTCTGGTTGAACATGGCCTTGTTGAAAATCTCATTGAAAATAACATCTTTGTCAGCACGCTCAAACATGTTCATTCCATGTGTCTTAATAAATGGTACACTTCCATCTAATACTGCATGTTTGATATTTGCCCTGCGTGTACATCATCTCAGTTAATTGGTCATTTCTTTATTCTAATATAAAACCCTCATTTTTAATTAGCTTACACATATTCTAAAATAAATAAATAAGCTTTTCTTTTCCATATAATCTGATGTTAATTATCTTTATTTAAAAAAAAAACCATTTTTCTCATATAAGAAAAACATTATTTCCCAACTAAGCATTTTCTAACATCTTATACTTAAATATACATATAGTAATTTTTTTTAATTTATTAATATTAATATACAGTTATTGTTATTTTAAAAACTAAGATTTTATTTTTAAAGTATTTGATTTTTATTAATATTAATTCAAATATTTTCTCTTAAACTTATTAATCTTGACAATTTTTTTTTTGACAAAAACGACAAGTGTTCCCACAAAAAATTATCAAAAAATAAGCAAACACAGTGGTGCACCAATTACAGTTTTTTATCAACTCCCTAGAGATTTATTAACTTTATCAAACATCACAAGGGGTGATTTAAGTCCCACTATATGCAGGCCTAAAAGATTTTTAGAAACCAAAATAAATTAATAAGGAAATAAATGTGATGTTCTCTCACAAAAATACTTAGTAAATAGTGAATGAATAATAATGATACAATATATCTACAATATTTACATAATATTATCTACCCACGAATTAAATCCACTACATCATTCAAGTCCACCCTTCAACATCATTTTAATTACTGAAATTGCCAACTCACCATAATAAAATATATATAACAAAAACAAATTTATCTCTTGACTAGACAAACTCCACTCCGAATAAACTATTGACTCCACCTTCTTTTTTTCCTTATTATATAAAATTATTTATTATATTTCTCCCTTAATCTATATTAACATTTCCATTCCTCTGTTGTTATAATATATATATATATACATATAATAAAATAAATCAAATCAAATAAATCAAATAGAGCGTATATTAATATACCATGCCTCGACGAAGATGGGGTGTTGATTCTTGAGCACCATTGGAGCCACAGATCCATCACCCTTATTCTTAGTGAAGTACTTGCAAACCGGGCCCAATCCATAGCGCCTCTTGCTCTTCCCATCCTCTCCCACAACCACCTCACAAGTCACCACTTTGTGCGCCGCTAAGAACCGAAGCATTCTGTCGAGCACCTCATGGGCGTCCGGGTTGCTGGTTTGAATCTTCGACGCAATCTCTTCCGGCCAGAGCCGTGCGTCCGGCCCGGCTTCCGCCATGATGTCCAGCACGTCCAGCTCAATCATGGCCCTCAGCGTCATCGGCAACGCGATGCCACAGCCGAGATCCATGGCGTAGGCGAATGCTAGTATGTCCTCCATTGGTGTTGCACGGGAGATGTTTGTGTTTATTCCCAAGAGAAGAGAGAGTTTATGGCTTGTGTTTTCCGGCCTTGGTTTGTTGTGCTTTTTATAGTGAAACTTGATAGTAGAATTTTCTATGAAAATGATTTATTTTTATTTTTATTTTTTTAAACACTTTTATTTTGGACTAAGAAGTTGCCAACATTGACGGTTGTTTGATGATGAGGTGGGCAGTGAACCCCGCCGTCGATTTTTTGGAGTCAGTGATAGTTTTATTTATTTATTTATTTTGAAAAAAAAAAGTTTGTAAGCCGTAATAAAAATATTATAAAATAAATTTAATTGTTGAAGGATGTGATTTATTTATTTATTTATTTATTTATTGACTCATGAATTCCTTAAAATAAGGATTAAAGTTTTACATTATATAATCCAAAATTATTTTAATGGACTCATAGTTATCAACCAAATGACTTAGCGGAATTAGTTTTATTACTAAAAACGAATGTGTATGAGACATGCATTTAAGAAGTCTTGAAGTTGAGTTTCATTGGATGTAGTAGTTGTAATGGTTCCAGCTGTTATTGTGGGTTTGCTACTCAACCCACCGAGCGCTACAGCTGATGGATTGTATCGCCTGGTAAGGGTGCATGTACTGGATGATCAATTCTCAACCGTTTGCATAGCCCGAGAAGCATATATAGCATTTGCCACTTTTTTTAAAAAAACATAGTGATTATTAATTTAAAAATTAATGATTTTAACTAAATATATGCATATATAATCAGTTCAATTTATTATGGTAATAGCTAAAGCCTAATGGTCACGGTTTCTTCACGTTTATCAAAATAATTATAATAATAAAATAGAAAGTTATAATAAGAATAATAATTTTTTAGATTATTGAAGTATAAGATGAAAACATATTAAAGTATAAAAAATTGCTTTTTTAATTATAAATTATGAAAGAAAACTCATGGCACTCTTTTCCGCAATACTTTAAATCTTTTGACAATTCTTTTTTTTTTTTTTTTTGAAAAATTAAGGGATTCTTCTTTATTTGTGTTTTCATGAGTGCATTGAATGGGGAAAAATAATATTAAAATAAATTAACTTATGATAGCATAGTATTTGCTATTACAATATGTTTGATTTGATTTAAATTAAAGTTCTAATTTGGAACAAAAAATACTAGAATAACGTGGAGATATATTTAATTATCTTTTGGTTTTTTAAACAACGTTTTTATTAGAATAAAATGAAAAAACAACAAAGATTATGTGCAATTTTCTATTCATATATCATATTAAAACAATATTTATTTGTTTTAATTTCTCCTATAAATATATTTATTAATCTATATCATAAAATATACTTTATTCATATTAAATTAAATGCCCACCAACCTCCGATAATGACTTTCTTTTACAACATATCAGCAAATATCATTTCAACAATTCAAACGTCTTTGTATACTTGAAATTTATCAAGAACACGCTACTTCGATCATTTTCATTTAAATGCAATTTTTTACAAAAAATTTTAGTACTTCTCTTACCGTTATACTTTTCAAGATCTTTGAACATGATAGGAAATCCATGCAGCCAGTTTGAAATTTCTACCATTGGATAAATAAAACAAAAATAATGCCCTTGACGGTCAAGCTTAAAATTTCCCACCAAACATATTTTCCAATTAAAATTAAATTTTTCTTTAAGAACATATGTTACCTTTGAGGACTTCTGGGAGATAAGGACCAATGAGAAAACTCCACAGTTTTAGATACTAAGACTATTCTTTAGTCATCCGTAAACTTGGAAATAAGAACCCATATGCCTTGACTTTCATTCACTTGATGAGCTCTTGTGATCATGATTTTTTTGTTTTTTTAACCAATTGCGATAAATGCATATGCTTTCAAGATGTGTGTATGTATAATTGATCATCTGGTCTATGCACTCTCATCTATCTTGTACAAAAATTAGACTATAAATTCACTCTCATAAGTGAGAACTTTTTGGCAACTATAGTTTTTATCGTGTTTTAAATCAAAACAATAAGACTCCCGTAATAATGTTTTTTTTTTGTTTGCAGACGAACCAGTGCTATTGGACCAAAAATCTTTTAGCATCATGATATTTATCTTATATTTTTTTTGTTAAAAAAATGACATTTTTAAGTTTTTGTTAATGTAATAATACTAATCAAGCCACTTGTATAAGCAGCTACTTTCATGGTCAAACTAGAAGAAATAATTATCACTGACTTTTCAAGAGAAGTTGAGAGTTAAATACAATTTATTTGTTCTAATATTTCTTTGTCATACTTTTCTTTATATGATAAGATAAACGTGCATGAACTAATAATATCAGTGCCAATGATTTGTCAACCAAAAGATAATAAGGATTCTACTTTGTACATTACTGTTAAAATGTTTTATTTTCTGCATAGTTTTTTTTTTTCAAAAAAAAAATTACTCATAACTAAACTTGTATTTGCCACAATAGGTCCAAGGGCATTTTTTTCATTAAAATCTTGAAGTTATCTTCTTAAATGTCCTTTGTTGTTAATTGTGCACAGAAAGCCTCTTTTGACGCTTCTGACCGTAATTTCTATTTTGTTTAAAAAAACTACTGATTTTTAAAAAGTATTATTATTATTTATTTATTTATTTATTTATTTTCCAAGATGAGAGACTAGTCACTAAAGAAGCAAAGGTGTACATCGCCTTAACTACGGTTTGTATGACCAGTGCACATGTGGGCGCAATAATCACCCACAGTTCCTACCCCATAACTCTTAGACGAAGTGAACTCATGGCCAGAGCGCCAATTGACCTGAAAACCATTGGCTAAACTTTAATAGTCAATCAACATATATTTTAAATAAATATATTACATATTTCTATACAAATTGAATTGTTTCTTATATGACTCTGATCTCAGATTCCATTTTTTCTTTTTTTTGTTTTTTTGGATAAATCATTATAGTTGATTGTAATGGATTAATCTCACAGGAAGAACAGAGACAGAAAATATACCCTCTCAAAGAGATTTACTCATTCATCATTCAATTCACCAGAGAATCATCCAAGCATCAACTCAATATTAGAGTATTCAAGCTAATAACCAGTTCAATTCTCTCAGGTCTAAAACATATAAGGTCTAAGCATCCAAATGACTGCTAGAATAGAACAACTAAGGCGAAATTCACATCAAGGAAATAAGTAACTAGCAATCGAATGATTACTTATTGTTCTACTAATATAAGTACTAATAGACCTGGAAAACCTTCAGTTACCTGCCAGAATCCATGGCCTCTGAACTCTCAGTCTCCTCTCACCATTCAGCTCCCTTTCTGCCTTTTCCCTTCCCTTTTATAGTCCCTCCAGTCATTGCTCATATGGGCCCATCAGTAAAAATGGCCAGGACATGCTACGCGCAAGAGCCCATTTTGACTCGTTGGTTGCATTACTGTCTTCATGGCCCTCACATATGGATATGTAACATTCATTAACATATTTTTGAACAAACTTATAGTAAGGAAATCTTTAAAAAATAAAATCTTTATGTTGTTTGTTTGAAGAGTATTTTTCATTTCTTATTTCTAATTTCAAGAAGATAAGCATATTAATCACGTAAATTTGGGTATTTATACTAGTTTTTGTTAGTGCAAATGCACTTTAAGTTGGCATAATTTGACACATAGTCAAGGTGACATTACAAGCATGATGAGGTGGCATGGGTAATGACGTGGAAAGAAAGATGACATGGCAAACAAACTTGGCTAGGAGGCAAAAAAAATCCTTGAAGATCTTGGTGAAGTTATTTTTGGCAAAAAGTTGTAATTTTCATGAAGCCTAAATGAAGACATTTATATTTTTGGCAAGTGGATCAAGCAAGCAATATCTTGGAGTCAAGATCTCATCAAGACCATATTTAGGATAAAGATTTGAAGACTAAATATGGATGGAGCTAAATACCTATCAATGGTATAATTTTGAAGACTATTGAAGGCAAGATTTGAAGAACCCTAATAGATAAGATATGAAGTCTATTAAGGGTATGTTTGAAAATACGTCTATTGTTGGCAAGATTTGGATTATTGATTGAAGATCTTTGTTGAAGATTTGAAGGTCAAACTTGGATGAAGTGAAGATCAAGTTTGGAAAGTTTAATGAAGACGTACAATGGCGTGCGCCCTTACGAGGGGACTGTGTGGTGAGGAACTGAGGAGGGAGGTTAGTTGCTGGCAGTCATGATCAGGTGATATGGCTGCATCAACTCGGACTAAGCATGACCAGGTGGTTGATGGGTCTTAAGGTCGTTTAGCAATGGAGGCAGAACTCAGTCAAGCCAGCAGTCAGGGCCATGTTGCAACATATGTTACAACAAAAGTTGCAACAGCTAATTTCGAAAGTTTCTAAAGTTAGTAGCCGCAGAGATTTTAAAAGAGGTATGTGCTATATTTGGGACATTGAGGCGTCTATATATACTACCTTGGTCTGAGATTGGGTACGACTCTTGAAAGAGGGAGTAGGGAGGTACCGGACAATCTAGAGAGGGTAGTACTCTTTATATGTGAGTGAGAGTGACAAGCGTGTTTGTACTCTTCTATTATTACCTTTTTTAGTGGATTGTTGATCTCCGGGCTTGGCCCCCCAGAGGTAGGCGAGTGGACGCCGAACTGGGTTACCAACGTCTTGTGTCTTCTCTTGTGTGGTTTGTGTGTGCTATTCTTGAGTGCTTAAGTGAGTGAGTGTTTCTCTAAGTTCACAAACCTTAACTGGCGGAACTAACAGTTTTAAAAATATCAAAATAAAAAATAAAAGAGAGAACAGGAGAGGGGAAAGAGACAGAAAGCAAATGTGTTTGGGTGGACTAGAGGTGTTATTATAATAATTTTTTCAACCGAGGGAGTGGGGTGGGAAGAGACCGTTGGACATTGATCCAATGACCCCCTTGGATATGTGCGTAGTCGTTGAACATTAGTCCAGTGTCCTCTCGGGGAATATACACACACACACATTAGTTATTAATTGAGGACAGATGTATAATTTATTTCATATGTTATTTAAATTCAACAAACTTATAGATACAATTTTGTTTTAGTTATTTTTGAATTATTTATAAATTTATTATTATTGTTTATATTTGAAATGAATACATTTAAATTATATGGAAGTTGAAATTTTGGAATATTTTAAAATATTATAAAAAAAAGGTAAACATTAAAAAATAATAAAAAAATTTCTCAGTTGCGTTTGGCTGCGGTTTATAACCGCCATAAAATCCATGAAATGCAAACCACTTGTATTTTGAGGTGATTATAAAACCGCCGTTAAATGCGCATAAAACCGTTGTGAAATGCAAGTAGTATTTAGCGGCGGTTATTCCGGCAGTTATTTAAAACCGCCGCGAAATGCTTCGTGACGGCGGTATTCGTGTCGGTTTATAAACCGCCACACAAGTGATTTGGCGACAGTTCAACCCGCCATTAAATGATATAAAAACCGCCGCAAAATGCATGTTTTGTTGTAGTGAGCGCACACCACAATCAATCAAAAAGGTGTAGAATGATTTGACCGAGAAAACACCATTAGCAATGCGATTCCAGTGTTTAAGATCTTTGGAGTCCCTATTCAAATTTAGTAGGTAATCCTTAATAGATGGATCAAAATCTCTTAAGATATGACGGAGAGTAGGGGCTAAGGCATTTACTGTGCCGCCAGAGACTGAAGTATCTGCAAACAAATCTGGCCACAGATCCTTAGGGGATCGTCCACCTACCTAGCCATCATGCCAAAAGTTGGTGGACCTGCCATCTTGAATAGTGTGAGAAATACATTTTTGAAAGGCAGGTAAACAGTCTAAGATGCCTCCCCAAAAGAATGATTTTGAATTATTTGGCAAATTAAACAAGTTCCAGTGTTGGTGATGCTAGTAATAGTTGAATTTTATCACTGAGGATCCACACCAATTTCGCTTCCTGTTAACTAGTCTAATTCTAGCCTTGTTAATATCTAGACCCTTCCATAAAAAATCACGGCGAATACGATCTATAGCTTTGATGACCCAAGCGGGTAGCTTATAGATTGACATCCAATAAGTGGGTATAGATGTAAGCACAGAATTCACCAAAGTGAGCCTGCCTCCAATAGAAAGCATTCTAGATTTCCAAGTTGCTAATCTAGAATGAATCTTAGAGATAATGGTTTCCCAATCCTAACGGTTAGGACACTTGCCTAAAATTGGGATGCCAAGGTAGGTCAGTGGAAGGGATCCTACTGAGCAATTTAAGGTGATTGAAAGGAACCTGTCTAGTTGAAGGCCAATTCTAGTTGAATAGATTGAGGTTTTGTGGAAGTTTATGGCTAAACCAGAAATGCCTTCAAATAGATAAAGAATGAGCTTTATAACTCGCAGGTCTTTCGCTCCTCCTGTTGTCAAACTAATCAATTCATCTGAGTATTGGAGATGGCAGATTTCCCCAATTCACCTAAGAGGATTCCATAAAGAACACCAGAAGAAAAGGCATTAGAGAACATTGTACTTAGGACATCAGCTACCAGGACAAACAGGAGAGGTGATAACGGATCACCTTGTCTTAAACCTTTTTGATATCTCACATACCCATTCACTGAGCCATTTACTAGAATTGAGGATCTAGAAGTAAGAAACATGCTTTCAATCCAGCCAATCCAACGATCTCCAAAACCCCGTGCCTTCAGGAGTTCAAATAAAAAATCTCAGTCTACCATATCAAAAGCTTTAACAAAGTCCACCTTTATAATATTGCCCAGCAATCTGCGCTTTTGAAGGCTAAAGACTGCCTCCTCTGCCGCTACAATATTATTTAGGATATATCTGCCTGCAATAAAGGCCGATTGTGTTGACTCAATTATATATTTTTTAAAGTTGTTGATTCTAAAATATCTTAATATAAATTAAAAAATAAAAAATCAAATGCATATTCTATTATTCTCTATTTCTTTTGAAAAAAAGTTTGTTTATATAAGATAAGTGTATTAATGAATAAGACAAGGGTTTCACCCTAAAAGTAAAGTGTGTCTATATATAATAAAAATATAACTCCATAAAGATTCAAACGAAAATAAGACATATAAAAATACATAACTGTTAAAACATCATAGTAATTGCAAGTAATTCTCAATATTTACCCATGAACAAATTTGTTATTATTTGACATTCTAACTCTATGGAAAAGTGAAATTATATATATATATATATATATATATATATATATATATATAACGAGAATAGGACATATTTTATAAAAAAAATATTTTTAAAAATAGCTTAGTTTTTATAATTTTCTCATCGACTAATTAAAGATTAAAAAAAAAGGAACAGAAAAAAATAGTGAACACCTTAGTTACATAATTGATAATGTGATGATGATGATGTATTCCATTTAATATATATATATATATATATATATATATATATATATATATATCTATATAGATCAATCAACTGCAAAATATATAAGTAATCATCATGCATGTCCAATTTGACAACTCATTCGATGAAAGTAAATTGACAAATATTTTTTTTAAATGCTTTCAGTTTTTTATGTTTTATGTTATTATTGGTATAATCTGTGATTGTTTTAATGATTAACTTATCTCAATTTCCAACACTTTTCATAAATATATATATATGTTTTCTTTTTAAGAAATGTAGACAAATCACGTGTGAGAGACGAGCATACGGGAGAAACTAAGCTCTATGACACATGTGTTCTTCACTTATATAAAGTTTTTATATATAAGTGAGATTTTAGCCCGTTTCTTCAACGAAACACTTTATGTAGAAGACATGATGGCTATAGACTAAAAGATCATTGGTTTTCTGTAATGTTATCTTTGGAATTGTGAAAAATAAAATATGGTCTCATTATTTATAGTACAAAGAGAATTATGTGACTCCATTTTTTTTTATATAAAAAAAGAAAATGGCTTTGATGGCATGTAAGAGTGAGAATTATAAATTTAGGTGTGCAAGAAATATCAGTGCTAATAAAAACAATTAAATCTGTTTTAATATCAACGACAAATTAAGGACTAATTAAGGGTCTATTTATTAGGAAGACCTCCTTTATATGACAGTTTCTCAACTTCTTTTATAAAATATAATATTAGCTTAACAATGTTTAATTAATTAGACTCACAGTAAGAATATGGTAATACAAGACAAAATGATTAAACTGATTGTTAACCCAAAAAAAAAAAAAGTTGTTTTTGTTCCTAATTGGATGATAATCGTGTTATTATGAAAGAATTTATTAAATTATTATTATTTCTTAGTAAAGTTGTACTCTTCAATATTCAATTAACAATAATAGATCATTCATCTTTGTAAACCATATTAGTATTTTTATATAAAGATTAGGAAGTGGTTGATTAAGACAACATAATTTAAAAAAATATATATCATAACAGATGCAACTTAAACACATTATAATACTCTATTATTCTAATACATCATGGGTTATCTATTTTTATTAAAAACTTAAAAAAAATTACAAAACGGAGTGCATTAAGAGAAGCGCATCAAGGATCTTATGTTGATAAATTTCATCTACTTGCAAAACTCCATAATGGAAAAGTTATGAAGACAACATGCAATGTTGAATCCTGAAAATCCACTTTTATTGGCAAGCAATCTGTACTCCTTCTCAGTCCTTTCTCGCCCACCATCACAGTATGCCAACATAATAACATCACCAAGAAGACTGTTCTTTGCTTCATCTGCATCTACAGGGATTTCAGGAATAACAAGTTCTACAACAATCACTTTCCCATTGTCCGGCAATGCTTTCCAACAATTTTTCAGTATCTTCACACAATGCTCATTGCTCCAATCATGGAGTATCCACTGCATGTAAACATCTCACTATAATTAGGTAAAAGTTTTTTTTTTTATTCTTGAAGTATAGAAAATAATGTCACCATGGTAGTAATCGAGCAATTAAGACACTTAGTTCTTGCCAGAGATTGAGAGTTAAAAAGTTTTTTTTTTTAACAAATACAGCAAACGCCAATACACTCAGAAATACGCATAGTCAAAAATTAATTTTTCAATCATGTGCCCACACCTAGTGAAAATGGAGATTGGACGGTAAATCTATTCCCACACCAGTGATCTTTTAGCACCACTGTGTTTGGTGTATTTCAAACTCTAGTAATAAAAATTCCGCAAATCAAACTTTATACAATGAGGCCAGTGTTGCTAAATCAAAGGCCCTTTTGTATAATAATAAAAGTGTGTGTTTAGAGTTGCTTCTCCCCATTCTAAAAAAAATGCATAAAAACTAATTAACAAACCTTCATGAAGATGGCATCACCAGTTGGGACACTTTCAAACATGTCTCCCCCTACAAACTCAACTCCTGCATGGAAACAATCACAAGTAATTCTTTGTAATGTAAATCCATGCATGGTTTCTAAATATATAGAAAAATTAACTACAAGTTAAATAAAATCAAGATTAACCTTGGATGGGTTTTGCTTTAGAGACCACATGAGGTAAATCAAAGTTAATGGCTTTGATATTAGGGTACTTAGAGAGGATAATACCCAGAGTGGCACCATGGCCACCACCCACATCCACAAGCACATTGATGTCCTCAAAGCCCTTGTAGTTTTCAAGCATCTTCTTCATGAGCATGATGGTCTGGTTAAACATGGCTTTGTTGAAGATCTCACTGAAATCAGGGTCCTTGCCCTCATGCTCAAACATTGTTACTCCATGAGTCTTCACAAATGGAATACTCCCATCTAACACTGCATGCTTGAGATTTAACCTGCATTGTATAATCTAAGCTAAGTCCTTTGTTTTATTTATTTATTTATTTAAATTAACTTGCAAAGATTCATATATATATATATATATATACACCTTTTAATTATTCATTATATTTCCACTCCATTTATTAAAAATTTATTTTCAAAAGCAAAAGCATTTATCCATCATTTATATATACCTTATTACTACAAAAAGCTTAATTGGTTTGGGGATGCTGATTGCCCGAGTTTAAATCACGCTAGACACAATGATACAAAACATTTCAAATTATAGGTACGAGCTTGCAGCCCAATCCCCGTGTTGGCAGGGCCCAATCCCCGTGTTTGGCAGGGTAAATGCGCATGGACAAACTATGATTGTCTCATGTCCTCATTCCCCTAACTATATATATATATATATATATATATATATATATATATATGTGTGTGTGTGTGTGTGTGTGTGTTTACCATGTTTCCACCAAGACCTTGGTGTGATGCTTAATGCATTAAGTATATATATATATATATGTGTGTGTGTGTGTGTGTTTACCATGTTTCCACCAAGACCTTGGTGTGATGCTTGAGCAAGAGTGGAGCCACAGAGACTCCATCCTCATCTTTAGTTAAGTACTTGCAAACCGGACCCAATCCATAGCGCCTCTTGCTCTCCCCATCCTCTCCGACCACCACCTCGCAAGTCACCACTTTGTGCGCAGCCAAGAACCGAAGCATTCTGTCGAGCACGTCGTGGGCGTCAGGGTTACTGCTTTGGATCTTACACACGATCTCTTCCGGTGAGAGCCACGCACCGGGCCCGGCTGCCGCCATGATTTCCAGCACGTCCAGCTCGATCACGGCCTTCAGTGTCATCGACAACGCGATGCCACAGCCGAGGTCCAATGCGCGGCCATATGCTGCTATGTCCTCCATTGGTGTTGCACGGGAGGTGTTTGTGTTTAGGCCTAAGAGAGAGTGTGTTGTTTGAAAGAGATGATCTGTTCTCTTGGTGTTTTTATAGTGAAACTTTATGCAATAAGTTTGTTGGAGAAAATATAATTTTTTTATTTAGTTTTTACTATTTTAAGTTTGATTTAAACTTTAAAGAGTCGCCAACTTTGACGGCCAATAAATTTTCTTTTAATTATTATTAGTCGGACTTTGTGCATATTTATTTATTCAGCACAACTTTGAAATCCAAACTCACTTAAAAAATAAAAATAAATAAAAAAATCTTTTACCAAAATTTATCTATAATTTTTCACTTATATTTTCAGCTCTTTTCAAATATATTAAGTGCAATGCTTGAAAAATATCTATTATAAACTCATACCATACTTGTCAAAAAAAGAAAAAAGAAAAGAAAAAAAAAAATTGTGACAATAAAGCTTGGATTTCAAAAAAATGTAAAATAGGTACATGACTCGGAATTTTTTATATCTGAGTTAAATCAAAAATTTATTTTCAATTTGTTTAATTTTAATTTTATATTTCAACTACATCACAACTAATAAAAATATTTTCAAATTAGGTCAGAGTAAAAACATGGTGGACTTTAAATCTGTAAAAATTGACATATTTAAAAAATTATTATAAAGTTCTAGATTATTTGCGAACCATAGAACAATGATAAATGAAAATAACATGCCAAAGTATAAGCACCAGCTTTCCTTGGAAGATACGGGATTTTCTTTGCATTAGTGTTTTAATATCTTGAGGTTTCATAGTTTTATAAGAAAAATTGCATTGAATTAGAAAAACAAATTAATATTAAAAATAAATTACTCAAATAAAACAGTATTTATAGAGATACTACCTAATTAAAGTGCCTCATTGGTTATTTTAATGTGACCATATGTTTATTTAAGTCTTGGAATATCATTTCATTTTCAAGTGCAATATTATTATTATTATTTGGATTTTAAACAGTTAGTGGATTGATATACGAAAAAGAGAAGGGATAATATAAATGTTTCAACTGGGGATCATGCTCAAATTTCAATAATGTTTTTGAGATAAGAGTGGTCATGAAAGGCACTTATATATATATGCTTTCAAGATTACTAAACAGTTATAAAAATTTAAAATTTTAGAAGTTAATTTTATGTAGTTTAACAAAAATCATTAAAACAACACTACATTAATGTTCTTCAAATGGTCCATCATTAAACAGTGTTTTCAACTAGAGTAACATTTCTCTTGGAAGATGTAGACAAAATTTATAGACCAGTACAAACAAAACTAGAAAATAAATTCGTGTTTCCAAACTTCGCCTACTTAGTTGGAAAAGAAAGAAAGAAATCTTGACTACCACTCCCTTAAACTGTAAAATAATTACCTTACGTCTTATATAAATATATTTAAGTTTTAAAATGGAAGTTCTAATTTCTAATAAATACCCAATCTTGTTAATATTTTTTTTTTTTTTTTTTTTTTGGTGAATAAGCCACTTGCACACAAATTAACAATATTCATTGTCAAACTCAATCAATATCTTATTGTATTTCTTCTTACTGAAAGTTGGAGGTCCATGTAATAACAATAGCCATTAAAGCTAATTCATTTGTTTTATAACAATAAAAAAAAGTTTCTCAATTTTTTTACAAAATTTGTTACTTCCTTAATTGAAAAAAAAAATAGAAAAATTTTATGCGCATAGGAAAAAAAAAAAATTTATGCATGCTGCCAAAATTTGGATTCTATTTGATGTGCTAGTGAGAAATATTTCTATACTTTTTTTGAATATGATCTAAAATTGATATGATATAAATTTTTTATTTTTTTTCCTCTTAAATATTTTATTTTATTTTTATAATTTTAGAAGTTTAAATGCATAAATGTATAGCACACTACATTAAATTTTATGTTATAATATGTAAGATCTAACATCCTAAGGGCTTAGAATTATTTTTAGTCCTTTTACAATTCAAAATTTTTATTTGATCTGTTGAGTCATCTAATATGTGTAACGATCCAAAATTTCAAAAATAGAAAACTTCTCAATTTCCTCAATCTTGTATTTGAGAAAATAAATGAACTACTATTCTCCACAATGTAGTGATGAAACTAGTTGTTATTTCTGATAGTATTAGTAGTGATTGTGTGTGAGGATAATTTCAGTGTCCATGTATGCTCGGGCCCGGTCTTATTTAGTCCGCCGAAGTTTGTACAAGCCCCGGTTTTTTTTGGCGGTTTTGTTGCTTTTTTTGGTAAAAAAAAAATCTATATGTTATTTATTTCTTAGAAAAAAATAAATTTTGACTAAAAAAACTACATATTTAAATGTTTTTTTTTTCATTACTTAATTAAATGAAATGGCCACCATGTTATGCTAAAGAAATCCACGTTGAATAGGACAAGCATGAAGGCATTATTTTCAACAATTAGATAACCTAAACAACACGTAACTAATTAATTAATATTCGTACTTACGCCATGTTATTACATGAGTAATATTATATATTATCTTCTTCCATGCCATCTCCAACTTGACTTCCATGGCGGCTCGGCAGCCTCTGCTGCACCAACCAAGAGGAAGGCTGCTTACGGAAATCTCCATATCTAGCATACTTGATACCCCTTTAACATCCTATTTATGAATATAATATCCACATAAAATATTAATATATCCTTTTTATCATACATGTATTAATATCAATATTGATATTTTATAAACTAGGTAAATGAATATTATTTTATTAATTTATAGGTTATCTGCACAATTATGGAATTTTTATCATTTTCTTTTATCGTCATTCTAAGTTGTTTATTAGTGTATAATAAGCGAATTATATGCATACATATTATATGTAATTATAAATTTTTTTTGAATTTTACGTAGCTTTTGAAGCATATGAAAAATACATATTTTTTTTAATTTAGAAGCATTAAATATAAAAAAACATGGAAAATGCATATTGTTTGAATTTTGAGCCAACCGTGTACTTATTTTCTAATGTGTGTAAAATTAGAGTGCATTTGAAGCCGCTCAAACATAAAAGAGAAACAAGTTATGTCCAAAATTATTGAATGATCTTGTTTATATTCATGTGAATACCAGGATAATGGAAATTTTTAATTTTTTGGATGTAAGAAATATACAACTTAGTGGTTTAGAGAAACTTGATAGACCTCTTAGTTTAAAAGATCCACGAGAACTAGTCTATGGAAATGAAAATGATAGGTAGGAAAAAGAAGAAACATCATATGCAAATAAGAATATTGATGATGATCTTTCATGGTTGGATGAATAATATTTACGTTTTCCACATTATGAACTTAACTGTTTGTTCTAACTTCTAAGTGGCTTAATTTTATTAGATGTTCATATTTTGGTATGTCAATATAGTTTATTTGCAATAATATATGTTATATGTTATATGTTTTTGGTATTTAAGACATTTTTTCATGACGTACTTTTTAATATAAACTGTAAAAATCTTATATAAATAGCCACTCATACTGTGAAATGTTTAGTTTTATTAATTTGCCACATTTTTATTTAGGTTTTTTAACTAAACTATGTATAATATCCGAGTGTATCACATTGATAGATGTTAGCGCAAGCGTACTTGCTAATCAAGTAGTAAAGTGTGCATTGAGACAAGGTATCGACTCACAGGAAAAATTGAGAGTACTAGTACTGGATTAGTTTCTTGAATGATCACTTAACTTTAGTTTATTTTCAAAATGATCATTGAAGTTTAATTTGAATCAAAACAGTCATTGAGTTTCAATTTGTTTTCACCGGTGGGTCATCTGACTGTTTTCCACCTCCCTTTTCTGACGTGGCAGCCAGAGAAGCTTAGTCAGCAATCCACGTGGATGACCCACCAACTGCCACGTCAGAAAAGGGAGGTGGAAAACAGTCAAATGACCCACCGGTGAAAACAAATTGAAACTCAATAACTGTTTTGATTCAAATTAAACTTCAATGATCATTTTGAAAATAAACTAAAGTTAAGTGATCATTCAAGAAATTAATCATACTAGTACTACTCCTAATTCTGAAAATTAACCTAACCAAAGAGTATGATGTGTACTAACAAAATATGAAGAAAGAGAATGAAAAGCAAGAATACGAAAATGAAATTGGTGAAGGCTTAGGAGTAAACGGGATGCTAGAGCGTAGAATCCCTCTAGGGTTTTATAAGTCCATGACAAGGGTTGTATAAGTATAGCAATCGTATTTGAACAGAGAGAAATCGTAGAATATACTAAAGCCCTCTTGCAAGGGTGGATAGTAACTAGTTCAGTAAAGTGCTGATACAGACACCTCATAACTGCATTGCACTCTATGAAATATCAATGTGAATTTAACAAGAATTCATAAGTAGACAATTCTTCTTGCAAAACAATTGTCCCTAATTCCATACAGAATAGAAATGTGATTTCTACTAAAATCTATTCTCTACGATTGCAAACAGTATGAAATCACTTGTTAAATCACTCGAGAGGATTGACGGAGGAAAACTCTCGACTTCAAAGTACCATATTGCTTGGTTTACTTACAATCCCCTCCAATCGTGGTTTGTCTATGTTGAATGGGTATTTGCACTTGTCACAAAGCACAATGCAAGAAAATTTGGGCTTTCACCTCGATAGCAACTAAGACATTGATAATACACAATTTGATTCAAATAAAAATGAATTGCAATTAAGAAACAATTAAAGCATAAAGATCTACAACCAATGTCAAAATAAAATAAACCCTAGAGTTCATTTAATGCCCAAATATCTACAAAGTTAGCTCTCCATTAAAGGAGAGTAAACATCCAAGCAATAAAATGCAACAAGAATTAAAGAAAACACCAAAACCCCCTTCTCAATTGAGCCGAGTGATCATGATTGTCGTAGAATGCCCAAGGACTTTCCACAAACACCACCAAGCCAATCCTTGATGGCTCCAATCCCTCTAATCTCCAATAGGTGGGCTGAATCTCCCTTTTAATTCGCCTCCAAAGCCTTGGAAATCTACCCGCTAACTTTTTCAAGCCTCACCGTTGAATAAACCCAAGATACTCTAAAAATCCTCTTCAGAAATATTTATACCTAACCATTTACGGGCATAAGAATCCGGCCGTCAGTGGTGAAACCAAGACTAGTTGGTAGGGGGGCTGAAGGTAAAGTGTAAAAAAGAAAAATTGTCCAACAAAACAATTATCACCAATAAAAATAGCGTGAAAATATAACAATAATTTGAATATATATATATATATATATATATACCACAATTTTAACTATTGCTATTGTCGGTGCTGAGCGTATGAGGTATATAAGTGAGAGGAGGTAACTACATTTCTCGGTTTTGTATTTTTTGAAAAAACTAAAATTGATCCCTTTTAATATAGACAGCCAAGCTATAATTTATTTGTGAAAATTGCAGCATATTTGACATGAAACTTATTTTTTTAATTACTAATTTAAAAAATATGTAATTTTTAAATTTTTATTAAATTTTATGTAATTTTTTTAAAATAAATTTAAAAGCAAAGTTACTTCAAGGATTCGATCTTGCACACATCCCACATGATAAACCCTCAACCTTCCCCACTAACTATTCAAACACACCACATTTTACTTATAAGGTATCCAGATGAAAATATTATTACATTTTGATCTAAATATAAAAGAATTATTTATTTTTCGAATATCCCTCTTTAAGGAGGGTAGGTTTGCCGGAGCCAAGGGGGCTGAAGCCCCCTCTTTTTCCCTTGGTTCCGGCCCTGGCAGTCGTAAGGAGCTGGGAATGATGGGTTGCAAGCTTTAGAGGACAACTTACGGCCATAAGTCCCGTCTATAAGGCTTTCTGTCTTGTGTTACGATCTAGCTTACGACCGTAAGTGATGAACAGTAAGCTCCTCTAGATATCCCTAGCGATTACTCTTATGGTTGTATGTTGTACTTGTAAACTCCTCTAGACAGCTTTTACAATCTACCTTACGAGTGTAAGTCTTGCTTGTAAATCCCTTTAATTGTTCTTATGCTCCACATTACGAGGCATAAACATAATTGCAATGCTTTCTAAAAGAGCCTTATGATCGTAAACACGATGGTAAGGTGCCTGTAAGTAAGTCTATTTAACCTGTTCTTCACTGATTGATGCCAAGAGAGTTCCATCTTCATCATTTTGGCATTAGAATGCTTCTTTTGGTTTTCACGCGTCCTTATGCACTGCTCAATGCCTGAGAATACATAATACACCAAATTTAACATCAAATTCCATAATACTACTCTAATACTCACCTAATAAATATACAAAATGATATTAAATGTTATATAATTATGCACTCATCACACATATGATAATTTTTCCATATCGTATTAAACAAACTACATCATTGTTTATATTTGTAACAATCACAATGATAAAATTAAAATATTTTAATAAACTCGTTAATTATTAACACAAATTGATATTTCAATTAGTGGTCTATTTATTTTATTAATAAATAAATAAATTGACATTTCACTAACCTAAGCTGTTAGTCTGTTAGGCTACTTTAATTTGGCATGCCATATTAACTTGATCCGGCTTAATTTAACACCTTTCTATGGGTATGGGATAGATTCGTCAAAACAAATTCACTTTTATATAATTTAATATTCAAAAAAAATTATTATTGTATTTTAATTAGAGTAATGATGGCTTTTCAAGCAATTAGTGCCTTTTTTTTTCTATATTTCTTTTCTTCTTTAATCCATATTATAGGGGTTTTAAAAACCGCCTCTACAGACTTTAAAAAATCATCTCAAAAACTTTTTTCAATGTACTGAGTAGACAAATTATCCAACGGCATAACTCTTTATATTATATGTCTTTCCGGTGTAATTTTATATTTGCAAATTTCACAAACATTACTTAACAATGCCTTGTTGTAGATCATCTATGTCTAAAACCTTACTACAAAGGCTTGAATTCATGTTGTGGTGTTCACTTTGTTATGTTGTCATGCAGAATGACAAAGGTGGCATAGCACAAAACCAGAACAAGATGCAAGTAATATTCTAACTCAAATTTATAAAAATTATAAGTCAGAAATAAATTATATTCTAGCCTTACTCTGCTTCTTCTCCCCAACTTTATAATAGTGTAGCTGGTACTCTTCTCTAATTAAGCTGGAGTATTTAAATTCTTCTCGTGCTTGTCCAAAGTTATAAAGAGAATATGATGCTACTTCCACTGCTAATGTTCGTCTTAAGATGAAATTGGAGAGAATATGATGCTTTATTATATAGCTAGAGAAGCCTACAAAGGGACCAACCCAATATGATTTGTATATCATATTATAACAAGTTCCATTTATTTGGAGAATTCCATAATCCAAAAGCCAGAAACAGAACACATGAGCTTCAAACCCTGAGAATCCAGTATCTTTCCCAAGGCACTCAAACTCTTTCACAGTCCTCTCTTTCCCTCCAACATTGTTAGCAAACATGAAAAGATCAACAATAAAACTATGGCTTGTTTCATCATTGACTTCTGGTTGTTCTGGAACAATAATCTCTACAACAATCACCTTCCCATTATGTGGCAATGCTTTCCAAAAGTTCTTCAATATCTTCACACAATGTTCATAACTCCAATCATGAAGTATCGACGGCATGCATGCATATGCATGCAAACACCTTCATGTTAATGTTCTACGTATGAAGAACAACACTAATAACTAAAACCAGCTACTCACCATTTGGGACACTTTCACAAGCTCAGCAAGCTCAATTCCTGTATGCAAACAATCACAACTACGTACTTTTTAATATAAATCTATGCATGGTTTTTAATTAAGCATATGCATGTATGTATGTATGTATGTATTTATAAGAACCTGGAATGGGTTTTGCTTCAGAGATGACAAAAGGTAAATAAAGTAGATCCCTTTGAGGTGGGGGTACTTGGAGAGGATGATGGCAAGATTGGGACCAAGGCCACCACCCACATCCACAAGCACTTTGTAGCTGTCAAAGCCTTTGTAGTTGGCAAGGATCATCTTCATGTGAGCATGGTGGTCTGGTTGAACATGCCCTTGTTGAAGACCTCACTGAACCTTGGGTCTTTGCTATGGTACTCAAATGCTGTCTCTTCATGAGCCTTAACAAAAGGTATGGTCGTCCCTTCTAACACTGCATATATACTTGAGATTCATTCTGTGAATAATTTGAGCTCATTAGGAATAAGGATTATGAAGCATGTTAATATTAGAAAAAAGGAATACATGAATATATATGATGTGATTGAGATGTTTTCTTGTGCTTCCAATAAATGTATATTTTGACATTTCAATTATATATTTGGTTGTCCCAACAGAAATATTTACATTTCTATATAATATTTTTATTCTTTTTCTTAATCTTTTACCACTGAATTTTTAGAAATTATAGGTTATAAACCAATCAAAACTTGAAACCACCTGTTTAAACAACAAGAGCCTCTACCACTTGGATGAACCTCTAATATTGGTTTTCTCCATATTTTTTATAAATAAATTGACATGGTTTATCTAGTTTTATATAAAAAAAAATTATATATGTAGTTGGGTCATAATAATAGGATTAATTTTAATTTGACTGTTTGAAATTGTTGTGATGGGAAAAAGAATTATTTGGATTTTACTAATTTCTAACTTAATAATTTTTATTTAATAATTAGTATTTATTGGTGTCAATAATTTTAAAAAACCAATAATGAACTATATTAATTATTTAAATAATTAAAATTGTTAGGAATAACTTTAATTAACTAGGGTGTTTGGTTGAATATCAACACTTTCTATAATTTACAAATATGATAGAGATGGAATTGGAGCTGAGGGATTTGTTCATGAAAATAAAATAGAGTTAGAGACAATGAAATTGAAAGATGAACCTTCATACCCAAAATTTGGAAATTATAACCATCATATAGTTATAATAAACAAAAGAGAATATATTATTGAATGATAATATTTCTTATAGAAAGTAATAATGAAATTAGAAATATTATCATAATGAAGATTCTTATGGTATAAAAAATTTCCAATATTAATTTTATTTTTAAAAAAATTTAAATAATATATAATTAACAAATAAAATAATTGCAAGTAAATATATGAAAATCATATAAGAATACAAGAAAAAATAACGTAATAAAAAAATTGAAAACCATTTTTTGTAATTGTCAAATTTTTTTTATTTTTTAAATAAAAAACAAAATACACATAATAAATGAAAATAAAAATATTATTATAATTATTAGTAAGGTATTTGACTCTTATATGAAAAGTTAAATAGAATGTACCTAGGGTGCGGATAAAAATATTAAGTATATAAATATACCCTAAATTAAAATGTTTTTTTTTTTTAACTTGATCCCAAACTTTACATTTCATCTTTAAAAAAAATATTAATCCATATAATTTCCTTTATAAAATTTAGCATTTTTTATATAAATTCCAAAGTGATATACATAAATATATTAAAAAGAGAATCGGAGCTAAATAATCAAGCAATTAAATAAAAAAAAATTAATGAGAATCAACTGTCGGGGTTGATCCAAGTGGTAGCCACCTAAATCGCTTAAATAATTAATTTTAAATTTAAATCTTTATATATATATATATATATATATATATAAAAAGTAAGAGATGTCTACGCTCTTGGTGGCTTCCAGATACTGAACAAGTCCCTAGTGACAGAACTGTTCATAAAACTAAAGATGTATGTTTATATAAGATTTAGGGTTTAGGATGCAGAATATATGGTGTATACTTATATAAGTGTAGGTGTAGGTGTAGGTGAATTGCCAAGGCAAGGGACTTAATTCCCTAGTTCTAGAACCAAGGAAGGGGACTTCGGCTTTGAAATGCATGAAAAATAAATAAATAAATGATGAGTGCGTGAAATGCTTATATGTTTTATAAATGCATGCACTTGCTTGTCTTCTTGCATGATTTTCTCTATTCTAGTGCTATGTTGGGTATTATGTGCTGAGTGTGTAGGTAAAGTTAGTAAACAGATTTTGATACAAAAGATGCAAAACCGACACAATTCCGAGCAAATGAGTACAAAAGAACAATTCCAGATAAAGCACAATCTCGACACGTGCGTGTTTAATTAGAGTGTGCAGAACAATGGATAGAAAAATCTAAAGAGCACACCGCTCTAGCTACACAGTTCTGGTGCCCAGAACACAACCATGCTCCATAAGCATAAGCATGCTCCTGATCTGCCGTGCAGATCTCTGGATGCCAAAATTTTGCGTAAAATTACAAGGGGGTTGATAGGTTTTCAAGCTGAGATCAAAAAAGACCTTTCAAGAATGAGTTGACACCACTCTTTTAGCCCATTGGGTATCATACCAGATGTCAAAGTTGACTCCAATCCAGGGATTCCATCAACTTTTAATTAAAGAGAAGCATTGAGGGAGTTTTTCCTATGTGTTTAATCATGTCTCTATTTATTATTGTTTTATGGTTTCTGGTATAATGTTCGGCTAAACCTTTGATGGCGTAGACTAGTAATTAAACCTTGATGATGCTTTGTAGTTGATTTCCCTTTTTATTATATTGGTTAATTGAGTTTTCTTGTGAATCTTCTGTGTTTATTCATGCTTATAATTGCTAGTACGAGAGCCTCAATTACATATTTGATATGCATGATTAGGATTGAGAAATCAATTATGTATAGATTACATATAGAAAGTATAGGTTGAATACATGTGTAAAAATAAGGTGTATAGTGTCGAACTCTCCGAATTAAGGTTAAACCTAATAGTGGGATTCCTACGGAGTGTATATTGCAATCGTAGGGTGATTGTTGTCATCGTATGGGATTAGGGTTTAGCAGCTTGGGCTGTAAGGCTCGAACTAATCTAGAAGTCTCCACGATCCAACAATACTCATCACATAGCCAATATAGGGAACCAATTGCAAGATAATCTCAAGGGGATTTGTGTCTAAGGTATCATATTCTCATATCGATTTTAATCCCAATTCGACATCATAGTCAACTCAATTTATTGCGTTCATCAATTAGGTTTAGCAACCATCACTTGATTTCATCGGCAAGCTACATATATAATAGAAGAACAATTAGTATTAGAAGTATTGGTCCCTGTGGATTCAACTACCCGATCTTTGGATATAATTTACTACTTCATACAACTAATATAGGTATGAATATCACTAAATAATTGTGAAAAATAAAATAGATGAAAAACAAAGACAGAGATACATATAAAGCATCAACAAAGACCCTGTCTTGATTCAGGAGCACCAACGCCTCCGTATCAGTGCCAGTCCATAGCACCGCCGCAGCTTGCTGTCCTCCCTGCCTTCCATCTCGCACTTCAACACGTCTTTGCTCGCCAACAACCAAAGCATTTTATCGAGCATCTCGTGGGCGTTCAAGTAGCTGGTTAGGATCTTGGACATGTTAGCTTGAATTCTATTCTGAGATTAATTTCGTGTTGATATTAATTCAATTTGAATTCAAACTGAATAAAGTGGTCCATGACTTTATCTAATGGAATTCTAAGTTTACTCTAATTAGCAGGATGGTCAAGATTATTGTTAGTGCAAATGTGGCAAATGCACTTTAATGATTTGCATAATTTGACACCTAGTCAAGGTGACGTGGCAAGTATGGTGACGTGGCAAGCATGATGACATGGAATGAAGGATGACATGGCAAATATACTTGGCTAGGTGGAAAATATCATGAGAGATCTTGTAGAAGCTATTTTTGGAAAGAAGGAGCAACTCTCATGAAAATTGAATGAAGATCTTGTGAAAACTATTTTAGGCAAGATGATCAAGCAAGCATCAAGTTGAAGACAAGATCCAAATCAAGACCATATTTAGAAGATGTGATTGAAGACTAAATATGGGTGGAGCTAAATGAAGATACAACCTATCAATGGTATGATTGTGAAGCTTATTGAAGGAAAGATTTGAAGATCCTTGTTGAAGATTTGAAGAACCTTAATAGAGATGATATGAAGTCTATTAAGGGTATGTTTGAAGATGCGCCTATTGTTGGCAAGATTCAGATGTTTGAATGAAGATCTTTGTTGAAGATTTGAAGACCAAATTTGGGTGATGTGAAGACTAAGTTTGGCAAGTTTCATGAAGACGCACATAGGACGTGCGCCCCTTGCGAGGGGGCTGTGTGGTGAGGAGCTGAAGAGGGAGGTTAGTTGCTGGTAGGTTCGGATCAGGTGATCGAACTACATCGACTCAGATAGGGTGTCTTGAGGTCGCTTAGCAATGGAGCCAGAATTCAGCCAAGCCAACAGCCAGGGCCAATGTCGCAACAAATGTTACAACATAAGTTACGACATCTAATTTCGGAAGGTTCCAAAGTTAGAAGCCGCGGAGATTCTAAAAAGGGTATGTGCTATATTTGGGACGTTGAGGCGTCTATATATACAACCTTGGTCTAGGATTGGGTACGACTCTTGAAAGAGGGAGTAGGGAGGTACCGAACAATCTAGAGAGGGTAGTATTCCTTGTATGTGAGAGAGTGACAAGTGTGTTTTGTACTCTTCTATCTTTTACCCCTTTTTAGTGGATTGTTGATCTCCGGGCATGGCCCCCCAGATGTAGGCAAGTGGATGCCGAACTGGGTTACCAACGTCTTGTGTCTCCTCTTTGTGGTTTGTGTTTATTTTACTTGAGTGCTTAAAGTGAGTGAGTGTTCCTCTAAGTTCACAAACCCCAACCGGCGGAACTAACAATTATATATAGTACAGCACTAAGGGTCCCCGATCTAACGTTCTCGAAAATACCCAGCCCCATCGACGATAGGGAACGTGATAGATTGGAAGAGCCCTTAGTTTCTTCAAATGCAGATCTTAATCTCTTCGTTTGTCCTGTCTAATTTGCTATAACTGGAGTTAAGTGATCCTGCTTTCCGCTATAAATTGATTACTTAATTAATGTGACATATTAGATGTCATACTCTTGTTTTATAATACGACATATTTACATGCTTAGATGTCTTATACCATACTCTGATTAAATTTCTAATAGGACAAAGTCTCTCTCTTCATCCACTTCCCCCTCCCGAATGGGCACTGTGGGAAGAAAAACCCCTCATTTCTCGCCTCACCACCACTATCACTGTCCTCAAATCAATAATAATAATAATAATAATAATAATAATAATAATAATAATAATAATAATCCATCTAACACAACTACACTATAAAACCTTAGCAAAAACAAATAAATAAAACTTTAACTATTTTAATGCTAAGTAAAATACACACACCTGATATTAAATATATTGATATTTATTAACAACTTTAAAATTTTCTTTTAACCCCTTATAGATTTATATTTATTAATAAATTAAATTTTTTATTTGGGTTGGGAGTGAGTGCTTTCCCTCACCCTTCGCCACATCTCACAATAGATTTCAAGAATTATTTCTTCGTCTCCATTTACAAGAATAAAAACCAATATATGGTTCGCTTAACTATTATTCAATCATACATTCCATAAAAATCGTTAACCAAATATTCTTACAAATATATTAGACCCTAATCTATTAAAGACAAAAAGCCAAAAATAATACAGGTATATATATATATATAATCATAAACGGCTTTTTTCAATATAAACTTTTTTTTAATTATCAAAATGACTTTATGTGAAATTTATTCACCAACATTAGCTTGAAAACATCACATCAAATTATGTTTTTTTTTTGTTGTTTTGAAAAAGTAGATAAACCACATACATTAAAAAAAGAACAAAAGATACAACACCCGTCAGTGTAGCGGAGAAGACAACCCACATCAAATCATGTCATCAATTAAGTGATGAGTTGGCGTTTTAAAAATATTAAAATATTAGGTAATTTTCATACACACCCTTCTCTTTTAAAAAACCATAGAAATGAGTTTTTTTTTTATTTTAAACCATTTTTAAGTTATTATTTTTTAAAAATTATATTTTTTTCAACTGTATTTATTTTGAAAAATATGTTATTATTATTATTATTATTATGAAAAATGAATTATAACTCAAAATATTTATGACAGACACTCTGACATTTGAATTTGCCAGATAGTCCCTCCTTTTTTTGGCAATTTATTTTTCAATCCTGACAGTTTACTTTTCAATTAATGCAGCTTACAACATGTACTTCCCGCTTAAAATATATAGTTTCCATTTAACATTGTGTGGTTTCATTTAACCACATAAGTTTTCACTTAAAATATAGTATATTTGTGTTTAAAATTTGGTCTTTTTGTTTAAAATTATGGGTTACTGCTTAAAATTTGGTGTTTCCGTTTAAAAAACTTAGAGCTAATACTGTTAACATCAGCTACTTTTATGTCAACATCAGTCACCTTTATGGTAGTTGAAAAGTAACCTGTCAAAAAAAAGGAAGGACCCTTTAAGAATACTCAAAGTCATGGGGTTTTTTGGTGAATACTTTGACTTCAGAGAGAATATTTGTTCATTACCAATTATTATTATTATTATTATTATTATTATTATTATTATTATTACATCTTCTTGGTTTTTGAAGCCATTTTTAAAAATTGTTAATCTATCAACATAATTATTTTTTAAACAATCACAGAAGTGAACATTATTAAATATTTTTAAGTTATTATTATTATTTAAATTTTAAATGTTAATTATCTTTAAAAAAATACATTATTATTATTATTATTATTTTTATTCAATGACTCGTTTGTAGATTAAAATAACAATAATTTCATTGAATTACATTTTAAATATGTCTAGTGTGCCATCAATGCATGTCATTTCTTATCATAGAAGAATGTTACATGCACACACCTCTGCTCTACACTTGAAACAAACCCTGTGTGCATGCATGTCATTTTTAATTAAAATCCAAAATTAAAAATAAAACATATTCAAAATAAATTTATAGCTTTAAAATCTACAATAAACAAATCTATTCTCTATCAAGTGTTAAATAATAATAATAATAATAATAATAATAATACACATCAAAATATATTTTGACAAATAAAAACAATTAGTTTTAAATAATTTAAACCACAAATACATTTTAAAAAACATGCAAAAGAATTCTTATTTTAATAATAATAATAATAATAATAATAATAATATAATAATAATAATAATAATAATAATAATAACAACATATTTTTCCAAAATAAATACTGTTGAAAAAAAATATTTTTTAAAATAATACCTTAAAAGCGGTTTAAAAATAAAAAATATCTCATTTTTGTGATTTTTATAAAAAAATAAGGATGTGCATAAAAAATAACCAATATCTTAATATTTCTAAAAGGCCAACTCATCATCTAGTTAATGACATAAGTTGATGTGATGTTTTTTAAATTTCACTTTATCATTTGGATAATTTAAAAAAAAAATTATATCACAAAACAAGCCATATCATAAATCTATTTCGCGAATTATTTTAATATCTAAAATTCATTCCAACAAAAGCCTTTAGTCTCCTCAAAAACGTTCTTCCAAAAATATTCATTCTTATCTATCATTTCTGATTACAAACAGAACAAATTTATTTCTAAATTTTAGTCTACAATTCAACAAATTCTAGAAGTGAACATTGGTCCATAATCAAGGTTCTATTTTCTTGTATATATGTACACCATGCCAAGTTGGATTATGGTCACTTAATCCAAAAATATTTGTAAAAGCTTCTCGTCATGAATGTCATTAATAACCCCTACTATAAGAGAGTTGATATTTAATATCAACTCTCAATGTTTAGATTCAGGGTTCAAATTGTTTGATTATGGTGTCTATATTCATTAAAAAAAATTTAGTAATAACTTAATCCATTTGTAAAAATACTTGATGTATTAATTATTTGTATCAAAAACAGAGGAATAATTGGAATTGGATAATTAAGAGAATGTAAGGAAAATGAAAAAACATGAGATTGCTAACAGGTTCAACCTAGGAAACAAAATGCAAGTGCGAATGATAAATGTTTTTTTAATTATTATATTTTAAAATGAAAACACTGTGAAAGAATAAGTCAATAAAAGTAAGTAGTTATGGCTGAAATCATATTAAAATTGTCAAATTCAACTACATGATTAATACATAACTTAAATGATCATACCTGTACTTAGAACATTCCTTTTGTAGAAGAAATGTAACAGACAACATTGATCAAGAAAACAAAATTAATTAACATGCTTGATTTTATTCAAGAATGAAAACATAAGAGTACACAAAACACACAAAGACAAAGGAAATGACTTAGGAATTATATCAACAAAAGTAACCAGGATTACTTGCTAAACTCCAAGACTGAAAAGCCATAAACACAACAAGCAATTTTAAATCCAGAAAACCCACTTTCTTGGGCCAAATACTTGAACTCTTTCTCATTCCTCTCTTTTCCTCCAACATTGTAAGTCAACATGCAAAGGTCACCCATGTATCCATTCCTTGCATCATCACTGTCTTCTGGTATTTCTGGAATAACACCTTCTACAGCAATCACCTTCCCATTATCTGGCAATGCTTCCCTACATTTCTTCAATATCTTCACACAATGCTCATCATCCCAATCATGAAGTATCCACTGCATGCATGCATGCAAACAAAACCCATAGTTTAATCACTATATGTTAATCTTTTATATCTGTATGAAGAGTAGTAGCTAGTACTAGTAATTACTAAAACCAACAAACCTTCATGAAGATGGCATCACCAGTTGGGACACTTGCAAACATGTCTCCCCCAACAAACTCAACCCCTGCATGCAAACAATCACAAGTAATTATTTTTAATGTAAATCCATGCATGGTTTTAAAGCATGTATATGAAAATTAGTTCACAAAGAATTAACCTGGAATGGGTTTTGCTTCAGAGATGACAAAAGGTAAATCAAAGTTGATGGCTTTGATGTGGGGGTACTTGGAAAGGATGATGGCAAGAGTGGCACCAATGCCACCACCCACATCCACAAGCACATCAAGGCTCTCAAAGCCCTTGTATGTCTCAAGGATCTTCTTCATAAGCATGGCTGTATGGTTAAACATGCCCTGGTTGAAGACCTCACTGAATCTGTGGTCTTTGCCATGGTACTGAAATGCTGACTCTCCATGAGCTTTCACAAATGGGGTTGTTCCTTCTGACACTGCATACTTGAGGTTTATCCTGTACATCATATTAATCACATTTATTAAAGTAATTTTTCTTTACCAAAAAAATAATAATAATGTCTGTCTTTACTTCCTTATTATTATTATTTTTTTCTTTATTAAAGTTTGGTTGTTTGAACTATAACAAACTTTTAATTTTATTAATTTTATTAAAATAATATAACAGTTAAATTTATGACTCTGTTCTTTTGAAAGTTTCTCAATAACTAACAATTCTTTTCTAGACATACTAAAGAGCAAGATAAATGATGCAACAAAAAAAAAAGCACTTAATTTCAATACCATGCAGTTTATAAGAAAATATTATATTTAATATTGCATCATCACGTAAAACTATTTTGGTCTGAATTTAAACAAAGGAGTTATTAATTAATGAAAAATAAGTTTAGGACCATCTTTAAACTCAGAGGAAAACATAGTAAGTACTTAGGTTGTCAAGCAATTAATATTACACACGTTACCATTGAAAGCAAAATGACTTAGAAAAGTTCCGTATTCTCAAAGAAAGCCAGCCTAATGGGTTGACTAGGTCAAGCTCAATTATTTATCTTTATGGGCGGTAATCATGCTACCAATCATGTTTCATAATATTTTATTATTAAAAAAGAATGCTTTTCATGTTTAAAATTTAAAAAAATATTAATATTAATAAACACCTATTAAAAACAAATATTTGGTTTTAATTAATATCTTCTTTTTACTATGATTATCCATACTCTTGCACTCAAATCATCGAACCAAAATCATAATTTACACAAAAAAAAAAAAATTCTTTGGAAAAAATGAAAAATTAAGTTTTAATAAAAAATAAATAAAAATCATAATAAAATTTATCAGTAATTTCAATTTTCTTAATAAAATAAACTATTACCTACACTTATGGGAAAAAAATTCCGAATTATATTGTGGTTTTATAATTAAAAAAAATTATATTAAAAACAAAAACGAGAGAACCTTCTCCATATCTCTTGTGAGAAGTTCGTGCACGGCTCTCTTTTGTATAATAGAACAAATTTATTTTTAAGATATACCAAGTCATGTATATTTTTCTTGTCTATTCTTAATTAAATGTTTTATCATATTTATAAAATTTTAAAAAAGCATTAAAAATATAATTTTTTAATAAAATCGATAAATGATAAAAACAAAAGAATATTTTCCGAACAACAAATGAACTTTAAAAAATAAAATAACAAAAAAAAAGAATTTTTAGGTAAAAAACAAGTGCAAACAAAAATAAAAATAACAACCGTCATACAATTTTTAAAAAAAAACTTGAGTAATTTTTTTGCAAAACTCTCACAAGAGATTCTGAATATCAATTGTTACGAGAAGCTCAAACTCAGACATTTCTCAATCACAATCACGGATAATTACCAGCCGACAATTTCTAAAAAAAAAAAATTCTACCAACAACAAATTAACCTTAAAAAAAATTAAATTAAAAATTAAATAAATAAATAAAAAAAAGAAAGAGAGAAAAGAAAAGAAAGGGGATGGATTTAGGGTTAGGGCAGAGTTACCAAGCATCAACCAAGACCTTGTCTTGATTCATGAGCAAGAGCGGCGCCACAGAGACTCCATCTTCATCCTTTGTGAAAAACTTGCAGATGGGCGCCAATCCATACTTCCTCTTCATCTTCCCCTTCTCCCCATCCACCACCTCGCATTTCAACACGTTATAGCTCGCCAAGAACCGAAGCAATCTATCAAGCACCTCACCGGCATTCGGATTCGTGGTCTCAATCTGAGACACGATCTCCTCCGGCGACAACCGCGCACCAGGCCCTGCCGCCGCGATGACTTCCAGCACGTTCAGCTCGATCACCGCCTTCAGCGTCATCGCCACCGATGTGCTGCAGCCCAGCCGCAAGGCGGAGGTGAACGCCACCGTCTCCTCCTCCTCTCTTGATTCCTTCTTTGTGGTTCCATTAGTGACGAAGTAGTCGTTTGGTGCCATGGCCTTTGGTTTGATGATGCTTTGAGTGTTGCCCTTCAAGTGTTTGTGTTTATTCCTCAATGAATCGAACGCCTCAACTTTTTATACTGATTTTGGCGTGACACATTCCAATTCCTCACCTACCACTACTACCACTACCACCACAAATAATATTTATTAATAATAATTATTATTTATTATTATTATTATTATTAGTATTATTATTATTATTAATGAAAAGTGGTTAATCGGTATTCGGAGTTTGTCAACTATTGGATAGTCTAATGGTATGACATCAAAATGTAAAAAAAAGAGATCATGAGTTCAAATTTTTTTCTTATACCGTCCGAGACCAGTACTATTTTTATACTGTTTACTGTCTCTGGTGGAAGAAATTGTGATTTTACCCATCTTGATTGTAGGGTAGGGAGATTTTTTTAAGAGATCTGTAATTCACAGTAACTGATTCACTTCCTGTCTGTTTCTTTGAATTGGGCCGCTTATCGCCTATTTGTTAAAAAGAAATAATAAGAGTTTGAATTACACATAAATATATATTTTTAAAAATATGAATAATAATTGTATATGAATAGCTCTATTGCTCATGTAAATGAATCCCATCTTCATTTGCTCGTTGAGTTTGTGCATGTTTTTGTTTTTCAACGATTTTCAACTTATCTGGGTAAAAACTAATAATAATCGTTATTAATATAATTATCTAATAATAATAATAATGATAATAAAGGTTGGAGTGGGATGGAAGAGGGAATAATATCTATTAAAAAATGAAATAAAATATTATTCCGTTTACTTTGACGAGGTCGGTTCAATGAGTTGGTAGGTGGATGGTTTGTTTCCACATGAGTTTTTTTAGTGGGTCTTGATGTGACAACTTTCCAACAACTCACTAGTTGTTGCTTGACTTTAGTGTGTCTTTCTAACAACTCAGTAGTTGTTGTCTGCCATATCACCAGTTGTTGATGATAGAAAAGGTTTTTTATATTTATGAAGAACCGGCCTTCCGGGACTAAGCTAACCCCATAAGATGGTAGATCAGTATCTAACAAACCCCTAATAATTTATGCCCTCCATCATCAACTTCCAACTCCCGGTGACTTTCTCCCTTCTCACATGTTCTTTTTTTTAATTATATTTGTGAATGTTGATGAACATCTGTAGATGATATTTGTATTAGTAGGTGGATAAGTCATTAACTTGACCAATGTTGGTGGGAGGGTCGACCTCTTGATGTTTTACTTTGTGAGCAAAAATCTTACCACCGGGAAGTGATTTTTTTTTTCAACTTGACTTTTATTTTTTATATTTATTATAATAGCTATTGGGTTATTTTATGGAGCCATCTTGTGAAATGTTTGCTTAAAAATAAGCATAAAAAAATATTTTTAAACAAAGTGTGTTTTATGGAAACTTTTGGGGTTTTTAGCTTATTCTGTTTTTTTATACTATTCATTTTTTAAGGAAAACTATTTGGATTTAATTTTTTAAAAAACTTATTTCTTTTTTCAAGATATTATTACTAGCTACTATTATTTAAAATGGCAATCATTCTTGCGTGTTTTTAAAACTAATTTGTTTCTACAAAAATTGTTTATGTATGTACATGGTAAAACTCAATTATGGTATATTGGGGAGGAGAAATTTAAAAAAAAATCATGTCAAATAGGTTTAAAAATATATTTAAAGAAAAAGTTTTAAACAATAAAAACATTATTCAACCTCAACCATGCATGTATATTGACAGAATCAAATTATTACCATAATAATTTATCTACAATACTCTAAATCCAAAAAGAAAGTATTAAACCAAACTTAAGTTTCCCCCTCCTTCAAATTAATTAGGATTTAGATATCAGTCATTAATTAGTGATCAATTTTTTAACGTACTCTCTGTCTGTAGGAGAGAAGAAATTTTTACTGAATCCACTTGCTTCAATGTGAAGAGAGAGCATACATTCAAGAGATAGGTCAGATAAGTCATATGCAAGGACATTAAATACAAAAGAGAGATAGGCTCCTTAAAGGAGAAGGTTCAACTAAAAACAGGTGGACAGAAGTCTCATTAATTGAGCAAGTAGGTAGGCACAATAAACTATCACCAAATTTCTTTGTTTGAAGTAGCAAGCAAAACACCCTAAAGAGTAAAGCAAAGAAGTCTCTATTAGTTCTGCCGATGTGGTTTGTGGGTTTAGAAAACACTCAGGCACTCAAAGAAATCTCACACAAACCAAACAAAAAAGAGACACACGAAATTGGTAACCCAGTTCGGTGTCAACTCACCTACGTCTTGGGGACCAAGCTTAGAGATAAACAATCCACTAGAAGAGGTGAAAATGCATAAGTACAAATACTTTGTCACTCACACTCACAAATAAAAATAACTACCCTCTCTAAATTGTCTAGTGCACACACTCTCTCTAGCTCCGGTTGCACACCATAATCCCATAGCAATGTAGCTTATATAGGCATCTCAATGTCCCAAATATAGCTCATACCTCTTTTAAAATTTCCGAGACTACTAACTTTAAAATTTTCCAAAATTAGCTGTTGCAACTTCTGTTGTAACTAAACTTGCAACATGACTCTGACTGCTGACTTGACTGAATTCTGATTCCGTTGTGAAGCGACCTCGAGACCCATCAACCTCCTGATCATGCTTAGTCTGAGTTAATGCAGCCAGATCTCCCGATCCCAACTAACGGCAACTAACCTACCTCTTCAGTTCCTCACCACGAAGGCCACTCGCAAGAGGGGCACAACTTTGTGCGTCTTCAAAAAACTTTGCAAACTTGATTTTCAATTCACCTAAGTTTGGTCTTCGAATCTTCCCAAGAATGGTTCTTTAATCAATCATGTCAATCATACCAACAATAAGTATCTCTCAAACTTTGCATATCTTCAATTATACCTTTAATATCTTCTATCATACTATTAAGGTTCTTTAAATCATAATTTCAATTGATGTTAAAATCATACCAACAATAGGTATGTTTTCAATTAAGTAACTCTCTAATTATATATACCATTGATAGGTATTTCTTCAATTAGCCTCTTTTCATATTTAATATTCAATCAAATCTCCTAAATATAGTCTTGATAAAATTTTGCCTTCAAGTTGTTACTTGCTTGATCAAAAATAGCTCCTTCCTGATTTTCCAAGATATTTTGCCTCTAAACCAAGACTCCTTGCCACATCATCATGCTTCCTATGTTATCATGTATGCCACATTAGAATGGTTGCCATATCACCTTTCTTAGTGTCAAATCATGTCAATTAAAGTGCTTTTGCACTAACAGTCTTATTACCTGCTTAGCATATACCAAGAGATGCATTTTCACATGCAAATGGATATGGCCTGCTAATCCCAAATAATTTCAGTGCATCTCTCAATGCCAGCACATTCATTTTACTTGTTACCATCAGATATTTTGAAAGGAACTCTTGCAATAAAAGAATAATGTTCAATTTAGTTTTGTTAAGGCGATATTCCAACAGGAAAGATGAATGAAATTAAAAGAGACATTTGGAGCAAGCTCATAGTTTGAGCTCCGGTCCTTATAAAAAAAGATCATTCTCCAGACAGACAGATATCCCTGTGGATGACACAATTTTAGTACGCATCAGTGTTAATCCAATGAAGTGGAATTGCTGCTGTTTTTGGAGCTCAAGAATCTATCAGTAATCTTGAACGAGTAGCCAGCCAAATAAGAGCTCTTAATTTCCTTGTGGTGACATCAAGCCGTTCAATTTACTACACGTTGGCACTCTATCATTAATGAAGTGGACCCCACTGATCCTGATTGGATTATGACCGTCTGATCTGTGATGGTCCTTAAGATCTTGGAGATGAGAGTTAAGGTTGATGTTCATGTTCCTACTTCCTACCCATTTGGAGTATCCCCATGATTTATTTATATAATTAATTATTTATTAATCTATGGACTTCATAAAAAAAAAAAAAGTGAGTTTTTAGTGCATTTAAAGAATGGTCACTTGTCACATTATTTTCTACAAAAGTATCATATGTATTAAGGTTAGGAATTATTTAAATTTCATCATTTACTTTTTTTTTACCATTTTTTAATAATATTATGTATAAAAATAAACTAATTTGTTGAATAAACCCCATGAATGGTATATGAGTAAATTAACTAATAATTTTTTAGTAGTAGTAATAGTACTGTCAACTGTGGTAGTTGGTGGATATGTCAGTAACTTAACCAATGTTGGTGGGAGGGTTGATCTCTTGATGTTTTACTTGGCGAGCAAAAATCTTACCACCGGTTGAAGTGATTTTTTTTTTTTTTCAATTTAACTTTTATTTTTTTATATTTATTATAATAGCCATTGGGTTATTTTATGGAGCCATGTTGTCAAATGTTTGGTTAAGCATTAGCATAAAAATAAATAAATTAATAAATTAAAAAAAATAAACAAAGTGTGTTTTATTGAACCTTTTGGGTTAGCTTTTTTTTAAAAAAAAAATATTATTAATTTTTTAAAAGAAAACTATTTGATTTTAATTTTGTAAAAAACATATTTCTTTTCAAGAAATTACTATTACTATTATTTAAAATTGCAATCATTCTTGCATATTTTTAAAACTAATTTGTTTCTAAAAAGAAAATGTTTTTGTATGTACATTATAAAACTCAATTATGGTATATTGAGGAATAGAAATTTAAAAAAAAATCATGTCAAACAGGTTTAAAAAATATATTTAAAGAAAAGGTTTTAAACAAATAAAAATATAAATAGCTTTACAAAATACACAAAACTACTCAAGATTTTATAGATAGCAGTAATATTTTTTTTAAAAGCAGATAGGTTCTTTAGGAAAAATAAAAATAAAAATATAATAGGTTTAAAAAAAAATCATAGTATTTTCTTTTAAAAAAAATGGGCTATTTGTTTGAATCAACTACTTGGGAATTTGGGTATTTTGATAAATAGAATAAATTTAGGGTTATTATGATAAACATGAGAAGAATAAGGACTAAGCTTTTTTTTTTTTTTAAATCCCACGTTGTTTTTGCCATTTATAACATGTTTTCGTACTTTCGTGTGAAAATTTTAAATATATATATATATATACACATTGCATGTGAGTGCAGGAAATTATTGAACCTTTAGCCAAAGACTTTTAATTGAAGGTGCAAAGATCCCCTAAATCTGAATAGATTTAAAATCGAATTTTAAAACGTGTGCAAGAGGAATTAACTGTACAACTCCACTAGATGAGGGCATATGCAGTGCGCATGAGAGATTAACTCCGTATTTGTACATGCACACTCTTTTGAATAAATTGATCGGTATACATATAGCTAGTATGATCAACCGCCCCGGTGCCAGACTGCGTGACCCTTAGTGATTTATCTTTTTCTTTTAAAAAAAACTTGTAAATATATATTGTATTGATTAGAAATTCAACTAGTTTTAGTGGTCTGTGAAGGCCATATGTCTCAGCTATTATTAACTACCATGGTTATTTTTACGTGCATAGCAATATTTTTCTATGAAATTTGATAATTGTTGACTTCTAATTGCTTGCAAGCGAAGCAATATGTTATCATTGAAAATAAACCCAACAACTACATTTCCAATATGCATTACCATAAGGTCCCTTTCAAAATAATTGAGAATTATGTTTTTAATTTGACATTATCTTCATAATCTCTAGTTTTCATGACATTTCTTTACAAGTCAATATTAATGTCTTAAAAATATTTATAAGCTATTTTAACATTGTTGTTGGTTTTTTTATAAATTAATTTTATATTTTTTATATTTACAATGATGATTTTAATATAACACTTCAACATTAGAATGATAGTAACTTTTTTCCTTGCTGAGTTAGAGTTTAAAAGATTAGCTCTTTCTCTCACAATATTTATTGAGATAATTGATTTATTCATCTTAATTATAAAAATAAATAAAAAATAATAATGACCATAAAACCATTTTTACTCATGTCAAAAAAATACTAAATAAAGTTTTTTTAATGAAGCTTTTTTGGGTATTTTAACTTGTGCTTTAAAAAAATTATTTGATTTTATTTTTTTAAAAATGCCAATTTCTTTTAAAAGAAATTATTATTACTATTATTGTACAATGACAATCATTCTTGCATATTTTTAAAACCTATTTGCTTTTAAAAAATGTCTATGGGTGCATATGTGAACTTCAATTATGGATAGGTTTTAATCAAATAAAATATAAATAGGGTTTACAAAATATGCAAGAATACTTACCGTTTTAATAATAATAATAACAATAATAATAATAAGTTTTTGACAACAAATAGGTTTTAGAAAAATCAATAGTTTTTTTAATAAAAAAATAGGTTGTTCATTCCCATATGCACCTTGGCTATTGACGAGATATCTTTGAGAGATATGTGTGAAATTTTTTTTAAAAAAAATTGGTGTTTGGTTAATTTTATTGGATTTAAAGACTAATAGAAAAAAAACTTCACATTCCGGCTTGAAATGTTAAATTACCACCTATAAGTTAATGATCACATTACTAGTAATATTATTCAAGTTATCAGATTTAAAAAATATAATATTCTGACCCTAAAGAACCAAATGAGATAATCTTATATTATTCAATTTTAGAGGCAAATAAAATATTACCTCAATCAAACATCACCTAAAGTTGTTATGATGAATAAGATGGCATCAGATCATTATGATTAATATATGAATTTAATATATATATATATATATATATATATATATATATATATATATATATATATTGCATGAGAGTGTAAGAACTATTGGATCCTTATAAATATATATATGGTATTAATTAAAAATTCAACTAGTTGAAGTGGTCTGTGAAAGTTTGATTATTTTGGACTACTAATTACGTGCAGGCGAAGCAATATGTTGAAAATAAACCTAACAACTACATTTCCAATATATATTATCATGAGGTCCCTATCAAATAATTTGGAGTAAACTACTTTGTCTGTTTGTCATTGGTTATTGATGTGGTTCCTTTTTTAATAGAGAATTATTTTTTTTTAATTGTACATTATCTTCTCCCTAGTTTTCAAAACATTTCTTTACAAGTCAATATTAATGACTTATTCCCATTATAGCTTATTTGTTTATTTATTTATTTGTGTAGTTTTTCTTTTTTTCATGTTAAAACATTGGTAAAGTATTGTGTGCAAGTTTAAGACTTATTTAAATCTATCCAACCATATCCATGATAAATGTGAAAAAATTAATTAAATAAATATAAATTTTTAAATATTTTTCCCCCAAGTTGAAATTGTGCAGATGATGTTAAAATATTTGATAATATTATTTTGACATTCTTTTAATTACCCTCATTTTTTTTTTAATTTTGAAGAAACTAAAATTTATATTTTTTTCGGCGTTTAAAACATGAAGTAAAAATATTTTAAGATTATTATATGATTAAAAATATATAATCACATAACTAAAAATATACAAAATTATTTGAAAGAATATTTCATAAAAAATATGGAAGATATGTCATGTGTTATCAAATTTATATATTTTATATTAGTTACTCTGATTTTTTCTAAACAAAAAAATTTTTGGACAAATTAAATTTGGTTTTTACTTGAGTTTATTTATGTTAGTTCTAAAGATATCATGAGAATGTATGTTGATAATAAATAACAGAAGTAAAACATTAAACAGTTGATACTTGTTTACATATGTAGTAGTTGGTGAAAGAATCGAGATTACAAACAACTACCAAGATTCATTAATTTTATATTGTTTTCAGAAGTACAAAGGCTATATAAAATATTTTAAAAATTTAAGATAACTATAAGTAATACGACAGAGTACAATGATTGATAAAAAACGCATCAAAATTCAAAGTACTTCTTTAATTAAAAAATAAATAAAACCATACTTACTAAACAAATTTACTGAATAACTCTCTTGATGTGGCATCCATGTCACATCCTAGCTTGCCACTCCACAAAATGGATCACTAGCTTATTCTGTCGCTATTTTTTATTATTTTTTTATTATATATTTTTTTTTTAGTGTTGATGCCGATTTTTTAATTTATTTGATTTTCACTGGACTTAATCTTTGTCTTTGAAGATAATATGACAATGGAAAATTTTAAAAAGATCTTTCTAACAATTGAATTCATATAGAAATTTTAAATTAACGCTAAGAGAGAAAAAATTTGGACAACATGCATGATATCATGTTATTCGGGAGAATTATTTTGAAAACCTAATATGAAGTGTAATATTCGAGTTGGGCTGGGCTACGTTCAGACCAAATTATTTTGGTTCAAATTTAGCCCATTTAATTGTCATTAAACCCAAGCCCATTCCAAACCAACTTAAAAAATAAATAATTTTTTATAAAATAATTAAAAATAACTAAATAAAACAACTACTACAACCTTAAAATTTGTCAAACAATTAAAAAAATTACACAAATATTATAAATAATTCAAATAAATTATTTATAAAAAGAACACCGCAATTAAAAAATTGCACGCATCTCTATACTTTTATATATTAAAAAATCAAAAGCAAAGACTATAAAGCTACATAATATTTGTTTATTTTCAAACATTTTATATATATATATATATATATATATATATTTTATTTATTTATTTTTTTTTTTTTCAAGCCAGACGGGGTCAGGTTGAGTTTAAAATTCAGCCCGAAATTCAATCGGGCCTACACATTTGAGCCCAACCCGGTTTTTTGGGCTAACTTTTTAAGTCCAGATCTTGTATTTTTTAGGCTGGGCTCTAGCCAGCCCATGGGTCGCGAGGCCCATGTCCACCCGGATGGGGGTTTTGAAGGGCCATTTGACAAAAGCCCATTCATTAACACGGCCCATGGGCTAAGTTGGCCCAATTGATACTTTGACCCAAAGTTGGATTTGATCTCAATTTAGTGGCACAAAAGGGTATATTGGTTTAAATTAAAATTTATAATTGAGTGATAATGTGAGATATAAATTTTAATTTAAGGGATAGTTTAGTTGAAGGAAATTCAAAATTCAAAATATTTGGATAAATGAGGTTTTTTTTTCAAATAATATAGTTAAAGTTTTCTTTATTTGCAAGTTGTTTTAGAACAAGCTAAAATAATCAAAATATTAGTTGTTTTTTAAATTAAAATATTTTGAATAATGTTATTATTTATTAATATTAACATTTTTAAAAAATAATAAATAACTTTATTTAAATAATTAAATTTGGGGATTTGAAATCACATTTGTTAATAATGGCACTTGTGTAGTTGTAGATAAGGAACCACGTAATTTAAATATACCACTTTGAAATAAAAACTAATTCCAATGCAAATATCCATATGAAAAACAAAAATAAATAAATATTAGTCTGTTTTTGACTTTTGTTGAATAGGAACAGACATACACTTTCCATTAAAATAATCAAAAACAGAACAACAACTTTTGACAAAATATAAAATTATTAGTATAAAAAAAAGCTCAAATATTGTGGAATCCTAACTACTTATCTAAATCTAAACAACCAACTTTGTTAAAGTTAACAGATTAAAAATAATAATAATAATAATCAAGGTTGGTAAAGATCCACTTCTCCCGGTGAATCCTATCTACTTGGTATATATATATATATATATATATATATATATATATATACAATTTATATTGGAGCGTGTATCAAATTAATACTCAACACACATGTATTTTCGTGAGCTAAGATTTAAACAGTCTTCTAAACTAAGAGGTGTTTGACTTCAAGCATATACCCCTCGTTATAAAAATAAAAAATTAAACTTAACTTTTTAATTTTTTTTAAGGAGAAAATTCTATTTGAATTATGTTAGAAATTTGTAGGATTGTGAAACCTAAATTCCACTTATTAAAGACAAAATAAAATAAAATAAAATACGTAAATAGAAACAAAATACCATATCCACCTTTAAATGGGTTACGCTTGTACAATATTCACTATGAAGAATTGTTAAATAATACAAAATTACACCTCACACACTCACAATTTCAAAAATACTTAAAGGATTTTATGATAATTTTACTCAAAAACTATTATGCAGTTCTTATGACTTTACATACATTTCAATTTTCAAAAGCTTTTTTTTTTTAGACTAAGATTTGAGATAAAAAATTAACGCATGGGTGGCTCTAATTACTCACAAGGGTGGCATAAAAGTCAAAATTAATGACTACTAATAATTAGCATGAGTGAATTTTTTTTATTATTTGAACACATTAACAACTAGATTTATTAGAATACTTAAAAAAAAAAAACATTTACCATGAAAACCAATCCAATAAAAGATGGAATTCTTGAAGCTAATACATTAACAAAATTTCATATGACTTTACCATTTATCCACACTTCCCGTAAAAGATCAAAACAACCAACTCAGATTAAATCAAAATAATAAAATAAAATTCCCAATTCAGTAAGCTTCCACTCAAAAGCTCTTCTCCTTTTTCAAGTATTATATATATATATATATAAACGTGCCCTTTTTTCCAAGTTGGTGAAGTTCCAAAATGAAACAAACTCCAAACCTCCACGCAACGCAATCTCCAAGCTCACTTACAAACACTTCTCTTCCACTTCTTTCTTTCTATATATATATATATATATATATACTACTACTACTAATCTACCAACCTCTCACCCATTCCTTCTTCTTCTCCTTTTTTTATATTTATATATATATTTTTGTGGTAACCATAAAAAAATAAATGAATAAACAGAACTAAGACAGCAAGGCAACACCACTCATTCTTTTCTTTTCTTCTTCCCTTCTCTTGTTTTCATCCACATTTGCAATGGAGAACAAGTGCTCAGTTGTTCTTCTGCTTCTTCTTTGCTTTGTCTCTGCTCATGCTTTTGGAACTCAAAATGGCTCTGAATCATGGGGCTATGTAGAAGTTAGACCAAGTAATCATTCTCTTCTTCTTCTTCTTCTTCATTATCATTATTTCTTTATGAACATGTCAATGGAATGTTTGTTTTGGATGTTTTTTGTTTCTTCAGAGGCTCATATGTTTTGGTGGCTATACCAGAGCCCAAACAGAGTGGAAAATGGCTCAACTCCATGGCCAACAGTCCTCTGGTTACAGGGTGGACCAGTGAGCAAACTATACCATCTTTCTTTCTTTCTATTCATTCATCTTTTTTTCTAATGTTTTTCCTCTTTTAAATGTGTTATTTCAAGGGTGCTTCTGGTGTTGGACTTGGTAACTTCCAAGAGATTGGTCCATTAGATGTTAATTTGAATCCTAGAAATTCCACCTGGTTAAACAAAGCTGATCTTCTCTTTGTGGTTCAATCTCTTTCCACAAAAAAACCTCTCTCTTTATATATATATATATATATATATATATATATATATATATATATATATTGTTTTCTCTGTTTATTTTTGTATTAATTTTGAGTTCTTTCCTTTTAGTTATTTATTTATTTATTTATCAGGATAATCCAGTGGGAACTGGTTACAGTTATGTGGAGGATGAGAGTCTTTTTGTGAAGAGTGATGTGGATGCAGCCAATGATTTGACTACTCTTTTGAAGAATCTCTATAACAACAATGAAACTCTTCAAAAGAGTCCACTCACAATTGTTGCAGAGTCTTATGGTGGCAAGTATGCTGTTACTGCTGGTGTGTCCATTGCCAATGCCATTAAATCAGGGGATTTGAAGCTTCAGTTTGGAGGTACATTTCTTTTATTTAACCCAATTTGTTTGGATTCATATCATTTCAGAAATTTAATTTGATTAGTTGTTTTAATTCAACAGGAGTTGCTTTAGGAGATAGTTGGATTTCTCCAGAGGATTTTGTGGTAACATCTTATGAGACTTGTGATTCTTTTTTATTTCTGCTGTTTTGGTATGTTTGATTGGATTTCATTGATTCATATAATGTAGTTCTCTTGGGGGCCTTTGCTTTTAGATGTTTCTCGGCTCGATATCAATGGCGCCAAACAATCGAACAGGTTGTGTGAATTACTTCTGTTGATCTTTGTTCGATTCGATTAAATGAATTGATAGTGAGGTTTTATTTCATTGTTTTATAGTTTAGCTGAACAAATTAAGCAACAAATAGCAAATGGGCAATATGAGACTGCTACAAGCACTTGGTCTGAGCTCGAAAATGTCATTTCTTCATTGAGTAATTCTGTGGTAATTATCGGTCTCGTGATTTATAAATCATGGTTTTCGCAAAGAGTTTTGATGTATTAGTTATTTTCTATAGGACTTTTATAACTTCATGTTGGATTCTAAGATGGATCCTTTATCGACGACATCAACTACAACAAGTACTACATCAGGACTATCGCAAGCATTGTTTATGAAGAAGTACTCTATGTATCTTAATTCGAAGGCCGGCACAGACGGTGATATCGATAGTCTTATGAATGGTGCTATTAAAGACAAGCTAAAAATTATTCCAAAGAGTGTGAGGTGAAGTACTTAGTGCTCACAAATAGTGATGAATTAAATTAAACTTGTTGTAATTAAATAGTTCGATGTCTTTATTGCAGTTGGGGAGGACAATCTAATTCCGTCTTTGAAAAATTGGCCGGTGATTTCATGAAGCCAAGGATCGATGAGGTGATCGTTTATATAAGATGTAAATAAAATCCATTTGTTTGTATACATTTATATCTTCTCTAAAAATTGAGCTTTGTGTTGAATTAAATCAGGTTGATCAACTCTTGAGTTTGGGAGTCAATGTGACAGTCTATAATGGACAGGTAACGTGATTTCTTTGATCGAAAACTTAATGATTTGCATTGCATTGTTAGCTTTGAAATAAAAAAGAAAAAAGAAAAGAAAAAGAAAAAGAAATGTTTTCATTGTTAGCTTATTTATTGATTGATATGAAAATTATTTGTTCATATGTCCACACTTATTAAAAGAAAAAGGCAGAAATATGTTTGACTTAGCAGGCTCTGCAACAATTCACATGTAATTAAAGACAAAACATATCAAATGATTCTTGGATTCAACTTGTTGTTTCATAAGACATGTAGGGAATATGCAAAGTGATTTGTCTGATATCTTGTTTTCGTCGATTATTCAATCACTGATCCAAATCATTACATTGATAAACTAATGACAGGTTGATTTAATTTGTGCTACAAAGGGTACTGAGGCATGGGTGCAAAAACTCAAGTTTGTAACTCAATAACACAGTAAATTAAGTTTTCATATTCTTTGCATTGATTTTGTGACGAAGAAAAATTGTTTTAGATGGGACGGACTCAAAGATTTCAATAACTTGAAGCGAACTCCGGTTTATTGCGGAAACGATAAAGATGGAGAGACGAAAGGATTCGTGAAATCATACCGAAATTTCCATTTCTATTGGATCTTAGGAGCAGGACATTTTGTAAGTCTAATTACTCATTTATTTTTAAATGTGTTTCAACTACCTCTAGTCTTTAATTAAAGCATTCACATATAAATAAATTTCATATCATATCATTCATTGGCTTTCAAGCAAACAAACACTGCCAACCACTTTGAATGAATGGCCTCTAAAGACTTATATCCAGCTCTATTAGATTCTAAAGCAACCCTTTTAATTAGAGAGAATAATCATTGTATCAGTTTAATTTAATTAATGAAAAATGATTAGGTTTTAGATGCATATCCAATATATTTTTTACATTCAACCTAATGCATGTTAGAATTGATATAAAACATAATTATAAGCATTTAGTTTAAAGTTTTTTTAACCACGAATTTTCAACCACTGTGTTGAAAGAGAGTTAAACTCTTGATCTTTCACTGGAGAGGAAATGAATAATAAGTGTTTAGTTTTAAATTTTTTTTTAATAAATATGGACAAATTACAAACTCTCAACTATTATGCTAAAGGGAGTCGAACTCTCGATCTTTCACCTGTATCACTTTGGTTCTAGTTTCGATTTAACCTGTACAGGAATCAAGTGTTTCAACCGCCTATTGCCACGGTGGCTCTATTAGTTTTTTTTTTTTTAATTCTATAAATTTTTAATAATAATGAAAATTTATAAAAATAGATTGGTAGGAGAAAGTGATACATCAACAACCAAGCATAAAATAGAGTTTCATGTCTCTCTCCATCCAAACAAATACTGTGTTAAAGTCTTGATATGATATGAACAGGTGCCAGTGGACCAGCCATGCATTGCACTGCAGATGGTTGCTGCAATTACACAATCACCTGCTCCCACTGTTGCTGTTTCAAATGCTCTCTGAAACATTAATTAATCACACCTCATTTTCACCTCTCTTTCTTTCCTTTTTTTTATTTATTTATCTTTTTTTATTTTCCTTTATTTTTTCTGAAAATTAGTTGGAGTTAATGTTGGTCATGAAAAGATGGAGAGAAAGAAAAAAGTTGTGTTTTAGTTCTTTTGTGGAGGTTCATGAAAGAAGAAGATATATAGGAGATAATAAATGATTTGCATTGTTTATGAATAAATTTTATTTATTAATTAATTTATTTATTTGATTGTGTTTTAATGAATGTCGGTGGGTTTGGATTATGGACCCTGTGGATGGATTGGACAGTGATGGTACTGCAGGCTTTTGTGGGGTTATTTGTCATAAAACTGTTGGTTTTTGAAGGGTGTTTTTTTGTCCGTAAATATCAAGCTTCTTTTGACCCAACAGCAGCTGTTGTTGCTGTGTCAATTTTGTGTTGTTGTAATAAATACGGTTAAAATATCAAAATGGTCCCTCTATTTTGTGTTTTCCGTCCTTTTAGTCCCTATAATATAAAATCCGCCTTTTTCGTCCTCGTATTTGCACATTTCTGTCGTTTTAGTCCCTCTAATTGACGGATCAGCTCTTTTGGTCCTTTCAGCTAATAAATTAGAAGGACTAAAAAGAATGAAAATATGCAAATACAAGGACCAAAAGTGCAGATTTTATAGCTTAAGGACGAAAATGTGCAATTACAAGGACCAAAAGGGCTGATTTTATATTAGAGGGATTAAAATGGCGGAAATCACAAAATAGAGGGACAATTTTGATATTTATACCTAATAAATACATATAAGATATTTTTAGGAAAAATTATTTATAAAGCCTTCAAAAATTCTATAATTATATATTTGTTTTTAGAAAAAATATAATTATATTTATATTTTTTTAAATTATAGATAATTATAGATATGCTTTTACTTTTAGATTTCGTGTTAACAGAAGTTAATCAAATTTTATTAACTATAGTTATAACTTGGATTAAGATATACAAAAAGTCCAAAATAACTTCTCTAAATGGTCATTTTACAATAAATTTTTTTCAAGGGTATATATGCAAAAGGTATAATGGTGGTCATTTTATATATCTGCTATTTGTTAACATATGATTTTTCAGCCAATTTGAACGCAGGGGTATATATACAATTATATATATATTATTTAGAGGTATGAATGCAATTATTTTTTATTCATTATATAATTATTTAGAGGTATGAATGCAATTATTTTTTATTCATAGGCAAATATGCGATTTCAAAATTATTGAAAGGCACACCTAAAAAAAAAAACCCATATTTTTATATAATGGAGGTAAAATAATTATTAGTTTTTTGTTTTATGTGGTACTCTTGTGTTTTCATATTGCAAGATATTTGGTTTGTCAGTTTTAATCTTTAAATGTAGTTTAATATGATTTGACTGTAGGTATGACTTTTTTTTATTGTTTAAGAATTCATGTTTATGCAATTGTGTGGAATAAAAATGGTCAAATCATAAGTCAAAAATCAGAATTTAATAAAAATAGTAAATTTTAAATTATTTGTCTATATATTTAATTTAAATATTAATATTTTATCAATTAATTTAAATTTATTGTTTTTCATCATTATCACCTTAAAAATGTATAATTTCAGTAAAAAAAAAAAGAATTTAATTTTATATTCAAGGAACAATGTCATCTATCAGACCAATTTTTGAGATTTCCTTTTGTGATATTTCAAAAATCTAACACCCAACCTGCAACAAACTCAAAAGGCTTAACAAAACCAAATATAAAATTTTGACTGAATTATACACAACCAATTATCAAAGGGAATTGTAAACATAAGCAAATATTAACACATACAAACTTGAAAGGTTAGGCTTTACAGTATGTGATGTGGCAAATAAACAAAACTAAATCTACCAAAATATACTTCCCACCTCACCTGTTGATAGCCATTAATTTTGCCTTCAAAGATATCAATAAACTAAAAAATTTACTTGACAAGCCTAACTTGCACAGGAGTAATGCTATACATGACGTGCCGAATGCTAACCCCGAAGCTAGGGTTGCTAACCCGGGAGCTGAAAATGCTAACCCCAGCTCCGAGGTTAGCATTCGGCACAAATTATGTGAAATCTGTTCGTAATGTATAGCATTACTCTTTGCGCAGATAGCATCACAATTAGCAACCTGAACAATGCTTCTTGGAACAGTCATGAACGTACGAATGAAAAGAAAAACAAGACGGACACATTTGAAGAAGATAAAATAACCAGTTTTTTTTTTTCAGGAACTGAATATCAATTTGCATATCATAATCTTTGAGATGTTCTCAGAATGCAAAACAAAATCAATAACAGGAAGAGATCCCAAACCCGGGCTAAAATCGGCTGTGGTACAGATCATTTCCCCCAATTAAGGGCTTCCTATTCTCTCATTGAAATTGCATCTCCTATCTATCTGTACAAAGAGTGGAATATTAGAAACCTACCTGTGGAAATAAAAACCTCTAAACGTGTCGGTAAAAAAGAATTTCAGTTCGACTGTATGTATCATCGCCTCCAGGTGATGTCAAATAAAAAAAAAATGTGGTCTCCTGAAACAAATCGACTGCTGGACTCTTAAGCAAGACTGATTGTGCTCCTTTGCAGCACAATTTCCCGCAAAGAATTTGATTATTCACAACGGAGACGTCTCTGATTCACCAAAATGCAGTGTTGTTAGAAAGAATTGCTTCGGAAGCTTTTATCACACCCAAACTTACTGTTTCATTCATTCACTGTGACAGAGCCCGTTTTCGATATATAGTTCATCAGATCAGGATTTGTTAGCCTTTACCTTCTACCCTCCTAAGGCTTTCTGCTTGTATCCATGCTTCTGCCTATCCATTAGTTTTTCTTTATTCTTTCTCTTTTTGTCCATTTTCTTCCTGTACCTGTCTTCCCTCTCCCTGTCCAAAATTCCCTGCCAATGCACTTCTCCAGTTAAAGGCCACAGGCGTCCCGCCATGTCTTTGATACCGTCATCAGTTTCCTCGGCCAATTCCTCATCCATACTCTTCAACAACGAAAAGTTGAAATACTTCACCCACATCAGGCCCTTGCGTCCTTCAATTGGATGCTGTTCCTGGAGCACTCCTGAGTGTGGATGCAGGTATACCATTTTTCTGGCACTATGATAAGCCCAGACATTGACCAGGACCTCCAGAACACGACAGTAACAATGGTTTTTCTGGTTTGAGATTAGCAAGGAAAAAAATTTATCTTATGAAACCATTTGAAAATGGAAACTAAATCCAGTGAAAGAATTTTCACCTCCAGTTCTGAAGACCCTAGCACACATGAAGTGGAGATGCTTGAATTCTGAGGCAATCTATCAAGTGAGTCAACAAACATCCTGCAATCCACCAGAATATGCCAATAATAGGAAAAATTCAATTATGAAATATGCAATCCATCAAATTGACAAACATCTTGCGGTTAGAAGAAAAGGCTCTCACATTAGACATATTTCATTGCATAATTATAGTGACTAATATATACCTTGAGAACATTATAAACTCCAGAAATGAGGATGTTGGCATAACCCAACTGTGAAGTGTAGACCATTGGTCACCATCAACAGGCATCGGAGGCAGGCCTGCAGTGCCATCAGGTGACCCATACATTTGTCTGAATGCTTCCTCAAAAGAGGGTCTACAATGAATTGGAAATTCATTTTAAGACACAATTGCTTCTTGGTAAATTAATTTGGGAAATAGTAAGTTTCAGTTATTCTCGCAAAGAAGGATACTTAGAGCAGTAGTAAGCTTCAGTTATTCTCGCAAAGAAGGATACTTAGAGCAGCACATAATGCACTACTAGCATGCAAGTGATTCAACTCATCAAACAGAGAAATCTGAGTTCAAAAATAGATATGCATAAATGTATTTGAAAGTAGAAATGGTACTGCTTAATTTGTGAACTATCATATGGCACAGCTCAAGCAAAATATCTTGGGACAGAGATCCTTTGCCAATGAAACCATTCACCTATTGCAATCATATGCTCAATTTAAATGGGTAGCAACCTAAATTCCTATATGAGATTTACATGGACAAATGATGTCTAGAAGCTAGTTATCATCAAATCATCTAGATGATAGACCAGAAATACAAAATAACATCAGATGTCTGCACCTGGCTTTGCTAAGTTCACAATTCGATAAAATAAACGGAATTCATATATATGCGATTGCTAAGAGATGTGCCTTTCGTGGCTTCCACATCTAATTTGCCCCAATCAGTTTGCAATTAATCAATAATAAACAATTGACTTTACCAACAAACATTTATCAAGGTGGTATTACTGCTTCCCGATTGACACGAAAGCACATCTCAATCATTCGTTCAGCTAGCATCTATTACATTTGATAAAACTTACATTGGTTTAACATCTTAACCCTAATCCTATCTTACAACACCATTTTTGCAAAGATTCATGTATTCATTAAGCAATTCTTATTTAGCCACCAAATGAGTAAATGTAAAATGTATGAAAATTTTCAAATAGATTATAGCAGGAAGAAGTGTATATGTTTGTCTCATATTCTTGACAATCCAAGAAATCGGATTCCTGATGATATGATAAAATGTGCTCTTTCCAACCATGAGCTACGTAAGCTCTAAAATTTTTGCAGCATAACACCAAATTGCCATATAATAACATTGGCAAGTAATTAATGTGATGGCTCACTGACTGAAACATAAAACTATCAAACTCAAATATTTGCAATATTTGCAAAATTGCCTGAAAGTTCAAGCTAATAAATAATGAGATAATATACCATTTAGATGAAAAGAAACAATCTCACCTGCAATGCCCACCATTAAAGATGTCACACATAGACCAAAAGTCAAGATCCATATCTCTTCCTCTGTTTCCAATATCCATACCCATTAGTGCCCAAAAGTAGACAACATCTCCACTATCTTCCGCTTGTATAGCATCCTCCAATGCTTTTTCAGATTTAGTCGACAAGGAAGTCTGCTTGAAAAATTGATATGATACTAATTAACAGAATATACCATAGGTGAATATAATTGTAAAAAAATCTAAAGACAGAAAAGGATTGTTTTACATGCAAAGGGCCTAAGTCTCAAATTAATGAAAGGGAATTCCTAGTTGTGTCAATTGTGGTATTTAAACAAGATTTACAGCAATGTAAGCAAAAATAAGGAATGATACCAGGAATTGACAGCAATGTATAATGGGCTAGCAGTAGGACTGCATGAGTCAATTGTGTGTACTATCCAGCCTTGAATTTAGGTAATATTAACAACCAACTTCCCACGCTTCAAGATAGTAATTAAACTCAAAGATCAAAATCATTGTATATATTTGTTTGCAGTTATCAGTTTTTCCTCAATCTTCAAATTAAGCTAAAAATCTTTTGAATCAAAACAATGACAACATAGCATTAATCCATTGTTCACAGCTATCATAAGCCACAAACTGTAATGTAGTTTATGATCTATTAGTTTCTACCTTCCTAGCTGACAAAAAATTATTCTGGTCATCTATCACACAAGTTGATCTATAAAAAAAAAAGAAAAAAAAAAAGAAAAACAACTTCAATATTTGAAAGACAAAATTATCTGCCACATCTTATTCTTTCCCTTCAATATGTTAATGATGTCGAATGTGCTACCATCAATTATCAGAGTCAGAGGAATCAGGCCAACATCATTAGCAAAAATAAACCATCTTCAAGGGACCTGGTAATCAAACTAAGATTGGAAAAATCGCCAACCAGGCTTGTAATAGTTGTATTTAATCCTCATTCCTCAAAACTAGGTTAAAATCACGCGAGTGCGTGCACACACACCATAGCATTTGTAAATGTGCCATCAGCTTCCATCATAATGCAGCAGATAAGAACAAGAAAAAAATATAAATTAGTTTATGAATGCTATCATATTAAATAGAAGAAGACAGCTTCAAAAATGAAAATAGCTAAATGACGTAGCCTTATTTTCCTCCTTGTTCCTCAAAAAAGTCCCAAAACCAACCTTACTCATCTAAAAGCTCATACAGCATGATGTGGTACAATGTAACTTTATAGAATCTTAAACCAATTTTCTTTGTATCAATATTGATCATAGGTTGGAAAGAAAGAGCTCTTTAATCAGAAAAGAATTTAAGTATTTGTAAGACCTAGACAGAAATTGCCCTCTTGACCATGTCACATTACCATACTTTAGAAGGCTTTTATTCTTTCAGAGTATGCCAAACTGACTTATTTTCTGCCGTATTTGCGATTCTACTACTTTCAATTTTAAATTTTAAACTAATGCAGGCAGCATGCATAAACAATAACTCCCATACTTTTCAAAATAGGTCAGCCATTGAGCTTCTTAATTTTTCCCAACTTCCATAGGGAAGAAAACCCCAGGATGCAACACTTAATTAATATCATAACATTAATTTCTTTTGGAAGAAAACTATTAATGACAAATAACTAAAACCACTAAATAATTCCCAAAATAACTTAAAACTAATGTGCATCCATGTTCAGAAACATCAGAATGCTAAACCCAATGATTTCACCAAGGAGATATCATTCAAAAATAAAAAGAAACTCATCTGTGGATTATTCTTTGGTTATTATTGTTTGAACTTGCTGATAGAGTAGTAGATCAGGCCACTCATCCACTGGTAGCAAACAAACCAGACAAATATGAAGCAGGAATGAAAGCTCAGCTGTATCAAATGTTTCATGAGGTTTCCTTAATATAAATTGTAGAACTTATGGGTAACTTCAAAGGTTTACCATCTGTCAGATGAAAATCTTCAAGAAGGCCACACTTTGCTCATGTTTCAAATAGCTTTTTTAAAAGTGATTACAAGTTAAAGTTCTTAAACCTTGTCATTTTTGGCTTGTAAAATGCTTCGACTTTCAATGCATTTAACCACCAAGTGCTCATTATCATTTTATTTTTATTTGATATTATTATTATTATTATTTTTTAATCACAAGACACCTCTGAACATATATCTCCTCTTGATTACAAGAATCAATCAATCAATCTTGATAGAGTTGGTATAATAACCATAACAAAGTATAAATATATTGGTCCATCTTGTTTATAGTCTGTAGCTTGTAGACCAGCTTAAATACCATGGGGAAGAACTAGGATCCCTTGCTTTAAACTTAGTTATAAAAATGCATGACACAGCAAGAAATTGTGGCATAACTTATTTTTAAACTACTAAAAGATGGCAAGAAATTCATCACTATCAGCTGTAATAAGGGCAATAATATGTATGATATGCCCAAAAATATGAAAACAACTTGGAGCAAGTAGAAGCCAATTCTTAAATTAAAAAGAAAAAAGAAAAAAAATAAAGGAAGAGGCAGGACAGTTTTTCATCTATGCCTAATGATTGCTGTAAGTGCAATTTACTAGTTCAATAACATAAAATGTTGTGCAAAACAAGAGAAAATATAGTTTAACTGCAATAATAAGTACAGCAAACTAAACCCGGCAAAATATACCTTCTTTCCGGTTGTGCGCCAAGACTGGAAACCAATCCAAGGTGTTTTGTGAATGCTATCAATCTTATTTGCAATTGAAAACATAGCACCAAACTCACAGAAAAGATTCCGATAAAATGCATCCTTCAAGATAGGGAGACGACTAGTTGCATCAACATCGTCGGTTCTTGGTCTTTGGCTTCCTTTAGACTGAAGCAGTCAGAACAAATAACAAACATCAAATGATTAAAAGAAAATTTCAGGCAGCATAACAATGAGGGCCTCAAGCCACCCCATCCTCTGAATAAAACTATATTTTATTTAGATGAAGTCTTGCCCAATTAAGTTAGCTTATTATTTAAATAACAACTGTCAAATTCAACAATTCTTCATTTTTTTAATGAATAATTTACAATCCCTTCAAAAAAAAAAAAAAGAAAAAAGACAAGGGAAAACATTAAAATGTCATTGATCATCAGCTAGGCTTGTACCCCTTGACACTTGTTTTTTAAAGCAAGCCAAACGGGAACATCTTATGAGACTTGTGATTCTTTTTTATTTCTGCTGTTTTGGTATGTTTGATTGGATTTCATTGATTCATATAATGTAGTTCTCTTGGGGGCCTTTGCTTTTAGATGTTTCTCGGCTCGATATCAATGGCGCCAAACAATCGAACAGGTTGTGTGAATTACTTCTGTTGATCTTTGTTCGATTCGATTAAATGAATTGATAGTGAGGTTTTATTTCATTGTTTTATAGTTTAGCTGAACAAATTAAGCAACAAATAGCAAATGGGCAATATGAGACTGCTACAAGCACTTGGTCTGAGCTCGAAAATGTCATTTCTTCATTGAGTAATTCTGTGGTAATTATCGGTCTCATGATTTATAAATCATGGTTTTCGCAAAGAGTTCTGATGTATTAGTTATTTTCTATAGGACTTTTATAACTTCATGTTGGATTCTAAGATGGATCCTTTATCGACGACATCAACTACAACAAGTACTACATCAGGACTATCGCAAGCATTGTTTATGAAGAAGTATTCTATGTATCTTAATTCGAAGGCCGGCACAGACGGCGATATCGATAGTCTTATGAATGGTGCTATTAAAGACAAGCTGAAAATTATTCCAAAGAGTGAGGTGAAGTACTTAGTGCTCACAAATAGTGATGAATTAAATTAAACTTGTTGTAATTAAATAGTTTGATGTCTTTATTGCAGTTGGGGAGGACAATCTAATTCTGTCTTTGAAAAATTGGCCGGTGATTTCATGAAGCCAAGGATCGATGAGGTGATCGTTTATATAAGATGTAAATAAAATCCATTTGTTTGTATACATTTATATCTTCTCTAAAAATTGAGCTTTGTGTTGAATTAAATCAGGTTGATCAACTCTTGAGTTTGGGAGTCAATGTGACAGTCTATAATGGACAGGTAACGTGATTTCTTTGATCGAAAACTTAATGATTTGCATTGCATTGTTAGCTTTGAAATAAAAAAGAAAAAAGAAAAGAAAAAGAAAAAGAAATGTTTTCATTGTTAGCTTATTTATTGATTGATATGAAAATTATTTGTTCATATGTCCACACTTATTAAAAGAAAAGGGCAGATATATGTTTGACTTTGCAGGCTCTGCAACAATTCACATGTAATTAAAGACAAAACATATCAAATGATTCTTGGATTCAACTTGTTGTTTCATAAGACATGTAGGGAATATGCAAAGTGATTTGTCTGATATCTTGTTTTCGTCGATTATTCAATCACTGATCCAAATCATTACATTGATAAACTAATGACAGGTTGATTTAATTTGTGCTACAAAGGGTACTGAGGCATGGGTGCAAAAACTCAAGTTTGTAACTCAATAACACAGTAAATTAAGTTTTCGTATTCTTTGCATTGATTTTGTAACGAAGAAAAAATTGTTTTAGATGGGACGGACTCAAAGATTTCAATAACTTGAAGCGAACTCCGGTTTATTGCGGAAACGATAAAGATGGAGAGACGAAAGGATTCGTGAAATCATACCGAAATTTCCATTTCTATTGGATCTTAGGAGCAGGACATTTTGTAAGTCTAATTACTCATTTATTTTTAAATGTGTTTCAACTACCTCTGGTCTTTAATTAAAGCATTCACATATAATTAAATTTCATATCATATCATTCATTGGCTTTCAAGCAAACAAACACTGCCAACCACTTTGAATGAATGGCCTCTAAAGACTCATATCCAGCTCTATTAGATTCTAAAGCAACCCTTTTAATTAGAGAGAATAATCATTGTATCAGTTTAATTTAATTAATGAAAAATATTAGGTTTTGGATGCATATCCAATATATTTTTGTCATTCAACCTAATGCATGTTAGAATTGATATAAAACATAATTATAAGCGTTTAGTTTAAAGTTTTTTTAACCACGAACTTTCAACTACTGTGTTGAAAGATAGTTAAACTCTCGATCTTTCACTAGAGAGGAAATGAATTATCACTGTAGTTTAAGGTTCAGTTCAATCCGTATAGGAATCAAGTGTTTCAACCGCCCGGCTATTGCCACGGTGGCTCTACTAGTTTTTTTTTTTTTTTTTTTAATTCTATAAAATTTTAATAATAATGAAAATTTAAAAAAATAGATTGGTAGGAGAAAGTGATACATCAACAACCAAGCATAAAATAGAGTTTCATGTCTCTCTCCATCCAAACAAATACTGTGTTAAAGTCTTGGTATGATATGAACAGGTGCCAGTGGACCAGCCATGCATTGCACTGCAGATGGTTGCTGCAATTACACAATCACCTGCTCCCACTGTTGCTGTTTCAAATGCTCTCTGAAACATTAATTAATCACACCTCATTTTCACCTCTCTTTCTTTCCTTTTTTTTATTTATTTATCTTTTTTTATTTTCCTTTATTTTTTCTGAAAATTAGTTGGAGTTAATGTTGGTCATGAAAAGATGGAGAGAAAGAAAAAAGTTGTGTTTTAGTTCTTTTGTGGAGGTTCATGAAAGAAGAAGATATATAGGAGATAATAAATGATTTGCATTGTTTATGAATAAATTTTATTTATTAATTAATTTATTTATTTGATTGTGTTTTAATGAATGTCGGTGGGTTTGGATTATGGACCCTGTGGATGGATTGGACAGTGATGGTACTGCAGGCTTTTGTGGGGTTATTTGTCATAAAACTGTTGGTTTTTGAAGGGTGTTTTTTTGTCCGTAAATATCAAGCTTCTTTTGACCCAACAGCAGCTGTTGTTGCTGTGTCAATTTTGTGTTGTTGTAATAAATACTGTCAAAATATCAAAATGGTCCCTTTATTTTGTATTTTTCGCCCTTTTAGTCTCTATAATATAAAATCCGCTTTTTTCGTCCTCGTATTTGCACATTTCTGTCCTTTTAGTCCCTCTAATTGACGGATCAGCCCTTTTGGTCTTTTCAGCTAATAAATTAGAAGGACTAAAAAGGATGAAAATATGCAAATACAAGGACCAAAAGTGCAGATTTTATAGCTTAAGGACGAAAATGTGCAATTACAAGGACCAAAAGGGCTAATTTTATATTAGAGGGATTAAAAGGGCGGAAATCGCAAAATAGAGGGACCATTTTGATATTTATACCTAATAAATACATATAAGATATTTTTAGGAAAAATTATTTATAAAGCCTTAAAAAATTCTATAATTATATATTTGTTTTTAGAAAAAATATAATTATATTTATATTTTTTAAAATTATAGATAATTATAGATATGCTTTTACTTTTAGATTTCGTGTTAACAGAAGTTAATCTAATTTTATTAACTATAGTTATAACTTGGATTAAGATATACAAAAAGTCCAAAATAACTTCTCTAAATGGTCATTTTACAATAAATTTTTTCCAAGGGTATATATGCAAAAGATATAATGATGATCATTTTATATATCTGCTATTTATTAACAGATGATTTTTCAGCCAATTTGAACCCAGGGATATATATACAATTATATATATTATTCAGAAGTATGTATGCAATTATTTTTTATTCATACATAAATATGTAATTTCAAAATTATTCAAAGGCACAACTAAAAAAAAAACCATATCTTTATATAATGGAGGTAAAATAAATATTGGTTTTTTTGTTTTATGTGGTACTTTTGTGTTTTCATATTGCAAGATATTTGGTTTGTCAGTTTTAATCTTTAAATGTAGTTTAATATGATTTGACTGTAGGTATGACTTTTTTTTTTATTGTTTAAGAATTCATGTTTATTCAATTGTGTGGATAAAAATGGTCAAATCAGAATTTAATAAAAATAGTCAATTTTAAATTATTTGTCTATATATTTAATTTAAATATTAATATTTTATCAATTAATTTAAATTTATTGTTTTTCATCATTATCACCTTAAAAATGTATAATTTTAGTGAAAAAAAAAGAATTTAATTTTATATTCAAGGAACAATGTCATCTATTAGACCAATTTTTGAGATTTCCTTTTGTGATATTTTAAAAATCTAACACCCAACCTGCAACAAACTCAAAAGGATTAACAAAACCAAATATAAAAGGGAAAATTACTATTCACCCCTCGGAAATTGCAAACTTTCCCAGACAGCCCCTGCAAGTTTGCAATACCCCAGAAAGCCTTTCCGTTAGTGTTTTATTTCATTTTTACCCCCTGTCGTTCATTTGTACAAGGTTTATGCTGTGAAATTCCGTGTGTACCCTTGTAAATGGTGGAAAAACAACCGCCCAGTCACATCATGTTAAACATTTTTTATTTGGCTTTTGTCAATCTTTTTCATTCCTTCTTGTATTGAATTTTCTGAAACAAAGTTTGGAAGTGTCATCGTTCGCATTCGTTTGAACTCCGCCGGTTGTCCGATAAGGGGAGATAAGGTGAGAATGTCTTCCTTTTTGTCTCTGTTTGATCATCCTTTAAGAGAGAGTACCAATTTATATTTATTTACATGCAGGTTTTTAATGGAGAGTTTTTGTGCAATTGCAAGATACAACGGGGAGGGACGAGTGCTAGTGTTCACGGCACAGACTTGTTGGGATTCAATCGTAGCGGAGATATGTGACCGATGGGGTCTTGATGTTTCCCATGTTAGGGTGAAGTTTATCACACCCGATGCACATAAAACGATTTGCCCAATAGAAAATGAGGTTGACTTCCAGCGCATGTGTCATGTATACTCACTCTTCAAATGCGCTGCAGTCGATCTCGTTGTTGAGACAGATGATGTGCCATTGTCGCATCATAGTCAAAACGAATTCTTGTCATTGTAAAGTTCTTATCCTTCATCTTTACTCTTAAAGTCATATGTGTTCGCCTAATTATTATATTTACCGTTTAATTATTATAGTTACCGTTTAAGTATTCCAGTTTCCTTTTAAAAAAATAAGTTCCCGTGGTAAACCAATAAGTTATGCTTGTTAACCGGTCTCATCCCCGTTCCCGTTTAAACATATATTTTACCGTTTAAAAATTTATGTCTGTGTTTAACTTATTATGTTTTAGTTTAAATATACTTGTTTGAAATGAACTTATTTTGTTTCCGATTAATTTACTGATGTTTTCCGTTTGTCTGAAGTGTTGGCAGGAATTCTGATTCTGCCAGCGCACATGTTCCATCTGATGGCGACCCGGACGCGGCAGCATGCCTTCCGTCCCCCTCGGATCATTCCGAAGTGTTGTCGTTAGATATCGGACAACGTTTCGTAGACGTTGAACATTTCAGAGACGCGCTTCGGAATTTTGCAATCAAGAGGAATTTTGACTTCAAATTCGTAAAGAATGAGAAACACAGGGTGACTGTAGAATGCGCTGCCGTTGGTTGTCGCTGGCGCCTTCATGCATCAAAGGAATACAATAAAAATACGTTCAGAATAAAGACAATGCACCCGTCACACACTTGCGGTGGTGGAATTGGCTCGGTGTCACATCCTAAAGCGTCGAAAAAATGGGTAAGCGCTCGAGTTATTGATAAGCTTAAAGGCCAGCCATTGTACAGGCCAATCGACATTCAGAAGGACATGTTACGGGAACACGGTGTCCACATTCCATACAAGCAAGCCTGGTTGGGTAAAGAGCGTGCCCGGGTGATCCTCGACGGCAGCGACGTCTCCAGCTATGATCTGCTGCTCTGGTACGTCGATAAGGTGGCTGAGACAAATCCCGGCAGCATTGCGATTGTAGAAAGAGACGGTGACCGTTTTAAACGTGCATTCTTCTCGTTCCGTGCGTGTATCATGGGATTCAAGCGGGGTTGCAGGCCGCTGCTGTTTGTCGACGGTACCCATCTTCTTGGGAAATATCGTGGCACGTTGCTGGGCGCCACAGGCAAAGATGGAAACAATGGGTTTTTCCACTTGGCCTTCGGTATCGTCGACAACGAGACAGATGCGAATTGGACGTGGTTCATTTCCAAGTTAGGTGATGCGTTATACGATGAAGGCGATTATGAAGAGAATATTACGTTTGTGTCGGACAGGTCTAAGGGGCTTGTGAACGCCATTGCTAGGGTCTTCCCCTCTTCCCCACATGCCTATTGCCTTCGACACTTGGAGGCCAATTTTATGAAAGCCAATGGCGGACTTGGTAGGGCATTGAAGGACGAGTGCTGGTCCATATGCTTTCGTATTGCGTGGGCATCAACGAGTAAAGAATTTGATGATACGGTGAATGAATTGCGGGGCATATCACCAGAAGCACATCGCTGGCTGCTTCAAAAGTCAGATTTGTCACATTGGTGTAATTTTTTGTTCAAAGGACAACGTTGGGGCAATATGTATTCAAATGTCGCAGAGTCCTTCAATGCGTGGATAAAAGAAGCTCGCCATTTACCCGTTACGAGAATGGTTGACTCCATACGGTATTTGAATGTTTGATTCCTTCGATCTGTTTAAACATCTTCGTCAGTCTTTAACTTCGTTTACTTTACATGTGTCTATAATGGTCTGTGTTTAACTACGTTTGTTACTATTTAACTATAATTGTTTTCGTTTAACTATCCACGTTTATGTTTACGTATTTTTTGCTTACGTTAACAATCAATTATAATTTGTTATGATACAGGTTCAAATTAATGCGGATGTTATGCACACGTCGTGAGCAAGCGAACAAATGGGACACGTACTTGTGCCCCGATATACATAGGAAGGTAGACGAACTGGTTGCGGAAAGCCGAAATCTTTATGTTGGTCGTTGTGTCGATGATCGTTACGAAGTCGTTGACCATTGCAGCAACTCCGTCGATCTATCGGGTAGAACATGCTCATGTCGCAGGTGGCAAATTTATGGTATCCCGTGCACACACACTTGCGCTGCAATAATGCAAACAGACACCAACGTTCATCAATTTATTAGCCGGTACTTCACCGTGGAGACATACAAACTTGCGTATATGGACGCTATTTTCCCTATACCAGACGATGACAAGCCTACGGACGACAATCGAGAACTCCATCTGCGTCCGCCTGCGACGAGAAGGCAACCTGGGCGACCCAGACGGAAGCGGCTCGAGTCGCAAGCGTCCGCGGTCCGCGAGTTACGGTGCAGCCGCTGCCACGCGTCCGGCCATAATCGTAGATCTTGTAATGAACCTGTCGCCGACTAGCCATTGTAAATAAACACCTATTTTAACTCATAATAAGCATATTTATGTCTATATGTTTGATATTTACACAGTAAGTTTAAACATAAATATATTATTTTAATGAGTAACAATTGTTGTTAAAGGGAGAAATTAATATTTAAATGGGTTAAGTTAAAATTAAATGGAGAACGTTTTGTTTAAGGGATAACATAGACATGTAACACATATAATACCGAAGCGTAGTTGTCCGGTCAAAATTGATCGACCCTTGGAATTCTCATTGAAAGACATTTAATGTATCTCCTGAATTGAAGTAGCCAAGTTGAACGACCCTTCCATTTCCCGTGCACATATAATGTATCTACTGTATAAATTGCCTTCGAGTGGAGTGATTACATTATAAAGTTACAAAAACAATTGATGCGACATCTGCTCGACCAGGGGATCGCCGGGACACATATCGTCAATGAAATCGGAGTATCCTTGAAGATCAGAGAATCTGCAGGTGGTTGTTCAACTTGCAATTTGAACAACTCCCTGCGATGCCTCTGATTTGCAAGACTCCGACGATGACATTGATGATATGCATCCTGGACATCCCCTGTGCGATCAGATATCCCATCAATTGTTTTAAAACTTTATGAAGGTTTCTAGACACCATCAGATTTTGCAGGCGAAGATAGTACAATGGCCAGGGATAAAGTTACAAAAAACAATTGATGTGACATCTGCTCGACCAGGGGATCGGCGGGACACATCTTGGCGATATAATCGGAGTATTCTTCGAGATCAGAGGCTTCCCAGGTGATTGTTGAACTTGCAATTTGAACAACTGCCTGCGAACCCTCTGATGTGCAAGATTCCAACGATTACATCGCCGAGTTGCATCTTGCTCATGTCCTGGTGGATCAGATATCTCATCAATTGTTTTAAAACGTGTCTTTGTTTAATATTTATTCTCGTATTTGCAATAAACGTGGCCTTGTTTGTTATGTAATCAGTTATTCTCGTATTTGCAATAAACATATTTCATTTCATGTGTAAAACTGTCTCTATGTTTAATATTTAAACACAAACGGTTGCTTTTCAGCATAAAAATATTATTGTTAAAGGACTAAAATTCCGGTAGTACAATGGCCATGCTGATGTTTAAATAGAAACTTATAAAATTAAATATATACACTTATAGTTATACATAAATCAAATTTGCCTTCGAGTGGAGTGACTAGATTATAGAGTTACAAAAACCTGTTCAATTCACGCTTGAAGACGAAGACGATGATGATGAACTTGCGCAAGACGTGTCCATTTTTAGACGATGATGATATGTAACCAGTTATTCTCGTTTTCACAATAAAGTTATTATCGTTTTCTCCGTAAACATGTTAAATTCAAGATTACAAATCTGTCTATTAAACAGAGCCGCATTATTTAAACAAAGACGGAAATAGTTATACAGAAACGAGTGGGTTTCAAAAATAGCATATTTAGTTAAACAGAATAATTTAAAACAATAACTCAAGTCGGTTTCCCCTCCATAGTCGAAGACTCGCCTCTTTCTAAGATCCCGGTTCTTCGACCTTCGAAAAGTATGCGGGCAACATACTTTAATCGGAAATATGGTACATCCTTTCGAGCAACGCGTAGCTCCTCACCTTCGAGCATTTGCTCGATAAATCGCATCAAATAAACAGCGCAGTCGACACTTCCTCGTCTCTGTGGTGGGGTGTCACCGTCGTGAATTAGCGGGTACAGCATAGTCACCGCGTTGCTGAACTCCATATCGACACAGTAGTCAAATAGTTGCCGCTGTTGAGATATACAAACTGATGCTATTAAATTACTATTCATGAACCTGTGACTATGTCTAAGGAACGTACCATTTCAAACGCGTCTTTGATGTAATCATCGCAAAGGCGTGAGGAATAATGCCTGTATTCCTGCTTCTCATTGTCCAGCACCACCACATGGACGCGGCCGTTAATGATTATTGGAAAGATAACAATGTCAACTTCATGCAGGTTTCGCGCGGCGTCTCCGATCATATCGAGCGACAACTCGCACGCGTCAGGAACCTTGGACATAAACAGTGCCAGTGGACGTGTAATGGAGGCGCGCTTCTTATAAGGGTATGGTACCCTCTTCATGGACTTTTGCATTATGCATACGAACGCGTCCATCAACTCGTCGGGCACCATTTCCTTCCCTTCTAGCATAGTGAATAGTTGTCCTCGTGTGGCGCTGACAACGGCATTACTCCAGACGATGGTGCTGCGGTTAAATGGTAACAGGTATAGTTAAACACAGACAGACATATTTATATGTTGAAAGCTTAAGTTAAACGTAAAAATATAGTGCTAAAGGATAATGTCGATTTCTAAGGCGTAATGTTAATATTTAACCTCACATGTACGAACTACATACATACTCGTCAATATAGCAGTTGGCGAAGATCGTTATTAACTCTTGCTCGAATATGTCGAGACGCGAGTACCCGGGGTATTTTTTTTCACTGGAATGAAGACGTGCCGTACCTGGTCGTATGGTTTATTGTTGCTATTGTCTGTCTGCGATACGGCCACTACGATGTCGTACCCCGGATCTCTGTCTGTCTGTGATGCTGGCATTGTCTCGTCGGCAGCCTGCGGGTAGATTCGCTTCGTTGTTTTTGTTTTTTTCGTATGTCTCCTCGAGTGTGACCGTCTGCGAATGGAGGCCCCAATAACCTCATCGGAGTCAATTTCCGAGCTCATCTCAATGAAGGCACCCGCATTCGCCGGGACTACCTCCGGGGCATCCGAACCGGGAAGTTCATTTGTTTGTATGGACGGCGCAATCGATTGTGCCCGTCCTTCCATTGCGTCAACCCGAGCAACAAGCTGAGGGAACTCGGTTGTCAATAACTGACACGCCTGCAGCAGACGTGCGGTGACATCGTCGCTTCGTGCCGTCGGGGTGGCTGCCGAGGTCTGTGGGGCCGTATTACGAGAATGGGGGCTTACGCGCTCGGAAGAGATTGGAGTTTCATCTTGCATTGTCTGGCGGGCGGCCCCAACAATTATATCTTCATTCGCATTCGCATTCGCGGTAACCAGCTTACGAAACTAAGATACATCCGACAAAGTTATGGAGACCATGTTGTGTTAAACAAAGAAGTATAAATCTAAACGGTAAATGATATAGTTAAAGATTAATCCATATAGTTAAATAGAGACTTCGGTATATGTACCTCCTTTCCTTCCAGAGATGGCAAAATGGTTTGTATAGACCCTTGCTTGTCGTAACACAGCATCGTTGGTGTCTTGCTAGTATTCACTTTGTTTCCACAGCCGGTTAGCTCATAAAACCATATGTTCAATGCGAGCGAACAACCCTTCACGAACCCCGTCTGGATCTTCTCCCCGGCGCATCTTGCTCGCACTCTTGCGGCAGCTAGTGGGACGCCATCCATAAGCCACTTGTGCGTCGCTTGCGCCCAAGCGTATCGGCCCATGCCAGGTAGATCATCGACGTAATCAACGACCCAATTTGGCACCGAGCATGATGTATTTGGGAAGAGGACTGTACCCATAAGGTACACCATCAGGAGTTTGACGAAATTTTCCTCTTCCCCACTCTACCGAACAAGTTGCTCAAGAGTGCTCTTGATAGAGTCGCTGTGTCTCTCGTAGCTTTTGGAGAAATACCTCTCTTGGAAAGATGAGCGTGATTTCTTCTTCTGGAAGACGACTTCCTCTCCATCGCAACGCAGACCAAGAATGACGGCGACATCTTCAGGCCTGAAACTTACCATGCTTGCCCCGATCCTGAATTTATTTGTGCGGTCATCGTACCTTTGCAACAAAAAATCAAGAAGGGCCCTATCGTGGAATACCGCTCCCACCTCAGTAAATACTTCGAACGGTGTCAATCGTATAAGTTCCCAGTGCTGTCCATTCATGTAAACCTTCAAGCCATCCATCGTGTCCGCAACCGCTGCCATGGAGCATCGGCCATTAACTAGGGTTGCCGCCATAAGCCCTCCGTCGAGACAATGACCGAAAGGTTAATTCCGGGCATACAGTGCGGAGTAGAGAATATATTTCAAAATCCCTGTTCTCCTCCCAACAAGCCGAAATTATTGCAGTGACCGTTACGATCATACCACGTCACACTCCCACGAATTCCCATGCAGAGTTCAAACAAAAACTTGTCTATTTCTCAATCAGTGTTTATGACACACAAGCTTACTTACGTAATCCAAGATATTTATATTTAAACAGAGACCTTTATATTTAAACAGGGACCTTTGTGTTTAAACAGAGACCTTTGTATTTAAACACAGACATTCTTAGTCAAACATGTATTTCTAAACGTAAACACTAACGAATAAAATTTACATTGTATTTAACAAACTAATTTATTCTTGTGCATCGGATGCGGTACTCTTCTCGGCTTTGTCCTTGACACCGGCTGGACTCCCATCGATGAGTATGCGTGCGACAAACTTCGCTCGTAGGTAAGGGACATCCGCTTGTGGTAGGCGTAGCTTTTCACCATTTAGAATCAGCTCAATGAACCGCATCGCGTACACTGCACAGTCGACAGTTCCTTTTTTTTGTCGTGGAGCACTCCTATCGTGAATCATGGGGTACGAGGACATCGCCGACACGCCCAATTCCATCTCGACGCAATTTTCGAATAGTTTCCGCTGTAACGAAATAAGCTTTAAAGTTAGTATGGACAAATACGAACTCCGATGTGTGTGCTATACGTGACTTGTAGCTCACCATATCGATCGCGTCTCTGTCGTATTCCTCACTCTCGCAAGAGGAGTAATGCCTGTACTCTCGTTTGACGTTGTCCAGCACGATGACGTGGAAATGGCTATTTAAAATTATTGGCATGATCACGATGTCGACATCATGGACGTTCCGCGCAGCATCGTCGATCATGCTGAGAGCGTCTTCCACCGTGTCCTCTTGTTTGGACAGGCACAGGGCCAGTGGCCGAGTGATGGCAGCGCGTTTCTTGTAAGGAGACCGCGATCTCTTCAGCGCTTTCTGGATGATGCAGACCAGAACGTCGACGACGTCGTCTGTCACCATTTCCTTCCCGTCCAACAACGTGAACACGTTGGCTCGTGTAGTGAAAACATAATCATTCCTCCATACGACAGTCCTGACATTTAAACGAAAAATTAAACAAATTACATTCTAAGTAACATACTTAAACAGATATATAACCTAGTTGATTAATAAATCGGATAGTTAAATATAAAAGTAAACTACTTAAATGATAACATAGATAGTTAAACGGAACTTACGAGTCCATATAACAGTTTAAGAATACCGATATGATTTCATGTTCGAATTTCGAAAGACGCAGTAACCCGGCATATTTCTTCTTCTTCGGAAGAAAGTTCTTCGGCACGTCATCGAATTGTTGATTTGCAAGGAGTGTCCTCTCAGCTTGAGTGAGCGTTCTTTGCTCGTTGACAGCTCCTTGCCCTTCGGTGGCAGCCTGTTTATTTCCCGTACCTGCTGCAGCAACTTTATTAGACTCCGGTACTGCCACAGAGTCTTTATCCGGTGCCGGTGCCGGTAACACGACAGCGTCTTTGTTCGATTCCAGGGATACTGTCACCTGGACTGTGTCCTCCTTCGTTGCCGGTGCCGCTACCGGTAACAAGCCAAGGTCTTTCTTCGTTTCTACGGAAATCACCGTCTGGATGGTGTTCTCCTTCGTTGCCGGTGCCAGTGCCTCCAACGAAGGGACTTCACTGGCAAGAGATTCTATTATCCTGTCGACATCGCCAGCGGGATCGACAGGCAGGGCCACAGCTAGTGCAGCCGGCGCATACAGTGCTTGCGGCTTTTCCAATGGCGCGCTCGGAGTTAAAGTTGGCTGAGCCTCAGCCATTGTTGGTTCAACATCAATTGGTGCTTCCGTTGCGACGACGTCTGCCGGCGAAGGCAGCGACATTGTCGGTTCCTTCCACGCAAGCCTCTTCCGGCGAAAGAAGCGACGTCGGCCTCGCGGGACTGCTTTCGCAATGACGTCGTCATCGGAGATGGTAGCACAGTCAACCGGTGGATGGAGGGGGGCTCTTGCGTCAACATCGGCCTGCGAACGTGCCTCCAGAGCCGCCACGCGAGCAACAAGCCTGGGGAACTCTACAGTCAATATCTCGCACGCCTGCAATAGATGTGCGGTCAGGTCATCGGATGTTGCTATCGGGGGGGGTGGAGGGGGGCTTGCCAGTCACCGATCAGTCCGTGCGCGGGGTGGGCTCCGAGATGGTGGTCGGCGTCGGACGCGCTTTGAGGATGTTGGCCGATCATCTCTCCTTGACGCCAACGTAACGGGAGCAGGAATATCACCTCCGTGTGTAGTTGTATCACCGACACGCCTCGCCCCAAGAAATATTTCTTCGTCCTGGTTCGCGGCGACCAATTCCGGAAACTGACAATTGTAATCAACAATACTGTTAAACACTAAATACTATGTTTGTAACAAAAACAATTCAGTTAAACAATAACCAATATAGTTAACGGTTAACTTATATGTTTAAAAATTAATATAGTTTGTTAAACGACAAATACAATACTTAAATCGATTTAGTACCTCTTTTCCTTCAAAAGATGAAAATAAGTTTCCCGTGGACACTTGCTTCCGGTAGCTGTTCTCACCGTAGCACAGGATCCTCGGGGTCTTGCCAAAACGAATCTTCTTGCCGGTTTCGGTGAGCTCATAGAACCAAGTCGTTAGCGCAACCGAGCAACCTTTGACATACCCCGTGTTGGTCTTGTTCCCGGCGCACCTCGCTTGCACTCGAGCGGCCGCTTGTGGAACGTCCTCCATCATCCACTTGTGGGTCGCTTGCGCCCATGCATATCGTCCCATTCCCGCTAGGTCGTCGACATAGTCTACGATCCAGATTGGAACAGAGCAGGAGGTGTTCGGGAAGAGGATAGTACCCATGAGGTACACCATGAGGAGTTTTACAAAATTCTCCTCTTCCCCCCTCTGCCGAACTACCTGCTCAAGTGTTTTCTTGATGGAGTCTTTATTTCTCTCGTACGCTTTTGATAGAAACCTCGACTCGAATGCCGAGCGTGGTTTCTTCTTGTGGAACACGACAGCGTCTCCAACACACCGTAGCCCCAGGATGAGAGCCACATCTTGAGGCCTGAAACTGACCAGGCTTGCCCCGATCCTGAATTTGTTGCTGCGGTCATCAAACCTCTGCAGCAGAGAATCAAGAAGGGTTCTCTCTTGGAGGACGACTTCAATCTCGGTCAAAACCGCGAACGGTGTCCTTCTAATGATCTCCCAGTGACGTCCACTCATGTGAGCTTTCAATTCACTCAGAGTCTCGACAACAGGTGTCAAGTAGCATCGACCGTTAACTAGGTTGACTGCCATGACCAAAACCCTACAAGAAGAACAATACATCTGTTTAGAGTCGTCTAGTTAAACAGAAAGAAAAATAGTTAAACAGTAAACTCAATACTTAAACGGAGACATAAATTGTTAAACGGAGACAACATTATAAAACACAAAATCAGATTTATCACACAGAAAAAGTCAACCATCAGATTCATCAACGGCCTCCTTACCTTGGTGTGAAAACTGATGAAATTCCGAAGCCTTGAGCGGGAGTTCTCCTTCCAGACAAGGGTGAAGAGGCGATGATCACAAATAACCCAGCCAATGACAACTTCGGAAACGGAAAAGATGAAGAGGAGATGATCGCAAATAACCCAGCCAACAACGACAACTTCGGAAACGGAAAAGATGAAGATGCGATGATCGCAGTTAACCGGCGGCGTAAATGGTGCCCTCTCGGTAATAAACAAAGAAAAATAACCGGCTTCCTCTATAAGCGGTAACATCATTCCACGTAAGGGCATTACCGTCAAACCAACTCGCGATTTCACAACTTCCCACGTAAGGGCAATTTCGTCAAATAAATTCAAATTTAACTCCGTCAATCTCCGTTACAGCCCTGGGGGGTTTGAAATTCATTCTATAAAAAAAGAGGGGTTTTTTAGGGTTATCAAAATTCGTGGGGTTTTTTTGTGAATATTGTAAACTTTGGGGGTTTCTTTGGTAATTACCAGAATATAAAATTTTGACTGAATTATACACATAACCAATTATCAAAGGGAAATGTAAACATAAGCAAATATTAACACATACAAACTTGAAAGGTTAGGCTTTACAGTATGTGATGTGGCAAATAAACAAAACTAAATCTACCAAAATATACTTCCCCACCTCACCTGTTGATAGCCATTAATTTTGCCTTCAAAGATATCAATAAACTAAAAAATTTACTTGACAAGCCTAACTTGCACAGGAGTAATGCTATACATCACATGCCGAATGCTAACCCCGAAGCTAGGGTTGCTAACCCAGGAGCTGAAAATGCTAACCCCAGCTCTGGGGTTAGCATTCGGCGCAAATTATGTGAAATCTGTTCGTAATGTATAGCATTACTCTTTGCACAGATAGCATCACAATTAGCAACCTGAACAATGCTTCCTGGAACAGTCATGAACGTATGAATGAAAAGAAAAACAAGACGGACACATTTGAAGAAGATAAAATGACCAGTTTTTTTTTTTTTTTTTTTTCAGGAACTGAATATCAATTTGCATATCATAATCTTTGAGATGTTCTCAGAATGCAAAACAAAATCAATAACAGGAAGAGATCCCTAACCCGGGCTAAAATCGGCTGTGGTACAGATCATTTCCCCCAATTAAGGGCTTCCTATTCTCTCATTGAAATTGCATCTCCTATCTGACTGTACAAAGAGTGGAATATTAGAAACCTACCTGTGGAAATAAAAACCTCTAAACGTGTCGGTAAAAAAGAATTTCAGTTCGACTGTATGTATCATCGCCTCCAGGTGATGTCAAATAAAAAAAAAATGTGGTCTCCTGAAACAAATCGATTGCTGGACTCTTAAGCAAGACTGATTGTGCTCCTTTGCAGCACAATTTCCCGCAAAGAATTTGATTATTCACAACGGAGACGTCTCTGATTCACCAAAATGCAGTGTTGTTAGAAAGAATTGCTTCGGAAGCTTTTATCACACCCAAACTTACTGTTTCATTCATTCACTGTGACAGAGCCCGTTTTCGATATATAGTTCATCAGATCGGGATTTGTTAGCCTTTACCTTCTACCCTCCTAAGGCTTTCTGCTTGTATCCATGCTTCTGCCTATCCATTAGTTTTTCTTTATTCTTTCTCTTTTTGTCCATTTTCTTCCTGTACCTGTCTTCCCTCTCCCTGTCCAAAATTCCCTGCCAATGCACTTCTCCAGTTAAAGGCCACAGGCGTCCCGCCATGTCTTTGATACCGTCATCAGTTTCCTCGGCCAATTCCTCATCCATACTCTTCAACAACGAAAAGTTGAAATACTTCACCCACATCAGGCCCTTGCGTCCTTCAATTGGATGCTGTTCCTGGAGCACTCCTGAGTGTGGATGCAGGTATACCATTTTTCTGGCACTATGATAAGCCCAGACATTGACCAGGACCTCCAGAACACGACAGTAACAATGGTTTTTCTGGTTTGAGATTAGCAAGGAAAAAAATTTATCTTATGAAACCATTTGAAAATGGAAACTAAATCCAGTGAAAGAATTTTCACCTCCAGTTCTGAAGACCCTAGCACACATGAAGTGGAGATGCTTGAATTCTGAGGCAATCTATCAAGTGAGTCAACAAACATCCTGCAATCCACCAGAATATGCCAATAATAGGAAAAATTCAATTATGAAATATGCAATCCATCAAATTGACAAACATCTTGCGGTTAGAAGAAAAGGCTCCCACATTAGACATATTTCATTGCATAATTATAGTGACTGATATATACCTTGAGAACATTATAAACTCCAGAAATGAGGATGTTGGCATAACCCAACTGTGAAGTGTAGACCATTGGTCACCATCAACAGGCATCGGAGGCAGGCCTGCAGTGCCATCGGGTGACCCATACAATTGTCTGAATGCTTCCTCAAAAGAGGGTCTACAATGAATTGGAAATTCATTTTAAGACACAATTGCTTCTTGGTAAATTAATTTGGGAAATAGTAAGTTTCAGTTATTCTCACAAAGAAGGATACTTAGAGCAGTAGTAAGCTTCAGTTATTCTCGCAAAGAAGGATACTTAGAGCAGCACATAATGCGCTACTAGCATGCAAGTGATTCAACTCATCAAACAGAGAAATCTGAGTTCAAAAATAGATATGCATAAATGTATTTGAAAGTAGAAATGGTACTGCTTAATTTGTGAACTATCATATGGCACAGCTCAAGCAAAATATCTTGGGACAGAGATCCTTTGCCAATGAAACCATTCACCTATTGCAATCATATGCTCAATTTAAATGGGTAGCAACCTAAATTCCTATATGAGATTTACATGGACAAATGATGTCTAGAAGCTAGTTATCATCAAGACATCTAGATGATAGACCAGAAATACAAAATAACATCAGATGTCTGCACCTGGCTTTGCTAAGTTCACAATTTCGATAAAATAAACGGAATTCATATATATGCGATTGCTAAGAGATGTGCCTTTCGTGGCTTCCACATCTAATTTGCCCCAATCAGTTTGCAATTAATCAATAATAAACAATTGACTTTACCAACAAACATTTATCAAGGTGGTATACTGCTTCCCAATTGACACGAAAGCACATCTCAATCATTCGTTCAGCTAGCATCTATTACATTTGATAAAACTTACATTGGTTTAACATCTTAACCCTAATCCTATCTTACAACACCATTTTTGCAAAGATTCATGTATTCATTAAGCAATTCTTATTTAGCAACCAAATGAGTAAATGTAAAATGTATGAAAATTTTCAAATAGATTATAGCAGGAAGAAGTGTATATGTTTGTCTCATATTCTTGACAATCCAAGAAATCAGATTCCTGGTGATATGATAAAATGTGCTCTTTCCAACCATGAGCTACGTAAGCTCTAAAATTTTTGCAGCATAACACCAAATTGCCATATAATAACATTGGCAAGTAATTAATGTGATGGCTCACTGACTGAAACATAAAACTATCAAACTCAAATATTTGCAATATTTGCAAAATTGCCTGAAAGTTCAAGCTAATAAATAATGAGATAATATACCATTTAGATGAAAAGAAACAATCTCACCTGCAATGCCCACCATTAAAGATGTCACACATAGACCAAAAGTCAAGATCCATATCTCTTCCTCTGTTTCCAATATCCATACCCATTAGTGCCCAAAAGTAGACAACATCTCCACTATCTTCCGCTTGTATAGCATCCTCCAATGCTTTTTCAGATTTAGTCGACAAGGAAGTCTGCTTGAAAAATTGATATGATACTAATTAACAGAATATATCATAGGTGAATATAATTGTAAAAAAATCTAAAGACAGAAAAGGATTGTTTTACATGCAAATGGCCTAAGTCTCAAATTAATGAAAGGGAATTCCTAGTTGTGTCAATTGTGGTATTTAAACAAGATTTACAGCAGTGTAAGCATAAATAAGGAATGATACCAGGAATTGACAGCAATGTATAATGGGCTAGCAGTAGGACTGGATGAGTCAATTGTGTACTATCCAGCCTTGAATTTAGGTAATATTAACAACCAACTTCCCACGCTTCAAGATAGTAATTAAATTCAAAGATCAAAATCATTGTATATATTTGTTTGCAGTTATCAGTTTTTCCTCAATCTTCAAATTCAGCTAAAAATCTTTTGAATCAAAACAATGACAACATAGCATTAATCCATTGTTCACAGCTATCATAAGGCCACAAACTGTAATGTAGTTTATGATCTATTATTTTCTACCTTCCTAGCTGACAAAAAATTATTCTGGTCATCTATCACACAAGTTGATCTATAAAAAAAAAAGAAAAACAACTTCAATATTCGAAAGACAAAATTATCTGCCACATCTTATTCTTTCCCTTCAATATGTTAATGATGCCGAATGTGCTACCATCAATTATCAGAGTCAGAGGAATCAGGCCAACATCATTAGCAAAAATAAACCATCTTCAAGGGACCTGGTAATCAAACTAAGATTGGAAAAATCGCCAACCAGGCTTGTAATAGTTGTATTTAATCCTCATTCCTCAAAACTAGGTTAAAATCACGCGAGCGCGTGCACACACACCATAGCATTTGTAAATTTGCCATCAGCTTCCATCATAATGCAGCAGATAACAACAAGAAAAAAATATAAATTAGTTTATGAATGTTATCATATTAAATAGAAGAAGACAGCTTCAAAAATGAAAATAGCTAAATGACGTAGCCTTATTTTCCTCCTTGTTCCTCAAAAAAGTCCCAAAACCAACCTTACTCATCTAAAAGCTCATACAGCATGATGTGGTACAATGTAACTTTATAGAATCTTAAACCAATTTTCTTTGTATCAATATTGATCATAGGTTGGAAAGAAAGAGCTCTTTAATCAGAAAAGAATTTAAGTATTTGTAAGACCTAGACAGAAATTGCCCTCTTGACCATGTCACATTACCATACTTTAGAAGGCTTTTATTCTTTCAGAGTATGTCAAACTGACTTATTTTCTGCCGTATTTGCGATTCTATTACTTTCAATTTTAAATTTTAAACTAATGCAGGCAGCATGCATAAACAATAACTCCCATACTTTTCAAAGTAGGTCAGCTATTGAGCTCCTTAATTTTTCCGAACTTCCATAGGGAAGAAAACCCCAGGACGCAACACTTGATTAATATCATAGCATTAATTTCTTTTGGAAGAAAACTATTAATGACAAATAACTAAAACCACTAAATAATTCCCAAAATAACTTAAAACTAATGTGCATCCATGTTCAGAAACATCAGAATGCTAAACCCAATGATTTCACCAAGGAGATATCATTCCAAAATAAAAAGAAACTGGATTATTCTTTGGTTATTATAGTTTGAACTTGCTGATAGAGTAGTAGATCAGGCCACTCATCCACTCTCCTTAATATAAATTGTAGAACTTATGGGTAACTTCAAAGGTTTACCATCTGTCAGATGAAAATCTTCAAGAAGGCTACACTTTGCTCATGTTTCAAATAGCTTTTTTAAAAGTGATTACAAGTTAAAGTTTTTAAACCTTGTCATTTTTGGCTTGTAAAATGCTTCGACTTTCAATGCATTTAACCACCGAGTGCTCATTATCATTTTATTTTTATTTGATATTATTATTATTATTTTTTTTTAATCACAAGACACCTCTGAACATATATCTCCTCTTGATTACAAGAATCAACAATCAATCTTGATAGAGTTGGTATCATAACCATAACAAAGTATAAATATATTGGTCCATCTTGTTTATAGTCTGTAGCTTGTAGACCAGCTTAAATACCATGGGGAAGAACTAGGATCCCTTGCTTTAAACTTAGTTATAAAAATGCATGACACAGCAAGAAATTGTGGCATAACTTATTTTTAAACTACTAAAAGATGGCAAGAAATTCAGAAATCAAGCAAGAAATTCATCACTATCAGCTGTAATAAGGGCAATAATATGTATGATATGCCCAAAAATATGAAAACAACTTGGAGCAAGTAGAAGCCAATTCTTAAATTAAAAAGGAAAAAGAAAAAAAAATAAAGGAAGAGGCAGGACAGTTTTTCATCTATGCCTAATGATTGCTGTAAGTGCAATTTACTAGTTCAATAACACTAAATGTTGTGCAAAACAAGAGAAAATATAGTTTAACTGCAATAATAAGTACAGCAAACTAAACCCGGCAAAATATACCTTCTTTCCGGTTGTGCGCCAAGACTGGAAACCAATCCAAGGTGTTTTGTGAATGCTATCAATCTTATTTGCAATTGAAAACATAGCACCAAACTCACAGAAAAGATTCCGATAAAATGCATCCTTCAAGATAGGGAGACGACTAGTTGCATCAACATCGTCGGTTCTTGGTCTTTGGCTTCCTTTAGACTGAAGCAGTCAGAACAAATAGCAAACATCAAATGATTAAAAGAAAATTTCAGGCAGCATAACAATGAGGGCCTCAAGCCACCCCATCCTCTGAACAAAACTATATTTTATTTAGATGAAGTCTTGCCCAATTAAGTTAGCTTATTATTTAAACAACAACTGTCAAATTCAACAATTCTTCATTTTTTTAATGAATAATTTACAATCCCTTCAAAAAAGAAAAAAGAAAAAAGAAAAGGGAAAACATTAAAATGTCATTGATCATCAGCTAGGCTTGTACCCCTTGACACTTGTTTTTTAAAGCAAGCCATACGGGAATATTTCAACCAAAGAAGTCCGTGCACCAACATTAAAACAATTTTTGCCCACCAGAAATACTGTCATAGAAATCAGATGATTTTCTTTTCTGTGTAATTATTCTCTTTTCGCTAGCAATATCAAGATTCTTTAGTCTGTGCCACAGGTTTAATGATGATAATACATTGTTTAAATGCTTTGATTAATACGCTTTGCTCAGGTATGGTCTCACTAAAAGTTCCTTACAGTATATCTAAATCCCCTCCCACTTAGACATTTTTGTTACAATAATGAAATAGTATGCCAGCCAGAATGAAACACACTGGCATGCCATAAAAGAAGGCTATTATAACAACACACCAGAAAAACAATAAAGCTATCCATAAAAATAAATAAATAATAAGAGTAGGAATATGTGCCTTAGAAGGAACAGATGTGCATCACAAGATCCTGATAAATCTTGCAAGGTCCTTGAATTCCATTTTATAGAAGGATAGATTTCCGCTTCTCAGGTATTCAGAAGGTGGGGCAAAAGTGTGGAAAAGGACATAAGGGAAATAGAAATATTTTTGTGAAATCTCTTATTTAATTATATTAAAATTTCCCGCTTATGTAATCCTGCTTCAAATGACCAGTCCAATTCATTGCATTTGGGTGAAACAAGAGGGCTTTGGAAGTGGTTCAGTGCTATTTCCACCTAAACTCAGAGAAAGTTGGGAAGGTCCAGTCACTTAACCACTTCCTTTTCTCACTTTCCCCTAAATAGGGAAGCCTTGAAGAAAGGAATAATGAAGGCAAAAAGACAAGTAATGGATAGGAAAATGATTGCAAGAGAACAGTTAGAGAAGATAATGGTGACCATAGCTAACAGTCTCGAATAACAAAATCAAGACTTGAAAAGGAATTAAGATTAAAGCAAAATTCTGTTCATTATTGTAAAACAAAATGGGCACCGAGCAGAAGGCCTACACTAATCACAACTGGTAAGAGAAAAACCTTAGGAAATCAAATTTACTCTAGCATGTGCAAGTATTCACTCTATGTTATATAAACAAAGGAGAATATGAGGATAATGAAAATATCCACATCCATTTAAAATTTTCCCCAACAAGAATTATATGCATTTACATGGAAGAACATGGGAAACTAATAATAACAAACATTGCTCTAAGCCATCTACTTCCATGTAATTTTCAAAACACAATACATGATAATTTATTGAAAATTTCCTTCGCAACAACAACCACCCAAACCAACCAACCACCCCCCCAACAAAAAACCCTCCTTCCCCCTTTCCAGTTTCTTTTTTCCCTCTTTTTCCGCTTCTTCAAAATGGGAATCCTTGTCCACTTTAATCCCTAAGGTGGAAAATGTCAGTTTTGACTCATGAAGTAGGAAATTTTATTTGTTCCAACAACTCCATCTCCCCCACCCCTGTTTCAACTACGCCATCTAATGGCATGAACCACGAGACTCACCACCACTTGAGAAACGTGGTTGTGCATGTGGCATAAAATAATGTATCACATGTCCAAGCACGTCAGTTTCCACATCGTTCAACCCCACCAGCTCATCATACCTCAGGCAACATGAGTCCACGTGGCCCAAGCCAATTAGATGGAGGGGCTAAAACAAATAAAAAATGCAATTTCAAGGTCAAATGAACAATGCCCCTCTTTAGGGGGCATTAGCAGTTTTGGTCTGAAGCTAATTCAAAAGAAAAATGTACAATCAGAACACTATACATCTGTCTCTGAAGCCAATAACATTTATGATAGAAAAGGATTAAATAAAGCAATAGGCACTGGATCAGAAATGAGAAAAATAAACATCGTGAGACTATATTAAATCAGAACATATAGAAAAACAAACAACAAAACAAAAATTAGATGCCAGGAGTAAAAGAATCAACAAAATTCATGAGGACAGTCAGAAATGAATAAAGATGTAGAGAATTAATAAAGTCTAAAAACAAGAAAACTCAAAAGAAACAAACAAGCCACGTAGATTTCCCATCAGTGAGATTCAAGGAAATGATGAAAAATAAGTAGAAGTGAAGCAGAATAATCGCATAAAAAGATTTGTAGCAACTCACAAGGCTTATCCCACGGTATAGAGAACCACGGTGCAAAAAAGACCAGGCCCCTTCTCCATCATATATCTCATACACACATAATGTTTGTCCAGTCCTTTCTAATTCCCCTTCATCTCGTTCATGTGCTTCAGGCTTCCGCTTTTCTGCTTTCCTGGCTAGACGGTACACTTCCTCCCATGATCCTAAGATTTTTTCATTCCTTTCCTCAAGCTATAGATCCAAAAAGATATAAATAAATAAATAAATATTTAAAAAGGAAACAAGAAGTCTAAAAGTTTCTATGACAGATAGCTTCAAAGAGGATGGTTGAATCTTAAAAATGTAGAGATGCATAGTTACCTCCTCGAGTTCTCTCCTCTCAAAATCTTGGGATATTTCCATTTCATGAATATCATCCCAGTCTATCTGTGTAAGGCCATCAGAAGTCTCAATAACATCCTCAGAGTTGTTCTCTTTGTGAGATCTGCCAGCCAATTGCTCCTCAAGTGAATAAACAATGCTTAATCTTGCCATTGGATCAGCAGAATTCTCAGCATGGACAAGGCTACTAGTTTTCTCAATGTTTTCAAACAAGGTCCATAACCAAGTTCTCTGTTGAATCTGTTTAAGGGGCCTAGGTAGTAAAGCATCTGATGGGAACTGAAGTGCATTTTCAAGAAGATTTGCATAACCAAGAATACAGTCTGCTGCTAACATGTCTTTGGAGAATGATTTTTCATAAGAAGAAACAATTTGAGCAAGATTAGACAGCTTATTATCTTTTATTGCAAGCGACAAAGCTTCAGCTAGTGTACTGAGATCACTAGGATGATAAAAAAAGCCATGCTTTTTATCAATAACCTGAAATCCAATCCTCATGTCAGAAATAGATATAAACAACTATATAAAACAGATGGGAAGAAAACAGGTTTAAGCCCTCACGTATTTCTCTATTTGAGCTGAATTGGGTGCAATGAAAGGAACTCCGAAGGACATGGCCCGCACTAACAATGGTGGAAAAGTCTGCTCCTCTTGGAAGGAGCTATAAAGAACAAGATCAGATATCAACAACACACCATTCACATCACCATCCATACCATAATGCCTGACAGAATCATCAGAAAATCCCATTCGAGAAGCAACCTCCTGCTCCAACAGACATAACAAGCTAATTTTAGTATTCATACTTGCTTACATTATAAATACGCTATAGCACAAATTCAAATTAATTGCCTTCAACCCTATTTGAAGAATGTCAGAAAAAGTGAATATTGTGAGAGAATGAGTTTTAAGGAATCTAGGTATAGTCATCCCAAGGTTGCCCAAATAAACATATATTAACAGAATTGTCAGCATGGGCAGAGTAAATTTATGTAAACTGACTACCAAACTAATTGATCCATTATCTCCAATCATGGAGCATAACATAATTTTAAAAAATAAAGAGAGAATAATTTGAATCTGTGCAAATACGAAATATGTGTGGCATGCTAAAAATCAAAACCTTCATATTGCAACTCAAATGAAGATTTACGACTTGCAAATTTCAGCAGGTTGTCTTTGCTCAGAATTTTTCTAATTCCAACATCACGGTGAAAGAAACAGACAATGTACTCTAGCTTTTTCAATCTAGGTTGGTCTAAGGTCACTTTTTCCCCCTAAAGTAAAAATACTGAAATATATATACATTGCTGCAGCATTTCCAGTCTCAATTTAAGCATTATTAAGTTCCTTAATACAAGGCGATAAAAGACTGCAAAAGCAACAGAGCAGCATGACAGAATCAAGGATAAAATTCAATATGGCTCATCTAATTATGGTCCATGGGAACATTACAGAAATGGTTTCTCAAAAGTCTAACGAATGTACAGAATTCTTTTTCCAAGATATTAGGAAACTCAACAAAAGCTAAATGCATACAACGAAACCAACTGCTGGAAAAAAAACTTGCAGGCACAATAAAGAGAATGACAAAAAACTTAAAATATAGCCTGTAAAATAAATATAAACATTGGATTAAAAAGAACCTAAACAAGAAGAGTTAATAAGTTCTCTGCTCTTGTTTTTTAAGTAGTTATGTATGGCAGCATATATAGATCAACAAATACCTACTGTGTATATACAAGATAAACCAAGCTTATAAGAACAAATAAATGAAAATTCAGTTACTTTTACAGAAGAAGCATACTCATGTATTTATAAGTACCCGAATAGCTGAATTGTAGTCATCTGTTGAGCTTCCACACAGTATAGCAAACTTTAATATTGCTCCTAATTTTTTAGCTCTAGCAAATTTCAACATCTGAGGTGCCAAGGCCATCATGGCTGCATAATCGCATGGCAACTCATCATAGAAAAAGTAGCTCCCAACAACTAGAATTATGAGATCATCATCATTGTACCCATTGTCTAGTCGTAATTGCTGGCGAGAATGGGATTCCACATAACGGTTTGCTGCCCAGAAATCCACTGGAGATCCCGGAATCACATAAAAATTTCCGGTATCAAGTGAAGTATACAGCATCTGTTGAAGCATTAGCCAGCCAGTCAGTTATAAAATCTGAAAATATCTTTCTTGAAGACTCAAAAGTCCTCCAATAACAACAAAATAAACAGGGCAGTTTTCTACCGGAAGTGAAAAATCTGGAAACACCACAACATCAGCCCTCTTGAAAGCAATCCGCCAATCAGAAATAAGATTTTGCCAATCACTTGATGCATAAAGCTGAAGGCGCTTCCCAAGGGTGTCTTCATGTATGAACCAGAGTAAAGGTATTGAACAGAAGGGTTCTTGCATAAGGCTGGATAAATTGAGCATTGTACATTAGACCAAAGTATTCAAAATCAGATGCTCCTAAAAGACAAACTACTCAAATAAGAACAAATACTGAGAGAGGAGAAAAGAAATAAGGGGAAACATTCAGATCAACCAAGAAGGGAAGTTCTTCTGCTTATTGAAAGGACTGCCCATTAAGGAGAAAGCCCAGCCTATGCCTCCCGACCCCAACCTACCCTTTCTCCCACGTTTAGTTCTCACCTTTTAGAGAAGAACATCCATAATAAAACAAGGTGGAAAATGAAGTCAGATTAGACACTTCAAGTACACAGTGACCTTAGAATGAAGATTAAAAAGAAAAAAACAAAAACAAAAAAACATGCTTATTACCAAGGAAATAAAAAAGAACCCAAGCAGTTCATTGATGTTTTAGGGCTTTATGTGTTAAGCATAAAATATGGATATAGTCAAACACCAGCATGAAATTTGACAAATTACTTGTTCTTAAGTATGACTAACGGCAATAAGTTCACCATGAATTTTAAACTTTCTGAGTATCCAGCCAAGTATGTGACTTCTGTTAGATCAGAAAGTCGAAGCACAATAATCTCAAGCTAAGTAAGTTTGTACCTCGAAATAACCTTTTTGGCTTCAAGAGAACTTAGAATGACACCTTCATAACTGTTCCAAATGAAAACTTGGTTATAGCATTTACTAAAGACATTCAACATAGTTAAAACATGCATGATGAAAACTAGAAAGAGATATGTGTTATGACAGACGTAACCACAACCAAGATAGAAAATCCAAACCTACTTTGACCAGTCAACAGAAGTAGAATCCTCATCACGCAAAATGGAAACTTTACAGCATACATCTTCCCAAAAAGGACGAATCTCCCCCTCCCTTAGGGCAAAAACCTTTTTAAGAATAAAACTAGAATTAGCAAAGACCTGATCAACAACTGTTGACCTAAAAATGAATTACTAAAGCCATACAAAAAAAGACTAGACATTTACCAATGGATGGCCACTTATATTCATTTTTCTTTAAAAAAAACATCGTTATTTATATAATGCCTCTATGAGCAAGAAACTGAAAATCATGCATATCTGCATAAGACAACATTCAGGATTAACATCAGAAAAGACTATTTTCACCAGATTGTGGGGGCTTGCATGAGAATTCATGACAACAAATTTTCCCTTCTATGGAAGAGTGCAAGCGAAGCAGAGTTTGATTGCCAGAACAGATACTTACTGCACTGCTGGTCCAAGGGCTCAGGGATGGCAAATGCTGAGAGATTAAGAGAGTTGATAATATCGAAATGTTGTACTTGCATACAAGAGGAAGATGACACTAGAAAGTACTGATCCACCAAATTAATTTAAGTTAGCAGGCTAATCATCGTATTTATTTCATTAGTAAGTTTGTAGAGATCACCTTGTTGCTAATCATTCAATGGCCTAACAAGAAAATTGGGGATTATTTCCATTAGATGAAATCTCTAACATTGAATTTCATGTTTTCATCATAAGGACAAGGAAGATTAAAAAATAAAGTACGCATAAAAAATTTTCAAAGTTTATGCAACACCTATATAGAGCTTGAAACTCAAAAATATGGTATATAATAGGTAAGTACAAATGATATTAAAGACGTTACACAAACATTGAAGCAACTCACAGAAAACTTGTAGTCCAACTCTTGAAGACCTTTCACAATACTTAAGAGCATCAGTGATTGTGCATCACTGTTCATATTCCCCAAAACCTGCAAAACAGAAGTCATCAATAATGATAATGGCAAGATTGAAATATTTACACAACAAGTTCATCACTTAGAACCTATAAAATAGCAATTATCTACTTCATTTATCTTCAATGTAAATTTCTTTGTCTTATCATATTATTAGGTTATAAGAGAAGGGCACCAAAAAGAAAATGACCATAATTCAAGTGAATCTATTTTCTTTGGAGAAGCAAGGGCACAAGCACATAAAGTTCAATATTACGTACAATTCAAGTAATTTCCTATTTTTCTTCAACCAAATTATTTTGTTCTTCTTCTTTTTTCTATTTTGCAGAAATAAGTTATTATCCAAACGAAAATGGGATGGCACATTTAATGATGCTATTCATGTCAGACTTGGGTCTAATTAGGAGTTAAGATGCACTCAGAATACTCATTCATATTCAGGACTAATCCTATATAATCAAACTAACAATTTTCAGAAAGTTGATTTTAAATGTTAGTCATCAACGAGCATTTGTCTTATAAGTATGCATGGCCATGAAATAATCTCGACATATACATACGCAGACGACCTTTATTGCTAGTTATAAAAGGTTGACCATAGCTTCTAGTTATCACAGGAAACATTTCCAGCTAAAACCAAATTTACACACTTCACGAAGTAGCAAAGGTTCAAGAGAATATGCAACAAATTTAAAAAAAATGCAAATAATTCAAATTTGTTGTGACACGCTTAAGGCCAGGACGCCAGATTTAATAACACGAATCACTATATTCTCCAAACTACGATTGCCAACAATTAAAAAAAACTAAATTTAAAAAAAAGGATCAAAAACCTAAAAAATGAGGCACCAATAGAGATCCAAGATAATTCAAAAGAATTCACACGAAATCTTATGAAGCGAAGCCTTGAGAAGAATAGACTACGCTCCAAATCCAAGATACTAAATTCTCATTAAAAGAACAATGGTCATCTACTTCATGACATCGAAAACCACATTATAAGAAAGAAACTCAAATCCAAGAACCAAAACGCTAAAGATCAAGAAAAGATCAAAGAAGAGCTCACAAGGGCCAATCTCGGTGGCCGAACGCCAAGCCGAGGAGAAGTTCGCAGCCGATCAAGCCCACCATTACTGAATCTCCGAACCAGATCTGCGGGCAAGAACCGCAGCACACTCCCAACATGACGCTTCTTCGGTGCTTGCCCATTACCGGCGAGACCACTCACCGTGTCGGTGCCGGGGCCAGGGGAGTGGAAGAGGCCGATTTGCCAGGAGTTGAAGATAATTGTAGTCACAAAGACGAAGACGAAGATGAAAAATAAGAACCAGAGGGTGGAAGTGGTGAAGCAGCTGCGCGGCCGATTGCGGTGAGCCGGCGTTCGATCGATGGTCGCCGGGAGGCGGTGCTGCTCGTCGTCGATCGGTTTGTGGCCCTCTGGGTGGGAGGAACGCCGCACGGGCTCGCTCCGCGAGATCGCCGCCATGGATCCCCTCTTCTTGGAGAGAGAGAGCTCGGGTTCGAGAGCTCGTGAAGAAGAGAAGAGAAGAGAGAGAGAGAGAAATGGTGACGTGGAAGTCTAGAGAGAGAGACGGGTAGGCACGTTTAGAGGGACTAATTAGTAATTAGACGTTAAAGAAGGAAGGATGCATTATTGAATATTGACCGTTCGTTGTTGCCTTGAGATAGGTGATTCAATACATATCTCGAGATGGAATGACGGTTTAGATGCGTGCTAAAGAACTTATCTCTGCCGTTCGTTGTGCTTTGGGATGTGTTCTTGAGTATTAAATTATGGGGGAGATTGGGGACTGGGGAGTGTTATCATCTGCCGTTCATGATGCTTTGTGATGAGTGTTGGATTATGAATCTTGCGGTGATGAGAGTTATGCTTACTAATGAAAAGATTAGTAAAACATTAAGTCTTCCTCTCAATATTTCTCTCCTTTGTTGCAATAATTGAACTAATATGTTTGCCTAATATATTTATTTATTTATTTATTTATATTTTTAATTAGTGTAGAATGATTGAGAATTTAAAAGTTAAAATTCAGATTTCTCGTGGTCGTGGATAATATAAAAGGTATAAATAATAGTTATGCAAATTTTATTAGGGGTATAGTGTAGTTTTTTATTCAAAATTAGCAATAGCTAATTTTTATAACCAAGTAGTATTTTTTTGGGAAAAATGGATGTATGGTTTACTTATTTTATTTAGGAAATAAAATTTTGTGGACAATATTTAATATGGAAAATAGTTTTTTTATTTATTTACACAAACTTTCATTTAATACATATTTTTCAAATTCCTCTTAGAATTTAGTTTCTTAGGAAAATTTTTTAAATTATATTCACATATAATGATGGAAGGATAATAAAAAAGATCTTGATGCTCAAGAAGGAAAAATGTCCGAAATATATATAATTAGGAGACATGAAACAAATATATTTTTAAACTTCAATTCAAATCTTAAGGCAGAAGAAAGATAGGCACAAAATGGCATAAGAATGTTATTTTAAATTAAATGAAGATGATTATGCTAACTTAATTCTTATACATATAATATAGTGATTCTAATTATATACAAATAAACAACGAGGGATTGAATATATATATATATATATATATATATATATATATATATATATATATATATATATATATATATATATATATATAATTTTTATAGTTTTAGATCTGTTCCGATCACATAAAAATATAAATAAATAATTTTTTTTTTGTACATAAGAATATATTTCCTATTTTTCCTTTAAAAATCACATGTTTTACCTCACAATTGTTAAAAAAAAACCTCCATCAAGATTTCACAGACTACACTTGTGTATCTCATGTTCCTTGTCTTTCCATTTCTAACACTTCTTATTCTCTTTGTTTTTATCTTCATTTTTTTAAATTTAATAAATGTATTGTAAATAAGAAAAGAGAGGTCTTTGTCTTTATGACAAACCCTAAAGCAAGGAAACGTTATTTGTTTTTGATTAATAAGGACATAGTCTATGTTTCTTTGACTACAATGTATGGTTGTATTTTTCCTTGGCCTATATGTTAGGATTCATGTACCATTTGCATACCATCCTGTTCCTTGTCTTCCCATTCCTTAACTTTTTCCCCTTTTTTTATTTTTATTTTTCTTGATTTGTTTTCAAACTTGATAGCCTCATGTGCAAGGAAGAAAGAAATGTCCTTGTATCAAGATAAAAAAAAACACACACACATTAACTAATGTAATATATATATAAATAGTTTCAGATCATTCAGTTCACATTAAAAAATATTTGAATGAAATAAATATTTTTTCATAAAAGAATATATGTTATATTTCCTTTAAAAAATCCTATGTTTTTCCTCACAATTAAAAAAAAAAAGCAGAGAAAAAAAAAAGCCTAATAAATCAATTTTTCACAAGCTATATACACAATATGTCTTGTTTCTTATCTTTCCATTCATAACACTTCTTATTCTCTTTGTTTTTATCTTTGTTGTTTTTGTTTATACATTTAATAAAATGTCTTGCAAATAAGAAAAAGTAGCTGTTGTCTCCATGACTAGGGATGGCAAAACCTAACTGACTCGTGGTTTACGACCCGATCCTCCCTGAACGGGGCGGTTTTTTTTTATTGAAAATCGGGGAATGGGCGGGGTGGGGCAAGGTAAACCCAACCCACCCGCTAAAATTTTGCATATACCTCTATGTATTAATATATACATATAATTTTAAATTTTCTCACTTTATAAATCAAAGTAAATAAGATTATATTCAGATAGTTATGTATTCTAATTAAACTTATGTATTAATGGTTTAATTACAAAATACATTACTTCAAGAATATAATTTACTAATATTGCTATAACTATGACTTATTAATGAATAGTATATATTATAAGGGGTTTTATAAAAATATTTTCTTAATTAAAATACCCTCTCTCTAAGCTATTGGATCTTCTCCAAAATCATCTCGAATGCCCATTATATCACAGTATCACTCATTCTTCTAATCTCTTAGCTCTTTCTCCCAACCCTAACTGGTTTAATGATTGAGATCCATACCCATAAGCTCATCGACGTGCCCCATCCCTCGAGCGTCATCCTAGCTTGCTCTGCCACCTTCTTCCTCATCTCCACCACCTCATCACCGGAACCCATCAACTTCTTCACCACCATTGCCAGAAACACCACCTCTTCCTCATTCTTGACCGTCGAAACTATAGTGGAGGACCAGTGAGTTTTGCATTCAATCTGTTACATTTATTTTTTTAGTTAATGTGATATTTTATATTTTGTAATTATTGATGTAAATGAACTAAAAATAGTGAAATTTTTTATTTTTTTATCTCAATTCTTGTAAAAGCATGTGGGATGAGGGCAGGGCGAGTGTAAAAATTTGCGGGGCGGTTATGGTATTGAAATGTTTAAAAAAAAAGTAGGGTGGGGCGGGAAGTGAGCAACATATGCTGAGAGGGGAGAGGAAGAGAGGGAGTTTGGATTTGGATTTGGAACTGGATAGACATCTAAGAGGAAAATGAGAGGGATTAATTGATGTTTACTCTCTTTATAGTTTTTTTTATATATATTATTGGTTAATATTTTATTATTTTCATAGCTAAAAAGTCTTTATATATCACTTTCATGACACTTTCATGACACAATATATACTTAACCTTAATTCTATCCCCTATATATCACTTTCATGACACTTTCATGACACAATATATACTTAACCTTAATTCTATCCCTTAAAAACCCTATTCATCAGAACCCTTCCTATGATGGACATTTGGCCTGCTATAATTGGCCAGATAATTATAATATACTATATATTCACGTTGGTATAGGTTAACATGAATTTGTTGTGTTAGAATGATTGACACGTGTGCTGGATCACGTTACCAGGTGTTGTCTGCGGTTGAGTATACCAATATAGTCACGCTGGTACACATTAACATTTTTTTTTTTAAAGTTATTGACAAGAATGCTGCTGGTACACGTTATCAGATGTCATCCGCGATGGAGCATACATTGGTTTAAATTGATTTTTCTCACCACTAACCCTAGATCTATCTTGGAGCCGCCCTCCATTTTCGGCGGCCTCAATTCCCTTCTCCATCTCGCTGCCGCGAAGGGCCATTGCGAGGTTTTTCCTTTTTGATTTTTATCTTTTTTGTGTTTATGTTTTTAATTTTGGTTCTCTGGTTTGATCTGGCTGGGTTTTTGTTCTTGATGTTGTGTTTTGTTACTGATTTTTTGAGCTCTTGACTCACAGATCGCGTCTCATAGAGCCTGAACTTCTGGAGATACCGGCACTGCAGATCTGGAAGGCCATCATTCCTCGCTTCCGGCACCATCGTCTCCATCGCCGCGTGCCGAATCCCGAGCCGCCGGCTCGGGTCAAGATCAGCTGAGCATCCACGAGAAACACCAAATGGATCACCACACAGACGACCACCAGACCACCACCAAACTCCCCCTCGGTTGCTTTTTATCTTTTTTGTGTTTATGTTTTTTATTTTGGTTCTCTGGTTTGATTTGGCTGGGTTTTTGTTCTTGATGTTGTGTTTTGTTACTGATTTTTTGAGTTCTTGACTTACAGATCGCGTCTCATAGAGCCTGAACTTCTGGAGATACCGGCACTGCAGATCTGGTAGGCCATCATTCCTCGCTTCCGGCACCATCGTCTCCATCGCCGCATGCCAAATCCCGAGCCGCCGGCCCGGGTCAAGATCGGTGGTGAGGCTGACAAGCAGTGGGAGAGGTGTCGGTGCTGTGGGTTTTGGTGGTTTGAAGCGAGAGGACTGGGCCGCCATCAAGATCCAAGCGACGTTCCTTGGTTATCTGGTTGGTTTCTCTTTTCTCTTTCTCCCTCTCAAAATCTACGAAATTTTTATTAAAAATTAAATCTTGAAACTTTTACTAAAGATGGAATTTTGATTCAGATTTTAGGTTTTTTTTTAATAGTCTCAATTATCAAAGTTTGGAATTTTGAAGAAAAATGTATATTTTTATTTTATATTTAATTATGCTTAGGGGGTTCAGGATCCATGTTCCAAATGGCAGCAAGGTAGTGAGTCTCCGCATCACCTCAAAATTGCCAATTTTTCTCAACCCCAAAGCACTAATGGCTTTTTCACCTTCCTGTTAGTTTAGCAATGGCCATGCTTTCCCTTGGCATCTAGAAGACCTGCTTCCTGGAAAAATCCAAGCTTTCTTCTCTTTGTTACTGTATGTTATATTTGCCTCTAGATGGAGATTCAAATATATTTGATAAAGGATAAATATTTATCAAGGATAATTTTCATTCTAAATTTTTAATACTGATTTTAACTGTTTGTGTTAGTGATGTTTTTGATGAAATGTGAATGTACTTATAATTGCTTTTCGTCTTTTCATGAATTATTTTAAATGAAAAAAAATACTTCTAAATATTTGAGTGTTATATATATATATATATACTATGATGACAATTATTTAGGTAATGCACAAATAACTATTTTGGGTGGCTATATATGGACATCCAAAAGCTACTGAACTCATAATAGCTCTATTTTATTTATTTATTTATTATTATTTTTCTTTGATACTGTTGAAAAATATGGCCTCCAACTACTACAATGTTTCCTAATTTTTTTCCTTGGTATCTTACATTCATTTTCAGAAATTACAACATCGATATCCTTTTTATCTCAAAATTTTAATTTTAAAATATTATTTTTAATATATATTCTTAATTATCATCAATATAACAAACACAAAATTACAGCTGTCTTTTCATTTTTTTCTCCCTTCAAATTTTGTGTCATCCATAAATTGTGATCCCCAAATGAAATTAACTTCTCTATATATAATAAAAATAAATAAATTATAGTTTTATTAAATAAAATATAATCAAATAAAAAAGTGGGTACATAATCCATCGATAGTAGAGTTTAAAAAAAAAAAAAGTGTTGATGAATTGTAGGGAGAAACTCAATAAAACTTATAATATAAGTCAAAAACTCAATGATTGTTCTTTTATTAGTGTGTAATTTATAAAATTATTAGTTGCTTATCTATCTCTCACTCTTTTTTTTTTTTTTCTAGATTTCTCTTTTCCTGAAATATTTCTCATTTATATTATTTTTAATGCAATGATTGTGCTGTATTAATCATATAATTTAATGTTTATGTTAATAAATTTTGGATTTTACCATTGGATCTACAATTTGGGCTGATGACTTTATACTGCTAGCATATTGTCATATCAATGCTAAAAATTTATATTATTTGCTCAAATTTTCTTCGTTGAGTTATTGTACCGCAAAGGAATATTTCAGTAGCATTTACATTGCCATCCATTTGAGATATTTATGGGGCTCTGTTTTTTTCCGCTTTCAGAGTAGTCTAATCAGATGATGTTATATTAATTGCCATTCAAACACAACCAGTAAAGATGGTGATAATTTTGAATAGCTAGAATACTGTCAAATCATTGTTGAAGTTCATGTTGTTTTCTGATTTTCTTCATATGATTAATCTTGAATTAGTTTACTTTGAATGATTCCTTACTTACCTGAAATTAAACCGGTCTGTTTGCGTTGATTGGCATGCAGGTAGACGAGCTGCTAAAACATCGAGACAGTATCCATTCCTCATTTACCACTGAAAGAACTATCACTAATTCAGCATCCTCAGTGTATCTTCTGCAGCATGTGTTCCTTCTTCCCATTTTTATTATAGTCAAATGATATCTCTGGAATTCATGAAGCTGATATCCAGGAAGTTTGGCGGGAAACTGCATCAGAACTTATAAAGGAGTCTCAAGTCTGTGACAACACAGCAGTAACTGTAATGCAGTACTCTTTGGATCAGTCATCAGGTCATCGTCAACCTCCATGGTGAAGGTAGATGGAATTCAGTCTCCAAACTCACATATATATATATATATATATATATATATATATATATATATCCATTCATTTTTATCTCTGTTTTATTAATTGAACATGAGTTGATGTTGTAGGATTGAGAAGGAATGGAAAGAGTTGTAGGCTTAGGTGAGTGAACTGCCCCAGGCCTGATCTTAAGAGAGGAAAGATCACTTCTCAAGAAGAGAACCTCATTTTAGAGCTTCATGCTAGATGGGGAAACAGGTAATTAATTAGATTTCTTTCTCTTTATATATTAATTGTGTGAATATATATATGTATATATTGAGTTGTGAATATAAATATATGTATATATGTATTCATTAGATTTCTTTCTCTTCAATTCATGATTTTGACATTTGTTTGGAAATTAGTTGAATTTATTGATTTTTTTTTTCTGAAATCCTAATGTGTCGCTACAGTAATAACATGTGTGTAAAAACAATATTATTTGTTAAATAGCTGATGTGATGTTATCTTATTTGCTTGCATGCTTGAGCTCAAATTATTGATATTTCAAGCCTATATAGTATATTGTAACATGCCAGTTAAAAAAAAAAAATATTTGTTAAATAATTGATGTGATGCTATCTTATTTACATGCATGCTTGAGTGTAAATTGCTGACATTTCAAACTTATATAATACATAGGTGATTAGATTTTAGGTGTTGATGTTTGAGTTTTTTTGTCCTTTATTGGACTTTTTTTTTACAGATTGATAAAGTATATACAAAAAAATAAAATTCATTGCTTATAAAATGGGGTGATGGCCTGATGGCATTGCAAGCTATCTCGCATTCAAAAAAAAAAAAAAAAAAAATCAGGTAACTCTTATTCTATTTCTTTATTCATTAGTAGAACATCAACTTTGATAGCATGTTCACTGAGCTTCTCTTTCAGAGTTGTTTCTTTCTTCTCTGTTTAATGATCATGCTCTCATTTCAAAAGATTTGATGTATAAAAGTTGGATCTTTGTGATTGGTTATGTTGAATTTGTGGGTTATAATGCTTCATTTCAATACCGTTTGAATCATTTTGAATGTTGATGCTTTATGGAATATTATGCTTCAATTATATCGTGATTTTATTTAGAAAAAAGTTTGAATCTTGATTTTATTTAGAAAAGGTTTGATCTTTTTTAATTGTTTTGGTGGTGTTGTGGTTCATTAGATATTTAACTATGAAATGGAATGGTTCATGTTTTGTATGCATTCCCTTATTGGAATATAATGCTCTAATCATTATTTCATTTGACATCATGTTCACATATATTTTTAAATGATAAGATGTTATTTTTAAATCTATAAATGGGTTTATACTTTTTCAACTTTGTCTCCTTGAAAGCAATTAATAAAGTATTAAACAAGTTAAATATTTAAAAGAAAACAGTAATTTATTTTAATAAACTTGATATGGACTTCTAATCTGATTGAATAAATTGGTATTAATTTTTTTTAAAAATTATTTAAATAGATTAATAAAAATATAGAAGTATAAAAAATGGAGGGATTAAAACATAAATGTGAAAGTATGTTTGTTATTTGGTTTTAAGAACGAGAAAATTAAAATTTAACATTTTCAAAAGATAACAAGTTAAATATTTAAAAGAAAACAATAATTTATTTTTAAAAATTGATATGGACTTCCGATCTGTTTGAATAAATTGGTATTAATTTGTTCTGGTATTAATTTTTTTTTAAAAACTTATTTAAATAGATTAATAAAAATATGGAAGAATAAAAAAATGGAGGGATTAAAATATAAATGATTAAGTATGTTTGTTATTTGGTTTTAAGAATGAGAAAATTAAAATTTAACATTTTCAAAAGATAAAATTATAAAATAAAAGTTGCCTAGTGTGTATTTATAAAAATCAACAATAATTGTCCATGAATTATTTATTTTATTATTTTAAAAAAATATAAATCAAGGAAATTAGTCCTGAAATTCAACAAAATGATTCCGGAACAATATTATTTTTATTTTATAAAAAATATTTTTAAAATACAGTTAATTTAGTTTTGAAATACTGATAATAATAAATATTTATTATTATTTAAAAATTAATATTTTTTTAAAAAATATTTTTATTAGTATTTGTTTTAAAAAATAAAAAAAATCAAATAATATTTTTACAATATATTATTATTTTTTTGGACAACCATGCAAAATTGTCCGAAAAATCCTAAATAATATGAAACAATGTATATTAAAAAAATATAATTAACATGGATTATATTAACCAAAGAGATTATTTCAGAAACACTTGGGAGATGAATTGGATTTGAGAGGTTTATGTAAGAAAAACATTACAACTATTATTTGAGATCATAATAATAATATAATTATTATTATTTTTAACTATAATTATTTTGTTAATAATTATATTTTGCAAATATATAATTCTAATAATCTCAACTATTATAATAATACAACATTACAACTATGATTATTATTATTTTTAACTATAATTATTATAATAATAATAAAATTATTATTATTTTTAACTATAATTATTTTGTTAATAATTATTTTGCAATAATACAATATATAATACAAAAAAAAGATAAAAAAACATTACAACTATTATTTGAGATCATAATAATAGTATAATTATTATTATTTTTAACTATTATTATTTTTGTTAATAATTATTTTGTTAATATTATATAATTATTTGAGATCATATCAAAGATATATATCAATTCTATGCTCTTTTGTTAATAATTATATTTTGCTAATTTATAGGTAAAAATGGATCAATTATATTATTTCCTTAAATACAGTTAATTTAGTTTTGAAATACTGATAATAATAAATTATTATTTAAAAATTAATATTTTATTTTAAAAATATTTTTTATTAGTATTTGTTTTAAAAAATAAAAAAAATCAAATAATATTTTTACAATATATTCTTATTTTTTTGGACAACCATGCAAAATTGTCTGAAAAATCCTAAATAATTCTTCTAAAATAATATTTAAAACTCAATGAAAAGTACAATTTTAAATTAAATTTTAAAAATTTTTTATTTTTATTTTACATATATTAAAATATAAAATATAAAACTTATTTTATTGATTTCACAAATATTTTCTCCTAACACACAGCAACAATAACTAGCCTAAGAACTGATTCAGTATGTTTGTGCAGCATATTTTTTTTTTTCATTTATACTGAATAAGTTTTTAGAAGATATGTTTGAGCATTAATTTGAAAGACTTAAATTGTGATTTTCATCAAATATATCTAATATTTCCAACTTTAATAATAAAACTTTTTTCATTTTTTGCAAAATAATTAATTACTCCGATAAATAAATAGAAAAGATACTAAAAATTAATAAAAGCATTAGATAATAATAACATGCTTTGCAGTAAGGACAGTCCATAAGAGACTACTTGCCTTGTGATTAACCACTTCCCCCACATATGAAACTAATACATGACAAAAAACTAAAGTAAGACAGAAGTAATACATGAGAGATTATAATAAATAGATAATCTACAAAAAAAGGGAGATTATAATTTAAAAAAGATATATTTTCTCAAATAATGATCTTTTTTTAAAACTATAAACGCGTAAGGTGAATTGAATGAATTAATTATTATTTCTTTAATTGAATGGAAAATGTTCATTATAATTAGTATATAACATTATTGGGTAAGTAGATTTTTTTCATGTAAGATGCACTATGTGATAATAATTGGATTGATATAGAATTAATTTATGAAATCCTGTCACAATTACTTAATAGCTCATAAGTTTAGTTTATATAACTATTCCTATGTTTTTTATATTAATTTATTTATGGAAACTTTGACCTGTGTTTAATACGTCACAATAGGTGGAAAAAATGGAAGTCGACATGCAAATTATTGTTGAAGTTCAATTTAAGGTCGTATTGAAAGAGCTTATGGAAAAATTACGATTATTGCCCGCAACTTATGTATGTGAACAAAACGGTCCTGATCACAAGCCAGTTTTTTCATGCAAAATAATTTTTGAAGACAGTTGTGGAGTTCATCAACTACTTGGATTAAAAACAAATACAAAAAAAAGCCGCACTTAAGATTTTGGATAAAAACATCTGAAAAGTATTAATTCAAGTGCATATCTAAACAAATCTAAGCAATAACAATATGAATAATTTTGTTAATAATTCTGAAACAAAAACATGGCCTTAAAAAAAATAGAGAGAAGAGATGCAAAAAATATTACATCATTGTTAGCATTAATTCAAGTGCATATCTAAACAAATCCAATCAATAACAATATGAATAATTTTGTTAATAATTCTGAAACAAAAACATGGCCTTAAAAAAAGAGAGAAGAGATGCAAAAAAGATTACATCATTGTTACCTTAGCACTTAAACCGTAAGGATAACAAATATATATCTTGAAATATGTTTATATGAACTATATACTAAAGTTGAATGGAAATATATAGATAATGAAACCTTAAAAAATTGTTATAGAGAGAGAGGAAAAGAGAGAGCGCGAGAAAGAGAGTGAAAGAAATATGATATTGATGACAGATAGAGCAGAGAGCACAATTAAGACAACATGGAATGATTCTGTCACCATTGTTGATTAACAATGCTCTCTCTCTTCTGTCATCTTCTCCATCTTCATCATCTCTTTATCATACCATCGTTATATATCCCGTCTATCATATATACACACACACACACACTTACTATATCTTAATTCTATCCCCCAAAATCACTATACCTCAATATTTTGTCTTTGTTGGATATCTGGCCATCCCTTATTAATTGAGTATTTTGTCTTTTTCATGAGTTTAATAAACCAAAGCATCACAATTTCCTCTATCATCAATATTTCTGCTGGCCCACTTTAACATCCTTACCAATTCCCTGTTGTTAGTCATCTGGCCAATGAGAAGCCGATAGCAATTTAATATTGGAAATCAGCATACCATCAATTTGAGAGGGCTTTATAGGTTTTTTTTTTTCTGTAACCCTAACCCTACTCCTCAATGACGCTGCCGTCTCTGTCCCCTACGCTCTCAAGCATGCCACTAATCACGCCGCTTGAATAATGTTTCCCTTCTGTTTTATCTGTAGCTATGTCTAGCTGTCTTTAGCTTTGTAACATAATTGACAAGAGATCTTTGCTTAGATTTTGTTTTCTTTTGCTATAAAAAAATCCAGATCATCATTTACATATTATGGTAACATATTAATGTCCTATATTTGTTTTGTTTTTTTTTTTTTTTTGGATATGAACCGACTTGCATAATAGTATAATTAAGCCACAATTGTTGACCCTCCTCTAAAGTATATTTTGTGTGATTTAGTTTTTTACTATTCCCACTCTTATACAGGAGGAAAACAACATAAGATTTCCATAAGATATATAATATAGAAATCTTATGTGTAGCATCATATTTAGAAATGTATAGCATATTAAAACATAAAAAATAATTGATAAAAGAAGAAATGTTTTTATTAATGGTTATTAAGAAATCTCCAATATATCTCTCTCGCTTTGTTTGTTGCTAGCTATATCTAGCTGACTCTAACAATATAAATGGTTTGACAAGAAATCTTTGCTTAGATTTGATTTCCCTTTGCTACTGTGCTATATAAAATCTATTTAAATCATCAATATCAATTATATGTCTAAAATATATAATATTTATATCATACTTTTAATAAAAGTAAAGAAGAAGTCATATATAAACTACAAGTTTAAGAATTAATAATAATAATAATAATAATAATAATAATAATAATAATAATAATAATAATAATAATAATAATAAGAGAGATAGAGAGATAGAGAAAGAGAGAGAGAGTGTGTGTGTGTGTATATATATATATATAGTGCTATATAAAATCTATTTAAATAATCAATATCAATTATATGTCTAAAATATATAATATTTATATCATACTTTTAATAAAAGTAAAGGAGAAGTCATATATAAACTACAAGTTTAAGAATTAATAATAATAATAAGAGAGATACAGAGATAGAGAAGAGAGAGAGAGAGAGAGAGAGAGAGAGAGAGTGTGTGTGTGTGTGTGTGTGTGTGTATATATATGACAATTCGTAATCTAAGTACGCCATCAATTTCAAATCTAAGGACATCCAAAGCAGTCATTGTATAGCAACCTAACAACACCTACACTACTCTAGAAAACCCTAATTCAATTGTTTTTCCAAACTATATATATATATATATGATTGCATGAAACTATAAATAGAGAGATAAGATATGAAACAATCAGGTACCAATTAACATTGTATATCTATGGACACAACTGATTTACAATGCATCAGGCTACCTGATCACCAAAGAAAACAATATAGAGGATCAACGGGATACTTAGGAGTACGAAGTAGACCATCGGGACGTTATGCAGCAGAGATTAGAAACCCTCATACTAGGAAGAGACATTGGTTAGGCACATTTGATACACCAGAGGAAGCAGCATTTGCTTATGACAAGTCATCAATTTCCTTTAGTGGTATCGATAGAGCTAAAACTAATTTTTCCTATATGTTTCCTACTATGCCTTCTTCACCTCCTTCACTACCACCACCGCCACCTCCTCCACTATCACCTCCGCCACCTCCTCCAATACCACATTCGGTACCTCATCCTTCAGAGGAGGAGAAAAAATATTATTTTGAATATGACTTTGAGATTAATAATCATGACGATGATTGGATCAATATTACTACCATTTTGCAAAGTTTTTGCCAATCGAATGCATTTTCTTCATCTTTTATACTATAACAAATATGATGTTCATGACTTGCAATGTTGTATTGAAAAATAAAAGTTATATTATTGAGAATAATAAAATAACTGAGGTGAGTTTTCTTATGAATAAAATAATTTTGAAATTTATATTTTGTTTTTTTTAGAAGATGAATATAGATTAATCATTAAGACCTTTGTAAAAGTGATCAAAGACTTATATTATATGTGTGTGTGTGTGTGTGTGTGTGTGTGTGTGAGAGAGAGAGAGAGAGAGAGAGAGAGAGTACAAGTTGCATTAATTCTCAAATGGGTTATTAACTATCATATTCTTTCATATATATACTCATTGAATATATGTAATTTAATCAATTAAGAAATTTAGATAGGAAAAATTTAAGCACAATAATATAACAATTAATGATTGTATATTATAGTGTCTATTAAAAAAATATAAAATGCATTTCTACCATAAAAACATATTCATCAACCATATGATATTAGTATAATATATTACTTTTTATACATATGGATTCATTTATTATGTTTTACCCTTATATTGATTCTAGGTAAGGATTTATCCAGCACCTATCATTTGCTATTGCATATTCCCATCTCTGCTTAAAGAACATTAGCTTAACATATACACATTTACATATTGATTTTTTTTCCTTTGTTACATTAATATAAACTTCAACAAATTTTACTTCAAGAATATATTACATATAACATTCATTAAAAAATGTACATCTATAATACAAGATTAGAAATACAGAAAACTATAACTGAAAAAACTACAGAATATAAATATTACATAAGTTCAGAAAGCAAATTAAATTCATATTTCCATCTACAAGCTGAGCTGCAAAACTCTCTTACTAATCCATCTTCACCTAACCATCCATTATTAATAATATCATTGGCAATCTGACCACAAAACTCTTTACCACACTCCCATACCTCTTTTTCCATCCATTTGCCTTCTACACTCCATAATATCTCTCTAAGAAACTCCGCTATAACATATCGACAATTATTGATTATAGGATTATCTGATCTTTTGCTATCTATTGCTTCTGAAACATTACCTATTTTTCCATAGGAAACTAAATTCAACATTGTTATACCAGAATTGCGTCTCATATGATCTTTATACAAAATAATCCCTATTGCATATCCTGCAGGCAAATAACCTTTACAAGCTGCATTATGTAAATATTGGATGCCTGAATCCATTTTCAACTGTATAACTTCTACCTGCAAACCAATTTTAAAAATTAAACCATAATATTAATACTATAATTTATCCAACATTAATAAATATTGTAATCGTAAATTTTCACCATGCCAAGTTTCAAACAAGCTTCTAGATTTCCACTTAATGTGCAATTCCGAAGAAAAGTAATATATTCTGCCATAGTAAGATACCATAAATTATCCATCCGCATCATCTGTCCAACTCTACGACTTTTGGATGCTTCATAAAAACTCTTGCAACTAGAAAAAAATACGTTATTATTTAAACAAATAATTTTTATTTCTATTATATAAATGAATGAAATTACCAGCGACGCAAAAGTTTAAGATCATGAAGAGATTTCGAAGATGTTGAAACTATATATCTGAAAATCTCTTCAACCATATCTTGAGGAAGTTTTCCCAAAAAATCATTACGATAATGATCTCCCATGCTAAACCAAATAAAACATAATAATCACATAATTAGAACAAATAAATCAAAGCAAAAAACTAATGCAACAAGTAATGAAAACCTATATGCTGAAAAAAAATCTCATTGTAACGGAAGTATTACCGCTCAATCTTTCTTATGCTGTTAAAATAATAATAATGATGATGATGAGTCTTACTGTATTGTTAGAGATGATGTTGATAATGCTTAATCTTGCTACGCTAGAAGCCACAACACTACAGGTAATAGAAAATTACAAAGCTGGTGTCAAACTTGATAGAAGAAGAAGAAGCCTTATGAAGTAATGTTACCATAAAATATGTTGCTTTCCATTAAGACCTTATCTACTCCCCCCCCCCCCCCCCCCCCCCCCCCCCCCCCCCCCCAATTTTCTCCAATAAAGGACAATGATGAGATAGAGAAAAAGATAAAATAGAGAAAGTAGTGGTTAGGGTTAAGAGCATGATTATTGTTGGGAGTGAAGAATAACTAGAATTGAGGGGGGGGGGGGAGATAATTATCCTATAAAAATTGGACAAATGTCTATCCCAAAAACAAGTTTAAAAGTTTGTCAATATCATAATAATGATGAAATGGTCAAAAAGGACAACTAGGTCCTATGCCTATTAATTAAAGAAGGATTATCACATGTGAAGGAAGAATTCTGGATAAATTAACTATCCTCTAGGCAGATGGTGACATCATTGAGGGCTACGTTTAGGGTGACAAAAAAAAAAACACACTGATAAAACCTTCTTGAATTGATGGTACATTGATCTGCAAGAGTAGAGAAACAAATACATATATTTACCCTTATGTTTGTTATATTTGAAATTTTCATCATGATATCTTTATCTATCTCATGTTCTAGGATTCTTATTTAACCAAATCCCATCAAGTTTATACATGATTTGATATGTATTACCCTTTCTTCTTTGTCAAAGATAATATACAAAGCATGTATATACCTTTGTTAAGATTATTTTAGTTATTCCTGTGGCCATCTTAGTTTCTTAGAAACTGGATTTGTTTGATTAATAGAAAATTAATAAATGTCATGATTTAAAAAAAAAATCTCAAAGAACATGATGGATATCTTTGACAAAATAAAATAAATGGTGAATTTGTGTAACAACTTAATAAAATGTTTTTCAAAGAAAATAAATATAACTCTACCAAAAAGTAAAGCAGATATAATAAAATAAATATATAATATAAAAACCACTACTCTTCTTTTAAGAAAATCTACCGATAATTAAAAGGAATCAAAATGTAAAACAAACTGGCACTCCTTTTTAACAAAATCTCAAAGAACATGATGGATATCTTTGACAAAATACACAAAAGAAACTTAAAAAATATTACCAAAAAAAAAAAAAAAAAAAACACAAGGTAACCAGAGCATGACAACCTTCTCTATCATCAATATATATGCTGGCCCACTTGAACATCCTTCCTGATTCTCTATTGTTAGTCAACTAGCCAATGAGAATCCGACATCAATATAATGTTAGAAACACTGTCCGGGGCCTATTTATCCACTCCTGCAAATCAGTTTACCATCAATGCAAGAGGGCTTTATCATTTTTTTTTTAACCCTAACCCTATCCATCAATTATGCTGTCGCCTTTTCCCCCTACACTGTCAAGCATGCCCTAGATCCCGCCGCTTGAATAATATTCTCCTTATACTTCATATATATATATGTGTGTGTGTGTGTGTGTGTGTGTGTTTGTGTGTAAGCACAAGTTGCATTAATTTTCAAATGATGTGGCTCGATACAAGATAATATTAGGACCATCCGCGCGTGAACATACCCCACCATTATAAACCATGTTATGCACAGATGTGGGCAGATTTCTAAAGAATTTAAGTGGACACTACAAAGACCAATAGGAGAATATTAAGGATAATATGTTTTTTTAAAATCATAAATTAAATTATGTACAAAGACATGGTATGCTCTTATGTCATTAGAAAGAAAATGTTTTTCTTGCAATAAGGGAAATTCTAGACATGGTATGATCTGTAAAAAATGATCAATATATATATATATATATATATATATAAAATTAAAAATCAAAATAAAATCTTATCTTTTGTAACTCCTTATGTAGAAATATCTTATACAAGTGTTCAAATGCACTTGCGGAACAAGAAAGGTATATTAAAGTGTCTCAATGGAGAATTGTTTGCAGGAACATCTTATGCAAATGTTCAAATACACCTGCGGAACTCCTTTGTTATTTTGAAAACTATTAATCTAAATAAAGACAAAAAGAGTTTGGTGGGAAAACATTAGCTGTTGGCTCGCGTGAACAACTGATACAAGTGAAGTTTTTTTTTTTCAATTCAATGACATTTCCCTTTCTCCCATTGGACAGCATATAACCTCCCTATATAACCTACAACTATTATGAAATGATCTCATTTATAACATTGATAGGTTAGCAGATTATGTTTCTGAGTTTTGCTTCCTTACATAGGTAGACTTAAGCTTCACTTTTATAATTTACAAAATCAAATATATCAACATGTGAGAATATGTAACCCAGATTAAATACAAATCGGATCCCAAGAAACTATTTATTAAACTCTGACACAACTTTAATTAAATATTTTTAAAAAACAAAATATACCCTCTATTTCTTATAAAAGGATGTCAGAACACATACATTATAACAAAGCACACACAGAAGCTCATAATAGTATCTTTTACACTCTATGATTTTCCTATTATTATTATTGTTACTATTATTATTAATCATCAGTATTATTATTAGTATTATTATTATTATTATTGATGCATGATAATGCAATTAATGCATTTGCTTATCTTTTACACTCTATGATTTTACTATTATTATTATTGTTACTATTATTATTAATCATCAGTATTATTATTAGTATTATTATTATTATTATTGATGCATGATAATGCAATTAATGCATTTGCTAATAGCAGCTCTGTTATTCATAATTCCACATTAAAGAATACCCAGAGAACAAATGCAAAAAAAACTCCAATGGAACATCATCTCTCCCTGTGCGAAGGCTTCACCATTGTTGATGAAATCTACACTTTCGTTGTCTTAGATAACTTCTCCTCCAACCCTGTTTTTTCTGATCAGCCTCCTACACTCTGTTTTGATCACTATCATCATCACAGAAGATTCCGCACAAGTAAGTATATCAGTGTGGTGCATCTGAAATTTTTTCCCCTTTTGTTTTTCATTTACTAATAGTGAAGAAAATATCTCAAAAGATAAAAAAAAAAAAGGAGTAGAAAAGTTATTGCAAGAAGTTATAAGTGTAAACATAGGTACAAGATTAGAGAGGATTAGATATGTTGATATTTTCTTTTAGTAATTTCTCTTGATTTCCTATATACAATTTTTTAATGAGAGCTATGAGACAAGAGAAATATGAACTCAATTTTTCCCCCCAAATTAAATTTGGATTCAATATTTGATATTGTTTTTAATTGTTTTTTGTTTACAAGTATCAAATTTTAGATATAAATAGTTAAATCACTACATTTCATTAAATACAAATCATTAAATGCATATATGCATTGTACTCACTAAGACATCATTCTTTTGTAGGTAAAAAAAAAATGCTAACCAGAACAAGGAAAATAAAGAATCAGCCCCCAACCATGATCAAATCCATGGAGTTAACTCATCGAAGAACAATTCCGAACAACCTGTCATAATAACAACCATGAATGGAGTGTAGTGCAGCTAGGTTGATGAACCCTTCTGAAAGTAGCGAGTTATAATATCCATCAACATTAACACACCAATCTGGAACAAAGCATAAGTTATGTATCTTCTACTTCCGGTCAAAGACAACAGGTAGAGGGTAAAAATTATACTATTTTTTCGATTTTTCTGTTAGATATAGTTAACCCGCAGCGTTAGCGCAGGTACATAAATCTAGTATTGGTTAAACATAGGGCCTATTTTCCCTGAGGTGTTATTTTCACTGCCAAAAGTCATCATACATCACTTTCATGACAAAATACACAGGTAAAAAGAAATTGTACATTACTTTCATGGCATAGTATCAATGAGAGTTTAGAAACAAAGCTTTTGCTCTCAAAAGTCATGAGCATTAGACATGTTACCAATTATACAACGCCAAATGTCCTTTCAAAATAAAAGTTCAAAAATAAAGCTTTTTAGGGGATAGAATTAAGAATAAGTATATATATATATGATGGACAAGCTAGTTTTTTTGTTTAAAGAAAATGATGAACATGCATAGTTTTTGTTTTATACCTTTTCATCTTATTGTTAATGTTTATTCAATAAAATTTATCATACAAGTAGATTTTTCTTATATGTGTGTGTGTGTATATATATATATATACACATATATTTTTAAGGAAAAATCCTTGTTACCAACAAACTATTGGCCTAATAATATCAGGTTTTTTGCGTCGAATGTTTATTTTGAAGAGAACTCAACATCAAACTCTAAACCCACCTAAGGTGAAAGCACAAATATTTGTTGAACTTGCTCCCTTTTGTGTACGATTCTAACACACGCTCATCGCATTTCTTTAAAAAAAATCTTTATTTTATTTTTTTATCTCACATAATTTTTGAAACATTTATTACGTTATTATTTTTTTTACAAAAGTACAAGCAGTTGGGTTAGTCATGGTTTTAAACTCGTGTGGAGTTAATTCCTTTACATTAGTCACTAACCACCCAAACTAGGTGACTTTGGTATGTTACACATATTTTTTAAAGATTAAAAAACTGTAAAAAAATGGAAAATAAAAATTATAGAATATGTGTTTTTTAAGACCATTAGTTACATTTCCTTTTTTGCCCTTAACTTTTTTTCTCTCGCTTGTCTTTGGGAGAGGCCCAACCCATGTAAAGGCCCATGATATTGGACTTTTGGGCAAGTGGCCTTGTCAAGTTCAATTGTCACTCTTTGGAATCATTTATTAAAATATTTTCATCTAAAGTCAATATATATATATATTTATATTGTTTAAGGAAAAATTAGTTGAAATTTTATCTAACTAATTTATATTAATGAGAAGCCAATCATCATGCCATGCCTGGATCGCTTTTAAATTAGCAATTTACAAGATAGGGTATAATAATTACATAGTTTAACTCAAAATGAATAAAATTAATACTTATATTTTATAATTTAATCCCAAAAAAAAAAAAGTTACTATGATCCATAAAACCATTCTAGCATTTAACAACACAATGTGAAATATGAAAAACTAAAATAATTAATCCAACAAACACAAAACCTATCACCATATATTAATAAAACAAAACAGAAAATACAACAAAATATATCAATATAATTCACTAATAAACAAAAACAAATTATCACAAATTTAAAATTAAAATCATAAGAAACACTTATTATAATAAATAATAAATTGACAAATGGAATAACCAACATATCCCAAATAGTAAAAACTAAATACTTGTTGTCATTGTTGATCAATTAGGAGATGGAGGAGTAGTGTCAGGATCATCACACATTGGAGAAGTGAAGTAGAAAGGACCAACAGTGTACTTAACCAAACCAGGATAAACATGAGAAGGAGAACAAAGTTTAGCACCTGATTTGCCTTTACCGAAGTCTGTGGCAATGTTACAATTAGGGTGAGGTGATGAAACCAATCTCACAGTGCATCCTTTTTCATGTTTTAATTCCTTTCCATTGATGTACTTGTTAACAAGTAACTGAAACTCTCCTTGATCATCTGTTTCATCATTTGCATGGTAGACCACCCTTCTACGTTCATCCATGCACGTCACTGAAACCTTACAACCTGTTCCATTTTAAGTTTTTAAGCATGCATGCAGGCATGCATATGTTCATGAGTTTTATGAAATTAACTTTAGAAAAAAGAAATGTTAAAAGGGACTGTTTAATTTCCATGAATTATTTTTGTATATAATACAATAATGCGGTTCATTTTTTCAAAATGACCATGTTACCCCCTTTTGTTTGTTTTATAAAATGGATTTTTCTATATATATGTGTGTGGATTTTTGTTTATGTATTGAAAGAACAAAATACGGAAAACATATTTGTCAAATATATTTTTGTGAACAAACTGTAAATCCATCACCAACAACAACATTTTAAGAAAATGTGAATAGTTGTTATCACTCACTTAAACAATTATTTGATGAATTTCTTTTACACAAATAACAAATAACATTATTCAACAAACGTATTAACTTGTTGCTTTATTTTAAGAATTCATATATATATCAATGTGGTTCACATTTTCAAAATGACTGATTTACCCTCTTATATGTGTTTATTGAAAAAGTGGATGCCTTATAAAAGGTACATACATATATAAAAGTACATTTCTTTATGAGGTTATACATGTAATTATCTATTTTTGAGTTAGCATATGTTTGAATTTCTTTTCCTTAATGCATTTGAAAGCAAAAGCAAATATATATATACACATCACATAGATTTACCAAATATATTTTTGTCAATAAACAATTGATCACCCAACATCAACATTTTAAGAAAATTTAAACAAAAGTTATCATTCATTCGGAAAATTCATTTGCTAACTTAACAAACATATTAAACTTTTTCTTTGTTTCATAAATTCATTATATATATATATATATATATATATATATATATATATATATATATATATATATATATATATATATATATTACCTTTGAGAGAGGTGGCTCCATAAGCCCAATGGTTCCAATCTTTAGTGCAATCTTGGCAGAGGACCTTGCCTCCAATATGGACAGCCATGACCTTATCATCCTTCCATCCATGCATTCCATATTCACCATGGCTACCAATCACAAAGCTTGCCATTGCCATTAACACCATCACCAAGCTCTTGCTCTCCATCTTCTCTTTAATTCTCCCTTTCAATCTCTCAAAATTAAGATGGCTATATATATATTAAAAAGAGAGAGAAGAGTGATGAACAACGTGACCTCCATGCATGCATGGTTTGATGCAACGTGAAGGCATGAATGAGTTTGTTTATTATTAATATATATATATATATATATATATAAAGTATACTATTCTCTTCTTTGATTCCAATTATTCTACATGTGTGCACGTTGAATGATCTTTCCATTATTGTTTTTTTATTCAAAATAAGGTTTATGGATTGAATAGTTTGTAAGTAATGATTACCTATCAATAATCTTCCCTTCTATTAACTATTTATTTATTTGCGCATTTTGGAACAATTTTTTATTTTTTAAATCTTGCTAAACATTTTATTTGAGTGCATAAGGTGTGTTTTCTATAAATATAGAAAGGTAATATAAGATTATAAGGGTAAGAAAAACCAATGAAATAGTAAGTAAAATTTAATTTATGTAATAATTAAGTCTCACAGAATAAATAAAAATTAAAAGCAGCAACAAGTACTTATTTGTGGAGATTAAGGTTTTCAAAGTTATTTTGATAATATCCTGGCATTGCCCAACCCTTTGATGCAAATAATTTTCTATCTAATTAATTAATTGATTATTTTACATTATTTAGACTTGTTTCAATGTGATTGTTTTTCTATATAAAACATTTATTTTATGGAATGATTTTTTTTTCTTCTCAAAATAAGGCTTTTAGAAGTTTTTATTTTACAAAATAAAATAGATTAGTGCTGAGAAGCCAAAAAAAAAAATCTAATAAACCCACTTTTAAAATAAAAGGACCGCCATATTTGAGAAATTAAAGCCTACCAATTCTATTCCAAACTTATATAAGCAAAGAAATTAATATGTATAAAATTATGGAAATAAAGTGTGTTGGTTATTACCTTGTCTAACTCTATTATTATCAAACCACTTAATAATACATATAAATTACAAAACCTTAAACCACAAACAAGATCAAAATCAAAATTTTGCACTATGTTACCTTAAATTATATTAATTGTTAAAATCAATCACATATTTAATATTTAAATTCTTATAATTTCAGATTTAAAAAAACTCAAATTAGAGTATTCAATCCCAATAATCAAATATAGGCTCAATTTTATAGATGCTTCAGCCCCTGAACCAAGTGGTTAGTTCTATAGTGAAAATCAGAACCACTTTTTCCATTATATACTAGTGGATTATTATTTTTCTTTATTACTTACTTTTATATTCTTTTAATTTTGTTTCTTTTTTTTTTTTTAGTTTTCATAAATTGTGTTTTTCAAAAAAAAAAAAATTTGTTACCATCAATGAATGAGAGGTTTTTTAAAAGAGACACATAATGAAGGTGATGGTGTTTATAAAAATGGTTTGTCCCCCGTCCCACTTGAAGAGAGAATAATATTGTTGGACCATACACTATGCTAATAGCACAAACAAATTGAGGCACTTTTTGGGGGCCAAATGACCCTACAATTTGCTACTTTATGCTCAAAAAGAACAATTGAAAGAGTAGTGCAAAATATAGCAAGGTACCCACAGAACAATCCCATCTGTTTATCACATGCTTTTGCACCCTTTTTCTCCCAACATGCTTGCTGTATATATGCTATACACTGCACTTAAAGTACTACAAATAAAAAAAAGCTTAATTGAGTATTTGTTTTAATAAAAATAAATAAATAAATAAATCAAGCGCAACTTCACTTCATTGGGTCATACATTATCGAATCCAATATCAAATTCAATTGTAAATTTTTTTTTGACATGGAACCAAATTATAGTTTTTTCTTGTTTTGGGGTTCAAACTTCAATTTGAATCAAAAGGTTATCCAACTTCAATTTTGTTTTACTGGGTGGCTACTTGAGAGATTTTAATTTTTCTTTTGTATGATGTAAATACCAGAAATTCTCTATTAGGACATACACGATACGATGTTCATTCAGCTGATAATTCCATCTCATTTGCTGATAAAAAATTTTTAGTATTAAATCATCAAAAATAGATTGGATTCTTTCGAGTGACCATCCAGTGAAATAAAATTAAAATTAGGCAATTATTTTGATTCAAATTAAAATATAGACCCCAAAAAAAAAAAAAAATCATAGTTTGGTGTTCTATTAAAAAAATTGCGTCAAATTCGATCAAGGCACTTAACTCTTTAGATGGCCCAGTGACACCAAATATAGATGATCCATATGCAATAAATCATTTCTTAGATACCACCGGTTCTCTAGTAATTGATATTTGTTATGAACAACTCTTATGTAAAATATTCATAATACTTTTTTTTTAATAGCTTGCTATTTATTTGTTTTTATCATAACTGTTTTCTATTTTCAATTAAGTAGTAATTTATTTATTTTAATTAAAAAATAAAAAAATAGAAGTAGTTAGATTTTTCCATAATTTTAGTATTTGTTTTCAACTTTAACCTAACTTCAAAAAATTACTATTTATCTCGTATTTAAAAAAAAAAAAAACTTCTTGTTTAATCAAAGAGTCAAGGTGGCTCAAAACTCACTTTCAAGCATTTTTAAAAGTATTTAATTACTTTGTTATGAGTTTGATGGAAGTCATTTTGGGGATTGAGACATTTTAACTTTTATTTATTTATTTATTTATTTATTTATTTATTTAGAGATGAAGTTTCCATCATCTTTCACAATTCCACACGTTCAACAAAACTTAGAAAATTTCTAAAAAAAAATATTTATTGAAAAATTCAAAACCACTGTTGATTAATTCCCACCTCAAAAATAATACCATAAATTTGTTTTCTTATTTATTCAAAGTATTTATAATTTAATTACCCACTGAATGTTTCCATTTTTGAAAATTGAGACATTGAATGATGCTCTGTGAGGTGATCATAATGGATTTATTATTTGAATGCTAAAGCAATGTCAAATAATGAAGACACAAACTTTTGAACAACCTTTTTATTTTTTATTTTTATTTTTATTTTTATTTTTTTATTTTCTAATGACATTTAATCTTTATCTTATTTTGTTTGTTTTTTTTTTCTTTTTGTATTGATATACCTACCTTTTAATTTTTCAATATAGAGTTTTCTAGATATGCTTCTAGTCGTATTTCTCGGCATGTTTCTCTTTTTTGGTACAAAATTTTGGAGCTAATTTTTGCATCATGTTCAATTCACTCAATTTATTGTGCTTATATATAAATATTTAAAATAAAATAAAATAAAATAATTAAATATTAAGTTTTTTTTATTGAATTAAAATCCGATTTTTTTTAATTAAAAACACATTGCAATAAACATGTCTGATTACTTTATTTTTTTATTGATGGTTTAAAGAGGTTATCTAAAAAAAAATTAATTCATAAAATATTGAAAATTATGCAATTTATTTTATTTAATAAAGTAAATGTTTTATATTTCAGATTAAAAACACAAAAAATAACCCTTATATGAATGTTTATACTTCCAATACAAAGAACTTTATTAAAGCATGTTTATATATAAGATATAAGTATTAAATGTTATCATGAAAAATGTTTTGTGGAATTCACTTAAAAGTCATGTGTGTTGAGTCATCCCAAATAATCCTCTCCACTATTTTACTTTATTTTTATTCCTTTCTAAGTTGAATAATAAATTAATGTCCCAATTGCTTCTTGTTGGGTGTTGCCTGAGATAATGATGTGTGTGTGTGTGTGTAAATTGTTGCTAACCTAAATATAAAATGTAGTTAGGTCCCTTCCATTCAAATAAATAAAATAAAGTTCATAACTATTTTTTTAAGCCTTGAGCTTATTATTTTTTAAGAGTGACAAGCTTTAAACTACTCCAAAACGAAGCAGTGTGAGATTTATAAAAAAATAAAAAATTTCTAACAAATAATTTTTTTAATGCAAAAATATTTAAACTTAAATTACATGTTTAAATAACCCAAACCTATGCAATATGAACTAACTGTTATTAATTCATAATTATATTTTAATAAATCAAAAAAAAATATTTTATATCAAATAAATTTTTAATAAATATAAATAATTCACAAAATTTAATTATCAGTTATCGTTTTTGAGTTGAAAAGAAAAGAAAATATTAGTTATGTTGTTGCAGAGATGGTTTTACTAAATAGTTTTATTATAGGGAAAATTACTATTCACCCCTCGCGAATTGCAAAACTTCCCAGACAGCCCCTGCAAGTTTGTAATACCCCAGAAAGCCCTTCCGTTAGTGTTTGAATTCCTTTTTCCCCCCTGTCGTTCATTTGTACAAGGTTTATGCTGTGAAATACCGTGCGTGCCCTTGCAAATGGTGGGAAAAAAACCGCCCAGTCACATCATGTTAAACATTTTTTATTTGGCTTTTGTCAATCTTTTTTATCCCTGCTTGCGTTGATTTTTCTGAAATAAAGTTTGGAAGATTCATCGTTTGCATTCGTTTGAACTCCGCCGGTTGGCCGATAAGCTGAGATAAGGTGAGAAT